>CM052965.1:3518449-4191607 GCA_028554685.1 Agrotis ipsilon
CATGTGGCAATAACATTAGCGAATTAGATGCTAAGTATTGTTACTTCTGTGGGAAACGTTTTTGGAATAGGATCAGAATTATGCGTTAACAATAAAAAACAAAGCAATTAACAAATTAAATAACATGGGAATTGGATGAGACTTGCTAAGTCGGCTTGATGGATCTTCCAAAGTGGGTGAACGTCTTAGCAATTACAGACGGAATTTGCAAGGATTCATTGGTTCACAAGGTCTTACACATAAAGCGATGGTTTATCTCTACAGAATAACGTTTAATAGCCGCGCTAAAACGTGTTTAATCTTCTTCTCACGATTCATTTCTTGTTTCTTTGTTGTTACAAATTCTTCCCACTTTATAACTATTTTGATTATTTTTGGTTTCTCTGTCTCTGTTCTGTCTTTAATAATTCTTAGCGCTATTGTTCGCGTTAGCGTAAACAGTCATTTATCGCCATATTAGCTTTTGGATACAGAATAGAAAAAATGTGATATTTTTGTTCGCTTCTTTTATACGAATCATAACTGTTTCTTACTGACCCATATTAGGTATGTCTAGAATGTCTACCTACATGTCTACATCCTGGCTTTTGGTATTTGTCTGACCAGGTACCTACACCATGGCTACTCAAGTATGACTGCCTCAAATAGCGTAACAGACCATACCAGTCTCGACCGCAACCTAGTTTAGCTGCAAAATCAATGCCCTGCTCACTTGCTCAGTACTGTTAGCTCTGAACGTGACCTCGAAAATATCCGAAACAAGATGATTGGGAGAAATTGTTCCATACCCCAAACAAAAGAAGATCACTTCACGTTCGATTAACTGTGTTACTTCCCAGTGATTTCATGGAAATAGTCGATTTGGGTGCTGTTGATGATTGATTGTTTTCTATAATCTGTTCTTGTACCCATTTCATACACACCCAGTTGATTTTCTATATAGTTTTATCAAAATTCGAATCTGCTATCAGGAAAGCCCAAAATAGAATCATTACAAATCTTTGATATCCCCAAAGAGACACATTATCGCGTTTCGCAGAATGTAATATTAAATGTCATCACATCATACTATCAAGGAATGCAATGTACTCACGGTAGCTGATAAGAGCTATGAACAATACCATAACGGAAGTAAGGTGACACTTATTTGCTGTTTAATTTACGATGTGATAGGATACGTCTAGTAAACAAACATGATGGTGACTCATCTAGGCCATTTACCCGCAAGCAGATTCGTATTATGAAAGAGAGCGTGATTCGTTCAGATTTTTTAGTTGTAGCTGAACTTTCACTGAAATTGTCTCTGAAGTAATAACTTGGATATATTACTTTCTGAAATTAATTTTGAAAGATGAGAATCAACCACCATAATCAGAAAGGAACGCCATTAGAAAATGAAAAGTTTTCAGTCATTAGAAATTATAACCTTGATTGATAGAATTTTCTAATGGAGATTATCCAGTACAGCAGGTAAGCCAGTGCATATCGAATCAACTTAATTAACGGTATTTGAACTGCCACCTACAAGATAACAGGATGTTGACTCATGCAATTGATGACGACAAAAGTATTAAAAAGTATCGGCGAACTGATTCAGAGAAAAAAATTACATACATGATTGTCCACCGAATTTCTGAACGTTAATTGACGACCTTGTCGCACTTTGTTCCTTTCAGGCAAGCTTTTAATTCGTGTCGAGGAAGAATTTTACCGGACTCATCGCAAATTTTAATGCAACTGTTCAGTAAGTAAAGTCTTGTAATGATTTACTTGTAGTGACTGCAATCTCTTGAGGTTATCAAAGGTCTACAAGGACATTGGAGTAACAAGACAATTGCATAATGGAAAAGATACCTACTTATTTATTAATTATTTAATTTGGAAGAGACATATTGATACAAAGAATAGTGCGATTACTGTCAATGGTCAAAATATACAATCTTGGGAATGAATTATAAAGCAAATTCGCTTTCTTGGCGTATCCCAAGAAAAATATAAAATATGTTTGGCATAGAATTAAGCTGCTAACTCCAGTCACTGATACAGTAAAATGTCAAAGTGTCAGCGCATGCGGCGAGGAGAATTTGCACTATATGTATAAATCCTCGACAAAATAGTTCTCTAGATTCACCAGCCGATAGAAACTTATTTTTTGCGGTGTAGTATGAAATTTTAAGTTATGTAGAAAAACAACGTTACTAGAGATTCTCAGAAATCATTCATTGACAATTTTGTTTGCTATTCGGCAAATGGTAAGAGCCTACGTCATTTTGATAAATAAAAGCCACTTAACAGTACCTAAGTGAATCATAAGGGAAAAGCAATCGAGAATGAATCACATGAACTCAGGGCACGTGATAAGAAAACTCATAGGCACTTGATACAAACAATAGGAGACAAAGATCAGCATGTTAAGAATTTGTTGAACCTGCCATTCCAAAGTCACTTTTCAATTTATACTCTACAATATTAGCTTTAAGTATTCCATTTTAAATTGAGAATAAATCAAGCTGTTTAAATTTTATCATTTAAGTAATCTTATCGCCATCAGAGAAGAACAAAGGACCCAAGTAAGTAACGAGTGAAGGCAAGGGTCATTAAATGCAAATCTAATTCCCTATGATTCAGAGAAGGCGCCAGTCGCTACATACCTTCAAGGTTGCTCTACGGTATCCAAACAAATAGGATAGGCTAGCCACTCAACCGCGGCAGTTGAGTGTCTTCTAGTAACTGTAGTTCGGAACAGACGGATTATAGTGACCGATAAGAGGTCATTAGCTGACGCAAGGTGCAACTTGCACCTTTCCTAGCGCTTAGGATACGATAACGATGAAAAATATTTCTTTAAACTTCACTTATGGCATAGACATAGAGATGTCTTGTAACAACGCGAGAGCACCATTAACACTTAGTTTATCTTGTTTACAGATCTTGACACAATTTTGATATGAACAGTCCTAAAAGCCATAGTACTTTTGGTAGGTCAGATAAGGAAACTGTTTTAAAGGGTAACAGTGTTACAGAAACAGCAGATAGTAATTGTGATCATTAGCTTGTTCTTAGTACACTTATCCTTAAAAACCCAGCATTCATTTCGTTGCAAACATTTTTTGTCCGAACAAAAATCTGAAGATGTGAAAGATGTTATCGCATTTTAGTGCATTTAGTAGTTAACTAGTCATTATTATTAACCGTGGTGCCATGGTTCAACTGAAACCAACTCTTCGCATATAAATCTTGCAATATCAATATACGGCTATTTCTATTAAGTTCTTTTTCAAAATACGAAGCCGATTTAGAACATGAACAGTATTAAGTTAAGTGGCTACAGATACTACGTTAAATTCCATCACTTAGTAAATTTACAGGGCTTACCGTTGGAAACAATCAGCAATTTACAGTTAAGTGCTTACAATTACTCTAATTGCCATCCTAATGCAGTGCATTAGGGTTTGATATCCTTATCTAGTTACCTGGCTTAAAGGAAACAAGAAAGTACTGATTTAGCATGCACATTTACTTCGTTATTCACGGCGTTCTTTTATACCTGACTTATAAACACAATGAACTATCGTGGGATACTTTTCTCCTATCAAATTGCATCTGCCGTGGAAGCCCGGATTCCATTCTAGAGAATCAGACATGCGTAATTTAATCTACCATTCCGTAATGTACGGTAAGGGTAATGTAATGTTGTATGAAATCAAATGTAATGTGAAAACTAAATTGCGCAGGCAATCATAAAATGCACCATGGGGATAGTGATTGCACCATTAAGAGCAGACAATAGTTTTCCAATAAAGTCTAAAACGGATTTTATTTTAAAATTCAGGCTTTCCAATTTCATGCATGTTCGCCAAATTTTTTTTCGGGCATTTTAGTACTGTACTTCTTTTTATTTCTTTAAATTGTATGGCTGGTTCTTTTAACTATAACAAAGAGTTTCACCCCTGTCCCAATCGTAAAAAAGAAAAACTCCGGAACAACAACTCCCGGATTATCTAAAGGAAGTCGTCTATCGTAAAACTTGCAGAGGGGTCACCGAAGTGATTTGTTCAAGCTGATTGAATTAGCGAAAGGATGTCGCCCCAATCCCGGGGTCGGGACGGGTCAGGTACAGCCGGCGTCTTTATAGCATCAGCTGCCTTCATTAACACGTGTTCCTCATCATTATTTGTAACATGATTCATTCCTGCTTTGAATAGCATGTCGTTACTCTTTAGGAATTATTCACACAGAAAGCAAGCACGTCACATTGGAATGTTTTGAAATTGTGACAATGCCGCGGAGTATTGAATATTTTCGAACTATTGTAACAGTTGTAAGTAGAAGCGTTTAATGACGGAGTGAAGCCCATCCTGGATACTGAGTATTTGCAAAGGGAAAAAGCAAAGTGCATTTCATAAAAGCGTTCGACGTAATTTCTTTTAGCGCGTTGTAGACATGCGTGCATTTGTATGAGTCAATGATCAACAGGTTTTAGTCTAGACCAGCATGTATCAAGCGTAATACCAGTTTATTATTATAAAAAAGCACAACCACCAACTACTGGCAACTTGCCCTTTTACAGAAAGAGTAGGAATGCCATGAAGTTCATTAAAGTTCACTACATTGCTCCTAGGCATGACAGCAAATGGTTTCAAAGCGCCTAGGGTATTTTTTGGCACATCATTTGGTATAGCTGATACATCATTTTGGAATTCCGACTCTCACTAGTTACATATTTGCCGAAAAATTTAGTTCAAGAGCTTGATAATAGTGCATTATGATTTCGCAATGTTATAAATGTATCAAATATTTACTCGACACACAAACAGGTGAGTAAATCAATATCAGTTGAATGGGCTCGATACGTAGCCCTTATCAGGGCGCACAGGTACGTGCCGTTATCACAAACTTATCAAATGTTTTTATCGAAGCATAACGTGATCAATAGTTATGGTAGACTAATTTAGAATCAAAAATTTTCGGGAGCGACCGGAGTGTTAGTAAGGGTAAAGAAACTGGTTTTTGGGAAGGGGTAAAAAATTATAGAGGATCGTGATTTAAAATTTATTTTTGAGAATGAAGGATGTCTACAGCAGCGAGTCAATGTTAGGGTGAATAATTAAATGTTTCATTCTTTCATTATCATGAATGAATGGAACGATGAAAATACGATGCATTTAGAATAGGTTACCTGTAAGAATACGTGGATTAGTTGGAAGGCTCCAATTATAAGCTAATTTAAGAAAATTAACTATCCATTAAGACCATAAGCCGGTTACTCTAATCAGAATCTAATTTGAAACAATTATGTAAAAAAGCAGATTCTCCTTACTAAAAATATCTACTTCTAGACTCAGTATCTATGAGAAAACTTACCTAACGGCAACAAACTAACAAGCCTATAAAATTACTTAGCACGCAAGGCGTCGAGTGCTACAACCAGTTACTAAACAGCAATAGTAGCTACCGTACAGTCTCCTGATAACAGGAGAGCTTGGATATAAAAGATATTCGTCTTGAAAAGGTAAATAACATTTTGATTGAGAATAGGTACCTAGGTATGCAGTTTGGAGACGTAAACTTACCACAGCGACTAGCTTTCCGCGCACCGTGATTCCAATCATTGGCGCGAACCGCACTTCGACTCCTGGTTCCACCACTAGCTCTGCATCTCTCTCGATGAGCAGGTCATCGCGCAGCATGTAGGGGCTACCGTCAGGCCTCCACACGGTGCGCCCACCGGTCAGCACGCCGCCCGGCAACTCCGTTAGACCTAACGACTTGTTTAGAAGATAAGGGTCCGCCGTTCCTAGCGACTCTTGTCCTTTACACCCACTAAAGCAACACAGAACCGTTATGACAAACACTAACACTGTCCTCCACTTATACTTGGTGTCGCTGAACTGACTGTGTCTCTTCTGCACTCCCATATCTTTACAGCACTCCATTATTCACTAACTGAACACAAAAATATTCATTTCACTTTTGCTACAGTTCTTCACCTGCTGCAATCTATTTCAACACTTATCCAAACATCGCACAGGTCGACACAATACGACGCAACACATTTTCGTAAATAAACATCAAAGTATTAAATGAATCTTCATGTGAATTAGAAAATTTGAATCAAAACAATTCATAACGAAACAAAGGTGGGGCTGGTAAAAATAAAACAAGCAAAAATACGCGCTACCGCGCGACCGTTGAACGAAGTCGTTTGGCCGGTTTTCGTGTTGATTCCTTCTCCCTTCCCTCCTCGCATATCAGCCTCACTCACTTCACTCATTCTATCAAAAGCCTCCTCCCCACCACCGCTAAAACGCTACGCAGTGTTTGCAAGAGCCTGAATGACGTCACAGATTTGGTGAGCTAGTGGGACGCTGTTGTTATTAGTTCATTCGTTCGTTCTTTCCTCGCGATATGGTATACTATTTGCGGTTTTCTTCTTAGAACAACATTAGAATTATATAATAAAAATATACAGCAAGAGCTTTATTTTAATTTGTCTTAAAGAGTGAATTTTATTAAAATTTACAATTAATACTTTCAAAGTTTGTATAATTAAGTTGCAACACTGACTACTATGCTACCGTGGGAATAGTTCATTCTTAGATTCCGTTGAGTTTTGCTAACGATCGTTCATTCACTCGTAAATTTCGTCGACTCTTTTATGTCTTCATAATTTATATTTAAAATAGTTGGAATAAAGTTATAAGTTAGGTAATTTTAGGTCTATTTTAATTCCTTATCATTTTTAAATCAACGTTACACGTAAGTTTCTGTTTATAATCAAGTAATGCACGTTTTATTGTAATTGTTGGCGTGGCGTGGCAATGCTTGTGCAGTGTCGACATTTTGTTTTCTTCATTGTATTTATATATTTATTTCTGTGCGAAGTACGATCGCGTCGTAATTACATTTATACTAAATAACTTTCCCGCTATAATTGTGATATATTTACATGTGATTGATTTGAAAATTCTTTATTTATAGATTTCAACACAATCATGAGTTCTGGTGGTACTCGCGTGTATGTCGGCGGATTAGTAGAAGGCATCAAGAAGGAAGACCTCGAAAGAGAATTCGACAAATACGGAAAACTAAACTCCGTTTGGGTGGCCCTCAACCCTCCGGGTTTTGCCTTCATAGAATTTGAGAACTTGCAGGAGGCTGAGGATGCGTGTAGCGCGATGAATGGATTCGAGATGTTAGGCGCGACCCTAAAAGTAGAGATCTCTAGGAAGCGAGATGGGCCCCGCAGGGGTGGCGGCTTCCGAGGAGGACGCGGTGGCAGCGGCAACTTCAGGGGTCGCGGCTTCGGCGGTCCGCCCGGAGGTGGCAACAGATCCTTCGGCAACTCTTACGGCGGCGGCGGCAGGCCCTACAATCGCAACAACCAACGCGATGAGTACGGCTCCGGCGGCGGCAACTTCAGATCTAGGTCGCCATTGTCTCGATATTAATTTAGTATTTAGTTTTATGTTAGGTGTTAGTGTTATCGTAATCTGAAGCCTTCTAAGTGTTAAATTCAATGTCTGGTAAAAACTGGGGGTTTGATGTTGATACTAGGAGGTGTTCCATTGATGTCTCAAGGAATTAGAGGTAATAGCTTTGATTTTCTCTATCGTGTTATTCAGTGTGACTTTACTAAAATACTTCTGTCTAATTAATTAGCATTTTAATGTATGTAACTCGTATCTGTTTGATTCAATAAATTTATGTGAAAACAACTCCCGTTGTTTGTTCACTTACTGATATCCATTACCGTTAATACTGTATTGCAATTCATTTAGTATGAATCTGTGCAAAATATTTGTAAATGTGTATAACCTAAAATGTACTGTTGCATTCCACGGATAAGTCATCGATTGCTCGTCATTGTAAGTTCAACTCTTTTCATCAAAACCCTTAACTTCTAGAATGTTGATAAGGTGATAACAATGTTCTTTTTGTTACAGTTCCAAGGATGAATACTAATCTCGGGTCATTTGATTTTTCGAGAAGTTAATGCAAGAACAATCCTTCAGTGATTACTTAACATTCTGCCTAAGCACCCTAATTGCTAAGTTTCTTTAAAAAAAATATATGATTATATAATTCAAATCGATTTTTATTATGTCAATACAAAATGACATCACAAAATTATTCTTAATGCTAGTTTCACATAATAATTATGAAGGGCTGCTGAGACACGCCATGAGGAGCTCCATCTTATTCAGGAAGTTTTTGCCTTCCATTTTTTCTAATTTAATTTCTTTGAAGGCTCCTCCGAGATGCTCCCACTTTTTGTCTTGAACAAGTTCACTGGTAAAGAAGTCTTTTCTGGGAGATTGAGCTATAAAAACTTGAATTCCAACTGATGGCTCACATCTAATTGCAAGCATCCTGTCACCTAAAACAAAAATAAATATTAGAAACAAAAACCGACCAAGTGCAAGTCAGACTCCCGCACTAAGGGGTTCTGTACCCATAAAAAAATAAACAATTTTTTTGGTGTTGTTGTCAAAGTGGCAACAGAAATACATCTGTGAAAATTTCACTGTCACGGTTCATGAGATGCAATCTGGTGACAGACAGACAGTCTTAGTAATTATAGTCCCATTTCACCCTTTTGGGTATAGAACTCTAGAAGTTATCAATAATTTCAATTAGATTCAAAATAAACAAAACACCATACATGTTACTGTCAAAATCAAATAAACAACTTATAAACATACCATTTGGAGAGGCGAGTAGACAGGAAGAAGCATTGCCCAGAGGTTCAACAGGTCCAGATCCCAGATGTGCACTACTAGCCAGCAGCTGCCAGCCCATACATCTACCAACAGCTTGCACTGCGGTCATCTGATGCTGATATATCTGCACGAGAGATTTTGGTTTTATTTACACTTCCTTATTATCGATTTTTGGGTTGGCATAAAGCTGCAGTAGAAGTGAGTAATCATAATGAGTAATAGAATTTCACAAACTAATATTAGTAGTTAGTAAGAAAGTTTTTTGTTATGAGCCTATATGCCTGCTTATCCAATTAACACCTAACCTAACCTCCACTCATACAAATAACTACCAAGCATGCTCTAATTTTTATTTTCATGTTTGCACATCAAAATACCTACGTATTTCTGTAATCAAAGATAACAAGAGTGAATACATATATATCTATCTATGTCTAAAGAAATAACAATGATATCTAGTTTTTCTTAAAATTAAAGGTAGCTTGGCTTTTTATGCAGAATGTGTCAGTTTTATTAGTACTAGAATCATTATAGACTAGATTACCTGACAGTAAATGAGATCTCTTAGTTCTTGCAGTTCGTAGGACAAATGTCTGACTTTGCCATCACGGCAAATACATTTGAGGGTCTTCTCTCCAACATGGACTACTAGGGACGTTCTGCATACAGCATCATACCTGTATGAGAAGATAGTTAGATTAAGCCTAATAATGAATTAGGTATAGAAACATCAATTTTGGATACATGGTACAGTCGGCTTCAAAGAAATCTCAACCCCTTTGGTAGTAATGTCGCTATCAAAAGGGGTGTTTTCTCTGAAGCTTACCGTACATTGCCGTAACATGGTATGTCACAATATGTAAATACATCAAAAGCTTCCAAGTAGTGAAGATACAAATAGGTAAAAACACCATCACTACACTTGCCAGATGGGTATATGATTATCCTCATTTAGCCATTCTCAAATTACTTATGACATTAATGTCAAAACAATAAAATCAATGATTTGCCCCTAATAAGAAATGTGTTAGCAAAAACATTACATCATGTTTATGTATTTATTTAACCTCAAATTGGCCTCTTGCATCATAATTAAAAGTCCATCCAGAGAAAACAGGATAAGGCGGTATATGTATATTTTGAGTATACCACCTTTTCCTGTTTGAATCTGTATTTATAATGTACATGAGGTAAATCTAACCAGTTAATTGACTGTGTAGATCTGTCCTGCCGGCTGCAAGAAAACAATAATTTCCAGAAAATTATATTCTTGTTTTCTTGTATTTTTAGAAGTTTTAGATTAAAATGGTCAATGAAATATATGTAGTAATGTCTTACCCATAAGCCATAATGTTAATCTTCACACATGACTGTGTTGGGCTGTTCAGAGCATTCCAGTGTGACACGATGAGAGGGTCTTTGACCTGTATGGAGGGAAAAAAGTGTGAATTGCATAATATATTAAGTTCAGAAGACCTGATACAATGATGTGATCAAGTGATGATATACAGAAGTTGTACCACCCTATCATCATTGGCCAGCCCCAAATAAGCCTCTATAAATCTGTCTATGTATGACTGTTTTTGTGTTTAATCTCAGAAACAGTTGCAGATGAAACCTGGAAAGTTTTTATATTTACACAGCTATTTATGAATCCACATGGAGATTTGGCTGTTTTTATTGAAAGCTATGTATGTGAGGATTTCTTTTATTGGTAAAATAATACAACTACTAGTTAGTAGCAAGTTCAACCATCTTTCTAGAATATTCCAGAAGAAACATTTGAAACTTTTCTAGAATTTTCTAGTTTATTCTCGTGATTACAAACCTCTTTAGCAATAGTGTCCAGTACATATTCGCTCCGTCTTCGCATAAAGAAATGTTGGGCTTGTTGAATGATTTGTTCTAAAAGAGATTGTTCTTTACTCATATCAAGTAATTCATAGCGGTCAGCTGCCATGGGACCTAAAAAAAAACTAAATTAGTCATATTTTTTCATAGATGAAATGGTACCAGGAAATAATAAGTAATTAGTTTGATACTGTGACTGTATCTGCAATATATAACCTTGAGGAGGTCAGAGATAAAGCTGATTATGGCTAATTTTATATCAGAGGCCTGAATAAAAAAAAATAAACAACCACTTCTATAATGAGGTTATAGTTCTAAATCTATGATGTGTCTATGACTAATTTAATTAAAAAATGTAACTTTACCTGCTATACAGCGACGTTTTGATGGTCCTAGGGGTCCAGTAGCAGGATGAGGGAAAGGATGGTGAGTATTAGCATGATGAACGGCCCTGAGTAGCTGATGTAACGAATGTTCCAAAACGTGGTCGTGATCTGACTTGCCAGCACCTCCTTCAGGCTAAAAAAAAACAATACCGTGAAAATGATTTGCAACCTTTTTGGTTTGATTAAAAAGTATGTTTCGTAACAAACCTTGACTCCTTCTGGGTTAGCATTGTTGTTATTTTGTCCATTGTTGTGGCAAAGTCCGATCAACAGTTGAATGCCAGGTAGTACCTAAAACAAAAACATATCTTTAAAGAAATTGTTTGTTTATGACAATCACCGTTAACCTTTTAACCGCCACACTTCATATCAATTGTCGTGCCCCCAGCACCAAGCTGCGAATCGGTGAAAGACAAGTTTCTCTCCTGTTATGGTGCAGAATAAAAAGTATTATATCTGTCTATCTACATAAACAGATGCACTGGGACATTCTCTGTCGGATATATCCGACTCTGGCGTAATGGGCCCGAAATTCTTTGTCGGATATATCAGACGTGGGTGGTTAAAAGGTTAATGATGCAGTGTCATGTATACTGCCTCCTTCAAGATGGAGACTTTCTTCATAAAATTAAATGATAAACTTCAAGAAATAGTGATTGTACAAAATGCAAATACACTTACAGTAGCCATGATTTGATTGCCCACAACCATATGCGGTATAGAGGCATCAAGCTGCACGGCTTCTGCAGCTAATCTGGCGAATAACTCCTTACAGAATAGAACATTCTGAGCAGCCTCTAACTTCTGCTGCCAGTGCAGCTCTGCTCCATCTCCTGGGAGGGTTCCGGGGCAGTTGATGGCGGCGGAACTTAGGGTAGCTGTTACTACATCTTCTTGTTCTGAAACAGAAATCTGTGTGAAATGGTTTGTTTTTAATCTTATATTTTCAGCCCTTTATCTGTAGATGAGTGATCGTGGACCAGTGGTAACACGGGACTTACGAGTTGTAAGTCGTGGGTACGAATTTAGGCAGGAGCATTATATTGTGTAATTTGCTTCATCAACACTGTTCTCAAAACGGTGTAAGAAAACATTGTGAGAAAGTCGGCATGATTGCCCTTGAGCTCGAGTATACACGTGTCGTGCGACGTCTACCAATCCGCCAACAGGGTCGCATGGTGGATTACAGCCCACTCCTTTTCCCAAAGAGAAGGCCTGTGTCTCAGCAGTGGGATCATTATGAGCTCTTTCTCGCTTTTGAAATTTGGGGCAGACTAAAACCTCTACAGACCTTTAACCTTTTCACCGCCACGCCATATCGGTATTCCTATGCCCTGTACGCCAAGCCTTTTTTAACCATAAATTATTTTACTTTTTATCATCAAATATTTAAATGAGGAATATGCATTTTTGTTTACTGTATGCAACTAAATAATGTTTAGACATTCAGCTTTCAAGGTGTATCAATAAAATACATAAAAGTAATGATTTAATAGGTTTATTTTGTATTTTTCTGCGACCTGTTTTTTGTCGAGTATAGCCGTCGTTGGCGCACAGGGCACGCTTGCTCATGTCGGCTATAGCCGACATTGGCGTTCAAAAGGTTAATAGTTTTGTAGCCTTTGTTTCAATCATGACATTCATTATGAACAATTACGCCTACGCATTTGTCGACCCCAGCAACGGCACCATTAGGGATACTGTGGCCCTAGAAGGCCGCATGCCCGCGACCGCTATTCTGTCGGAGTCCGGCGCCAATCATTTTTTATCGTGTTCCACCTGTGGGTGAACTTGTTTCGTCTTAGACCTCATCACCTCATCATTGCCTCTGAGCTAGATTGATGCCAAGAGCAGAACCATTTAAATAGTAATAAAAAAATATAAACAATGAAATGTAGTTTCTGCCTACTCATTGGTAAAAGGTAAGTTCGTTTGTATGTTTTCAGTTTACCTTTTTGACACAACACAGATATAAATGCGACGCCCTGCAGTTCTGGTGGGACTGTGACGCGCAACGCCGATGGTACCGGTCCTGCTGCGCTCATGGCTTGAGCTATCTGTTCCTCTGGAGCTTTGGTCACCTGTTACAGAAAATTACTTTAGAATTCTGTTGAAATTAAATGCACTAAAAATGATATACAGAAAGATTTATTTTTTATTTTGGAAATAAGTATGAGGCACTCATAGATTTTACTATTACTTTGTGCCCAAGGAATTTCTTTTATGGAAGGAGCTGTTATGAGAATAACTGTAGAAAAACAGTATTTTCTAGCTGTTCCTTAGCCCTTTACATTCTAGGGTCACTGTAGCTTGTTTAACCTGTCCCTTAGGGGCTGGTATAGCCTTTCCTCACGAATTCCGCCTCCTTCTTTGCTAGCATGACTGTTTCACAGGAGATGACTGCTTCCCATTTTGTCTCACCCCACAGTATGACCTCAACTAAAGCCAGGTGCAACAGCTTCCATGCAGCATTACCTGCACGGAAGTAACGGATTCTAAGGGCCTCTAAATTATTAAAGGCCCTTAGAATCCGTTAGCTTAAGTGTTGCGGTCGCGGAACTTATTTCATTACCGTGACCAATATAAAGGGCTATTGAAGGACACCATTTTAGTCAGTACAAGTCTGACAGGTGGAAGGACTTATTTGATGATATTACCATGCTAAAAAAAAAGCCTAAGTGTTGCAACAATCTTTGTAGCAGTGAACTATACTGCATTTAATGTACAAACCTCAAACACTCCTGTCTGGCTAAACTTAGAGCCCGCTGTCCTATAGCTAAGGTCTCCAACAATGGTATTAGACACTTTCTTCAATCGCCAGTTCTGACGCAGTCTCAACAGATCTATGTGGAAGTCTGGCATGTTGCGGGTCATTCTCATAGTCTCGCTGGCTCGGAGACGCTCTACTCCAGCCAGGAGTACTGCTGCTGCGGCACCGAGAGCTTTCTTCCTTCCATAGACTTGCACCATGGGTCTGCCTTCTACTTGTTCTGGTTGCACTGGGTCTAGCACCTGAAAAATAATAAATTAAAATGTAATTGTCATCTTTAAAAAAAAATGAATGGTAAATGTGTAATTGATGAAAAGAAGACTTATAGACATGTAATATGTAAAGTTAAGAATGTTTCATATTTTATAATTTACAAACATTGATAAAATAATTACTTGAATGATAAAATGATAATTGTATTGTATGATAAATGGAACACATAAATACATTGTTAAGGACATTTACTTTCTTTATAAAAACCAGATTGACAATATTAATTTTCTAGCTGCTTGAGTATTTATGAAAACTTTGGGAAAGCTTGTAACTTCAGTTCCTTATGAAGCTTTGCACCAGATCTCCATTTGTCATCATCATTATCTTAAAAATGTTCCCACTGCTAGGATACAAGCCTCCTCTCAATGAGAGGGACAGATTTTCATCATCCTACTCAAATTATTTAAGTAAAAGCAGATAAGTTACAACTCTCTGAGACATGATAAAACTTAGCATTGTCTATGTATGCATTATGTTTCTTACCATATATCTCTTCTCCTTAGCAATGCTCAGTACATCGGCCAGTACACAAACTTCAGTCAGTGCATTCCTAAGTTTGTTACGGACTGAGTCCCATGGCCACAAGCTGGACTGGTACCCAGGCTCCTTGTTCTCATCTTCCGACTTGGAATCAGAGCTGCTCTCGCCTTCCTTCTTGATGTTACAGAACTCATCTTCAGTTTTGGCAAAATCTATCTTCTGTGCTAGCCGGGCAAGGTTCTCTGACATGGACAGGGGGCTGAAAACAGAATCATAATATTATTGTAGGTCTTGTAAAATGTCTTTCTTTGACAAGAAGTAACATAGGTGAATCTGAAAATACTTACGCTTGGTATATCTCCTGGCCATCGTAGGTGATCTCCTGGATTTGGTTTTCTATTGGTGCCTCTATAGATATGTTTACTGAGTTTGCCATTTTCTGCCTTCTTCTATTCTGTTAGCTTAGAAACAATATTTTATCACAACATTGTTTTAACGAAGATTGAATATCCTGTGTTATTAGTTTTTTTTTGCCCACAGTGTGTTATTTTAAATTTATTATTTTGTTTACGTAAACAATTTCTGAAAATTAATAACGGGATCCAACAACCCAACAACCGACCGCCACAAAATAAAAAATTACTTTTCGTTTTGATTTTTTGACAAATTTCATGACATTTCTCTTTTGCTTTTCAGAAAAGTCTAATTTTTGTTTTTGGGTATTAGCACTTTTGCGAATTGCGAGTTAAGTTTTAATTTAGGTTTAATTAAGTAAATCTCTTTTTTTTAATTCTTTTATTTCATTAAATAATTTTAAAACAATTTAAAGTATACTAGCTCTCTGTTGTATCTATAAAAAAGTTATACGTTTCGTTTCGTTTTGAGCTCAACGCCCCAACCAATGGTTGTCATGTAAATTGTTATCGACCTTTTGTAGTTTGTGTGTACCACAGTTTTGTACGAAGAAAGCATTTTCTGACACGAATTGGACTCGAAATGGAAGTCATAGTATCAAAATATTGATTTATGCCTATAACTTATCTCGTGGCTTATGTTTATGAGCAAGTGATAGGCTCAATCAAGTAAATAATCAAACATGACGGATCGAATCATAGCGGTAAGTGGAACAATCGTGTACGTATTCATTATTTTCAACAGAGTCTCACTAAACACGGTAACTCGAACAGTTCTTGGCTCAATTCGTGTTTACCTCTACTCATTGCATTGTCGCTTCGCTGATGATGAGGCGAAAGAAGTTCGAATATGCGTGAGTTTGATAAAACAGCGTTCTTGAGCTGTATATTTATTTATCCCTATTCTAGGCGAAAAGCTAAATAATTTTCAGATAGTAATTATGATGTTATTATGAACCTAGGAGTTAGGGAAATAGGTATATAGAAAAAAAACTTTATAAATGTAGAAAAAAAAACCATAAAATAAGATTCTATATCTTTGAAGATACATTGCAAACTTACAATGAACTGAGTACCTAAGTATCTTTGAGGATACACTGCCAATCTTGCAGAATTACCTAAAAGAAATTTAATAATAGGTATCTAAGTACCTACACAAGCATCAATTTTTAATATTTTAAAACTACTAAGTATTATGTTACATTATTTAAGATACAACCAGCATTTATTCATTAAACTAAAAAAAGAGTGTATTCTTTTTTGTTGCACATAATATTCTATGTGTGTAAAAAAATTCAAAAATATTTTTGTCTTCTTTTTCAGTCCCGTCCCAGCTTGGAGCAAGTGACTGCTATAGTAGATTTTATGGAGAAGCATCCAGCTTTAGCTCTAGGGCAGTTGAGAGGCCTAGAGGGTAGGGATGAGAGCAAGAAGCTCTGGTTCAAGCTGACTCGGATTGTCAACAATATCACCGGCCCCACTAGGCCCATGAAGTCTTGGATAAAAGTAAGGTTGACCTATGTTTTAGAAACAAATCTTAATTGTTTACGAAAAATAAAAAAAATGGAAGTTCAACTTCCATTTTTTTTTCTTCTCTTTCTTTTTTTTTTCTTTCTTCGGTCTTTGCCCCTGCAATTCCTCAAAATCTCAAATTTAAGTTAAAAACAAAGGAGTTCAAAAAATGTAACATTTCACTTTAAACATTTCCACTTTTGGGACTGATGGTCACTTTTCAATTTATTGCTCACCTATGAGCCTATGAGATCCTAATTTTCAAGTTGAGTTGTTCTGAACAGCAACCAGCTCAAAAATTGGTAAATTTTTTTTTCTGTTGAAATAAAACATGTTACCTATACTGTTCTTTTACAGTATTGGGCTGATAAGAAGTCTACAGTGAGATCCAAGGTGCAGGGTGGTGGAGGTGATCCTAATAACTTGTGTTCCAACATTGAAAAAAAGATCTGGGACTTATTTTTGAGTGGTGATAATGCCAGTAAGTATTAAAATAAAATGATAATCAATTTTAGAAATCACACTCTTGAAGTTACTAATCATCTCAGTCCTAAAAGAAGCATTATTTATTTTTTATTTTGTGCCATGGGATGACACAAAATAAAAACCATTATTATTATTACCAAAGTCCGATCACAAAACAGAAGGATATTCGTATATTGACCTCTTATTACCTGTCTTTGTCACTCCCGTGTAAATATGCAATGAGTCTCGCTTGCACAGAGCAATGACCACCATCTGTGCAAGCGAGACTCACTATATTTACGCAGGTGTGACAGAGACAGGTAGTGACAGGTTAACATACGAATATCCTTCTGTTTTGTGACCGGACTTTAGCTGTACCCCGCGGTTTCACCCACTGGAGAGGCCAGGGAGAGTGAAATAGCGGACTTTTTACGATAAGTTATAATGTGAATAAAAAATACAAAATGAGGTGTTTGCGCGACAATGGTTTCGAATGCTCTGCTCGTTGAGAGCCGCCCGTACCGGCTTGCGCGCACGGGCCGCGGTCGCGCGGCCCGCCGCTCCCACTACCGCGCCGCTGCCGCCGCTGTCGCCTGGTGTTCATGTGTGCGTGAACATACTCCCGGGGCCGCATTGGGAAGATGATGTATGATGATATTGATGATTATGATTGTTTATGATACGTCTTCTTTGAGTAAAGGGCATATTTTGTTGAAGCCTCTTCTTATCGTTCCTTTGTTGATTTTTATATCTGCTACGC
Source organism: Agrotis ipsilon (assembly GCA_028554685.1). Classification (NCBI taxonomy): domain Eukaryota; kingdom Metazoa; phylum Arthropoda; class Insecta; order Lepidoptera; family Noctuidae; genus Agrotis; species Agrotis ipsilon. The sequence goes on from CM052965.1 coordinate 3,536,083, forward strand.
GCGCCACTCCGTCTGCTCCAGGATAGATTTTCAAAACACGTCCAAGGGGCCACTCCGCTGCAGGTAAGGCTTCGTCCTTCACGATGACCAGGGTGCCTTCCGCTATCTCTCCCTTTGAACGTTGCCATCTCGTTCGCTGGTGTAACTGAGAAATATATTCTCTATTAAATCGCTTCCAAAAGTGTTGACGCAGCAGTTCGACTCTCTGATGCCGCGGCAGCCGAGCAGGGTCGCAGTCGGACATCTGTGGGTGAGGTAAAACAGTGAGAGTTCGACCAATCAAGAAGTGAAAAGGAGTTAGGGCAGAGAGATCTGATGGATCAGAAGATAAGGACGTTAAAGGCCTTGAATTAAGTAGTCCTTCTATTTGTACAAGTAAAGTATACATCTCTTCGTAAGTGAGATGTGCTAAGCCTAACACTCTTTTGAGGTGAAATTTAACTGATTTGACTGTACTTTCCCATAAGCCTCCGAAGTGAGGTGTGTATGGGGGAATAAAATGAAATGAAATGCCTTGCTCTGCAGCACAACTATATATAGATTCGCTATGTAGTTTGAGAAAATTAGTAATGACACGCGCCGCTCCTACAAAATTTGTACCATTATCCGAGTATATATTATTGGGTTTTCCCCTGCGAGAAATAAATCGATTTAGTGCTGCTAAGTAAGATACGGTTGTCAGGTCTGTGACCAACTCCAAATGCACTGCCTTCACTGCAAAGCACACGAAAATGCAGATGTAGGATTTAGTTAGAACACTTCCACGACCCTTCCGGTTACTAATCATAATCGGACCAGCGTAGTCTACGCCCACATTACTAAATATAAAATTTGCGTGCAGTCTTTCTTCAGGCAGCTGCCCCATTATAGGTGTCACTATCTTACCTTGATATCTCTTGCACCTAAGACATGATTGAGTAGTTTTTCTGGCTAAGTTACGACCTGATATTGGCCAAAACATTTGACGAATATGTGCTAGTAATAATTGAGGACCGGCGTGTAAAAGTGTTATGTGATATGTACGAAACATGATCTTAGTTAAATAATGATTTGAATGTAATAAAATTGGGAATTTTCTATCATAATTGTATGGTGAGTTGGCTAACCTTCCCCCCACACGAATGAGCTGAAATTCATCTAGGAAAGGGTTAAGTAAATTTAATTTATGCCCGACGGGTAGCTTTTTACCACTTAAAAGTAATGAATACTCATCAGGAAATGAATTTTGTTGAATTATTTTCGCTAACTGATATCTTGCATTATTAAGCTCAACAGTGTTTAAAGGCTTTATTGATCCCATGCACAACTTTTTGTTAGTATTTGAAATATTTTGTTTTTCTCGACAGTAATTAACAAAACGTAGTATGTAAGCAACAATACGCGTGAGTTTATTGAAATTAGAATAATTATGAATGAATGAATTTTCATCTGTTTGAGTTAAGTGTGTATGGGACCGGATTTCTGGAAGGTCAGACACGCTGATATGCCTGGGTTGTTCAGGCCAACATTTAGTATCATCATTCCTAAGAAAACCCGGTCCTGAAAACCATAAATCGGAATTACTTAGTTGCTGTGCATTGGTACATTTTGTTATGATGTCTGCTGGGTTTTGTTTTGTTGGTACATAGTACCATGATTGTGGCTTACTGTGTTTCAGTATGTCTGTGACCCTGTGATTGATATATGGTTTTAACTTATGAATAGGAGTATTTATCCATGATAGAACAATAATTGAATCACTCCAATAAAAACATTTGTAGGTTTTACCCAAATTACGAAGTGAAGATAAAACCTTTTGACACAACTGAATACCGGTGAATGCTGCACATAATTCGAGTCGCGGAATCGTTAATTTCTTAATAGGTGCGATCCTTCCTTTAGCTATTAACAGCTGTACGTTAATAACGCCGTCATAGCCATAGCTACGAATGTATACGCATGCACCGTAAGCGTGTTGCGAGGCGTCACAAAAAATGTGTACTTCGATTCCACGCGGTGAGTCATATATAGCTCGCCGAGGAATGGTCAGCTGGTTAATACTAGATAACGATTGAATGAATTTTTTCCAACGACTTTGTAAAGAAACCGGTATTACGCTATCCCAAGTTATGTTATGTAACCACATTTGTTGCATAATTATTTTTGCTTCAAGTATGCAAGGGCCGATTAAACCTAGTGGATCGAAAATTTGACCTATTGTGGACAAAATAGTTCGTTTTGTAATCCGATCATGTGTGATATTATCCATATGGACTGAATAAGATATAGTATCTTTGTGAATATTCCAATATATGCCTAAAGTTTTTGATGGGTCATTTGAACCTAAATTAATTGTACCATCTTTAGAGTCTGTGTCAAATCCTAGTTTTCTTAAGACAGAAAGACAATTAGTTTTCCATTTTCTTAATGGAAATTGATATTTTTTAATTTCGGTATTGACACCTATGGCAATTTCCAATAACGTTGACTCATCATCTGTTCCCGACAAAAAATCATCACAGTAAAAGTCATGTAAAATAACCTCGGAAATTAATTTATGATTGTATGTGTTATCTGAGTTATTCAAACAATCCAAACCTATTTGCCTTATGCATCGAGTTGCAAGGAATGGTGCTGATGCCGTGCCGTATGTGACGGTATTGAGTGTGTAAGTTTGTAATGGTTCCGTCGAATTTTTTCGCCATATTATTTGTTGCAGGGGCCTTTGATGATCAACAACAGCAATTTGACGAAACATTTTTTCTATGTCAGCTGATATGATGTACTTATGCTGACGGAATCGTAACATTATTGAAATGAGATCGTCTTGAACAACTGGCCCGATGAGTTGTATGTCGTTAAGTGATAGTTTTGTTGAAGTCTTTGCGGAACCATCAAACACGGATCTAAATTTGGTTGTAGTACTGGATTCACGTACTATGCCATGGTGTGGTAAATAATAAGCATGAGAGTTAATATTGTAAGGTTGTATGTATGTGTTTGCATTATTATCTGGATGCATGTGTTTTTTTGATTGAATGTTCTCCTGTGGATTCAGGATTTTATTTAAAGTCATATGACCGAGATTGATGTACTCTGTAATGAAATTACAATACAATTGTTTGTAATGATTATCGCTATTCATACGATTTTCTAAGCTAAGAAAACGCCTTTTTGCTTGATAGTAAGAATTGCCTAAGCAATCAGGTGACATTTTGAATGGAATTGTAACAACAAATCTACCATCATTTTGTCTTGTAGTAGTTTGTTTAAAAATGACCTCGCACGCATCAGCGTCACAGGGTTCCGTATTCTGTGAATCGGATAAGCTGTCTAATTCCCAGAACCGTGATAATTGATCATAATTTTTATTTTGTGTGAAATAACATGTGTCTTGTGTATGTTTGTCTGTGTCAGGTATGCACCCGGAAATTAGCCATCCGAATTCAGTTTCCTGTAAGGTTGGCAGTTGTTTGCCTAACTGAATCCTTCCGGAACCCATGAGTTTCCAAAAAACGTCAGCTCCAAGTAGTATATCGACTGGAGCTGGTTCATAAAACAGAGGGTCTGCTAACTTTATATGATTAGGAAGTGTGATCGCTTCTGTCTGTATACGAATGTTGGGTATTAGATTTGATATTTCATCTAGCACTAAGCATGACGAGTTGATGGTGAATGAATTATGTAATGATTTTATTTGAATGTTAGTTCGATAAATAATGTTTGTTTTATGACCATTTATACCTGTAACTGATCCGTTAATTGATTCCAATGGAAGATTAAGCCGAGTACATAGATTATTAGTTATATAACTTGAGGTACTACCATTATCCAATAAACATCTCGCTGTATGAAATTTACCGTCGCTGCCACGCACGTGCACCAGTGTCGTCGATAACAACACTGATGTATGTTGTGTGCTAGTGCATGTGATTGAAGACGACTTGGGCTATTCTATGTGTAGCATGGTATTATGTTTTAGAGAACAATATTTGCATGTACTACCACGACATGTTTTCTTCTCATGACCGGGATACAAACAGTTGGAGCACACATTCAATTTAGAAACTTTTTCAATTCTTTTTTCCACTGGCATCTGCTTAAATTCCTGACATGAAAACAAATAATGTTGGCCTTTGCATAATGGACAGCTAGGTGATCGTGATGTACTTGTTTGGTTTTGTGCTGGTTTGTTCGACTTGATATCAACGTGATTTTGTTTATTTTCTTCAAGAGTTTGTAATAGATCTGCGCGATCCTTAAGATAAGTTTTTAAATTTTTAAGAACGGGCATAGCGTTGAGGGTGTTTCTGTGTTCCTCCCAATATCTAAGCGTCACTGAGTCTAATTTACTTGCCACGAGATAAATGATTAACGTGTCCCAGAACTGTGTTTTTTCACCTAAGCTATCAAGTGCTCGTAAATTTTTGCTAACCGTGTCAATTAGCTGCCTCAGCGCTGCAGAAGATTCTTTTTGAATAATACTAATTGTGAATAGTGCATGAACATGGTTATTAATTAGTTGACGCGTGTTATTGTACCGTTCGTTTATTAAATCCCAGGCTACCCTGTAATTTTCCGATGACATTTCTAATGATTTTATAATGTGGGTAGCCTCACCCTGCAAAGACGCACGCAAATAATGGAATTTTTGTATATTATCTAAAAGAGTGTTTTTATGAATAAGCGATTGGAATGTGTCTCTGAACTCAAGCCAATTATGATATTCACCCGAAAAGTGTGGAAGGTCAATAGTTGGTAATTTAATAAAGGCTTTTGTCCCACCTGCATTTGGAGTTTGTACAGACCCGTCGACGATTCCAGCTGATTCACTGTCCCGCATTAGCTGCATGGCAAGAGCAAGTTGATTCTGGTATTCGGAGTCAAATTGCTCCCGCTCCTTTAGCTGCTCGTCTGAAACACCGACAATATCTTCTATTAAAGTCTGGTTGACATCAAAATCATGTTCAAGGGTTTTGAATGACTCCAAACGATTTTTAAGTTGCAGAATTTCTAGCTCAGTCAAAGCTATTTTCTTTTTGGATTTTAAGGACTCAATGTAATTTTTGAAGATTGTGACCTTGCCTTTATGCCCAGATCTCCTCTTTTTGAAGGTATTAAGCTGAGCGTCATCATCTTCGGGTGCGTTTGATAAAAGTTTTTTGTCCATAATTATGAAATTATTTGATTAAGCAGGGAGTCCACTGATACTACGCAGCTGTCTCCCGCCGCGCTCAGAGCAAGGCTAAGCAGGTAAGCAATTAAAGCTGCAAGTATTGGGCACAAAATTGATAGAAGGTAATAAAATTACTTGAAAATATGAGAATGAGATTGCAAAATATGATCGAAAAAAAAACAGAAAAAAAATGTGGGTAAGCAGGATTTGTGAAAAATTGAGAAAAGAATTTTGAATGTAAGGGACTGGGTCAGACGAGAATGAAATTGGTTCGAACTCACGACTGCTGCTACCAAACCCTTAATGTTGTCCGTTGTCGCTGCTGGATGCTGAGTTCGCCGACCGCCGACTGCTGTTGACATTGATCGCCGACTGCTGGTAGTTAACGGCCAGCTGAATTCCTGGCGATGATGAGGATTTCTTCTGCGCTGATTCTTGACTTAATGTTCGAAGATCGAAGGACCATGGAGAGGCCAGGGAGAGTGAAATAGCGGACTTTTTACGATAAGTTATAATGTGAATAAAAAATACAAAATGAGGTGTTTGCGCGACAATGGTTTCGAATGCTCTGCTCGTTGAGAGCCGCCCGTACCGGCTTGCGCGCACGGGCCGCGGTCGCGCGGCCCGCCGCTCCCACTACCGCGCCGCTGCCGCCGCTGTCGCCTGGTGTTCATGTGTGCGTGAACAGCTCAGCTCCTATTGGTCGAAGCCTGATGTTATGTAGCCTATAGCCTTATAGCCTTCCTTCATAAGTGGACTATCCAACACAAAAAGAATTTATCAATTCAAACAAGACGGAAAAAAAGCGTGTTTAAGTTAGAAGTAAAATTGTTTACTTTTCGTCAGAACCACGTGGCGTCAAGCAAGAGTCAAACTTTGTAGAAGAGACATTCTACAATGAGGACAGTATGGATCAGAATCACGTGGAGGCAGAACCAGTGCTGGCCTTCGAGGAGCCAGTGGCGGATGTTGAAGACAGGCAGATGGCACTCATGGAGAAAATGGTAGGTGGATTTTGAAAATGACTTTCAGTTTGGCAAGTCTGTGACGCTGTGGATCGCAACCACATGTCGTGTTTTCAAGATAATAATATTATGTGATGCTCTGGAGTTTGAACCAGTTAGTAAAGGAATAGTGTAGAAGACAGGGTATGATGGGAAAACTAACACTCAAAATTAACACAATACTAACGTAGCGCAAGCGCCAAACGGACGTTATTTGTTTATGGCTGCATGCAAATGAGGTCCTGTTAGCGCTTGCGCTACGTTAGGGCGTTATCATACTAGCGGATTGGAAGCGGCTGCAGGGCGGAGCGGCCGCACAAATGCGTCGCGAACACGCCGTTGCTACGCAGCGAAGACGTCGCGGACGCATGGCAAAAAAATAACGTTTATGTCGCGTTTTTGTAGCAAATTATCGCCGTAAAATACACTCGGTGCTATGTTGATATATACGTCCTGTCACATTCGTGTTTCGTTACGGTCTGATGTGAGGTGGGGCGGACGGGCTGGCGTTTGTTTGAGGCAGTACAAAATCGCGTCCACTTTGCTGTTCACGGCGATCCTGATGCGCGTCCGCAAATTCGCTGCGTAGCCGCGGCGTATTCGCGACGCATTCGCTATGCGGCCGCTCCGACTCGCAGCCGCTTCCAATCCGCTAGTATGATAACGCTCTTAGTGTTGTGTTATACCTCGGGTCACCATCCTATACACTGTTCCCCTACATGCTGCATACAGTAAGCGAATCTAATCTATCCCTCCGAAAACTTTACCACTCTAAGTGACCATTTTAAATCATATAATTTCCGCCTCTTTAACACATAGTAACGTTTCTGCAAATTCGCTGTACATACTTATGACTTGATTGCTGTCTAATCACAGACGAATAAAATAAACCCCGAAATAATGATCCTGCCTAAGAAATTTTATATTAAGTAAGTATACAGTTTCCAGGCGACGCCCATGCAACAAAGAATAATAAAGCACTGATTTCAAATGTTACAGTTTAAAGTGATGAGCGACCAAGCGGCGGCGCTAACTCAACTGGCGCAGGCGTCGCACGTGAACGCACAAGCTATGGAAAGACTTGCTGATGCATCACAGATACAGGTAAAATTCTGATCCTTTTAGGTCCGTACATATCCATACTTCACTCGAAGACTTCTGAATTAAATAAAAAATAATGAACATTACTTTCGGGGTAAGCTAACTATGAGCAGTGGTGGCCCAGTGGTATCGGTCCTGACTTACGAGTTGTAGGTTCGAACCCTGACAGGCGCATTACTTTGTGTAATTTATTTCATCACCACTGCTTTCAAAACGGTGAAGGAAAACATCGTGAGGGAACCGGCATGTCCAGAACCAAAAATTCGAAGATATGTGACATCTACCAATCCACACTGGGCCCGCGTGGTGGATTATGGCCCACTCCCTGTCTCAGAGAGGAGGCCTGTGTCCCAGCAGTGGGAACATTATAGGCTGATGTTGTATATATGTAGCTTTAGAGAAAACTCACCTCCTTTCTTAGAGACATCATTACCAAAGGGGGTGAGTTTTCTCTGAAGCTGACTGTACATCTATTTATTTTTAAATATCTTACGTATTTTATCTTTTGTTCCATACCAGGCGAGAGCAATAGACCGTCTAGCGAATACATTCGAGACGATCAGTGCAGCGACACACGACGTTCGCAACGCCCTCGTCGACATCGACGGGACGATGAAGCGGTTTTACTCAACATCGCCCACTTAGCACAGGTACCTGTGAACTGCCGAGTGAATTCGGTGAAGTTCGAGAATAAAATTAATGGACTTTTAATTAGTGTTGTCAACCGCAAAAAGTATTAGTTTGATGGTATAATGTAATGGTAGTTTTTTTAGTGTGATTGGACTATAGTTAGAAAGTAATGATCAGCTGTGGGAAAGAGATGGCGCTAGACGCCTTGAACAGCTCTGTCTCTTTCCCACACCCTAAACTGGATCGCGTTAAGAGCTCGTCGTAAGGTTCCTGAGGTCGGAATTAGGTAGAGTTATTTTAGTACGAGATTTCTAATAGACAATCTCGTGTGGAAAACATTAGACAAAGAAATAGTGTTAAAGTAAATAATTTTTCTATTTAATAAATCACGGGATTTTTCTGCTCTTTAAAATTCCGGGATTTTGGGCATATCCACTTTATTCTTTCGCTGTATGAAATCAGTAAGTACATGAATAACTTTACCTAATTCCGACTATGTTAATGATTTATTAGTAGAACCACAGTAGAACTTAAAATGATTCTGATATTTGGTCTATAATTACGGAATAAAAGCAGTTTGTCCATAGTCTAAGCGCTTTCAAGTTTTATTGTTAGTATTAGTGACCATGTCAGTCTAATAAATAGTAAAAATGACGATAAAATCGTTCATAAATTGTGATAGACAATGCTCGTAAATTGGCATAATATTATGTACGAATGTAGAATTATGTAGCTTATACGAGAATACTATAAGTATTGTTTATAATAAATTTAAGAAAAAAAATAATGTAAATATTGATTCCAAGATGTATTTTTATTCTGCTTGAGGGCTGAAACTGTTACGCGAACATCAACATTGTGTCCTACAAAGGTGGTCCGCTGAGGGGACCACGCGCTTTTCCTTAGTTTTTCCCACGTTCCACTCACTTTTTTGAACTAATTTAAACTAACCCCGAAAAAAATGTGTAATCGATAAAACTGAATCATGACCCTCGTTGACGATAAATATTTACAAACCATCAAAATAACAAGGAATCTCTGTTAAAAAAAAGCTTACGATGGCAGTTATTAAAAAAAATGTCCATTTTACTTATTATTAGCGTGTACACAATCATTTCATACAAACTTTCAACTTCTTATTTTTGAAAAAACCGTAATGGAAATGCATACGTCTGTGCAGAATATTAAAATAACCAGTATGAGTATTAATGTATGTAATTCATAATTTATAAGAGGATAGAATTAGGTAGACTTATTTTAGTACTGCATCCAAATGTTGGTATTAGTATGGATCTTCCCGGGATTTAATAGATAATGTCGTGTGGAAAATAGTACAAATAAATAATAGTAATAAAAACATCGGAGATGGATTATACAAATAAATTGTATAAAAGTAAATTACGAGATTTTTCTGCTCTTTAAAAGTAATTCCGGGATTTGCCGCATATCCACTTTATGCTTTCGCTGAATGAAATCAGTGTAAGTAAATGAATAAATCTACCTAATTCCGATCTATGGTTATGTATCTGTAAATAAAGTCTTAGTACAATTTATGTAAAGAAACATAAAGATGAACTAATGGAGAAAAATATATTTTAGTAGTAGGTACCTAATTATTACTTTTACCCGTCTTTATTTACAAATAAAAAAAAAACATTTAAAAGCTTATTTTAAAAATATACCTATACCTGTCTTGAACACTTCATAATTTTTAAGAATTCTTAATAATCAATTTGTAATTAAAGATTTATTCAGTTCGCATAACATGGTACAATATTAAAAAGCTAGTATTATATTAATAGTTGAAATATGATATGATTACAAACGCTTATTTTATTTAAATCTTTAACAGGTGTAATGCATTTTTCATACTTAATTATTGAGTAACCTTTGCTTAATGCAACGCCTTTATATCGAAGTTGTGAATATATATAATCGATTTGAAAATTATGTTTTTATGTAGATAATTAAAAAAACATGCTCATTAAAAAGAATGGTGGATTAGCACCAAGGATGTTATAAAAATCTCGGGTCACGCTTCGAAACGGCTAGACAGCAATTTTTTTTTGTATAAGTAATTATATATTGGCTCATCTGTTTTAAGGTCATCCTGGATTGAATCGTAGCGTTTTAGCTGCGAGCGTTATTAGAAACAAAAAAAGATGTGTTAGAGGACATTTTTAAAGTTAAGGTGCTGTATATACTGTACATAGATACATAAAATATTTTTAAGTAAAAAAATTGAAATAAAACCATTTATTATTATGTATTTGTTTAATTGCACATCTCATACATCACACTTATTGTATTAGCACATCAATACTTATTGTATTTATAACTATCTTATTTAATTGGTTACCTTCTGTATCACAAAGAAAATTGAATCTTATTTGTTGTACAAATAAGTTGCAATATCTCCAAGTGATTTTTCGTACACTGAATTCTTGTAATATTCTTTCTTACCTATGCAAGATTGCACACAAACACACACACACACATACACGTAAACTATCTTAACGACTAATGTCCACAAATATGGCTGCTGTTTTGGACTGGCCACAAGTCATCCAGCCAGAAGCTGGTTTCACCATTGCTTGCGGTAGGTCGAATCGGGGGCCCGGGCAGTCTAGCCACCTCTCCTCTTGCGACTTAAATGTAAACTAAAGTAGATGGTCCGTTCATGCAATCAGTGTTTTAATAGATAAGTTCGAAAAGTGGTTGAAGTAAACCATCCCTGTAACAGTACCCCTAGCACGAAATTTCACTATTTTACTTTAAAGAGTCTTTCCAGTATTAACAGCGTTTGTTGTATGAAAAAAGGAACAGCGCCTCTGGAGTGCGAAGAAGGAACTAATAATAAAAAAAAAAATGTAAATTTTCAATTTTAAATTGTCAAAGTTCCAGTTTACTTCTCAAATACTGAAAACTCGTGCTAAGAGTACTGGTTTCGAACATTTCCGAGTGGCAAAAACTTGGGCTTATGACCATCTGCTTGGGATCCTCAGTCCCACCCTGTATGGCTGTATCTTGGATATTTTATAACATAAAAACTACTTGCTTTATTCTACAGCTATAATAACTATTATGTACTTAAAATATTCAAGTCTGTTACAACAATTTAAACACAGTTCATAGTTTATATTTCAGCCTCTCAAAATCAATAAATTCTAGAGAGAGTCAAATGTTGGTTACTAGAAGTGATAGTATGCTAATATGGTTGCTTGCATCCAACATTTGACTGACTTCAACTAACGCGACGCATTATCGATCGGTTCAAATGTATACGGTTGAGAAGTGGTTACTTCTTCGATGGCATTTTAATTGTGGCAACCCAGACCTGGGATACGAGTTTGGGACCTTCAGAAGTGTCCCTCAGACGTCCGACTTATGACGTCCTAAAGCGTAAGTTAGGCTGTGGGAAAGAGAAAGAGCTATACAAGTCGTCTAGCGCCATCTTGTTCCCTGAGCGGAACTATTCACGCTTTAAGACGTCATGGTAGGGCACCTGGTCTTGACTGGACGTGCCAAAAGTGTCCTACAGTTTTCTTTCAAGTACAATGGCATACATTTTGTGAGGCATATGTTCTGCAGTGGACTGACAATAACGATACTGACGTTGGTGGATGAACCAATGTTTAGACTAGATCAAAAATAAAAAGTCAGAAATATTTCAATATCCTTGTCAGGATGGGATTTCTTCGTCTTCTCGCTTGAGTGCCGTTTGGTTTCATTCCGGCCGCTCCTAGTCCGAAAGATGGCGCTGGACCCGTTCTCAGGTAGAAGTTTCCTTTGGCTCTGTAATAATAATATAATATAATACTCCACAACTATCACACAACGCCATCTAGTCCCAAGCTAAGCAGAGCTTGTGTTATGGGTACAGAATAAATGATCGTGCTCATCACACAAACATTTGTCCTGGGTGGGAATTGAACTCACGACCTCCGGCATAACAATCAGGGTCACTAACCACTAGACCAACAGGCCTGTCAAATCTCTGAATGTGCGAGCAGTCCTTGGTAGTCCGGCCTAGGATAGGATATATTAGGATACCTTATAGCCAGAAGTTTTCTTTACATTCGGAAATCAAAGTTAGTGACGTAATTTAAGTGAGTAATAATTATTACATTATCCATGGATTAAGTTCGGCAATCACTAATTGACTAGGTAGGTTGAGGTCAGCTTTATTTACGGAAAGATAATTACAAAAAGTTTGTAAAGTGCAACAAAAAGTGTTCAAGAGCATAAAACATAATGACCAGGTTTTTATTACCTCAATGATGTACAGTCAACCTTGACAATGGAGGTGATAGTCTCTTTATCACTTTTTATTGCCCTGATTTAATTAAGAAACAAAAAAACAAAAAATTATACAATTCTATTCGAGTATTATTCTAAAAAAAATTAAGTACCTACCTACACACAAACTAGTGAATAGTATTATAAAATGAAAATATTCTAATGTTGGTATGTCTTTATAACCTACGGAATTCATGGGAATTATGGCATTGACGCCTATCTCTTATACTCAGTATGCATCGACAGCTTCTGAGCTCTCATACTAAAGGATCCCAAGAATAATAATCGACAGCGCATGACATGAGCTTCCTAAAATCAGTTATTAACCGACTTCGAAAATAAGAAGAGGTTCTCAATTGGTCGGAACTTTTTATTTTGGTGTGTTGCCCGATTTGAAAATTCTTCTTTTGTTTGAAAAAGTATAGGTACACAAATGGTAATCAGGTCTGCTGTCATTTGTTAAAGAGTTCCCTCGATTTCTGCAAGATCCCGTAATCAACAACTTACGGGATCTTGCAGCAATCGAGGGAACCCTCATACTGCATCACTGATCAGCGATTGCTTTTCATTCTTACCGAGTGTTAGTCAGGGGTCCCAAGTATATGGTCTCATTGCTGTCTCCTCCACGAGCGATCCATTCATCAAAATTCAACGCACCAGCTGCTTGGAAGGCCGTCGGTGACGTGAGGGCTTCCACGAAGAACCGCCATGAGCGATCGTGGCTGCAAAGATCTGGAAAATGAAAAAACTGCCTAAGATCTCCAAGGATTTTTATCTTGTAGTGCCTAAGCACAAACTACTTAATTATATTGGAATTACTTTAAACCGTAGAAATACTATGCAATATTTCGAATTTAGGTGGTTATTTCCCACTCAGTTGTGGTCTAAAAAGCTATGTATAGCTACTGCTGGGTTTTATGCTTTTATAGTAGGTAAACGAAAAATACATGGCGGGCTTAACCAAAACTAGGGTTTTCTTACAGCGAAGCTAATTTTTGGCGAATAGTGACACTTGAAAATGTGTTAGTAGATACCTACCAGACTACCTAACTACTATTTATCTACTTACTATATTTGCAAACTAAACTAATTTCTTTTTGTGTGAAACTATTGTGTTTAATTATTTTTTTATTTTTGTATGCTTAATACAAAAATAAAAAAATAATTAAACACAATAGTTTCAAAAATAAAGGGAAACGTACACGTACGTAGACATAAAATTGTTTGCCTTTTTCGTAAAATCTCTGAACAAAAGCCCATAAGGAGTTTGGAAGTGAATTCCAAAAGCGCACAGCATAACAACTTCAGCAGTGGGCTCCTGCCGACTACGAAGTACCACGTACGAAGGAAAAGAGATGATGATGAATGAACGACAAGGAATTAGAAGACAACTAAGAAAATTCTCGGCAGATACGAAGGAGTTTCTGATTATGAAGAAAAGAAAAGAGAAAATAATGAATCTGAGTATCTCGAAACTACTAAACAAGTAGTTACTTCGGGTGCTTCTGCACATGGTCGTACTTCCAAACCCGTTTTGAATAGACAAAATACTTTCGGGATATGCTGAATAAGTTAGATAAAATAACGGACATCAGTTTAGAAGAGGCAGAATTATAGAACAAGCAAATGAGCATGATAATTTTTGTTCAGGAATTTTTGAAGACACGAAAATAATAATTGTTAATCTCGCGTTAACCATGTAACCTGAATTGCAACTGTGTATGAATATTCTGATGCATTATATTTGAATAAAATGCACATAAAGATAAACAGAAGCCATTGAAATTCCAGTTTTTCTGACATTTTTTGATTACAAAACAATTAAGATGGTATTAGGTCAGTGAATAATTAGACTGCTGGATTTTATTGAATATGTATGACCCTCAAGTCGGGTTTTACCTAAAAACAATTCGATCAAGGACTGTGTCAATTTGGGGCGATAGGGGCGCGAACCTTATTACGTCCATAATTCCTTGACCGTCTGTTACATACGCTTTAGAGCAGAACGGAACAGTAGACCTGGGTTAGGATACCAACCTCGTAGGCAGTACGTTTTCAAGAGGGAGTTTTTGACTCCAAGTTGGTGAAGGTGCAGGCAAATGCTTATTTTTTTGTAAACAAAATTATTAAGCAAATAATAGTGAAAGTCCTCCTACCCAGGTCTCAGTGTAGATACCATGAGCAGCTTGTTGTTTGTTTGTTGCTTGTTAGTTTTTTGACAACTTTAAACTTACTATGCAAAGATTTAAAGATCGTTTTCCTTAAATGGTCGAAGGTTTTACTCTAGGACTACTGTTGTGGATGATTTCGTTCGATCAGGTTGGCCTGACCGGATAGAAACCGCACCTCAAATTCATCCTTGAGAATTATAAATGGCGTGCCGTTATTTATGGTTAGTGCGACTGAAGCGGTCCTATTGCCAAATTCTACCAATATATTCTGCTGAACAGATAGCTAAGCGTCTCAGGATCTCTCGTAAGGTAGGTCTGCGTTACCGTACCGTACTTAATTTTTTTCTGCTTTGTCGAAATCTCGTCATGGGGCCATCCTGGAATGAATGAAAAGAGTTCAGCAAGATTGCTTGGAGACTTGTGTTAAATAAGAAGTAAAATAAGGGGGATAGGCTAAACGTAAGTTTTAGCAGGGTATCTTAAGTTTGTTTTACACATCTGTTTATCCGGAGCATTTCATTTTCATAAAACGTGGGAAAATAAGGATATTTAGGTAGCTACTAACTTAAACGTACTCGCACTACACCCGACAAATCTTTGCGTGCCTTTAACGAGAGAGCTCGGTGTTTCTCGATTTATTAACAGATAAGTCTAATCAAATTCATGGCGACATGTTCCCTCAATTAACCCTGATCGGAAAGGCTTAAATGATGGCCTAAATTGTTAAATACGCCTATCAGAATGATTTATATTGATGTGTCGTCGTTATGAAGATAACAATATTTTTATTGCCTTAGTAAAATTCGAAATGTGCCATGGTCTTCTGCAAACGGATTATCGCCATTGTAGATTATTAAAAAGCCGTTTTTCATGGTCTATCTGATTTAATGACTAGATAACAACATTGTCTAGTTGTCATTCGAACAGCAATAAAAGATAATGAAAATAGATAATATTTTATGTACTAAACACGATTTATGCTTGACTAAATAACTATGTACTAGTTGTCAGATGCTGTACCTAATAGTGATTACTGTTCTCTAGAGGAATATTCATGCAATTGGAGGTCTAAGTCCGAAA
Source organism: Agrotis ipsilon (assembly GCA_028554685.1). NCBI lineage: Eukaryota > Metazoa > Arthropoda > Insecta > Lepidoptera > Noctuidae > Agrotis > Agrotis ipsilon. The sequence goes on from CM052965.1 coordinate 3,551,523, forward strand.
TAATTAAATCTGGAGCGGATCGGTATTTATGTATATCACATGTTTGATAGAAATTATGGCAATTATATAAAAAGAAGTGGAACGTAGCAGTCTGCTAAACAATAGACCTCTTCAATAACACGATTTAATTTCCGTAGACCATAGACCTGGGTCCCCATAGACGTCTAAACTTCTGACGGGATCGCGGAACTCACTTACACTTCTTAGATAACACCGTGGATTTTAGTCAACACAAAATTCAAACCAGACCGTCTCTTCACTCTTGTACTTCATCAAGGCGGGAGGACTCACTTGAAAATTTAACCACGCTACAAAGAAAAGAGCGTCCAACCTTACGTTTCACACAAACATGTTTCCAATAGTTTTCAGGGTGTAATAGGGTGTTCTGTTTGTAAACCCTCTATTTCATACCCAATCTTACCTTCAGGACTGAACTGCTCAAACTTTCCGACAGGACAGCCGGGCTGGGTGCCGGCACCGCCAGTGTAGTTGGGCCAGATGTCCACAGTGCCCGTAGACTCATTGGAGCCATAGCCGCCTGGGTCTGTGTGGATGATGTCCACGAACTTGGCGCAAGTGCGGTCGAGACCACTTTGAATTGAGAAAGCGCCATCGAAGAGGGCACGAGCGGGATCTAAACCAGTAATTCTGTAATGAAGATTTTAAACACACTTATGAACAGATTGAAGGTAATTTTAACTTTTTTTAACATTATATTTATTACTTATTTTGTGTAGTTGAATGGTTAACCTTACTGTTACTGGGCAAAAGCCTTCACGACTTTCAATTCTTACGATCCAGGTCTAACGTGGATCACTGGTCTCTATCTGTCGTCTCACTGTATAGGTATGATGTTGGGAACTCGTTGGTGAAAAGCAAATATGAAACTTTCTTTTACAATACCTAATTACCTATGTTTCCAAAAACATTCAGAAACAGTGAGACTTCAGTCGAAAAGAGAGTACCTAGAGGCTTCCCTTCGCCAATAGCAGTAGGACAATACAAGTTAGTTATTTTGAAATACAAAGCTTTACAGTCTAATGAACAGCTGATCAAGGTTGCTTATACTCCTAAACGTAAGGCTCAATTTTCATTGCTACGAAACGGAATTTTTGGATATTAGATATCTCGCGTATTAGCGCATTTGGATATCATAATATCTTGTTTCTAAAGTTCATTATAATTTGTAAGATTTCGTCACGGTAAAATTGATTTCGGTAAATATTAAGCCCAACACGAACAAGGAACTCAATTTTCGTGTAAGGTCATTGCCACAATGTATCTCTACAATTAATTAAGTATGTATGCGGGATACGATTATAAAATGGAGGACAATCACTATTGCCTGTTATTCTGTCGATGTCCTTTTAGATTATATTAGAGGTCAATACATCTATTGAATACCGACGAAGTAAGCGATCAATGAATGAAATTATATCAATTGTGCGTAGGTACCTAATTTGCAATCATATTATATTGAGCAGGTTTTATTGTAAACCATAATTGATTTTTTCGTTTCAAATACAGGTAGGTAGGTACCCCGCAGATCTCCCAGAAGCAAGTAGTGGCATTTCATAAAGTCAGTTGAAAGAAGAATGCTTTAAAAAAAAGTTGCCATGCGTTAGAATACAAACACTTAATTTGCATCATGAGTCCGTTTTCAAACTTTTAAACTCGCACATATCCTACAAAATACTTGAAATGAAAAAATACCTGCTTGGAGTTTCATACAAATATTTATTGCGTGAAACCGAAAACGCGACACGGAGCACACCAGTAATTCGCTCAACCGTGCTAAGAATAAGAATCAAATAGGTATACCAATATGTTGATGCTACAAATAGCATAAACTCTGCTACTCACCTCGCCACGACATAGCCAAGTTCCCTGGCTTGCTTGCCAGCGTGTCCCATAACGTGAGCTCCCAGGGAGTGGCCCATCAGGTGGATATCCTCCATCCTCACTCCAGCTTTTTTCAAGTCCATTAGCGCATGTCCCAGTTCCCTCCCAACCTGGATTGAGAAACATTTACAATTCAGTAATGTATGTAGCAGTAGATATAAGAAGTGCTTTCTTTCCTGGTATCAATCAAAGGAGTCTAGTTATTTTAAAAGCTTAAGGCACTCTGGAATGCAAAGGAAGGAAAGGGGTTAATTTTTTTTGGCTCCAGGGCGGGAAAACTCAGTTAATAAGTTTGACACCCCAAAAACAAGGTTTATGAAACCTATCATGGCCGCGGTGCTCTTTTAGGGCACCGTTGCCCTGGAATGTAAAGGGGGACGGTCTCTTCAGACAGACAGTCTCTTCGGGTCCATCCTTGGCGGGTTAATTCATTTAATAATTTTACCACCCATAAAAAAGGTGGAAAGTTGAAAGCTTTATTGACAATATTGACTTAGTAACACTGACTGAAATTTCTGTTGTTGAAAATCGTTTGAAGAACTTAGAAACTTTGGGAGTTTATTAAGCTATCTAGATAAGTGGAAATACTTGCTTATGGCCCTTTGGGTATAGATTGAAAGAAATGGGTATATTTATGCATAGCTTGCACAACCATAAAACCTGTTTAACATAGCCGTAAACTCATTACCCAATTTCTATTGGTGACAAACGGACAATGAACGCAGCAGTAGTTGGCAGATTACATAACTTGCTTTACATATAAAGAAAGTAAACAAAGGTGAATTGAATACCAAGAAGTATCTACATATGACGTCACTATTGTACTTCGAAAGCCATTGTTTAAACCTAAGTTCAAGCACCTTTAAAAAAATTGTCAACGAGAACAATGAAGGTTAAAGGAAACTCATTAAAATAATGAAATGTTTCTTCATTAAATTGTCGTGACAAAGATAAAGTTATTCAACTTATCAAATTAATTGACTTCAGATTAAAAAAAAGAAATTTGAGCTGGTTGGTTGTAAATGATCAAAGGCTGTTTGACAAAAATTGGTAGACAAAATTAAAATAAATGAAAACGAAAATGTTTTTTTTATCATTTATTCTGAAATGACGAAATCTTTCATTTTTGATTTACCTACTCAATACATGAGACGCGGTACTGTCTCATCAGGTGACCCTGGGACGTAAAAGACTTTTTAAGGATCACAGTGGATTAAGTAATAAATAAGTAAACCTTTACTTTTACGAAGTCCTAAATTAATATTTTATATAATACTAGCGGCCCGTCCCGGCTTCGCACGGGTGTAGGACCCGGTCTAAAATTTGAGATTTAAACTATCCTATCTCTCAAGTTGGATTGAACTGCACATGGTGTGCGAATTTTATTATAATCGGTTAAGTGGTTTAGGAGTCCATTGAGGACAAACATTGTGACACGAGATTTATATATATTAAGATTTGATCTAGATCAGCGGTTCTCGAACTTTTTTGGTTGCCGAACCCTTTTGAAAAGCGAAATTGACGCCTAAATTAAAGAATCTGTTAGGTGTATTCTATAAGGTAACATACTATATTAAAAACAGTAAAAATCTTATAAGATTTTTTAATCTGTTTCTTAATTCATCGTTTGATATGAAACTTGATCGAAAAGAGTTAAAGACTAGTATTATTCTCGCGGAGCCCCTAAAAAAGGCTTGGCGAAGCCCCCGATCAGCCATACTCAAAGTGTGGCTCAAAGCGCACACTTTGAGTATGGCTGTTCTAGATAATCACTTACCTTCTTAGCTTTCGGAACAGCAGATAGCGCATACCCTAAAGATATGCCAAGAACACCAGGATCAGCCTCCTGTTCCCAATCTAGAAGGATGATATTCCTCTTCTTACTAGCTATGTAAGCGGTAAGAACAGCGGTGGTCGCTGGTCCGGCAGTCTTGCCTCGGAAGCCGAAGGTGTAGATCAAGGTGGGAAGGTCTGTGTTGATGCATGGTGAAAGGGCCTTCGGGTTACTTAGCGGCGTCACTAGGTAGTTGTTTAGAGATCTGCAAATAAAAAACTGTGTTAGTTATGCTCGGATTTTATGATTCTAGTCTAAACGATGTACGGTGTGACGGGAATAAGACATTAATTAAATTGTAAGTATGCGAATTCGCTACTGGCGGTGACTCGTGGCGTGTTTCAAACATTTCTGTACATTATGATCTTACCGCCCGCGTTAAATCACCGCTCACAGGTCGTGAGCGGGCCGTATAGGCGCTGTGTTGAATTTTAGACGTTTAGTCAATTGGAGTTAATAATCCAACAGTACAATCATAGAAGATTAACTAGGAATGTAACAACTCTTCAAAAGAAAAACAAACGCATTTCATTAAAAAAATAGAGTAGATACATAATGGAGGATCCTTTCGCAATCTGCGATTTCTAATAGACAATCCGTATCCTGGATGTGACCGTTAATTAGGTAATAGCGGTGGCTGAAATGGTAACATTAGAAGTAAAGTATACATAAATACTTAGTTTTTAGGAAATCACACGAGTACAAATGATTATCTTGCAAAGTTATTTAGAAATCTTAAGCCCCATTAATAGGTTCATGCAGTAACTTGCTTGCAAGTTTGACTAGATTGCAGCCTTAATTGCGGTAGTTGTTTGATTGACCAAATTTATTGTCCATGAATAGGCCGCAATGAAGTTAAATTAGCATGTAAAATCTTGCATGTCTAGTTTTCTTTCTTTTCTTCTTTGGTAAATTGAGTCGATTCGACTACTTTACCATTGTCATGTATAAATATGGCTTTACGTTTTCATACTGTTTTTGCAATGTGATGTTAGAGTTGGTTCCTAGTAGCGGGACTGTCTTAGGAGCTATGCTATGCTCTATATGAAATCTCATCATTGGACTCTACAATTAGCTTTTCGACGAGACTGCTTTGAGATTGTTTAATGATGCAGCGCGAGCGGTAAAAGGGTGATTAACTACACATTCCATTCAGGAGCCGATATTTAGGACGCGCGGACTTCCTGAATTTAGAAAGGTGTGCATTTAGGATACGTAGCGTCCTTATTAGTACGATTTAGTTCGTGTAATCGCGAGCTTTGGCGAGTAAATTTCGTATTCTAAATATGGTATCCTGAATTTGGGAAGCTGTAATACTTCTTTAACGACGTTGCTAAACTGCAGTAACTTAGTGAATGGCAAAGTTGAAAGAACAGGGTGGTATTTAGTCAGTAAGTACTAGTAGTAGTAGTAACTGACAGTCCCTTCCGCTTCACCTAGAGCGCGGCGGGAAGACTCTTTGGGGGATTTTATACTCCTAAGAAGTTTGAGTTCTCAGTATAACCGAATACAGGAGAATACCATTGTTTTATACGATCCGCCAGTCCGCAACACATTTATTGACAAAACGCTTGCAGCCTTTAGCTAGGTACGAGTATCTATTACTGCAAAAGATTTACGTACACATAATGATAGTTGTGTTCTCGGTTGAGCGGGCAATTGATTTTTTTGAAACCACTTTCATACATATAAGCTGGCAGGTCAAGTTCACTAATAAATTGGTACTAGTTTTTATTTTATGGACATTTGAGAATGCCAAGAGACTGTCTATATAACGTCTAGCTAGTTAGCATTCAATTACTAGGTAGTGTCTGGTTTGCTAGGGTTCCGTACTCAAAGGGTAAAACGGGACCCTATTACTAAGCCTCCGCTGTTCGTATTTTCTTTATTTAATTGAAAAAAATACATAGGAGTTTTTTAACAAAACTAGTTTTTTTTTGCGTTGTTTGTTTGTCTCTCCGTCGTGATAGTCAGACGATAAAATGCCGTTGCCGCTTTAATAACAAAAATTAGAAACAGAATTAAATAAATATTTAAGGCGTCTCGTTTTTTTGTAGATGGTACGGAACCGTTCGTGCGCAAGTCTCGCACTTGGCCAGTTTTTAATTTTTTGCTTTCTTTACTAGACGTTTGTAGATTGCAGCATGAACATAATAACGGTTGCATATAAATGATTAGTAACTCTCATTACATTTTAGTTTAGTAAGCAACCGGTGAAATAACATTTGGCCTATATATTTTTATATCTGGGGTACTGTATCCCACACTGAAAATAGTATAAGACATTGCGGTTGGCGAGATATTACTATACAGTGTGTATTGACAGGCCTGTTGGTCTAGTGGTTAGTGACCCTGACTGCTATGCCGGAGGTCATGGGTTCGATTCCCACCCAGGACACATGTTTGTGTGATGAGCACGATCATTTTTTCTGTGTCTGGGTTTAATTTATCTATAATATGTATGTATTTAGAAATATATAATTTTGTTTATCAGTTGTCTAGTACCCATAACACAAGCTCTGCTTAGCTTGGGACTAGATGGTGTTGTATGATAGTTGTGGAATATAATATTATTCGACCAAGCATCCTCAACATAAAACTAAGTAGGTCTAGGACTGGGCAATAAATATTTCTGGAAATCTACTTTTTTTAAGTCAATAGCGCTCAATGTAATACTCTCTTAAATTATTTCTAATTAACCTTATAACCGCCAACGTCGGATCTATCCGACAAATATTTTCGGGCCCATTACGCCAGAGTCAGATACCAATATCCGACAGAGAATATTCACGATTTTTGTTGTTTTGTTTGATTATTATATCTCTCTGTTTATGTAGATAGACAGATATAATACTTTTTATTGTTAATAATAATATTTTATAAATCGAAGCAGAAAGAAAGGAACTTGTATTTCACCGATTTGTAGCCTGGCCTAGCGTCCTAGCGCTGGGGGCACGACAATTGATATGAAGTCTGGCGATTAAAAGGTTAATTTAGCGGTCAGTGTTTGCTACTTTAGCCTATCTAGACAATCGGCTCAAGTTTTCTGTTAATACAGTCTTTACACGCAATGCCCGTTGCATGGTCGACGCACTGTCTTATCAGGTGAACGTGGCCCCGGTACGTAAAGGGCTTTTGAAGGACACCGTGGATTTTAGTCAGTACAAGTCTGACACTTTCTCCCGTCCTGTCCCAGGCGGGAGGACTCTTTTGATGATTTTACAACGTAAAAATGCCCTTGTATATGAAGAATGGTCTTATGAAGAGTGGCATGGTGAAACATAGACCTCAACAATATTTAAAAAACAAGACGTTCTTGTCATTTAGATCATTTGAAGGTTTTGTTTACCTCACATTGAATTCGATGTAAATGACAATCACGTTGGTTCTTGATGGCGATTTTGTATGCAAGTGCGGAGGTACGGATAGCCTAGAAATGCTCTGTTTTTACCTCTCTTTGCCGGAAAAAAGGAAAATGTAGGACACGGTAAATGGTTGAATGACAAATTTTCATCTTAAGTATTGTATTGATTTGGAAGGGAAGCGTAAAAGACAGCAGGCAACGACCTCGAAAACTGCCTGGAGAAGTAATCTGTGCTAGAGATTGGAATGCAATGTGCACGTGAAGGAACGGGGCTATTTTAAGTTAGACTGACAGTCCCTTCCACTCCATCCAGGGTAGGAAGACTCATTGCAAGATTTCGTTTTTACATCCCAAAAAAAACATACAGTTAAACCCAAACGTTTTTTTTTGGGACAGGCGAATTGGTACCAATTTTTTTTCACGATTCTACGCTTCATATGGAACAAAGAACTTCGGTGACTAATTCCTAATCCTGTCCTAATTCTTATTTTGTTATGCCCGACATATTCTTATCATCTACCACCTAAGTTCACATTGTGGAATGCAATTAACGTACCTATTGAGTGACCCAGGTACTCTCCTCGAAGGCACTGCTGGCCTTTCTCGGGGAGTTGGGTGGATTGAATGATTTTGTCACTTGCAGGTAAAATTATGCACTTTAGATGTAAACTTGCAGTCATCAGTCCTGTCCAAATAAATGGGTATGTAAATCTGAGTTGCAACATCGAATTATTCAGTGTCTAGTAGATATTCTGTTGCGAAATTCAAAAATATAAATGCATAAGTCAGTTTTTCAGAAGGTCAATATTAATTTTTGTATGTTGCATATTTTGTAACATTTTTAAGGCGAAATGTCGACCTTATAAAAGTGAATTAGAACACGTATTAGGTATAATCTTCGATGATCTTATTGAAACAAAGATTGTTTTATTTCTATTCCGCCTGATATTCCTGAATTGTCTGAATACACTATTTTTATGTCTCTGGTAAGTATGTGGTGCACCAAGATTTCACCGGTTATGTTTTAAAATCAAAGCATTTATTTCAAGAAGGCCAGTTACATGCACTTTTGAATTGTCTAAGTATGTACGTATTTTTTTACGTGGTCAAATCATCAAATGAATCCTGCCACCCCGGGCAGCACAGGAGGGAATGTCAGACTCGTACTGACTATAATCCACGGTGTCCTTCAAAAGCCCTTTATGTTCCGGGGTCACGGTAATGAGTAAGTCCCGTGACACTGGCAAGTATGTACGTATAAGGTACTTAAAAGTTAATCAAGTATGAGGTGCACAAATTCATGGTCTGGGCTGCTAACTAGAAATTACCAATGGAAACAGTACTTGCCCTACCTGCGAATCATTCTAAGACCACATGCAAAGCAGTTCCGTTTACTACCCCAGTGAAGTGGTTTCATAAAGCACTAGAAACTGTTTCTTAACAAGCACTTAGCTATTTTAAAACACTAGATATACCTCAGTACCATAAAAGGTGTACGAAACACCTGATATTACTGATTTCCGGTACGCAATTAAAACGGTAATGCAATAGCAATCTGCTTCATTGTACTCGCTCAAGACGTATTGCTATTCAGTCAATTTGGATATTATTCTTTAACTCAATTCAATAAGGTTTATCATTATTATTTGAGCCTATTGCAGTCCACTGCTGGTCATAGGCCTCTCCCAGGAAGCGCTACAGCGCACGATCTCCTGCTTTTTTTATCCAGACAACACCAGTTACCTTCTTCAGGTCATTGGCCCATCTTACCGGGCGGGGGGCGTTTCAACCTACGTTTACCTACTCGCGGTCTCCATTAGAAAAGCTTCCTACTTCACCTTTCGTCGGTTCTGCGGCAGACAGGAGGTTGCCTTACTCAAAATTGCATTAGGTAGGAACTTCAATATCTACTAATATTATAAAGCTGAAGAGTTTGTTTGGACTACTGGTATGAATTTAAAAATTTTTTTACTCGATAATCCATTTATCGAGGAATAATATATTTTATAACATCACGCTACGAGCAATAGGAGTTGAGCAGTATGTGAAACCGTAAAACAAAATTACATTCAAATAATTATAGTTAAGTATCTACCTACCTGAATATTTTTTTTTTTAGGATTTTACAAATCATAATATGCGACTACTATAGGACTTTTTTTTTCAGCGTAAATTCATAAAATGCAGAGTTCTCCCAATCCGGGCAGGGCGGGAGGAGGGACTGTCAGACTTGTACGGACTAAAATCCACGGTATCCTTCGACTACTATAGGGCTAGCTCGTTTTATTTTAATTCTATAGTCTTAATAATAAAACATTCCGATTAACAACATAGCAACAATCAGCAACATATAAGTAAGTAATCACTGCCGCTGACACATATTTCGAACAAACCGGTTACTAGATTAGATTTTTTAAATCGAATGCAGCATTCATTGCCTTTGATTTGAAAGTTGCTCGTGGGTAGATATTTTAAATTTTAATGTTTGTGTTGCAAACAATTTTGTCGACTTATTCGTCAACTCGCCTGCAATTAACTCGCTCACTCGGGCGAGTTGGCACCTTCCGATTTTACCTATTTTTGTTGTCGTCAACTCGCAACTAAGCGAAAATCTGACGTATTTACAGTGGTCTACAAAAGTGTTTCTATAAATTTAAAATTTATTTTATTTTAACCTTCTTCACACTTTTATGACACTAAACGTGTAAAGTAGGTTAATTGAGGGCCAGTGGGTCGTCTTAGGGGCGGATTTGAGATCATTAATAAAATAAAAGCACAAAGACTTATGTAATAATGATTTTTCTCATAAGTTAGAATTCAATGTGAAATCTAATCAGAAAGTACCAGGAGAACAGGATCATGAAGAAGGTTTTGGTGCCGAAATTAAATGAGGAATTAGAACAAAAAGTACTAGGAGAACAGAATCATGCTGAAGGTTTTCATGCCGCACAACGAACGGTCTTCAAAACTAAAAAAATCTTTTGGCGAATACTCAATACCCAAAAATGTACTAGGACTGCATAAAATCAAGGTGGTATTTTTCATTTTAACAGTTCTGTCTCAACATACAAGTTTTGGGCAAAATCTATTTATCACAAAAGTATGTACTAGGCTTGCACGAAAACGTGGTATTTAAATCATTAAATAAAGGTACTTCATAGTATACAGGTATTTTACACTGTTTTTACAAAAATGCAATTAATATAAAATACCAGATAGTTGACAAGGTGTCTTTGCCCCACGCTTGGGATTTATCCTATATCGTAGGTACGTTTTCAAATATTCAAACTCAAATCTTACAGCGCCTCATACTATAAAGTAGGTTTCTATATTAATGTCTTATAACACTTTTATAGATGACTGTACCATTTTTCGGTCAGTTGCGAGTTGACGACAACAAAAATAGGTAAAATCGGAAGGTGCCAACTCGCCCGAGCGAGCGAGTTAATTGCAGGCGAGTTGACGAATAAGTCATTTTGTCAAAGACTAGATTTTGCCCGTGACCCTGAATGGCTAGAGTGGTGGTAGAATTTTTTACCGACTAACCACCTCTCTTTACAATCTCTTTACAAGAAAGATAAACAACTGTTAAACAATTGTCTAAAAAAACTGTCAACGCCAAAATGACATTTCCCGTTGTTAAAAATTTGCAGTTACACTTATTTTAGACAAGTGTTCAACAGATGTTTATCTTTTTTTGGTATGGTTTAATGTTTTAACTTTGTTCAGAGGCAAAAATGAATTAAAAAACAAACAGTGCCTTTTAGTTTTTTTTTAAGTAAGTATTTTTTGTTTTCCTCAGTCATCACTGCACTATCCGAATTGTCTGAGTCAGCCAATCGCTATTCATCCGTATCGTTGCTAAAGTCGCACGCGCATTGTAACGGTGCATTACCGACATCGGGATGCGTGAAGGTCGAATTATGAACTTGGGTTTATCTATTTGTTCTACTTATTAGATTAATTTTTTGCCAGCCCAAGGTACCTAATGCGAAATATTTCCTGATTACGATAAGGAGTGAAGGTAAAGAGGCAAAAAATTGGCATTGGTTTAAGCCTACAACTCGAAAATTATCCCACTGAAATCTTATGTGTTAATCTAGGTTTTAAACTATCTGTGTACCAAATGTCATCCAAATTTATTCAGTATTTTTAGCCTGAAAGAGTAAGTAACATCATTCCACCCAAAGACCCAAACAAACTTTCATTTTTATAACGTTAAAAGTAAGTTAAAAGAAGTAAGATAGTAACTTAAAGAAGATTATAAGATGTAAAAGTCTTAATATGACTTTTTGAAAAATATAAAATCCACTGCTTTTTTTTAATTATAGAAAATATTTTCCCCACATTAGGATTTTTTCGTTGGTGCGTTCCCTAAAATTTAAACTACAAAATAGTATAACAACAGCCAGACTTCTCGCTATGTATTTATTTAATGTTTTCAAACAACTCTGTGTATCACGGTCTCCGAATGTTGATCGAAGATCACGATAGTTAACTCAAATTACGGCAATTATAGCAATAAAAGAAAAAAATAATGACTAAATACTAAGTGACCTCGAAGTTTTATGTTCCATAAACACGCCGATTTTTACTAAGGTTCTTTATGAAGATCAGTTTTAAAACAATGACTTGATGTGGAAAACAAAATTTAATTAGATTAAAGAGTTTCATTGTAGTAATTAAGTCTAAAAAATATGAATTCGAATAACAATTAACATTGATTGGTAGTGGTGCTGGAAAAGAACTCTTGAAAAAACTTATGGGAGGTCCCAGACGACATCCGGGATGAAAGCCGGAATCTCTTGGAGTAAGCCACAGAAGGGGCGGAACAACGTGACACGACAACTATCTAAGTGGTTAGGTGAAAATATGATAGAGCCGAGAAAATAAAAGATTTGCCATAATAACGTAACGTTATTACTCCAAACAAAAAGTAAAATCACGATAATAGTAGACGAACTAAGTCACCGACATAGCCCACCGGATTAGCAAGCTGAAGTGGCAATGGGCAGGCCATATTGCTTGCAGATGGCCGATGTGGTCGAAGTGCTAGAGTGGAGACCACGGACTAGCAAGCGCAGCGTAGGACGTCCACCAACGAGGTGGACAGACGACCTTATAAAGGTCGCCGGAAGACGCTGGATGCAGTTCGCTTCCAACCGGTATATGTGGAAATCTAAAGGGGAGGCCTATGTTCAGCAGTGGACGTCCTATGGCTAAGATGATGATGATGATGAAAATTAAAATCGGCGGCTTTTTTAAGTTGGTTCATCAATGAGTCCACTCGCACTGGTTGGAGCGAGCGGGACTGTCAGATTTGTACTAACTTATATCCATAGCACTCTACTTTAATTCTTGTTTGAAGGGCCAGTCTTTAAACAGTTCTGCGACCAAGAACATACGGTTGATATGATCAAGGCATAAATAGTATAAAAACAAAACAAATTGGGTTAACGTATAGGTAAGTACCTACTTAAATTTATCATCGAGGACTATAAAAAAATAATTATAAATAGGTAATAGTAGTCCATACCAGTTCTGTTTTACGAGGCCATGCAGTTGTTAGCCACAATTACTTTTGTATTAAATAATATTTTTTTTTTGGTGTATAAGAAAAAAAATGGAATCACTTGGTGGTCCCTCTGTCAAAGCCTTTAGTCTCTTGAACAAGCTGAAATATAACTTTTAATAATTTATGTATGATTTATATAAAAATGATAATAGTATGATATGCATCTGTGCAACCAAGAAAAAAAAAACTTGTTTGTTATGCAACTTTGAATTGACTCGTTCAACATAACGCGCGGGCAGGCGACTAAACAATTTTAATAATAAGCTACGGATCCAACCAACCAGTAAGATCGGTTACATTATGTAGATCCACTAACTAATCCGTTCCGATGACGGCGTCGCTAGTGGAGAATTTGATGTTGAAATTAACGACGAATATTTGGGGTTGAAAAAAATTACCTACTTTACGTTTTCAAATTAACGGTTGTAGTTCCAAGTTTTGCTCGGCAGAACAGCTGCTTGTGGAATTCTGAGATATTGCGTATCTGCATCGCATTTCACTATTTTGGGATTAACTTCCAGTATAACCGGATGCAACCGATTGTGCACTATACTTAATAGACCAGTTAAAATCAACAATAAATTCGCAAAACATGATATAGGTAATCTCTTATTTCTTAGTATGTGTTTTGGATCCATTAGACATTAGACCTAAGTATACCCAATTTGGCAACCCTCAAAAACCCTCAATTCGATATCTTGCAGATCTGTGAGCGATATCGTCAATCCATGCGACTCCATTAACAAAAACTAGCGGTTGTGCATACATTTTCTTCGGCCGGACGCTTGTGTGGTATCTGTCCAATATCGATGCAATTCGATATCGCGTCACGCCATGAGTCACGTCTCTTAGATTTTCAATGATCTACGATACAGGAAGCAGGAAAGAAAAAAATATTTCAAAAATATTTGAAAAAGAAAAACAGTCCAAAAATAACTATTTTAGATGATCGGTCATGCTTGTCAACAAAGTGTGTCGAAGTTGATTGGCATTCCGCATCACACCTCCTTCCTTACACAAGTATTGCGTTGTAAAACGTTAACTATTGTCTTTGGTGGTGATCCAAGAGTTTTGGATTTCCTGTCACGCCTATTGTTATCTTACTGCCATGGTATGGCCGAATTATTGATGAATTATCATTAATATTAAGTAGTTTTATTGTCACAATCACTAATAATCTATAGCCGCGCTTGCTGAGGTTGGTTTGTGGATGGGTGGCCATCTGTAATAGCGAGTGACATTCGTTTAAATCACAAACCGTGAGAGCCAAAGAAAGGATAAAAATAGCCTGATAAACCAGATCTATCAAATTTCCTACTTGGTTGTGGAGGTCGGATAGGCAGTTGCTCCATGTAAGCTGTATATTCAGCTGCATCTGGTTCGACTGGAAGCCGACCCCAATATAGTTGGGAAAAGGCTAGACAAGCAGATGATGATGATATTATTATTATTATAATTATGTATGGTATATGCAAGATAAAAATCAGAAACTGTAAAGAAAAGGGATAAATAGCAGTGCGAATTTACTTACTCGCGCGCGCCCGATTTTGATAAGAAACAAAATATGAGACGGAGAGAAACTATAACTATGAAAGAATTTTGAAAATAAAGTTTTTAGATTTCTCCTTTCGGTAGGGTCTAATATCGACCCGATCTAGTTTTGGAAAGTAGTGTGGGTCCTTTAGTGATCTATGACCATGAATTTAAAATTCTAAACAAACTCGGAGTTTAGCTGTGTGCTCGCATCCATGAAGTACATATATGGGATGTGTGATCATGATTGTGTGTAATAGATGTCACCTTCAATTGTCTCTGGTTTAAAATCCAACTACATAATGCTCTATGGAAAGACATATTTTGACCAAATTAAGTACTTATGATCTAATTCCTAAAACACTAGTTAAATAATAATTACAAACACTAAATGTAAGTAGATAGATTACTTAATAAGGCATTGTAAATACTATAATGTTAGTTGCTACCTTTGTTTTTTAACGGTTTTTTTTTTTTTATGAGTAAGAACCGAAGGACAGCGGCTAATCTCAGCTACTACGCCAGCTGTATTAAACGTATAGCTGAACTGATTTAAAATGGCATGGCCCTGGAGGAACGGGATGGATTTTTATTTAGTAAGAGTTTGACAGTCCTTTTCTCCACTGAGGGCGGGAGGAGAATTTGATAGTAAAAAAATTAAAACAATATAAAAACCTTTGTTCGTTAATAAATAAAAAAAAGGGGACTTCACACAAATGGTTGCACAAGATTTTTACATATTTGATTAGTGTGGGTATCTAAAAACGCCACTTTAGTTAGGAATGTTGCTAAGATAATTGCATATTGCATGCATATTGTTTGACTGGCCTGTGGTTTAGTGGTTAGTGACCCTGACTGCTCTGCCTGGGGTCGTGGGTTCGATTCCCTCCCAGGACAAATGTTTGTATGATGAGCACGATCATTTGTTCTGTGTCTGGGTGTAATTTATCTATAAAATGTACGTATTTAGATATATATATACATAATAGGTATGTTTATCAGTTGTCTAGTACCCATAACACAAGCTCTGCTTAGCTTGGGACTAGATGGCGTTGTGTGATAGTTGTGGAATATTATTATTATTATATTGATGTTGCGCAGGGGGCCTTATATTACTCCTCTGCTATCTCAATTTTCATAAAAAGTGTACGAAGTGAACGACTGTTAAGTTACTGAAAACAACATTGCCATGTAACGTAACATAGAACCGGTGCTGATTGCTGAATTAATTACACAATTCCAGTTTTGAATTTTTTTCACACATTTGTTGTCTTAGTCTTACTTAGTTAATACTTTTTATCTTGCGATCAGTGGTGTGTAGCTACACGTTAGTAAAAAAGGGACCCGTAATTCAGGGCCCTATTGCGGCGAAGCCGTTTTCTTTTTATTTTCAATTCAATAATTTTTGACTTTCTTTCTTTTTTCTTTTCTTTCTCAATTGCGAGTCTACAACAATTTTTTATTATGGATAAGATTTTTATTTTCTTCTAATTATCGGGGGCCTCTATCACTAGGGGACCCGGATCCTGGGGGCCCGGCTGACATGAGTTTGTTTATTTCTTTGTATCCAACCGCTGAAGCGATTTTGATGAATCTTGCATCGATTATAGGCTATATTTTATAGCATAGAACTTAACGGGGGGAAAACAGAGGGGCGAGCAAAGCCGCACGTAAAATATAGTATAGTAATAAGTATTTCATAAAATGTGAGCGATTAAATATTATATTAGGCAATTATTTAAATTGAATCACAAGTCTACAGTTACTTTGATTTAAACCTATAAGTCAACCTTGAAAATTAAGAAATTCTAGACGAAATAGAATGTCTAGAATTGCATTTATATTAATGGCGTATTAGACGGATTTGGTAATGGATTCTATGTAGATTAGATATAATTAAATTTTTATAATTTTTACGTCGTAATATTCCCAAATGATTTCTCCCACCCGGAGTGGAATGGTCTGTCAGACTCATATCTACTGACTAAACTCCACGGTGATTCTTCAATAGCCCTTGAAGTTCCAGGGTGACTTCTACTACCTAGTATAGTCTGGAACTAGTTCGGGATAACATTGTTTCTTTTGGTCTAGACTGGCCTGTTGGTCTAGTGGTTAGTGACCCTGACTGTTATGCGGGGGTCGTGGGTTCGATACTCACCCAGGGCAAATTTTTATGTGATGAGCATGGTCATTTGTTCTGTGTCTGGGTGTAATTTACCTATCTATAATATGTACGTAATTAGAAATATATATGTATGTTTATCAGTTGTCTAGTACCCATAACACAAGCTCTGCTTAGCTTGGGACTATATAGCGTTGTGTGATAGTTCAAAAAAAAAACATTTTAGCTGGGATAAGTCTACATATGTTTACATAACACTGAAAATATTACTTACCCTTTGTAGCATCGTAAAAATGCCGCCTGTGATGTTTCAAATAGACCTGAAATTAGAACAAATGAATTTACTAAGAAAAAGCGTATGATTTTTTTTACCCAACAGCGCGACTTGAAGGAGGGAAATGGGGTAATGTACAAAATGAGTAATGATTTAATTTTGATTATTTAAATTCCTCGCCAGTCATTTGACTGAGCGATGAACTGCGGCGCAGCGCGTCGCGGGTTCGACACTCCGAACCCCGTGCGGTACAACAAATATTTCTTTGACCTACATTCAGTAATTCCGGGGATAGGTGTTTGTGTATGTGAGTTTCAATGTTTGTAAAAACATCCTATGATATAAGAAAATTTCCTGTTGTGAGGAATGTTATAAAAAAAAAAACTATAATGTTACAAAGAGATAGCTGATTATGGGAATCGATGTATGTTGAACGATGATCAAAGATAATATAGATGGATTGTATGAGGAATGATATTCATCATCATCAGCCTATAGCAGTCCACTGCTGGACATAGACCTCCCCAATCGCTCGCCATTTCACTTAATCACCGGCTACTCTTATTCAGCATTGATGATTTATTTCGTTTTATTTTGGATCGGTGCAATAAGTTTGTTGATATTATGATGATATTATGATTTTATAATCAGAAAAAAGTAATAATTAACGCAGTTTTTTTTTCAAGAAAATAATCTTCTTTCGAAGCATTTTTGTTATTTACAATAATAATTGAAAAAAACAATTGTATTATGTTATGATCTATAGGGGAGGCCTATGTTCAGCTGTGGACATCTTCCGGCTGATAATATGATGATGATGATGATGAAATTATTGTAGTACAAACCTGACAACAATAACGGACTCAATATAGTTAAGAATAACATATTCTTTACACTGCACATTTTATCTTTTTTTTTTAACACAATCAATTTTCAATTTATTTTTTATCACTTTGGTTTTAGGTGGACATTCGAATATTATTTTTATATTTAATTAAAACTAGGCACAAAGATTTTTTTTATAAATATTTTTGTTTATTTTTTTAATTCATTCCCGCCACCGCGTGCCTCCGCGCACGCGTTAGTGCAAGGATGCGCGCGCGCACCGGACTAATATTACGTTAGAACTGATCGTGGAGCTGATAATACAATCGCTTTGAAATTAACAGCTGCGGAAGAGAGTTTAAAACCTTGAAGCACTAACTTTGAATTTAATTTAGTGTTTATAGTTGTCAGTAACCGAAACTCATGACGGCACGGTTAGCGGGGTGGCCGAGCGATTGGACTGCTGTGCAGCGTGTTGCAGGTTCGATTCCCGCACGGATCGAATATTCGTATGACCTACAAGTAGTTGTTCCGAGCCTGGGTGTTTGTGTACGTGAATTCCTATGTTTATAAACGTACCCACGCCCCTGGAGAAATTCCAAGGGCAACGTTTAAAAAAAAATAAAGACGCCAGGACATCAGTCTACGACCAACTGTCAACTTTTCCCAATCAAACAGAAACCTTTAGAAACTTGTGATCAAGTTGAAAATTCCGGTCCACCCAAGACGCGGATTCATTTTATGATTTTAAAATCCCAAAAGAGAGGATTTATTGTCTTGGATATAAAATACTTCCTAATTCATATTTATAATAATAGTTTATGTTTAAAAAAAAAAATCGCAGCATTGGAAACAGCGCCAGCGTTTAACAAAGCAATTGGCATTGAGATCATAAATATATGTAAAATCTAGTTTTTGAAGTGACTTATACTTCCAATTAATTGATAATTATAAGGTAATAACGTTGTAACTATTTCATAACATCGTGATAATTATCTGGATACTAAAAAACGACGTTATCACTTCACCGAGTATTCGAACGCGATTTGTTGCTTCTGCACGTTTTCAAACGTGGTTAATATTAACTTACAAAGGGGTCAGAAAAATGGTGTTTACATAATAAAAATAACTTTTATATTTCCCTATATCGAACGAAAATGATACTTACGTTATGATAACGCTTAAAAATAAACTGGAGATAGCGGAGATATAGTATTTACTTAAGTATTGTATTATAACATTGGTACACAATTTTTTTGCTTGGTAAAATCATCAGATGTGTCCTCCCCGCCCTCGGTGGATGAAAATGTCTGACTTTAATAATAAAACCCACCTTTTTCCTTCAATTCCACTTTACGTTCCTGAACTACGGTAGCCTGTTGAGACATTGAACACTACAGCCTTACTACAAAAACTTAAACATCTGTTGAACACTTGTCTAAAAACAGTGTGACTGCAAAACGGACCTTATTTCAACGTCATAATCTGACATTTTTTTTGACAAGTGTTCAACAAACGTTTAAAAGTTTTTGTGGTACGACGGTTACTATATTTTATTTGGAGCCATTTTTGCCCCTATCTAAATCGTAGTTTTTACTACTGATTTATAGGTGATATAAACAGGGGAAAAACACAAATTAACCTTCAGATGACCTAGAATATTGAAACTGGGGCATCTAGCGTGATAATTTAGTGTTTACAAAGGAAACAGTGAATTTCACTATTTCAGATATTTTCCCGACAATATGAACACCTAGCGCCTTTTAAATTATTATAGCAAAGAGGTTTTCATAATAATTGTGCTGCGAAAAAAATATACACCTACCCCTGTGTATGCAAGACATACGGACGGTGAGTAATGGGTGACTCGCCGTCGTCTATAATGGACGAAGAGCTGTCAGCAATCTAACGAGAGTCGGGACCCCCCGTAGTGGGCCAAAGCCTGCCGGGTTTTCGGGAATGTGTCATTAGGTAATCATGACCCTGGAATGTAAGGGGCTATTGATGGATCACCAATTCTAGTCAGTACAAGTCTGACAGTTCCTCTCGTCCCGCCCCGGGTAGGAGTGGACGGCGCGCCGAAGAGCGAGAGGCAGTGCGGCGGGAGGCGAAGGACGCCATCGTCTTCCACTGGACGGAGGATTTCGCCGCCGCAGCCTTTGGCCGCCTGACGCTGGACGCGCTCGGCCCAGTCTTGCAGAGCTGGCTCGAGCGGTTCCACGGTTTCCTCTCGTTTCGCCTGGTGCAGGTGTTGTCCGGCCATGGCTGTTTCGGAGCGCACCTGCACCAAATCGGGCGGGAGGAGACCCCGGCGTGCCACGACTGCGGCGCAGCAGAGGACACGGCGCAGCACACCCTGGAGGTGTGCCCGGCTTGGTCCGAACTGCGCCGCAGTCTCACTGCAGTCGTTGGACCGTCCCTCCTCATAGTGGCGACGAGCGGGCGACAGGCGCGTGTGTGCCTTCGTCCGCATTGCTCCTGTTGCCACCTTGTCAGTCATTCCCGGGCCCGCTTGAGGGCCCAGCCTGAAAGGTATTCGTCGGCGGGGACTGGAAGTGATGGCTATGCCAGTGATTTCCCAGTTCCCGCCACTCAGACGAGGCGGGAATGCCGCTGGGTCGTTTTAGTGGGTATACCGGGTCAGACCCGGGAGTCCCACATACCCCTCCCATCCCCCGATGGGAGAGTATGCGTAATACATTTTTTCCCAGTGCAAACAAAAAAAAAGGGTCAAATCACACCAAGATACGGCGCTGTGCTAATTCTAATAGAGCGACTCGGTATTGCCTATTTAGTCACTAGTTAATTATTTGCAAATTATGGACCTGCTGCTTGTTTTTTAGGTAATAAAAGAAAAACAAGGCAGGACTTTTGCGACCTATTAATATTTTATTATAATGGCCCGGTAGCGGTTCGCTACCCAGCAAATGGGTAACGCTGCTCTAGAGGGCTTTAGAAATGTACTTATGTGGTAATGTTTTGAAAACAAGATGGTGGCATGCTGTCCGACTAATTTGACCGCCAAAAGGACTATGGACAACTAAGTAGAGTAAATAAAAAAAAAATAATAAACAAATTATTTATTGTCATCACAACTACAACTACTGAACATTGAAGTTTATATTACTGTTATACCTAGGACAGTGGATATTGTGTTGTCCATTGCCCTTATGCTGGTGTTTCTCCTTCTACACCTAAGCCGAATAGAGACTGTCCATTGGTGCGCAGATAAAATTTTCCACGATAGCTATAAAAACAAACAGAACATTTATTGATTAAGTATTTCTGATTTTCCTTCGTCGTATTTTTGTTAGTTTAATTTTTATTTCGACTGGGTAGAAAGAAAATCCATAAAGTTATAAAGTATCTGTTACTGACAGTCCTTTCACAGTTTTTCGTCTTAGGAAAGCAACAGAAAAACAGCCTTACTGTAATGAGAATATAGATCACTATCATTTTGAAACTGTTATTCAATCAGAGATAAACTAGCTGCGAGAGAACTACAGGTGGCCTATAACGTAATAGTAAGGCCCTTCGTACACAAGGCGACTCCAGTATCCGATACCTTGCGACTTCGGTATCCAAGCGACTATCGGAATACAAACCATAGAGCTTCGGACACAGGCACGCGTCAATGTATACCAATATAGTAAAGTATCGGAGACTTGCGTCGCCTAGTGTACGAAGGGGCTAATTCCAGTGTGGGAACGCGATGGCGTCAGACGCCTTGTATAGCTCTCTCTCTTTTCCACAGTGGAAGTACTTTCGCTTTAAGATGCCCCTAGATTTCATGTCTTTAAGAACGTACGTTTGGTTAGTGTTTTCGCCGAGGGAAGTGACTTCTTGGGGTACAAAGGTAGGGCTGGACCAGTCAGCGACGCTCTCAGCCTTAGCAGCCAGCAGCTGGCTATTATTATTTTTATTCACTGCTTCTACTTGCAGGCGCACGGAGCGTTGGTGGCTGCAGGTATCTGAATAGAAAAAATATTTTTACATAAACTTATTGAGTACCTAGTCACAACGAATCTATTAAAAGATAAATAATACACATATCAGTAAATTAATGACGGCTATGTGTTACCTGCAAATCGAGAAGGGTAGTAGTTTGTACCCAAATAGGTATATATTATGTTTTATCACTAACCACTAGACCAAAAGGCTAGTTTTTGGTCTAGTGGTTAGTGACCCTGACTGCCATGACGGGGGTCGTGTGTTCGTATCCCACCCAGGACAAATGTTTGTGTGATGCGCATGACATTTGTTCTGTTTCTGGGTGTAATTTATGTACTTGTATGTAATGTATGTATTAAAAATATATAAGTAGGTATGTTTATCAGTTGTCTAGTACCCATAATACAAGCTCTGCTTAGCTTGGGACTAGATGGCGTTGTGTGATAGTCAGGCGCGGTTCCTTCATACAGGCAATTAGGCAAAGCCTAGCTTGGCATAACAACGTACAAATAAAACAAAAGCATTTATTGGAACTAGATTATAAAATAAAACAAAACATTAAAAAAGTGAAAACTCCTATTAAAAATTTCATAGCAACTTTCACAACCGCCGTTTGACGAGAATTTTACTCCTAACTACATTCGTAGTAAGATTGCCTAAAGTCCATTGATAAATCACGTGCTGTATAAGTGCGCGGCCGTGTATATGAACTGCACACATGTAAGATGAGCGCAAAATATAGGCGGGGCATAGACCTGGCCTAAAACCGTGCTATTGGCTGGCTGAAAGTATGAATGAATTCCAGGGTGGCAATTTTGTTGAAAATTCCCTTTCTTTTATTTTAATGGTAAAAAAATCAAGGTGATATTGTCATTTTTGACCCTACCAAAAAAGTTTAAGTAACTAAAAATGGAAGTAAAAACTGCATGGTTTTTTACTTTATTGTTTATCCAAGGATTTTTAACTATTTGAATTCTTTGAAACTTCGCTTTTGTTGTTCGGGAATTGAGAAAATGTGTTTTGGCAACCCCAAAACGGTACTGTCAGTAACCTGGCAGATTATTATTTTGGAAGTCTGAATGTTTGTTTACAATTCGTACGAAAAGATCACTAAAAAGTTATTGAAACTAGCGTAGTGTGATTAAATCAGTTACCTACCTATTGGTTTGTTTTTGCACGAGTGTTTAAGTTTACTTTTAAATTAGTGAGGTTAAGTGTTTTGTTTATATGTTCATAAACCGGTGGTAATAATGTCTGTGTTCGAAGATAAAAGCAGTAAATATTCGAATTCTTCGTTTAATAACAAGATTGAAGCTAGAATAACCCGGAAATATGATAATTTATCTTATAAAAACAAGTAGATCGTGTGAAATAGGCCCAAATCATGGAATCTTTGTTGAATAAACAATGAATATTGTGATAACCATAAATTATAAGTTTGGTGAGTTCTTGCATTTATATTTTTGTTTTCTATGTCTTACACTTAACTTTTACTTAAGTACTTTTTATCCTCATAAAATATATTAAACGAACACTACCTAATTGTCTAAACATAATTATTTTAATGTAGGTATATTTTCGCGTTCTCGAAAACGTCTCAACAACTTCGTTTGAATTTACTGTATGGAGGTTTGCGGGGGCAAAAATCGATCTAGCTTGTTCCCATATCTGGGAAAACTCGTTTTGTCACATTTTCAAAATGCATAAAGATTTAAAACCCCAATGCGATCGTCACATTTCGTCGTTGAAAATCCGACCTGCGTGGCCATGCGCATAATGATGACCGCATGTTTTAGGGGATTCCTTTTTGTTTTTTTTTAAGTTTTTTTGTATAGCGTTGTTTTTTTCGTTAGTTTGTTTGCCTACCTAGTGCTGTAGCCCAGCGCACGCCGCTGGTGATAGTTGTGGAATATTATTATTTGGAAAAACATCTTTTGTTTCTTAGCTCTTTCGCTAGTTTAAGCTACGTAAACGGGCCTAAGCTAAGTCAACGTAGCGTGTGTTGAGTTGTGTAATTATATTATTATTTAAAAGCTCAGCAAATAATTATTATAACCACGTTTCATTCATACCGTTAGTCGACTGAAGTGGATTAATAAAGCGGTTAACAGGGGGACATCCCGGTTGCCGTCCATCCCTGTCATACTCAATGGGGCAGACATAAAAGTCAATATGTCCAACGGCGTCCGCCATGCCGTATCTGCCTGGGCCCGGGTCGGTATGGATGATATCCACGAATTCAGCACTATCTTGATCGATACGTGGTATGTGGAGTATACCATCGTATAAAGGTTGCGCAGGGTCGAGTCCAGTAATCCTGTCAATTATAAGCAATTCATCAAAACGAGGTACGACATTCAATTTAAAGGCTTTGCCAGACAGCGAGTTCGGCGTGGAGCGATGTTAGCGTGGCGAGCGGTTGGCGCATTGGCTGAGCGATCGAATGCTTCGCAGTGTGTCTAGGATTCGATCTCTGCACGGAACAAATATTTGTATGATCTGCAAGAAGCTGTTCCGGGTCTGGGTGTTTGTGTCATGTGTGTTTTTATGTTTTTAAACGCACCCACGATACAGGAAGAAATTCGTAGTGTGGGGACACTACGAATTTCTTCCTGTATCGTGGGTACGTTTTAAAAAAATCAATTGGATTATTAAAGAATATTTGTCCCATATTTTTTCTTTGGTTACAAAAACCTTTAACGACGAAGATTCGAACACTCGGTCGATATTATTTTTTTTACAGGCGCTATGACGTCACAACCCCCAAATTTCGAAGCGTTTTATCTTTGTCGTCAATTTTCACTGATTTGAAAGAACAAAAAATATGTGACTAATATTTTTCAATACTTTAACTGACGGTATAATTTATGTGTCTAATATTTTTCAATACTTTTCCATAGTAAGAAAACGATCTCGCTGTTTGGCAAAGCCTTTATGATGTAGTCAGCTGGTTCGCCATTTAGAACACATTTGCTAGTCAAGTGCAGCAGGCGCGGTTCCTTCATACAGGCAATTAGGCAAAGCCTAGCTTGGCATAACAACGTACAAATAAAACAAAAGCATTTATTGGAACTAGGTTATAAAATAAAACAAAACATTAAAAAAGTGAAAACTCCTATTAAAAATTTCATAGCAACTTTCACAACCGCCGTTTGACGAGAATTTTACTCCTAACTACATTCGTAGTAAGATTGCCTAAAGTCCATTGATAAATCACGTGCTGTATAAGTGCGCGGCCGTGTATATGAACTGCACACATGTAAGATGAGCGCAAAATATAGGCGGGGCATAGACCTGGCCTAAAACCGTGCTATTGGCTGGCTGAAAGTATGAATGAATTCCAGGGTGGCAATTTTGTTGAAAATTCCCTTTCTTTTATTTTAATGGTAAAAAAATCAAGGTGATATTGTCATTTTTGACCCTACCAAAAAAGTTTAAGTAACTAAAAATGGAAGTAAAAACTGCATGGTTTTTTACTTTATTGTTTATCCAAGGATTTTTAACTATTTGAATTCTTTGAAACTTCGCTTTTGTTGTTCGGGAATTGAGAAAATGTGTTTTGGCAACCCCAAAACGGTACTGTCAGTAACCTGGCAGATTATTATTTTGGAAGTCTGAATGTTTGTTTACAATTCGTACGAAAAGATCACTAAAAAGTTATTGAAACTAGCGTAGTGTGATTAAATCAGTTACCTACCTATTGGTTTGTTTTTGCACGAGTGTTTAAGTTTACTTTTAAATTAGTGAGGTTAAGTGTTTTGTTTATATGTTCATAAACCGGTGGTAATAATGTCTGTGTTCAAAGATAAAAGCAGTAAATATTCGAATTCTTCGTTTAATAACAAGATTGAAGCTAGAATAACCCGGAAATATGATAATTTATCTTATAAAAACAAGTAGATCGTGTGAAATAGGCCCAAATCATGGAATCTTTGTTGAATAAACAATGAATATTGTGATAACCATAAATTATAAGTTTGGTGAGTTCTTGCATTTATATTTTTGTTTTCTATGTCTTACACTTAACTTTTACTTAAGTACTTTTTATCCTCATAAAATATATTAAACGAACACTACCTAATTGTCTAAACATAATTATTTTAATGTAGGTATATTTTCGCGTTCTCGAAAACGTCTCAACAACTTCGTTTGAATTTACTGTATGGAGGTTTGCGGGGGCAAAAATCGATCTAGCTTGTTCCCATATCTGGGAAAACTCGTTTTGTCACATTTTCAAAATGCATAAAGATTTAAAACCCCAATGCGATCGTCACATTTCGTCGTTGAAAATCCGACCTGCGTGGCCATGCGCATAATGATGACCGCATGTTTTAGGGGATTCCTTTTTGTTTTTTTTTAAGTTTTTTTGTATAGCGTTGTTTTTTTCGTTAGTTTGTTTGCCTACCTAGTGCTGTAGCCCAGCGCACGCCGCTGAGTGCAGTCTACGGTAAAACGTTTACACTGGAGATTTTATTAGGAAACACCGCATTTACTCGCAGGTCCATCTGGGGGTTGGAAAAGATCCCAAGCTAAAATAAATTTAATAGACTGACTGATACGTCCGTTGCATGGTTAAATCCGTTCAATCTTTTAAGGTCCATTGGCCAGATCCATGATGAATCCAATGAGAATTGTTTTTCTCATTAAGGCGCTCTCTCACCGCGAGCGTGTAATGTAAAATCAAAGTGCGCCTTGTGATGCTCGTTTGTCTTCCGTCAGTGATGACATGTTCGAATCTGTAACGTTACGTTGCAGATGAATGCTCGCGGTGAGTGAGAGACCTTTAGATCTATGGATATTGCCATCGCTTGTCACATTTATAATATTCGTTATCATTTATGGATTGTTGTCCGAACGTGTGGAGCATATAAGGACAATCGCTTACCGGTGATTTTTTGTGTAGGTTCATCTCGAATGCTATGAAGAATGTGTCATTAGGTGACAAATATACGAGTATGTTAGTTTCTAGCGGCCTTATATTTGAAAGCAAAACAAAAAGTATCCGCGACAAATAGTTTCCAGTGAGCTCTATCTAAAGAGGCTCCTTAAATGTGGCTGCATTAAGTGCATACCTTTGTATTTTTCTGTTCGTCATATCCGTGTAGAAATGGCCAGCATTTCCACCCACGTGTGCACCCAAAGAATGCCCTACAATATGCAACTTTTTTACATCGAAGCCTTCTTCCTCCAATATTGTGATCATTTCTGCTATTTGTCTCGAAACCTGAAATAAAGAAAGCCCCTCGTGTTTGATTACTTTTTCTAAATAGATGCATGTGGTATCTACTAACATTAAGTAGCGCTTTTTACTATCATAATATGGATGTAGTGTTCAATTATATTTTTATTTGTCTTCAAAAGTGCCTGTAACTTGAAATAAATGCTTTGATTTAATTGTATTGTAATTGACTAGTGATATATATTTTTTAATATTTTTGGAAAAAAATATAACATGCTGTAAAAATATTGGAATCGAATCAGTTACTATACGATTTCACATATACTAAAAATGATGTTGTATTTGTTTAGAAATTATAAGGAGATAAAATAATTCTGACCTCGTAAGCGACTGCGGCAACAGCAGGATAATTAGCAAAAGGTATTCCGCCAAAGTTGGCTTCCTTAGAATAATCTATGGCGACAGTATTTTTATCGACATATTGCAAATAGGCCTTAATTAGCGCATCTGTGCCCTGAGTAAATATGCTACCCATGTATCCATGTATAAGCATTATTGTTATTTTGTCTATATCAAGGCATCCATTTGATATTTGCTCCGTCGCATTTTGATAGATGACACTTGTCGAGTTGTCAAAGGAGCTGAAACCCCAAAAGGTCACGTTAGTAAAAGTCAAATGAAATGTTTTGACTGCTTCTCGTGCCTACTAAGTTGGTAGGATGATAAGACAACATTATTTTACATTTTTTTATTTAGCGTTTGACTATTGTTGAAAATTTGATAGAAAGTGAAAACATATAAGGCTTCAACACCTCTATAACACTAGTTCGATCAAGTTCTACTCGAAAGTAAATGGATGAAGTATTTTAAAAAATGGAGGAATCGCTGACACAACTGAAAAAATGAAAATAAAAACCTGTTTAAATCTAAGGGTTAATCCAAAAAAGCGCGCGGTCATAAACAGAAGAAAAATACGGAGAAAACGAATCTAGATCGATTGTTCATCTTCCTAAACCCCCATACTGCACATTGGGGATGGAATTTAAAAAAAAATTGAAACTATATCAGATGAAATTTAAATTCATTTTTGTACTTTACGTCCCATTTTTTAATCCTACAGGGGATGAAATAATGAAAAGTTAGTTTTAAGACAAGACAAGACTTACCCTTTAAAACACACAAATAGCCATGCTTGCGAGATATGCAAAATAGCTGAAAAAATCATAATGATAATTGGTACAGGTAGCTAAAAAACGTAAATAAAAGTTTATTTCGCATTTACAGAATTTAGTTATCAGTTTAGCAAAATTATTTACAAATTGCGATGAGATTATTATTTAACAGTTATCTACTCTATAGTTTCAGCAATAAAATAGAATATAACATTCTGATAGAGTAGATTGTTATAAACCTTCAGTCTATTACTGTGTGATTGCTGTTTATAATATGCCTCTTCGCATATAGACAAGGCACGAGCATTGATCACCCCGCTTGCTTTGTAGAAGGGTTGACGATTTGCAAAACATATAAAAACTTTTTAGCATAGACCTAAAATAGGTCATGCCTGCTCATACTACGCGTGCTGGCAAACTTATAGTTATTCATCCTAGTCCAACCTATTTGGAAGTTAGGTACATAATTTTGAAATCACTTATTCACCACAATCAAACCTAAGCATTGCAATAAATTGCAAGTCTTGAAGCTAACATTGAAGATAAAAAAGTAGTACAATTCTGTAACATTTAAGTACCAAAGTGAGCGAAAAAGGGAACTCATATTCAAGTCAATCATATCGGATTCCGATATAGGTAATTGGATACCGCATCGTTCAGATTTGGAACGAGATGTTAAGAGAAATTCTTGTATTGTCCCATTCAGAATCTGCGATGGTTAACTTAGTTCGATTGTGCATTTACTTGCGTGAAGTAAGCTTGCTAACATTACAGAATAACGCTACAGTAGATAAATACCTAAAAATATACATTACCTAATGTAATTTTGACAAGATACGAAGCTATTAGTATTCAATAGGTCGGTGTTCTAGCTAACTCACCAAATAAAGTGAATGCCGTTTTCCACAAATGTTGCCACATTATACTGAATTTATTTAACTGTATGTCTTAAATTGCGGTTATTTCAGGCATGTCTCATGAATACTTAAGAAACTTGACTGAAGTTTTTAGCACTTATATACCAAAAACACTTGGTATCTTATTGACTTAGATATGTAAATAATGTCTGGTAAATTAAAATGCTTAATTTTGTTTTCAGCAAAGTCGGGTCACATGTCGGTGTCTACGTACAATCGTACGTTACAGGTACGTATTTATTTTAATTTAACACTCTGTTTCACAGTGCATTTTAAAACTTTAGGAGTTCTTCAGATCGCTTCGGCCGCGTATGGAACCAGAGTTTCGGAACTGGTTCCATACGAGGCTTTTCTTTTCCTTGTAGGGAACTGGTTCCCATCGAGGATTTTTATTTACTTCTACGGAACCGGTTCCCATCGAGGCTTTTAATTTACTTCTATAGAACTGCTGGATATAAAGTCCATAACTGTCTAGGCAGTATTCACGTATTTTTATACGACGATTTTCACAGGAAAAGTTACACTGCGAATGTTGAACACGTATTAGAGAAACCACCTTATCCTATCCTATATACCGTTACGTATTAGTTCCAAGGAACCGAAATACCTTTTCACCTAGTTCCATTAAATAGTTTAGATAGATACTATTTTGAACTTATGGTAACCGAATCGGGCCGCGAGAGAGAGAGGACGGCGTCCTCCCTCCGCCCCAACCGCAGTGGTGTACGCCCACGGCGCCGTACGTCGCAAGACGATCTCCGGCCACCGTAGGCGCGGGCATGCGGACAGCGAGTAAAGGTTAACTCGCTGTCCGACCATGGACCATGCCCGGGTCGACGGAGCGTCGTGTTCCACGCGCGCCTCAAAGAGCTGTCAGCAAAATGACGGGGCCCCCTCTCAGAGGGCCAAAGCCTGCCAGGGTCGCGGGACTTATTTCTATTACCGTGACCCCGGATCATAAAGGGCTACTGAAGGACACCGTGGATTTTAGTCAGTACAAGTCTGACAGTACCTCCCGCCCTGCCCCCGGTTGGAGGTCTCATTTGATGATATTACCACGCTAAAAAAAAAAATGGTAACCGAATACTTTTGTTGAATTATTTAAAAACATATAACACCTCGAACTTATGCCAGCCTAGTACTTCCCCAAGGCATAGAGATTCTTTACAGGTATTCACTGGGATTTTCTTATTTATTGGAAATTATCTCTTCCATGCCCCTGTTTAATTTTTTCCGCATATCCCGGGACAACCTGTATAATTATAATATTCGTATGATATCCTCGCAATGAGTTCTGACGAAGTCTGCTTCTGCCTCTATTGTTTCCTCCCAGCTTTGGGTCGGCCGTAGATGGTAGGAACGTCACGTGTTTCCGGAACCGTAAGTTCAAGTTCCACTTTGCTAAAATAATACTTTTACATACTCTATTTTAGGCCTGGCTGTGCCTTCACTTCAGTTCCGTTCACGGCTTATGAAATAAGATAATTCCTCGATGAGAACCAGTTCCATAGAAGTAAATAAAAATCCTCGATGGGAACCAGTTCCCTACAAGGAAAAGAAAAGCCTCGTATGGAACCAGTTCCGAAACTCTGGTTCCATAGACGGCCGAAGCGCTTCAGATAGGTACCTAATTTAATGTATGATTGTTCGATCATTTATTTTATGTCTTCATCTACATTATAACAAAAGACTTTTTACAATAAAACACAGAAAAGTAGAAATTGCACTGATTTTATTTTCAAACAATACAGTTACACAAATACACAACACGTTTATTTATAAAAATATTAGTAGTAATAAATTAGCCTTAATATTAAACAACACTAATATGGAAAAATAACATCGCTGTCCTTAATTACTAGGTTACTACAAACTTTATATTAAGTATTAACTTACGCTTTATAATAATAAACTATAATTAACTGTACAATGGCTTATAAAGTTCAGGGGCTACTGCAAGCGAGACGATGATTTTCTGTAATAAGTCCATGCAAGGCACCTTTGTTGGTTAGGTAATGTTTGAAAGACAAACAATGAAAAAGAAAAGCAAATTACTGGCGATGTCATATGAGATACAAATAAATCTACAAAACAATTCACTATTAGAAATATTCTTATCATATTGTAATTTTAATCTGACATGCCCAATGTGACCTTAAAAAATCCAAAGGGATAGTTGATATTAATGAATCCATACATCATTTGTTTTGTTTCTGTTTTTTTTTAAGCATTGATTATATTTATGTGGTCCAACGGCTTTAAGTCCTAAGTACGTTTTTGATCCTAAAATAAATTCTAGTTTACCTAACCAACAATACTAGTTTGTCGCTAATATTGTAGGTTAGGTTGCATTGTTGGTGGTGTAGGATTAATTAGGTATATAAAATTGTGTTGGAAATAAATATATTTAAAAAAATCGGGCAGAAATGTGAACCTTGTGGAAGTCCCGAAGTTACCAAATAGCTGCCAGAGTAATGTCCATTAACTTGTAGCTGTCACTTTTGAATTTCTTGTTTCTAGATAATAATTATACGACCAACTCACATTTTTCAAAAAGTAACTACTATTTATAAGTAAGAAGGGGAATTATCCACTTAATCGAATACCTAACTCGACTCGACATTTTAAAGTCATTTAGATTAAAACCGCTGTTTGAAGATGTTTATTTTGTACTATCTACCGTTTACCTAAATATTCACTGTTATGGGATTACAAAACATTAACATTTAGAAAGTTAACGATGATAGGCATTAGACTTTTCTATTGTGAGAACTTCTATTGTGAGAATCTCGGTTTCTTATGATAGTCGACAAAACTAAATACAAACTATTTACGCCCGCTCGCAACGCAGCCCTTTATTACACACAGGTACTAATTACATACTGGAAACACTGATTCTTCTTACAAATCAAAATCTTCGCTCTGTCTGTTCTTGTTAGTCATCGATAGAAACATCTGATTCTGTCGTTATTTCAGTTACAAAAACCTATTCTTAAAATTACTCATCAAAACCGGTTAGGGCTTAGACAAAGTGATATTCTATCGATAATTGTGATAGAAAAAGTAATTGAATTGACATAATCTACCGAAAGCTTTACATCAATTCTGTTGGAAGTAGTTTTTAGCTTCAGTTAGCCAGCTAACCTCGTCAAACCTCGAGGGATACTTAAGACTTTCGTCTAGTATTTTACATTTGTACATTGATTCCCAGAAGATTACACCTTTATATTCAAGGAGGAGCAGCGGATATATTGTTCGGAACAATTTCGGACACGTTATCAGCCGAGTCCTCCTCATTCTCCTTGTTAGCCGGTTCCTCTGGCTCGTCCCTCATTAGGGCGCGGTACTTCTTGGCGATGACTTCCCAGTCCACCACGTTCTCGATCTTCGTGGCATTGCTGATGCTCAGCTGGGAGCCCAGTGGACTTAGGTGCACCACGGAGAGACGTGTTGAATCTAGGAGTGGAAAGGATATTTTAATTCAAATGTAAAATTATGACTAATAATAGGTGTACATTTTTAAAACTGATATGCTCACTAACACTAAATTGCAGTTGATCTGTGTCTTTGTAACAGAAAGATCAAAAACAGAAAATACTTCTTATTGTGAAGTACTGCAACAATGCACTCAATGGAAGTTTTCGAGTTAGAAACTTCATCGGTTGTTTATGGGTATTTAAATTTGTACACGTACAGGTTTTAAGAACAGCTTGCACGATTAAATATAGCGGCAAAATAAGACTATTTGGCGTAAGATAAAAATTTCCTTCGTGCGTGTGATGTAGTAATCAATGATGTCAAATCATGTAAGAAGAAATTGATGATTGCAAGAAGACCTCCCATTCTATCCACCCCTGTTAAGATTTTTATCTGTGTCTTTTAAGTAGGGAGCTTCCTAAAGTGATTCGGGTGTATATTATGAAGTATTTAATTTATTTATAACTTACCCTTCGGCACAACCTGTCCCCTCTTCACCTTGGACAGCCACTTGGCCCCAGCTTTGGACCGCGCGCTCATCTGGTCCTGTCTCTGCAAACCGATCATATGCACCAAGCTTGGTCGCTTCTTTTTGCTTATGCGGTCCTGGTGCGAAATAGTTGGGTTAAAAATGGAGTGTAATGCTGTATAGACCAATATACCTTGTGGTTGTTGGTGGGGCGATGTGTATTGGAGTAAGCTTAGTGCCAAGCCTACGTGGAATTTATATATAATTTGGAAATGTTGGTTCCTGACTGTTTTAAGCTACTCTGCGTTCGTTTGCAAGTAAATATAGTAAGCTTTTCTACTGTGTTCGATTTTGGATGTGACGATAAAATATTTTAAGTGATATGTAATTTTTTTTTCGACTTGAATACAAAATTTGGTTGCACCAACTTAGAAATAGAAGGCATGATTTTTTTTTTTGAAAAATATCTGTAGGTATATCTAAAAAGGGATGTTATGTCATTATTTGTTGTAAAATTTGAGGTGTAGCAGTGAAGTCATCTAAGACTAAGCTTAATTTAAATAATGATATCATAGAATGTTGTGTTATTTTATCTCATATCTTTTCAAGTTACGCACAAAAACTAAGAATGGAATCTCTTTCGATTTACGTTTATCACTAAAACATAATTACAGTAGGTATGTAACGGTACTCGTATATATTGAAAATACATTTTGACAATATTAGTGTGATACTCTTTCTGAAGGTTAGATAGTTTAGCACAGGTGGGTTATCTAAGTCAATATATACTTAGTTAAATGATATGAATAATGTTACCAAGGCTTTCTAAAAATATGCTGAAACATGAGTATTCATGCAACTTTCTTGCCCATTTTTCTTAAGCCCAATAAAAAAATTCATCGCTTTAGAATGAGATTCAGCTTTGTCTTATTCTTGATTGCTGACGTCTACTTAACCTTCTGTGAATTGCTCCAATCTCTTATTACTGCCTCTCATTGGACATTAAGCCCTTAATTGAAAAGGTTGCTCGTTGGCACTAGTGAATTAGTATAATAATTATAAGCACGGTCTCACCTTACACCGGTGGATGAGCCACATCAACCACGTTGTCACCAAGTTAAGAGGAGACGGAGCGGTGCTCGTCCGATGCATATTGCGAATCAATTTAGACAACCCATATTTCCACTCGATGTCTGATTGTGCCTGAAAACGTATAATTGTTGAAGCAAGTTGATAATTTGCGAATTTTGGGGCTAAGGTTTTTGTTCTGAACAAAAATGGGAGTGGAGACATTTATGTACGTAGTAACGTTTGAAAATGACTTTTTTGGGTGATTCTGATTATTTCATTCCACTCATAAATGCCAGTTTACTTCAAAGGGTAAAGTCACAGAGATAACAGATTTAATGACAATTTAAAATTAAATATCGTTTGTGATCCAGCTGAAAGATTTCATGCAGCTTATCAAAAACATTTGCGTCCACACTGTATGAAAATAATGAAAATAGATGATAAAGGTGCTTACAGATATATATCCTAGTTTAATTATGTTAGTACATCTGTTGTGTTCAACACGTAGACATTAAAAATAGTGTTCAACTCAGATTCTAATTGTATATTAGGCTGCCTGTCATCACCTTTATGATCCAGTTTATCATAAGTATATATTATTAAATTTAAGATTTAACTTAACTCTCTAGGTATGTATTTTAAATTATTATTCGTGTTATTTTAACTTATTTAATTAGGTGATCCTCATTTTTTCTATTTCCAAAAATGTGCTGCTTTAGTCTGATAATTTTAATTACTAACGTGAACAATGATAAGCTAGTAATACTAGAATTTATTTTATTTAAATAGTATAAATTAATTCATTTGCTTCAAAAACGGGCGTCATTTGTTTATGCAACTGTTTAACCACTATTTTAATTTCTTTGTTTAAGAGTGCCAATATGCGCGCAAGAGCGCTTGTTCACGTGTTACCTGGATCCTCTGGTACGTGTCTGACATCATAGCGATGAGCAGATTGATCAGTACCACCACCGACACCAGCATGTAGATTCCGAACACAATTTTAAACAGGTAATTGGTCCAGGCCGGCTGTATGTTACTATCGTTACGATGCACTCGCGTCTGGTCCGTCGTCGTCTGGCCGAACACCGCGAAGAACAGCAGCTCGAACGAATACAGTGGGTTCATTGTAACTGCGAACAAAATATCAGAGTTCTGGGGACACGTAATTACCTGTATACGTTGGTAAGTGTCCGACATCATCGCAATGAGGAGCGTTATGAGCACCACGACCGACATCAGTAAGTACGCCCCGAACACGAACTTGAATATGTTCTGCGTCCACAGCGGCCGCACGCTGGACACGTAGTTAAGGTCCGACAATGTTATCTGTCCGAAAAGTGCGAAGAACAGTTTCTCCAACGCCTCGACCGGTGACAACGTCGCTAGAAGACAACACTCAACATGGACCACGGTCTGGTAAGACGCGGCGCGACAGGCACCGGGGTAGGTTGATGCATGGCTCGCGAAGCCTTTACTTTACTACAAGAAGGTACTTCGGTGACTTTACTCGTTGAGTATTACAAAAAGTCAGTGTTTGAACTACTGCATCAATCTTCCCGCAAGTCTAAAGATCTAACACGGCTAAAAGACACCTATTATGTGTGGAAGAGATAGATTGATACGGTTGTGTAAGTATTCTGTACATTGGTATAAAGAAGTGTAGCTGTGTGTTTAATTCAATTTTTGGACTTAAGTGTTTAAATCATAATTTAGTGTAATAGTGTACTATAGAGAATTTATTGTTCGATTTCCACTTATTATACCAGTGCATCAATCCACCCCGTCCCGACTACGGCTAGACATTGAGAGCGCAGACGCAGGGACAGACGCCACATTGACGACAAACAGCCAAACAAATCCGAAACATAAAATGGTACCTCGGAGTGGTGAAACAAACGCAGGACATAAGCCAGCCGGCATGCGCAAATCAAACTTGCTCCATCAAATGCGGTGAGGTCGGCCACTCATTCCACTAAAACTAGTATTGTGACGCGCAATGCATGTTCTGTGTCCACATCTGGAAACCACGACTCTCATAAAGCGTTGTGATGCGATGCAGAAAATGCATTGTGTACTTAATAGACAACAAGGTTTCTAACCACCAACCACTTACACGTGCCATAATATATGAAAATAAAACATTGAGATTATGGCGAGGCGAAGTGTACTTTGTATATTACAGAGACCTAACATTCCACATTCTTAACGTGATGGCGACAGTTATCTAATGGAATGTAACGTAACGCCGACGATGATAACATTCTCGATGTGACAAACACTGAAGCTTGCAAGCGGATGCACGTATTGTTTGTAACAAAAAATAACAAGTAAAACAAGCACATCGAGTTGTAATGCGATCATCGTAAGGAAAATGTCATTCATATGCACATAACATTAACGATTACAGTCTTGTTCGTGTGTATGTGGACTTACGTCCTGTTGGACCTTGTTTCCTCCTGTATGATTCCCCGTTTAGTGTATTTTGCCATTGTGTATCATACGCTTGTCGTTTCAATCGTAGAGTTTCTATTACGGCAACAAGTACAACATTTAATATTTGAATGAACACACATGAGCTACATACATGAATGGAATATTATTATGGAGGATGTTATGGAAGGCAACATTGTAATGGATTCACACTCACCGTCGGAGAACAGTCTCTTTCTTGCTTGTCTTGCATACTTATTGTCTTCTGCCTTGTTAATATTCCTGAACGGCTGGTTCAATGCAACGATGTGCATCGAGAAGCCGAACACGAATATCGCTAACACAGCGAGGAACCTCCCGAGATCCTTCATGAGATCCCCAATGATGATAGCCCACGGACCGAACAGGTGGTGGAAAGATAAGAAATCTAATATTTGAACGCACGCTAATAGAAATGATAACGCAAAACATTGATTCCTACAATACATAAGCGTTGGCCAATACTTAGGTAATACGAATATCCAGCCGACGACGTGTGTAGCCACGCCGATCATGCCGCATAATAAAACTGCTATTTTGATCCACCCTAAACCAGATTTATCACTGGGGTTGGTGAGCTCAAACAGTAGGAGGCCGCTCAGACAAATGAGCAGCATCCATTCATACCACCTCGGAATTAAACTATCCCTAAATATCGAATTATAAATAGGCGTTATGGCTACTAAGGCTAACAGTATCATTAGATAAATGTGTGAAGTTAAATACGACATGAACTTAATTATTGGTATCTTATTATATCTATGGCCTAATGGAAGAGAGAACACCACCCACACGGGTGGACAGACTATGAACGCGAAAAAAAGGAACATAATTTTGATGCCGGTCCATTTGAGGCTCCCCCGCCAGAGTTCCTGTAAAGAAGCGAAGTATTGAACATCATCATATGTCACTGGCGTCAAGTTTCTGTGAAGTAGAGAAGTTACCTATTTTTTACCTGAAGATATCTCTGGACCACTGTGTGGGCTATGACCTCCTTCTGTTCGTTCTCTATGAGGACGTCGAGGAACTCGATGTTCCTGTTGTCGGTAGCGGTGAGGATGTGTCCCGCGGACTCCGCGCCGGCTGCCAGCGCCAGCAACTCGGTAGCCATCGCTTCGCATTGTTTTCCTGCCGCTATAAGGTCTTTGGCACGCTCCTTTTCCTGTTACGGTAAACGACGTGCGATGAATATAAACTCACACATATTGATCACTGATTAATCACAAAGGAATTAAAGAGTATCCACATACCTTAGTGGATAGAATAATGTAAATATTAGACAGTTTAGCTGCGGTGTCGACGGGCGCCGGCGAGACCAGCACGAACTCCTCGATGGGTATGTTGTTGTGGTTCTTGGAGCACACCATTAGGTTGTACACGAACCTTTTGTCGTCCATAAGTGACTGAGTGTCGTGTTCTTTGTGTAGTAAATATTCTAGGACGTCATTGTGGTTTTCCGATGCGGCGAACCAAATTGGAGCACAATTCAGGTTAGTCTCGCTTTTCGGTGATGCTCCTGATTCGCACAGAAGCTTGACCACGTTGAGATGTCCTGCTTTTGCTGCACAATGTAGAGGAGTCCATCCGTTCTTGTCGGTTGCATTGATTTCAGCTCCTTGGCCGAGCAGAACTTCTACCATCTGGTAGTGACCATGTGTTGACGCTATGTGTAACCCAGTTTTCCCGTGTCTGTCTGTACTTTGAAGTAACTCTGCTGATCTACTGAGAAGAAGACCCACAATAGACATGTGTCCTCCGAAGCATGCCAGATGAAGTGGATTGAACCCCTGGAATTAAAAGAAATCAAAGTTGTAACTCATGTCAAAAAGTTTGTCTGAAATTCATGAGGACTTACATTTTCATTACTCGCGGCGTCGACTTGCACTCCGGCGGAGTTGAGAAGTAACCGCACGACGTTTTCATTACCATTGTATGCAGCTAGATGGAGCGGAGTTAGTCCGGACTCTGCTCCTAACTCCGGAACTAGTGATACACCAGTAGGAGCTTCAGATTTGACTGTTCCCGGCACATGGGAGAGCAGTTCTCGGACAGTTTCTGTAATACGAAAAATAGATGATTAATGATCTGATTAAATGACTTTGTAAGCATATAAGTGATTCTTCAGGTTAATTGAATTTACCAGCTTGTCCATAATACGCAGCTATATGAAGAGGCGTTAATCCCAATTTCTTGCTGGATATCCTTAACGTGTTGGTCGATCGCATTACATCTAATACGTTGGTATGTCCATATTGCGCCGCTAAATGTACCGCAGTAAGACCAGTTCTGTTCTCATCAGTACAAGATGCTCCTGCTCTAACTAAGACCCTCACAACATCCGCATGGCCACCTTCAGCCGCTAATTGAAGTGGTGTCGAGTCATTCAACTTATTCCTAGCAGATATTACACCAGTCCTATCAAATTTCATCAGTTCTTCAATCACTTTCACTGAACCCTGAATAGCAGCTATGTGAGCACATGTGTTACCATCCTTCGTCGTAGCCATTACTAAGTTAGGATGTGATTGTAAAAAAAGTTGCACTACTTCATTGTAGTTGTTTTGTGCGGCTGCATGAATAGGTTTCTGTCCTAATTCGTCAGTCGCGTCGATGTTGGCTCCGAGTTCTAGTAAAAGTTTACACACTTCTATTTGACCGCTAGCTGATGCTAAATGTAGAGGAGTTTGCTTTTTTAATGTAAGGACATCGATCATGGCGTTGTGATCTCGTATTAAGAATTTGACTAGATGAGCATAGCCATTCATGGCTGCTAAATGAAGAGCTGTTCTGCCGTTTCTAGCTTTGGAGTTTATAAATGCTTTGTTTGTTAGGAGGGCGTCACAGACTTGAAGGTAGCCATGTTCAGCGGCGAGGTGGAGAGCTGACCTGCCTTCTGTGTCGAACACGTCCACTCTCGCGTGGTTGGACAATAGCGTACTGACGAGTTCCATGTGACCTCTATTGCAAGCTATCAGTAAAGGCGTCCAACCTATTGAGTTTTGTTTGTTAAGTGCTCTGCTCACGTCAGCAGGTGATATGTGAGCGATCATCTCAGTCATGACGTCATTGTTTCCGGCGATAGCACAAAAGTGGAATGCCGTTTCTAAATTATGTTTCGTTATTAACGTGACGTCGGCGCCATTTTCTATGAGACATTTGACGACTTGTCTGTCTGCTGTGGGTATTTTAACTTCTTCTTTGGTAATTTTGCAGGCGAAGTGGAGTGCACTCGCTCCGTCTTCATCAACTGAGTCGATGTATGCTATGGCGACGGTTTCACCTTTGTGATCTTTGACAAATTCTATCAAGTGTCGTACAACGTCTGGTTTACAACTCCGACACGCCATGTGTAGAGGTGTTTCTCCAGTCTATAAATAAATAAAATGATTCGATGTTACTATTTGGGGTGAATTTCAAGTTTAAGTAGAGAAAAATACTGAAAGAAGTCTCTGGCCTGATTTTGATGAAAACTAAAAGTGCATTACTGAAATTTATAAAAAAAAGGGGAATCGAACCAGTCTATTTCGGAAAATAGAACATTCGATTAAGTCGTATAAGTTAAGGTTCGAAATCTAGGGAACAATGACACGAGTACAGCATTGTGAACAGTGATTCTCAACGTTTCATAAAAAAACAAGCTATGCACATGTCCATTAAATATTATGGCTTAGGGCCGGTTCCACCAAAGTGGAGAAGAGCGGATTCGGGTTTCTAAGTCCCCCTTAAGTGCAGGTACGGTTTGGGCTGTCTGACTAGTGAGACCCGGTCTCCACCAAAACGGAGACGAGAGAAGACGTGTGTTTAATAACCAATCAGAAATCCACATCTTCTATCCGCTTAGCTGCGGTGGCGTATATGCACTTGAGGGGACTTAGATACCCGAATGGCACTGCTACTAACCTGGCTAACTGACTTAGCCTGTTGTAACGAAAGAAGAAGAATAAAAATTCTAAAAAAGAATGGAATGCTACCTTAGTTTTCTTCAGGGGGTCTCCTCCATCTTCTAGCAATAGTACAAGCGTGGCGAGGTTGCCGTACTTGGCAGCCACGTGTACTGGGGTTTGTCCATCCTCTGTCGCCTTGTTAGGACCTGCTCCAGATTTTAACAGCATCAGTGCGCATTTGTCACCTGGAAAAATGGTTCGTCAGTTATTTTGAAAATGTCTGCTATAGTCCAGACTATAGCAGTCAGTGTAGCATGTAAAAAAATGGTTTCCTGCGTAAATGACAAACTTATGAGTAGTGCTTTATTACTACTTATCTCTGTTTATTTAAAAAAATCCTTTAGTAGTCGAATAGTAAACATCGACATGCTTAGTTTATAAATATAACTTAATCATGTTGAATAATATGTTTACGATCACTTCAAACAAAAATCTTTTATCAAATTATTCAAGACACGTCAGGCCGAATTTGATCATCTCCCTTCACTTCAAAAGCAATTCAGGGTCGTTACAGCATTGTTTTCTTCTATCATCATATTATTTAGATTTTCAACCTACCAATTTAGGTTGCTTGCTTTGCTTGCTAGCTTGGTAAAATCATCGAATGAGTACTCTCACGTAGGGCAGGGCAGGAGGGACTGTCAGACTTGTACTGACTAAAATCCACGGTGCCTTTCAATAGCCCTTTACGTTACGGGGTCGCGGTAGCTTTTTAGTCCCGCGACCAACCAATTTGTTCTTACCATCGGGTATCCTGGCAGCGATGTGCAGCGCGGTCTCTCGCTGCCTGCCACCCCTCACGTGGACATCAGCTCCATAACCCAGCAGGGTCTCCACCACAGCAGGTTTACAGGACTCCACAGCTATGTGTAACGCTGTGTAATTGTCCTGGAAGACAATGTGGAAATGGAAAGTGAAAAATTATTACCTACAGGTATTGGGCGACACGGTTGGCGCAGTGGGTGACCGATCGACTGCTGCTCAGCGAGTCGCGTGTTCGATCCCCGCATGGAATAAATATTAGTATCACCTACAAGTAGTTGTTCCGGGTCTGGATATGTGAGTTTTCATGTCTGTAAATGCATCCACGACAAAGGAGAAAACCTAATGTGGATAGTAATAAAAAAACATGTTTTTACGTAGGATGGGTTCACTCTTGACCTTAGTCTCGGTTAGGGGTGACAGATAATTAATGACTATTTGCACACCTAGTGAGTTATTTGCACATTCGGTAGTAAGACTTTCTCTTGTGAAACAGACAGCAGAGGGTGTAAAAGGGCTACTTAGTAATATATATTATTCCATAATTAATAGCCAATGACGTTTCATTGGCTATTCGTGAAACACTTGGAATATTTCTATGTGGCTGTTTTAGACCCTCTGCTCGAAGTACAGACGATATTACTTGTCCAGCATCGGAATGCATTTCATTTTATGCAGAAGCGAACAGTACAGTTATTGTACTTTTCCAGAAAAATATTTTCTGAAAGAGCTTAACAAAAATCGTTTCAATCCTTATAGACAATAGCTCGTGTTCGAGTTGTAGGTACTGAGGGAGCCCAAATATCAAAATCAAGTACAATACATACGTTTGTGGTGACGTCGACGCTCTCGCCCTTCTGTAGCAGCGTGTTGATGATCCCAACGTGGCCATACCTCGCGGCCGTGTGGATACTCCGGGCACCGTCCTGTGAAAATATGGTATTTTCATTATTCTGTGGTCGCGGAATTATCCAGCAGGAAAACCGTGACACTGGAACGTGAAACGCTATAGAGGAAACACCGAAACATGGTTAATTTTAGTCAATGAGTAAGAGTCTCTTATTCCTTTACGCTCCACCCAGGGAATTAATAGCAATGGAATTAAAAGCTAAGAATAGATTGTGAAGTTTGGATGGATGTTTGTAATTAAATCAGACCGATCTAGAATTCTGGATGTTGTGCTGTGTTCTGACAGTTTATATCACTTCCTCCATATGGGTATTATAAGCTACAATACCGTCCAATTTCATATATCATTTATAACTTTCCTTCGGATAAGAATGATAAGTCCAGATTATAACTCAAACAAAGAAAGTTTTTTGTAACTGGCATTAAAATAAACTAACAATGTTCAATTTTCATTAAAACATTGAATTATTTATTTACTAACCCTTAATAGTGGCCCACCAGTATCGGGAACACTAAGCTATTAGGTCAGGGATTCAGAGAAAAGAACCTGCTAAATGGGCGCCGTGTCCAGAAAAACGGCTTTCTGAATCAGGTTTTATTATTTTCATACGTTCCAAGTGGCTTGGTAAAATATTTTAGCGACAAAAACAAATGATGTATGAATAACAAAGCACCACCCTTTGAAGTAAAATGTAAATTAATATGTAGAAATGCCTTCATATTTTAATGCGTTACATTTCACTACTTTTATCTTTACTGCGTACAAAGGTCGCCCCTAGCCTCACTTCCGGCTATGTATACTGACCTTTATATACGCAGCCAGTGGAGGAAATCCGGGCGTACCACATGTATATACATAAGTAAGTACATAATGACATGCTAGATAGATATATTTTAACTCTATCAAGGCTAGGTGTGAAGGTTGAATGTCAACCTCAAAGTAATGATAAGGAAAAAAAAAAGAAAAGTGAAGATTAGCTTTTGCCTGTAACCTCGCCCGCATATCGAAAATTATCCCATATTGGACTGACATATTGATGTATTATTACGTTTTAGTAACGAGGCGATTTGCCGAGAATACATTTCTACTTTATATAATTTATAAATATTTTTCCCCGCTGTCAGTCTGTCACTAGTCTGCATCTCATGAATCGTGATCGACAATTGAACAAATTCTAAAAACCAGATTAAATTAAATGATTAAGGGGTTAATCTCATACAACTATCGTGAATATTTTGCCTTTTTTATAGATCATGGTATTACCATTTATTACATTTCATGCGCGAATCTAATTCGCCAGTTTTTTTTTTATTTCGATACTATCAGTTGCAGCAGATTCCCTTTCTGATATTGCTAATTCAAAAAATTATAACTTTGTACCCAATTACAGTCGTATGTAAAGCAACTACTAGTTTCGAAATAAGGCTAAGGTTCATCGAGTTTCATATATTTAATTACGAATGCACTGGCGATGAAATTAAACACGCAACGTCTTATGGCAGTTCGTGCGCTAGAAGTACAAAAGGCTAATAAGGAACTTGTACAATGGAAGACAGTGTCACGGAAGTAAAGGGAAATGTTTGCTTGATTTTGTTAATTAATGTTATCGTTTCTGATGTATACTGTCACGTTATTTAAATAACTTTTTGAAAAAAAGTAACTGTACCGTCAGCACGAGTTTTCAGTATTTGAGACGTAAAGTAAACTGGAACTTTGACGACTTCAAATTGACAATTTTCAATGAAAAAATTGGTTCCTTCTTCGCACACCAGAGGCGCTGTTCCATATTTTCATACAAGAAACGCTGTAAATACTGGAAAAACTCTGTAAAGTAAAATGGTGAAAACTCGTGCTAGGGGTACTGACTCTAAAAACAAACACAAAAAGAGTAATGTTTCTTCTGGAAGGCTTTGTTTTTTTTTAATGTTTTTTTAAACATTTTAAAAGTTATTTACGTTTTATTGTGTTTTTTTTTGAAGTCAGTTCCTTTTTTTCAAAAAGTTATTTTTTTATTTTACCCTTTTTAGTTCAGATATCCATCAACAAGAATCTTCACAGTGTACATAACCTAACACATTCAAGTAAGCAAAAACGGAACCATGCGGGAGATGTCACGGGATATCCGTTAATGTTGTATACTGAGACCTTCTCCAGAATATAACAAACACTTTTCCAAAACCGCATCAAAATTGTTCGAGCCAAACGCGAGAAAATCGCGGCAGGGTCGAACAGAAAACCTACA
This sequence comes from Agrotis ipsilon, assembly GCA_028554685.1. NCBI lineage: Eukaryota > Metazoa > Arthropoda > Insecta > Lepidoptera > Noctuidae > Agrotis > Agrotis ipsilon. The sequence continues at coordinate 3,595,518 of CM052965.1, forward strand.
TTTTTATGTCGGTTTAAAAAAAATGACAAATAGTAAAAAAAAAAATTGTAGTATTGGCAAGCAGGACCATAGTCGTTTACTTCAAAGCTGTATCAATATAAATAATGTCTTTAATAATAGTCATAAAATGTAATAGTGAAATAACCCATGAGTTGTATTAGTATTGTTCACGTAACTGCAGTAATATTTAACGTTTTTCGCAAACAAAGAAAGATAGAGGCTTACAGTACTGTTGTAAACTTTAATTATTTATGACTAGTAATAGGCCCGCGGCCTTGCCTGTAGCTCGAAAAAATATCCCATAGTATGGGATAATTTGTTATTGGTTGCGGGACTCACGAACTACCGTGACCCCGGAACATAAAGGGCTATTGAAGAATCGTGGATTTTCTTTCAGTACCAGTCTGACATCTCTCTGCCCTGTGTGGGAGGACGCATGTGATGATTTTACAACGCTAAAATAAAACGATAACGTAATTGTAGGCGCTATTGTAGGATCGCCGGAAATTTTAGTCAGTAGGTACAAGTCTGACAGTCCCGTCCCTCCTTTGGAGGAAAGCTCATTTGATGATTTTACTACAATAAAAAATGGTAACATACCGATATAAAAGTGAAATGTTTCATGTGCTCATTGAAAATTTATTTAAATCCGATCAGTAAAGTGTGATAAAGTAACAAAGATCCATCCATCCGTCTATAGAATCCAAAATTTCAAACTTTCGCAAATAAAAGTAAGATAGGATTGTTCGCTAATCAAGTTATCATTTAATTTAACTTGTAGATATACCTCTCTTCGTTTCAACATTTGTAAAGTATGACAACAACATTGTAAGGTGATGAATAATAATTTTTTCGTACCACTTGCTCAAAAAAGTGACATTCTATGCCACAAAAAGCGAACATAACAATAGTCATTTTTAATCTGTGAAAAACAGGGAAAGAATGTTGTACTGAATTTCATTCTCTCTCTAGGGAGAGAATGTGATTTAAATTTGGAATACTTAGATTACGGTAGACTCGATCGAAAGCTAACCAGAATAATAAAACATTAAAAAATAAAGATTTCGAGTCGACAACATATATCCGCAAAATTCGGACTGTCGAGTATTTTGTAAATTTCTAATGATTTTCTGACCAGACAGATCGCAGCCGCCATTATTGACATCGGTTATCATGTTGAGTTTTTTTTTCTTTCTTTATTTTCGGCCTATGACTTACCGTGACACATACATTAAGTACCTTGATGTGTAGTATTCGGGACACACGTTTCACCCGAGCGAAGCCGGATTTTCATCTAGTTAAATAAAATTACGAAAACCGACGAGGCCGTATGAGCTTGATGCTTTTGCTTTTTTAATTTGCCGCGTTTTTGTATTCTTCAAATACATAAACGTTGAGTTTATTTTTACTTATTTTTATAAATAAGTTAATGTTAAATATTAATGTTTAAAATGCGTATCTCATATTATTACTGTGTTATTTTTTTCGCAAATGGTACGAAAAGTAGAGTATTTTCCTCGGTGATAAAGCTGTCTTAATCTTGGGTGAACTTAAATCCCTCGCTACACTCAGGACTCGTCTTAAATCCCTCGCTTCGCTCGTGATTTAAGTTTTTAACACCCTCGCTACGCTCGGGAGTAAACCTCGAGTCCTTCGTTACGCTCGCAATTTAATTCGCCACCCGCGACAGAAGACCCTGCTTTATCCCCTTGGTTAATAATCTACTAATTTATTAAATAAAACACATATTGTGTGTATGCACAGACACTTGGCTGCGTAAATATTGTCAAATACAGAGTTTAAATACAGCTGAGCCGTTTACTTTATTTACACGAATTATATGCTCTTTTTTAAATATTTTAACGCAAAACATAAAATATTTATAATAAATATTTTAATATAAACAATAGTGGCTCACTGATATCAGGAACAGGGTCCACCGGACCTAGACGGCAAGAATACCTGTTTTATTGTTATGTTTACCTCTAAGTAATGTGTATACCAATATTTTAAATTCGACTAGGTATACCTACATTACCCAGCTTGATTGTCTTGTTTCAATTTAACTGCTGGATGTCAAAAACTGCGGAGCGGAGCGGATTTCTAACAATTCCTCCATTCATTGAATTTAATTGTTACAAAAAATGTGACAAAAATGAAGAACCGCTCGACCGATTTTGTGCAAACTTCATTTAAACCTAAAACTCCTTAGAGGGAGTCCTTGATAGCACCGCCTTCGGTAAAGTAATAAAATTATAACGATGTCTATGAAAGAGTGCATCTCAGTTTGCCCTCACGCTTGTACCTACACTAAAATAATTAAATAACTCCTGCGTAGATAGCTAATCTTTGCTGAGAGTAGCCTCCATAACCAGACACATATAAAATTATATAGATATAGATTTTTTTAAAGTGTCGTGCTGTTTTTTGTAAAATAATTATTCGTCCGTTGAACATAGTAACTTTATCAATACATATACGCCCCTACGCCAAAAACGATCATACGATGAGTCGTGCACATATAGTCGTGTGATGAGCACTAGCAGACTCTCGATTTTTGATGTGAAAAAAAATACATGTTCATTATTTTTCAATGACTGAATAGATTTGCAAATATGCAATTATGAAAGTCTATATCTACAAAACAGTACCTTATTAGGCATGTGAAGGTAGACTCCTTTCTTGAACAGCATCATGGCGCAGTCCGCATGTCCGTTGAGCGACGCTATGTGCATCAGGGTGCTGCCATCCTTCGTCCTCTCGAAGATGGAAGCTTTGAACTTGTCTGCAAGTAGCTCGATGATCGCTGCATGGCCGTTCTCTGCTGCTAAGTGCATCGGGGTTCGGTCTGGAAGAAATTTGAAGAATTTTCTGTTCTGTATCTACTGCGGTACTTTCAGGGCTGATGCAATCTGGATATGCTATGAAGAAGAAGTAGAGTTTGAAAAGTATCGCGTGTGATCGTTTAGAAGTTAAAATATTGAGATAACGAAGATGTTTTGAAACGAACAAATCTTGTCCAACAGTTAAGGAATGGTAAAGGCTCTTGATAACATTCAATTTAGTAATTTTATAGACAACAGTCTATTTTGATTAATTTGGATTCAATGGGTTTAGTTAAGTAATTATCGTGAGTAAACCAAGTAATCAATTCAAATAAGGTAAAGCCAGAGGCTTCTGATGTCATGGAACTATCTGAACAGGATACCGCAGCCTTGGAACGCAAGGACAACTGAAGGAAAATTGTGGTTTTGTCAGTGTGAATTTACTGAGACAGCCCTACAAGAAAAAGAATATAAGTCCGTCCCCTTACCCTGGTTGCCTGTACAAAGAATTATCGAAGCAGTTTTTTTACTCACCTTCATTATCAGCAATCGCAGCATTAGCTCTGACTCCATAGAAGTACTTGACGAGTGGTTCGTCACCTTCCGCGGCCGCGATGTGCAGGGCGGTCTGGCCAGCGCCATTGACGGCGTCCACGGCGGCACCATAGTCCACCAGGATCCGCGCCATGTCCACGTCCCGGCGGCGTGCGGCCAGGTGGAGCGCCGTGTCCCCCGCGGGGGTACTCGCCTGAGTGGCACACGGGTTGTTAAACTACTGGGATTAGTATCCGGGTCACACAGGGTAATGGGTGGCGAAGCGTTCTGATGGTGGCCGAAGCGATGGTTGATGGCGGTGGGGCGTTTCGTCGTCTGTACTAAGGTAGGTTATTTAGATTTGTTCTTTTCGGAAGTGAATGTGCGTATAACACTTTGAGAATTAAGGTATATCTGCATGGCTATTAATATGAAAAAGTCTATTGACAGTATTGTTACCAATTCCAATTGCTTGTTTTATTTACAGCTGTTGTTATCAAAACAATTAAATAAAAGCTTTCTTTCTACCACTGTGGAAATACAACGAAACTATTTTGATGAGTAAGTGAACCTAATTTAAATGAAAAAATTAAAAATAAAGAAATGAAATATATCTACGAGATTACTACATTGCGAAGCTACTCAGTTTCGTCTTTACGTAAGTTTATTTCTTTACAAAAAGCTGTGAGTAAACTTCCAAATACAAATAAAAACTGTTACAAGTATTGAATAATTCATACGATAATAACGTGTGCAGTTGCATAATACCTAGTACACTATGTCGCGAGTACTAGTCAGGCACATACCTTGAGTTGCTCGGCGGTCTGCGCGCTGAGCAGCTCGCGGACCATGCTCTGGTTGCCCGCCTCCACTGCCAGCAGCAGCGGGATCTTCCCCCTCTGGAACACCATGTCGCGAATTAGCTTTTTCCATTCTTTCTGCCTGGCGCGCTCCTTGTTGAGCTCTATGAAACTGATCTCGAGTTTCTGCAGGTCCTTCGCCTGTTGGTTGGCGGGCGGGCTGCGCGGGCGGCCGCGGCTGGCACTGGCGGCGTCCCGGTCCGCCATCGCGCCCGCTCATCCGCTCTGCATCCATGCGACACCTCGCGCCGGGAACACCGCGGTGCTACTGCACGAACTTCCAAGCCGTCACACCACAGACAATAACAGCCGATTTACGTGCATCGCAGTCTTCGCAGCCGACTAGACAATAACGTATAATCGATCGTCTATCGTGCTTTACACTGAATGCATTCGAAGTTGCCACAATTTCCGATTTATGAAGTTTCTTCCGTCACGCTCAGAGTGATACGTACTTGATCCTCCATGAGTACTAGGTACTAGCTACACGAACTAAAGTCGGAGGCCATGGCAAAGCTGCCTTCCTCTACTCGTGACAAAGGACCGACTGAGACGTATTGTATTAAAATTAGTAATTTTGAATTTCAGCGCTGACGTTGTAACTAATATTCAGCGGGTTGATTTGCATTGTAAATTCGCGCTGTGACGTTGACTCGACGGGTAAAGCTCGACGGATAATTAGCTAGTTTCTATTCGTACAGGGTGGCTCGTTCTTGCTATCGGAATGTCCTTAGCACGTCAGTCGCGGGCAGGCACGCGGCTCGCGGCGCGCCATTCCGCGTTTTGCTCCAATTTAGTCGTAATTGTCGGATTATTTTTGTCAGTTAGGTAATGCGTGTCTCATCAAACGATGGCACGATATAAGTTTTAAAGTTTTATTACTTGAAAGGCGTAGAGTTGATTCAGCTCGCTTTAAACGTAGAGTTTTGTTTACAGATTGTGTTTTAGGGTGTTTTTGGGGGTAGTTCCTGAATCAGGAGGATGGCGGTGCCAGGCGGCGCCCCTGCACGCGATGGCTGCGACGACGCTGCATCTACGCCCGTTCACTTTTCTTGTATTTACAAATCATAACTCTAATAACAGCGCAATAAAGCACAAGATTTACTGTACACAATTCGCATCGGTCGTTTAGTTTTACTATTCAAATTTGCATACATTTATGTATTTGCCAGGTATTGGTAGAGAGGTAGGCATCGGTCGATGTACTAACGACAGACAGTAAACGACCTTTCTGGAAAGATGAATAAACTTTTCAATGACAATTATTTTTGTTGATAGATACTCTTGTAACACTTTGGTGGATACTTTCCTCACTCCGTAAGTCTCTGAGTATGTGTTGCTTTGATAAAGAACATGATATGACTTATGAGCTTACCCCATCAACTCTCAGTCTGATGTCCTTCCCAGCGGCAGCGAGCAGTGCTCTAAGAATGCTGGTGGCAGTGCCGGTCTGTCTGCTAGCCACCAAATGCACGGCAGTTTGTTGTCGGCTCTGCAATCAACACGCTATGTTAAACAACAATTAATAATCCCAACAACTAGGGCCTGTGAGCTTTATGCAAAGTTTATGTGCGTTTTTTAAAGTATTATGGGAGTTAAAGTTAATTGCAGACCTAGTTTTTATTTTGTTTTGTATTTTCTGTGTGAGGTATGAAATATGGCTGCAAAGGAGGTGATTTTTAATATAAAAGTAAAATATAAACATGCTGCGATGACCCTAAATGAATTGGGATAAGAGAAAATGATTTCAGTTTGTTTAATCAATGTTTAAAAGTTAAATTGGAATTCGAATATTAGACTATGATTACGCATTAGATAACAATCACCCTTCGTTCTAAAACCATTGTACTTTCATAAAGATTTAACTAATTAAAATTAACATTTTCGTAATAAATTACAATGGTGGAGTAGCAAATACTTTAATGACTAGTGTTATGCAAATTAAAACATTTTTAGCTGACATCATAATTTATTTCTAAGCTGTTAAATATTTCAAGAAGTTATGTACTAAGAACACGTTTTTTAAAAGCCTACCAAGGCTACTTTAGAGATAATGATATTTAATAAGTTGAATCACAAATTCTATTATATCTTTAGATACATTCAAAATGATATGATAAAAATAGAGTAAATGATGCCGTGATGTCTAACAGGGAAGAATAGAAGAAAACGTATCGCACAGACCCCAAGTAAACAGATTATGATGGGTAGAAAGATTATGATGATCTTTAATTACACTTAAATCGATGGTTTTAATAAAATCCGAATGTAATCAAATAAAGAGTGATCTGGTTTTGTCTCGCTCTATCGTTAGCTTTGTATCAGTCACCCAGAGTTCAGAGCAAACATATCTCATTAAAAAAAAAATGTCGCAAAAACTTATTCTAAAATCGATTAGGTGTGGAAGAAACTGGATAGCCATGATATGGAACTGCCAGAAGTGGAAAAATTTGGAGGAAACTAAATCTCAGCATTGGGTGGTTAAAGTGTGAAGAAGAATCTAATCACTGCACGCGTTGCGTGGCGCCGTTGAAACGGGTTTTATCGACGGGGGAATAGACAAAATGACAGAATATAAAAGATTTTTATCTTTTAAAATGGCGTACGAATCATGTCATATTTGTTCAAAATAAACAGTCGATTTGTATAGAAATAACGATAAAATAACTTTATCTTTTCTTGGTAGAATACAGATGGAATAGTCATGCTACGCGTGCAGATAGTAAGTACTTACCCCTCCAGTAGCAAATGGATCAACTCCTCTCTTGGACAGCAGCAGTTTGACGATGTCTTCTCTCGAGTACATGGCTGATATGTGGAGCACATTGTAGTTGTCCTGTGTGCAGAAAGATAGTTATTACTATTACATTATCATCATCATCATATAATGTTCCCGCTGCTGGGAAACAGGCCTCCTCTGTGTGAGAGGGAGTCAGCCATTATCCATCACTCATGGCCAGTTTAGACATATCAAAAAATAAAAAAAAACGATCACTTTGAAACATCGAAATCATTTTTGATATGGTGATATAAATTAAAGTAAAAAAATATCAGCCTATACTAGTGATCATAAACATTTTTGATGTGTGTAGGTTAGGAGACTATGTCACATGTTTTAGAAATTTCGGTTATACGAAATGCCGGTTGCCTCACGGTGTTTTCTTGAACGGGCTTTAGAGCAGTGGTGATGTAAACAAAGTAATGCGCCTGGATAGGTTCAAACCCATGACCAACAACTCGTAAACCAGGGCCGATACTACTGGGCCACCACTGCTTTATTATTCATCAGTATATTGTATAACAACACGCTTTTATTAGTTGATAGAAGAGGCAGATTGTCGCGGGTATGTTGTAAAACCGCAGCCCTGGAATGCAAAGGGATATTGAAGACACATCGTTTTTTGTCCGTACGAGATTGACAGTCCTCTTTCCGCTCCTCTCAAGGCAGAACTCATTGGATGATTTGCCAAGCAAGAAAAAGAATTGGGAGAGAATACATCACTATCTGTTCTTTCGATGAGGTAAGCATCCGTTCTAATTAACTGTTACTGATATGTTTTTATAAAGAAACATCTCATAATACTTTTTTCCGGTAATTACTCCGGACTTATCAGTAAACGAACTTAAGCCAAATTCTTATACAAGGCCAACAGCTACAGTATTACTTTTTTATAAAGAAAAAAATTATAATTTAATAGAATAGAAGCAGGTACTGCCATCTTTGCTACAAATATTGAATAAGAATCACTTTGTAAGTTCATATTTTCACTTTGCTTGATAGCAAATAGCAAACACGATATGCATGACGATACTATAATACTATTGGGAATAAAGAAATGACAATAACGAATAAAACCATTGCCTTTTTATACCCAAAAAATAAATCTAGGTACATTTCTTCTTGATTTTTTAATAAGTTTCCTAAATCCAACATCAGACGACCTGGTACGAATCTAGATCGACAAAATTTGCCCCGAATAGCTTTTATTTGCAAAAAATGAAATAGAAACGTAGACGCCATAAAAACATGTTTTAAATTTCAGGGTTAGCTCCTCCGCGTCGTATTATAGCGACCATAAATACTTGCTTGTGGGGAAAACCGAGCGGTTTCCAAGAATTGCTTCATTTGCAAAAGTTATGAAAACTTATGAACGTAAACTATGCCGCAAGCATGTTTGTTGTATTTCATAGCGTAGCGCATCTACGGCGAAGCACAGACTACGGAAAGCGCTACGCTGCTACGAGGTATGAAATTGCTACGCACTATTTTTTACTCACGGGAAAATAGTCGTTATTTTTTTTTGTATTAAGTATTATTATGAAGATGTATTTTTTGGAGAAATTGTAATCCTTTGTCGTTTACAAACTTTGGTTTATGTACTCCTTCCTAGCTATTGTCAGTGGCTTTGGCCGCTACAACTCGAAAGTTATTCCACGGGAACAAAAAGTCGGGATAAAACTATCTGTGTATCAAATGAGTGTGGAACGTAAAACAGAAAAACGCTTGTACGATACTACTACGTAAACGTCATCCAAATCCGTACAGTTGTTTTTGCGTGATACAGTAACAAACATACAATCAAACTGCTGAATTGTAATAGTTACTAGTAAGATTAAGATTTAATTCACGACCTTCAGTAAAGCATAATTATGGACTCTAACGGTGTCACCAAATTTACATTATGTATGTAGGTACAATTTCCCGTACATACCCCTGCGTAGTAAATATGTCCATACATATGTATGTTTTGTTTGTCGATTGCTCGCGTGCCTCAAGTATACGTCTTAAGACATTAGTTTACTTAATCAATATGTATGCAAACTGGGCTGAGTATGCTATGTATAGTAAGTTAATTATCGCTAACATTTTGTTGTGCTTTATTTTACAAATATTGAGCAGTTTATTTTCAAGTTTTAAAAGAATTTTCAGAAATGAAATAAAATTGGGATAAGATCACAAAGATTATGATCATTATCTGCCTCACATTTGACCATCCGTCACGAAAATTTCGAAAATGCTATTAACCACCACTTTGTCGTCGTGAACCACTAATTGTTTTTATTTTATATTAACACTAGCGGCCCGTCCCGGCTTCGCACGGGTGCAAGTCCTCTAAAACTACCGGTCTCGAAGGTTACAAACAAAACAAAAAAGAATTATCAGAATCGGTCCAGCCGTTTTCGAGTTATGAGCTTAGCAGCACATTTAGCGATCCATTTTTTTATTATAGAAGATAGATATAGAAGAAGAAGAAGATTATCTCACACATTCCATGCGTAGCAATATTCTAATAAATTAAAAACTAGTTTATTTCGTCTTAAAGAATGCTCGACCACTCGGTCTTTTGGCAATGGCGTAAGATCTTATGTTTGTTGAATCCTCCTGTTAGTCTTGAAACTCTATCGTCGTATCGATAGAGACGATAGACGGTAGAGCGACAACCAGGCGTTTCTTCCTTTCCAATCAGACACAGGAACTTTCCGAAACATCCGTGTCCGGTGAGGACTTGCGCCAATAGGATGGCGAGGATGCCCACGCCGTGTTGTCTCTACAGCCACTCCTCAAAGAAGGATCTTAGTGTTCGACACATCAGTCATGAAGCATAGTTAGTATATATCCATGTAGATGGCGCCACAAAACACTAAGAGAACTGACGTCATTAGCACGTGGTGAAATCAGAGAAAAGCGTGATGTGAGTAAATTGCGTAGAGTAGTTTAGGCACATGTAATTCGATGGTTGCGTGTTGACGGCCCACTTGTGGTACTAGTGGTCACCTCGCGATTGTTGCTCTAATGTCACGGCCTATTGACTCATACCTGATGAAATATTGCACCTTTAACAACCGATTTTGAAAAAAAGATGGAGGTTCTCAATTCCTCAGAATCTTTTTGTTATGTATTTTCCCCGTTTTCTCAAAGATGCCTGGGCCGATTTGAAAAATTCTTTATTTGCTTGAAAGGGTTTACTTATAATATACTTTAACAGGAAAAAAAAATTAAGAAAGTTAAAAAAGTTAGACTAAAGACTTAAAAAACTTATGTCATACTTTTTTGTCTTGTTTTAGAAGTCGGTTATAATTTTTTCAAAAGATTTGTTTGTGAAAGTGATGAGAGATCCAATTCCGCTATTCACAGGCAACGTGTTTCCTTACAGAACGTTTTAATTAATTTAATGTTGCTATTTTATTACTTTATGTAGGCTTAGGGTGCGTACGAGCGGTTTCAACACGAGATTGACACATAAAACGAACGGTATATTATGTTAAACGCTACGCAAAAGTTTTCTTTCAGTGATCAGTGAACTTTTAAAAAGAAAGTTGTTATCTACTTGGTGAGGTAGCTAAAGAACGTCAATGAACAAACTGTTACCGTGATATTTTTTATGATTTGTGCTTACAAAAACTGATATAAAAGCACTCCTAATTAAGCGTGAAGAAATTTTTCAGTTTTTTCTGAAATAATCTTAGTTTTTTTACTTTTCCACAGATTATTTCTAAACAAATATAGGTACTCACGGCTACACAGCAAGCTATACAAACCAGTTTGTCTTGGTCTGGCTTTGTACGATTCTTACACGGTTATGTATAGCTTGATGTGTAGCCGTGTGTACCTCTAAAACCCCTATAGGTATTATTTAATTACTCATCAACACAATGTTTTAATGATAAAAGGCGTTTCTTTGTAATCATTTTCGCACTGAGTGTTGGTTTGTAAAGGGTCCTCTTACAGCTGATATAATTTGACATAATATGTGGCATCTAAACTGCAATGGCTATAATTTAGTTTATATCAACAAAATAAAAACAGAACATGCCAAGTCCAAGATGTAATTTACTTTAGCTTATCGCAGTATGCAGTACTCAATGCGGAAAAAATAAACTCGTTTTGTAAGTTTTCAACAAAAGATAGAATCTGAAGAAAGAAAATCTAGCTCATTTTTAAACTTAATTAAAAGATAAAAGTTATTTATCTTGTGAAACCTTTTTCCTTGCCTAAGCCGTGATATTTAGGTAAGAAAAAAAAATATTTTTCACAAACCATTATAGCACACAACATAATATAAATAAAATGGAAAAATAAAAACATAAAACAAACTAACAATAAAAAATTTAAAACAAAGGAAAGATTTACATGATGTCTCGTGGCTACCTATTAGCCACAAATAATAATAAAAGAAAAAAACATGGTAATTATCCAGTTTTGAATTGGTGTTAGTTAGATACCATGCCAATTTAAAAAAGTATTATACATTTGTATAATACTATAGCCTATTTAGGCTCAGTTCAACAAAATTGTATTGACTAAATTCACGGTGTCCTTCAATAACCCTTTACGTTCCGTCGTCACCGTAGCTAAAAGGGTCCTGTCATTGTACTGACAACTCATTAGACATTATAGTTACTATAGCGAATAGAAACATCAATGTGACAATAATTTCATAAATAAATTCTGCTACAAGACATTTTCTATTCATATTCCGTTAATGTTCGACTAGCGAGTCTATATTGCATTTTCTTATAGCGGGTCCGAGCTTGAGTACTGACCTATTATGGGTTATGAGCATAAATTGCTCGTGGAGGGTGTTATCAGAAAATCTGTGACGGTAGGCATGAAACTCGAGGTATAAGTTAGTCCGGCGTTCTACTACAAGCGAGATAAATTTATTTTATAGATCAGTGGGTCTAAAACGTCCACCTCGCAAAATTCTTAATGATTCCCTTCGTGATATTCTTTAAAAAAAAAGTAAAATGGTTACACGTTCTAAGCAGAATTGCTTGTCATAAACAAAGACGTATAATTTACGGACGGACTGAGCATTAGGGAGTTTAAGTTGTAGATATTCTTTAGTGGCTACCACTTAAAGGTGGAATCAAGTTTATATTTTTCGGAAGAAAAATGCTTAACGCCTTTAGTCTTATCATGATTGCTAAGCATGGGGCCTAGGTTTGGTTTCCAGGTCGTACAATAGAAACCCCAGATATGTTTGTAAATCAATAAGCCCTTCACAAATGGGGACACTGATTTTAGAGTATAGAAGTACAGTGTATAAGGTTTCTCGACCTACAACGAGATGGGAGGAAGTTGCCACTGATAGATTTAACTTTGGTTCACGTGTGATAGACACGTAGATGTCTTGACACATTTATCGCAAATATCTCAGAACTATTATCGCTGCATATGGACGCAAGCCTTTGGCGGCAGCATGGCACGCCTTATAGGAAATTACCCCCATCGTTCTAGTTTGCTTTGTTTTCCAAGACGCGAACCTACTTACATGCTGTTAATTATACTGCTTGAACACCTTTGTCAAGGGTGTTAAAAGCTTTATTTGGGTACCTACCTTATACAAAAATATTTGAAAAATTTCAGCTTAAGAACTTTGTTAAAGATTGATCTATAGAAATCAAATAAGGAGTTCAGTGTAAATTCTGAACAGTGAATGCCGTTTTCTAATTGTTGTAGTAGGCTTCCATTCTAATTGGTTGCAGCTGAATATGAGTATTCAACATGGTGCGATTGCCTATCTTTCCTTCACAGCCCAGTTATTTACCGGATAATACAATACCCCTTGGTAAGACTGGTTGTCAGACTTAGAAGTCACTGACTACCTTTAAGGACTGCCAATACACCATTTTCTGCCGCTCTGAGTGGACTGGGAGGGACCGTCAAAGTCTTATAGCAGGCCCACAATAACGGGATTTCCTTTTGATGCCCGTCTGGAGGCCTTAGAGTCATCTAAGGCATCTACAGAAAAGTCCGGTTAAGTAGCTGACTACCTTCTCTAGGTTGACCTACGAGATGACACTCATAAAAAAACGTATTTCGAGATTTAGTCTTTAAATGTTCGTGAGTGTAGCCCTAGTGCTACTGATTAGACCACCCTGTTTTACATCATACCCTTTGCGTTACCGGTCCTCCCTCTCGGACCCGGAGAATGTACTCTGAGGTTTTCAATAAAATTGATTAATAGTTAAACTAATACAACTCACGTTATTCCTTGCGCCGACGTCTGAACCAAGTTCGATGAGTCGCTCCACGAAAGATGTTCGGTTGTCCTTCACTGCGTACATCAGCGGTGTCATGCCTGTCGTCTGGAACAAAATAAAACGGCTAGTTAGGTATATTGTGTAGTTCTCAACTGATACGAATTATTTTGTGTACTGTTTTTTTTAATTTGTCAGTCAATTTGAGTACCTACTCTTTGCGGCCTACCCAAATGTTCTTTCTTTGATATTGTTCGACGTTTCGTTGGTTTCGTTGAGCTCCTTGAGTTATGACTCGAGCCACATGACAACTGACAAATGCTTGTACTGGCTGGACTGGTCCACTGAAACCAGTGTGGTTCTTTCCTGATTCCATTTTAGACGCACCTGCATGGCCTTCGTATGACTTGAACAGTATAATGTCTGGACTGTAAAAGAGACAGTGACTTGACCTCTGAGTTTGCTTCCGATGTTTCTTCACAGAGTAGTCAAGCTAAAAAACGACGGCCACATCTAGCTTTTATTATTTAACTTGTACTAACTAGTGTCTTTTTAACATCCAACTTGAAAAATAAATATCATCTACGAGTATCACAGAACAAGTGAATGAAAAAATCAAATAAAAAATACCCTTTTCTTTTCATATCAATCGGATCGGCGATAATAAGACCCTTTTGTCTCATGGGACATAAAGTCAAAAACTGTCTCGAAACACTTTTCAATATTTTTCGCCTCATCCGCTTTTCCTCATAGTTTCCGATTTGGCCATCCACGCCCCCTTGGTTAATTCCCCTGTATAATAAGTTCAAAAATAGCTGCCAACATTTGATATAGCATAGCAATTAGTGCCCACCTACTAAATACTGACTACCGGTATTTAAATGCAACAACTGCAAACAGGTAGCCAAAATGCGGCCTGCATTATCCGCAACCACTGACCGCTTACTTAAATAAATAACGAAGGTGTCAGCTAGCCTTGAACTTCACGAAACCCATTCATTAAAAACCAGCGATAACACAAAATTATTAAAATAATGGTGTACATTTTAAAATCGTTATAAATCACGATTGCCGTGGAAAGACTTCAAGAAAATTGTCCGTTAAGCTCTCTTGGAAGTTTCCCTTCGTGACGATAAGTAGAGACTTAGGTCGTGGTACAATTCATAGAAGATTGCAATTTTATATTTTAAATTAAATTATGTACCATAAATTATGCAATTTTCGCTGGCAACGGTAATTAAGTAATACGATAAGAGAGAAGCTTAGATGTTGCTATAGTTTTTAAAAAAGAAAGTGGTGTCATTAAGGATTATTTGTCGCGAAAAAGGACAACGATGAGCCTCATTAAGACTAAGCAAGAACTTGCATGCAAGCATCATGCAAGTTTCACTACATTGCGATATTTTTTTGATTATTTGAATTCGTTGTTTCTCAAAAGTCTCTAATGTAACGCAAATCGCAAGCAAGTTCTTGCATAGTCTTTTTTTTTTTTACGTGGTAAAATCATCGAATGAGACCTCCCACCCCAGGCAGGGCGACAGGTACTGTCAGACTTGTACTGACTAAAATCCACGGTGTCCTTCTATTGAAGGACACCGTGGAACATAAAGGGCTATTGCCCTTTATGTTCCGGGGTCACGGTGATGGTATAAGACCCGCGACCCCGGCAGGCTTTAGCCCTCTGAGAGGGGGCCTCGTCATTTCTTGCATAGTCTTACTGAGGATTTAGAATTTGAGAATTAGAAGTGGAGAAATTTAATTTTACCTTTTTCCACAAGCGACTTACGTAGGTACATTTTTATTTTCCATCTCCAGACAGTCAAGGAAATCGAAACCACATTGTGCGATTTGGAAAAAAGAAGAAAATAGAACAGCGAGCGTCTTTTGTTTTCTTTTTAAGAAAAGTTGAATAAAGTATGAAAAAAAAAAACCTGCCAGTGTCAAGATGTTTTATGAAAGAGTTTTTTATTTTGTTCAGTATTCAAACTCTATGCATGATCCATTTGACCTCATTAGTTCCAATTAAGAGCAGGGAGACATTTTGTATGATATTATTTATTTAATTTACTATCCCGGAATGTATTCGGCATGTCGCTGTGTTTAACTAGAATACGGTTTATAGATCGTTGTATAAAAAAACCCTCTTTTTCAATAAATACATTTTACAACTCAATTTCATCCTAGACTTTTTGTAACAAATGGCAAGTGTACAGAAAGTAACAGGAAAATTAATAAAGCAAAGTGGCAAGCAAGTGGAGTAATGAATAAATAAAAAAAATACCGTTCGAATTGACACCTCTTTTATGAAGTTTTTTTTTAAACCTAACCTTTTGTCTAAAGCGCCGTATTCACGTTCCATCTTGCTGTACGTCCAGCCAAGGTATTGCCATGGTTACGTCAAAATAATAATAATTATTGACGTACGTCAAGCCTATTCACGGTGTTTTTGCGTCGTGCATCGTGCATGACGTACAGCCGTGACAGATGGTGAATACGGCGCTTAACTTTAAATAATCCATGTCACACTGTACTTTTAGAGAAACCAAATTGGGTTCTTATTTCAAAATGGGACTCATTTTTTTTAAATATTTTATTCTCCTTCCTCAAAGTAAAAAAAACTAAATTCGCGCTACGACTCGTGTCTTTTTGACGCGGTGCTTGTGTCTATGCCACTCATTACATAAAATAATTGCATTAAAAATTTAGTAGGTACCTCGAAATTTACGCAGGTTCATGAGTAGTTATTTTTTATTTGAAATGAATAAATAATTTGACTACAGGGCCATTAAGTTAAAGTAAGTAGTTAAGTTAATTAAAAGTAAAAGTTAAGTTAAGTAAAAAAGCCGTGACCCTGGAACGTAAAGGGCTATCTAAGGATCACCGTCGAAAAACTTTGTCGCATATCGCCTATGACTTAGATATAGCCTTTCCTAGCTGAATCGGCAGTCAAAAGGCTAGGAGAACACTCCAAGGAGTGATTAGTCAGGCGCAAGCGTGACCCGTGATAATTACCGTAATGATCTGTTACAAAATTACTTGTATGCTATAATTTTGCACTCCATGTTGTTGATTAATCTTTCACTGACACGTATGTTTTTGCTCTGGTATAAGTTTTTGTTTTTTGACCTTGCCCATGAATCTATACTCTAATACTAATGTTATAAAAGCTAATATTATCATATTTTTTTATGTTTGAATGGACGGGAAGAGGAAGGCTAAAGAAAAGTTGGATGGATTTTTTAAGGAATGATATGAAAGAAAATGAGTAAATGATACTGTGACGTGTGACCCCTATCATGGAAAAAAACGTGTTGCGCCCATTGAGCTATTATTACTACGTATAGAGACGACACCACGCATCGCCACTGTGTCCAGCTGTGTTCCATCCAGGATGAGTGCGCGCGCCTAGAGCACGCCACAGAGCTGTCAAACAACTGAATCAACTTATGCGCGCGCACTCATCTTGGATGGGACATAGTGGTGATACGTGGTGTCGTCTCTATACGTAGTAATAATAGCTCAATGGTTGCGTCGACCCTAAGTATAATGGGATAACGGCAGGAAGATGATGATATTTCTAAAGGGTATACTGAAACAACTGGATCGGTATGAGAATACTACATTGTCACTAAGTACCGAAGAATTGTTGGTAAGCAGAAGCTGTACAAATACACGAATACCGAAGAATTGTTGGAGAGCGAATTGTCACGAGTTGCAAATGTTGTCGAAAGTCGAATGAAAACCAAATAGGTCTACACCTACCGAGTATTGAGTAGTGGTGGCTCAGTGGA
Organism: Agrotis ipsilon; assembly: GCA_028554685.1. Classification (NCBI taxonomy): domain Eukaryota; kingdom Metazoa; phylum Arthropoda; class Insecta; order Lepidoptera; family Noctuidae; genus Agrotis; species Agrotis ipsilon. The sequence continues at coordinate 3,612,513 of CM052965.1, forward strand.
AACACCTCTGATGTATTTCTGCTGGTTAAACATTCACTGGCGTAAAGTTCTGTGGGCGAAACGTTCGTGGGTCAAAAGTTCCTTGGATGAAAAGTTCATGGACCAAACGAATGTTGGTCAACCTTAATTTGTGTAATTTATTTCATCACCACTACTCAAAACGGCGAAGGAGAAGCAAATTTTTGAATAATTTGGTACTGTGACATCTTTTTTTTTTATCCTGGTAAAATCATCAAATGAAACCCTCCTAGAGCAGGGCAGAAGGGACTGTCAGAATTATATTGACCAAAATACACGGTTTTCTTCAACGGCCCTCCACGTTTCGGAGTCACGGTAGCTCTTTAGTCCTGCGACCCTGGGTCATGAACCTACCAACACGCACACTGCACAGGGACCGCGTGGTGGATTTCAGGCACAGATTTCAATCCACTGTCTGTGTCTCAGCAGTGGGAATATTATAGGCTGATTTATGTATTACTAGCTGTTTGCAGCAGTTTCACCCACTACAACTCGAAAATCATCCCGTTAGAATTTACCCACTACAACTCGAAAATCATCCCATAAAATCGGTTATAAACTGTATACCGAATTTCAACAAAATCCGTTCGGTGGTTTTTGCGTGAAAGAGTAACAAACATCCATCCATCCATCCAAATAAACTTCCACGTTTAGAATATTACTAGGATGTGCGTAGCTTCGGGTCGATTATGTTACGCTGCATTCACATTTGGGCGACAGTCGCGCGACAGATGCTGCTTACGCGAGGCTGTTCATTTAAAATTTGAAGAAATGTGCTTCTAACGCGCTACTGTCGCGCTGCTAACGTCCTAATGTGAAAGCGGCCTTATTGAACAAATACTGCCGAAATAGATGTGCCCACACCAAGGAGTAGGTACCAGTGTACCATGCAATTGTGTTTTGTTTTGGCGCGCTTCACTTGTTTACTGTTTCGAGCGGCATCTACTGCGAATTCAAAGCAATGAATAAAAATATGCCAAAAGCTAATCGCAGATGGCGCTATTAAAGGTACGTAGGTAGGCATTTTGTTAGGTACTTTCAGGTTCTTCTATTGTAGTTTTAAAAGTAGAACTTTTTTGTAAGATGTCTCTGTTGCCGCAGTGATCGTTGTGTTTTGTGATTGTGGTTTGATAGATACCCAAAACTGCTTTCAAATAGCAGCAGGCCTTTTCATAGGACGAAGTTTAGAATGTTGTTATATGTGATTCCTCCAAATCTGGGCGGACCAAAAAATGATTTTCGAACTCTTACTGACTAAAAATCTACTGTCTTTGTTTTTCAGAGTTGCGTTTTGTTTTTCAGTTGCCCTTTGCGTTCCAGAGTTGCGTCTACTTTTACAGGCGGCCCCGAGTCCTAACAGACAGTTTCAAGAGCCCCAAACGATCCCCAACCCATTATGCATGCATGCAGCATGACGACGGGGCCCCCCCTCTTAGAGGGCCAAAGTCTGTCGTGGTCGCAGGACTTATTCCATTACCGTGACCCCGGAACATAAAGGGCTACTGAAGAACACCGTGGATTTTAGTCAGTACAAGTCTGACAGTCCGTCGCGCCCTGACCAGGGTGGGAGGACTCATTTCATGATTTTACCACGTAAAAAAAACCCATTATGCATCCGGTTTGACTGTTAGCCGACCCCAACATAGTTTTGAAAAGGCAAAGCAGATGATGATTTCGAAAATTAAATAAAGGACGTATTCTTCACTTTATATATATCCTTTATCAATGCATTTACGGTCTACATTTTAAATCATTATAAAGTAGCAAAAGTAATTGGCATGTCGTAATTAAATGCTAAAACAAATGTGCTTGATAAATGCTCGCGAAAATTGAGGTTACACTGAGGTGAAATAGTTTATGTAAATTAGATTAAATTATAGTAATTTACCACAAGTAGGCACAACATAAATTTATTCCCTGTCTGCATTGAGCTTAGCTTAACTTAAGTGGACTGCAATAACTTAGCTTTTTATTTTTTCGTTGGTTTTTTATTTTGTAGCGTTTCATATTAGTGTAAAATGTCTAAAGTAATTTAATGATGTGTGGCATGTTTTAGTTGTATATTATTTACGGCATTTTGTGAAAAACTCGCATTGTTTTTAAACATTGTTTTTTTTTTTTGCTTTAAACACTCAGCGGCCATATCTTTATAACAAGCAGTAACATTTTTAACAGACTTCAAAAAAAGGAGGAGGTTCTCAATTCGGTCGGTATGTTTTTTTTTTTTTTTTTATTTATGTACATCGATTACTCCGAGGTTTCTAGTCCGATTAGTGTGATTCTTTTTTTGTTCGATGCAGGATACTTGCAGTGTGGTCCCATAAAAATTTCATCAAATTTGGTTCAGTACTTTTTATTTTGTGAGCATTTTTATTAATTTTGCCTACTTGGACGACATGATGATCTTTACTTTTTTTGCGTGTTTGTTACGCGATTACTTCGCCAATTGTGGACCGATTTTCAAAATTGTTTTTTTGTTGTACTAGGGATCGTTCACCTTAGGGAATACTGCAAGTTTCATCGAACTCTGTTCAGCATTTTTTGAGATAGGGAATTTTATTGGAACTTTCTTTTTCGTACACAACATGGGCGATGTTAATACCGGTGCTACGGATTACAAAATTCTAGTGCACATGTAAGAAAATGACGTATTTGCCAAGAATTTGGGTTGAATATTAAAACTAAAAAGAGTAAAATAAAAAACTTTTTTCAAAAAAAATTAACCGCCTTCAAAAACAACCACAAAAAAGGGTAAAATAACCTACAAAATAACTTTTCTTTCGGAAGTCGGTGGCAAAAAGACATCGAAATAATAAAACAAAGCCACCGACTTCCGAAAGAAAAGTTATTTTGTAGGTTATTTTACCCTTTTTTGGGGTTGTTTTTGAAGGCGGTTAATTTTTTTTTGTTAAGATATTATGTAACATCATTTCTCATCATCATATCTCATCTTTCATCTTTCCACTCTGCGAAAAAGGACCTTAGGACCCACTACTGAGCCAGCGTGGGTTTATTATGGTTAATTCAGTTTAGAAAGTAAGTTAGTTTTAATACCACTCAAGTGCGGCCTCAGGATTGGCTCACTCTATTTGAACACAAAAGATTGTGAGTATGGATGGATGGATTGTCTATTACGCAAAAACGACTGAACGTATTTGGATATATTTTGGAACACAAAGATAAATAGTTCATAACCTTTTTTTTACTTGATAAAATCCTTAACTCCTTTAAGGATTTTATTCCTTTCCGGGCACGCCGCAATAGCGGCGGTAAGACCCCTCTTTGGAGGAGTGGCTGGAGAGACGTCACGGCGTCCTTACCTACCGCATAAACGTAGGTCCTCACCGGACACGGAAGTTTCGGGAGGTACCTGTGTCTGATGAGAAAGGAGGAAACGCCTGGGTGTCACCACTGCGAAGATCGCCCGGAGGACACAGTAGAGCATACGGTGCAAGACTGCCCAGCTTGGGCAGAGCACCGACGTGTCCTCTCGGCGGCGATAGGCGGAGACCTCTCGCGCCCGGCATTGGTTTCAGCCATGCTGCGGAGCGAGACGGAGTGGGAAGCGGTCGCCACCTTCTGCGAAGCAGTAATGCTCGTGAAGGAGGTGGCGGGCCGCGAGAGAGAGAGGACAGCGTCCTCCCTCCGCCCCAACCGCAGTGGTACACGCCTACTGCGTCGGACGTCGGCAGACGATCTTCGGCCACCGTAGGCGCGGGCATGCGGACAGCGAGTAAAGGGACCTCGCTGCCCGACCATGCAAATGGTTCACAACCTGGATTTAACACATAGGACATCGTTCATCACAATATCATGTACTCAAAGAATAATTTCATCTTATACGCGAACGAAATTACTGGCAAACGTTAGGTACTATAATAAAAACCACAATTTTCAGTAAAACAACCTTTTTCACCATTTATATCACAGGGTGTGTCTAATAGCTACTCTGTACCTTCGTATGAATTACTTCCCGGTATTTGGCACACCTAAAATAATGCATACACCATGTATTATTTAAGGCGTGTTCCTCTAGTAATGGTGTATGTAATTAAGGGCAGATTGTATGAAAGCTATTTCGTTTTTTGTGTTTTATTTTGTGTAATTGAAGTGTTATGTTTGAATTATTTTTAATATGTTTTTTCTGGTTTATATTGAATGTTAGTTAGTGTTAAGGCGGAAGTAATGTATTTACACGGGCTATGGACACTGGACTAAGGGAACTTCGAGTCGTTCTATAAAAAATGTTCGGGGACACAGATGGATCCCACCCAGTAAATAATTTTGGAATTTGTTTTGCTTTTCATTAAAAAATTTAGGATGCTTGCAATTTTATCAAGCAATTTTATCAAAATTATTGCTTGCAATTTGAATAAATCGGTTATTTGTAATACATTTTTACCGCGCGGTCCATAATAGTAACTAATTTAATTCACTTTGTTGTGTCTAATCGTAGCACATACAAAATTAATATACCTAATACATACTTATATTTCATGAGTATTTTCAAAAATCATAAACTTCATAGTTTTTCATCTTCATGCTTTCCAATTTCTATTTCCATTTGCTTAGAGCTATATGGTCATGCACTTCGTACAAATTCATTTCTTTATTACCTTTATGATTAGATCACGCGAAAGGGTGACGTTACTTACTGTAATTTAATGTAGGTAGATTACTTCGCTGATCTATTTAGTAACAGACAATAAAAAGGGTAAGTTTGTGTTAATTTTTTCTAAGGAAGACTAAACTTCCAAGACAATTTGAAAACTCATGTTGTAATAATACCATTTTTCTATTTTCATTGGCCATCATCATCATCAGCCTATAATATTCCCACTGCTGGGACACAGGCCCCCTCTCTGTGAGAGGGAGTGTGCCATAATCCACCACGCGGACCCAGTGCGTATTGGTAGATGTCACATGTCTTCGAATTTTTGGTTATAGGACATGCCGGTTTCCTCACGATGTTTTCCTTCACCGTTTTTGAGAGCAGTGGTGATGAAATAAATTCTACAAATAGCCTGGGCAATGAATGATTCTGGTTGGAAAATATGAAAGCAGAAAATCTGACTTTTGAACTTTGTTTGGACTAGTTAGAAGATAAACATGTTAAAAGTCCTGACCCCTCCGAGGTGAGCCCGAGGGAGGGGGGGGTATAGAAGGTCCCGTTTTTTGGGTTTTTGCTTATATCTCGAAAACGATGCGTCGGATCAAATTTTGTTGTACTACATAATAAAACCTCATTAAATTTTCTATAACTTTGTTGTTCACACTTTTTATCTATCTCCAATATTTGCATAGCTGTGAGCTCCGAAAAATGACCAATCTTCAAAAATGTGTTAATTTATCTGTCTCGTTCTTTGTTTTCTTGTTTATATCTTGAAAACGGTGCGTCGCATGAAATTTAGTTGTACTAGAGAATGAAACCTGATAAAATTCTCTACAATATGTCTTTCACATTTTTTATCTATCTTCAATCGCCTAGCTATGAGACTCGAAAAAAGGATGGATTTTTGAAAATACACTCACAGACATATTTAACCACCATCTGTATCTTTCATCACCCTGTTTGTTTTTGTTAACTATTGCTTAATTACTGTTTTATTTTATGTCAATTGGATACTTTGGCAATAAATTAAACACTAATACCCATTATTCGTTAGCTTAATGTGTCACCGAAGGGTTTTTGGAATTTAGTAGTTTTTTGACATTGTTGCCGTTGCGTTAACGTGTTAACATTTGCTGTTTTTTTCTGCCATAGTGTGTTATTGTTTAATTCAGTTTGTAGAGTTCATTTCCTGTTTTTGACTTAAAAAAATGCCATTCGATGCAACTGGTGCAGCTAGGGCAGTGGTTTTAGCTGATGCCGGGTACAGCCAACGTCGCATCGCCGATACGCTCGGTGTACCTCGAACCACGGTACGGGATGCCATCAGACGATTTCGGGAGACTGGCTCCTACACCCGGAAGCCTGGTTAAGGCCAACATCGATGCAATTCAACCCGAGAAGATCGATTCGAGATGACCGTTTCGTTGTCAGCAACGAGCTGAAAAATAGCATTTAGGTTGCTATCGAAGCTCGTACCCGTCTTTTTAAGGTGAGAAATGTCAGTGTGAGTAAAAGTACGGTTAGAAGAAGACTGTCAGAAAAGAGTATGAAGGCTTTTCGTCCAGCTCATGATCCACAACTGCTCCCACAACACGGTAGAGCTAGACTTACTTTTGCGCGAGAATATGCTGACTGGACAATGGATGAATGGAAGGACATAATGGTCTCAGATGAGAGCAGAATAGCCTCAGGAGGTCCAGGTGGACAACAGTATGTCTACAGATGCCTAAACGAAAGGTTTGCTCCATGCGTTATAACCGAAACAGTGGGTTAACAGGAAGGGTCCATAATGGTTTGAGGAGGCATCACTTACGAGGCTCTTACCGATCTTGTTGTGTTCGATAGAGGCAGTGTGAATGCCTAAAGATACGTGTAGGAAGTTCTTCAAGACCATGCCATGCCTTTTGCACCAGTCGTTGGTTTCACCTTCAGATTAATGCATGACAATGCACGTTGTCATAGCGCTAGATCAGTCTCTCAGTACCTTAATGAAGTCGGGATTCAAGTTTTACCATTGCTAGCAGGCAGTTCCGATCATAAACCGATTGAGCACATTAGGGACAACCTAAAAAGACGTCTCTGACCAAGAGTAGCAGCCCGTACGACCCTGGAAGAGCACAAGACGGCTGCGGTGGAGGAGTGGTACAATATCCCTCAGTCAGATATCCAAGACATCACGGATGGATTGCCAAACCAGCTCCAAGAAGTCACTAAAGCCTGAGGCGTCAATACCCATTGTTAATTGTCTTTATTGTTTTATTGCGACCACTTTTTTTGAAAATATTGAACCTTGACATTTTTTAATCCGAAGTTTTTAATAAATCGATTAACGCTTTTTTCGAATCTCATAGCTAGGCAATTGAAGATAGATAAAAAATGTGAAAGACATATTGTAGAGAATTTTATCAGGTTTCATTCTCTAGTACAACTAAATATCATGCGACGCACCGTTTTCAAGATATAAACAAGAAAATAAAGTACGAGACAGATAATTTAACACATTTTTGAAGATTGGTCATTTTTCGGAGCTCACAGCTATGCAAATATTGGAGATAGATAAAAAGTGTGAACAACAAAGTTGTAGAAAATTTTATGCGGTTTTATTATGTAGTACAAGAAAATTTGATACGACGCATTGTTTTCGAGATATAAGCAAAAAACCAAAAAACGGGACCTTCTTTACCCCCCCCTCCCTCGGGCTCACCTCGGAGGGGTCAGGACTTTTAATATGTTTATCTTCTAACTAGTCCAAACAAAGTTCATAAGTCAGATTTTCTGCTTTCAACTTTTCCAACCACACACCCGTTTTGAGCACTCATTTACCAGACTAAAAGTAATGCGCCTGGCGGGGTTCGAAACCACGACCTACAACTCGTAAGTCGGGACCGATAGCACTCGGCCACCAATACTCTCAAAAAAAAATCAAAGCTAGTCTACCCCATTTATTTCGCACTAGCTGCTGCCAGCGGTTTCACCCGCTACAACTCGAAAATTATCCCACGGGAACATAAAATCGGGATAAAAACTATCCTATGTGTTAATCCAGGTTATAAACTATCTGTGTACCAAATTTCAGCCAAATCCGTTCAGTAGTTTTTGCGTGAAAGAGTAACAAACATCCATACATACAAACTTTCACGTTTATAATATTAGTAGGATAACATTTTTTACAACTATAGGTCAGCTAACGTCGCAAAAAATTACCTCAAACATTAATCAGTAGCCAACCAATTTCCTGATATCCTGAAATTCAGGTCGATTCGCCTTTCATAGGAACTTCCTGTAGTTTGCAATATCCGGTGTTTGAAGGCTTTCAGTCGATTAATACTCATCATGCTAAGTTGCTTGCTCACATCCGGTCGTTCGTTTGTGTAGGTGGCGCCACCTCGCGATGACTAAACCTTGTGCAATTGTAGCTTTGACAAAAGAAGTTAGTCATAATGATGACTATGGGTCGGTTTGTCATTAGTCGGGGTCATTGGTCAAACGAAATTGATGTATAAGTTGAGCTTAGTTGGTGTTGGGGTGACCTTCAAAGTAATCCATGAAAAGGTGATTACATAAGAATTTGATGTGTATTTTGAACTTTCTTTAATCTTATATTTGAATGTTCATTAAACAATGCCTGTTTCATAGAATATCATTTATTTCTGAGTATATGATAGGTACATAAAAATGCTACGAATTATATTGATTCACTTAAACTACGAATGAAATGGTAACCAATGATGTTCCTTGAAAAGGTCTTGTTTTCAAAGTTTTTCAAGGTCAACTTTTCATTTACTAATCAAACGCGCTGACATGAAGGATAGTCTTCTACTACATATAATATCACTGTCATGGGACCATATAAATATGTATAGCCCTCTTGACCGCTGTGCCCGAAATCGGTCTAGAGGACTATATTTACATGACCACAGTGATAGTTATAATAATATCGAAAAATAAATACCGTGTTTAGACTGAATTTCAGTACGTTAACACAAAAAAGTTCTGAGAACATTAAAATGATCAAATTAAAAACCAGCCAATAATACATAAAAAATATCAAAGATAATAATCACGTTGCTATCAAACCCTGGTTATGTGTTTAATTAATAATTTAATATGTTGTTTCAAAATTACCCGCAAAACGGCGGGAAATGAGCCGCTAACGGTAATTACGTTCGACGCGCGGCTGATCAGTGATAGCACACGTTCCCCCGACACATCGACCCATCACATTGCCAGTCTGAAAGACATCAACGAGTGACAACATCCGTATTATGACACCTTCAGAACGAATTTTCGTGAAAAGTTTTTGCGCTTGAAAATATTAGCTTTTTTCTAGGAGTGTAAAATTTAACCGCCTTCAAAAACAACCACAAAAAAGGGTAAAATAACCTACAAAATAACTTTTCTTTCGGAAGTCGGTGGCTTTGTTTTATTATTTCGATGTCTTTTTGCCACCGACTTCCGAAAGAAAAGTTATTTTGTAGGTTATTTTACCCTTTTTTGTGGTTGTTTTTGAAGGCGGTTAATTTTTTTTTGAAAAAAGTTTTTTATTTTACTCTTTTTAGTTTAAATATTCAACCCAAATTCTTGGCAAATACATCATTTTCTTACATGTGCACTAGAATTTTTAATTTAATTTTTTTTTTTTTAATATTTTGTAACCCGTAGCACCGGTATTACATAACATCGCCCATGTTGTGTACATAAAAGAAAATTCCAATAAAATTCCCTATCTCAAAAAATGCTGAACAGAGTTCGATGAAACTTGCAGTATTCCCTAAGGTGAACGATTCCTAGTACAGGAAAACAACAATTTTGAAAATCGGTCCACAATTGGCGAAGTAATCGCGTAACAAACACGCAAAAAGTAAAAATCATCATGTCGTCCAAGTAGGCGAAATTAATAAAAATGCTCACAAAATAAAAAGTACTGAACCAAATTTGATGAATTTTTTATGGGACCAAACTGCAAGTATCTTGCATCGAACAAAAAAAGAATCACACTAATCGGACTAGAAACCTCGTAGTAATCGATGTACATACATAAAAAAAAAATAATAATAAAAATAAAAAACATACCGACCGAATTGAGAACCTCCTCCTTTTTTTGAAGTCGGTTAACAAAATTGCCAGAAACAAATATTCACCATGAAAATACACTAAGAAGAATTGCAAAACTATTTAGTTTGTCAGTTAGAGTCTTGATAATAAATATTGGACACATTCTTTTTTACCCGACTACGGCAAAGCCAAAAGGAGGGTTATGATTTTGACCAGTATGATGTATGTGTTTATATGTTTGTTTGTTCCCTCATAACTTCTAAACTCCTTATCATTACGTTGCATCTTACGTTGTATCTCCTTTTCAATATTCATGTTACGGTAAATGTGATTAATTGAAAATTATTAATATTTTTACAAAATTATTATGTCTATTTTGCCTTATGCCTATCTATTATTACCTATTGTATTCCCTGCTGGGGTGGTGCTGCAAAAACAATTCTTAAACCGTTGGAAGTTGCACATCACGCCATACTGAAAGTGGCTACCTTCCGTCCACTAATCTATCCGACAAATCAGTTATATGAAAATTGCAACGTCCTCAACGTGCGGCAACACTTTATTTTACAGTCAATTCTGCTGCAACACCGCATAACCCCTTATGTTAAAATTACCAAACGCCGAAAAGATAAAATATGTACGCCTCCTCGAACTCGCTTAGCGTTTACTAAAAGATTCTTTTATTATTTAGGACCGTCTCTTTACAATAAAATAAACAAAACTTGCCCAATATATAAAATGCCTTATCACAATTGTAAAAAGACTGTCCACACATTTCTTCAAAATAAAAGCTACGATGAAACAGAAAAATTTGTATTATATTAATTTGTGATAAGTTTATGTATTGTACCACACACCAAAATATCTACACCAAATTCAATCCCTCACTCACGCGCTTACACATACCCACACAAACCACACTTTACACATACTAATAAGGCACACACGCACACACACACACATACACACACACACACATACACATACTAACTTTCATCTTAAGCATTTGTAATTCTAAATAAACATAGGAAAAAAGAATAATTATTTAGATTAATAAAGTTTTAGAAAACAAAATTGTAAACAATACACTGTAGTAGGTAGTATAAACATTGAGAGGGTCGGCACTGTCACTCCTTAATACAGGCTATTTCATAGTCTAGCGAGGAGAACAGCACGTCATCCAATTGATTGTCAGAGATTTCATTCTACCCGCATTGTGAAAATTGTTACGTGTACTACAATCTGTTTATTTAGTAAATAAAGATATTATTATATTATTATTATATTATTATATTATATTATGTTAATAATAACCACATGTTTTGGTAAATGTGAATAAACGATCAAAATTTATTACTTTTAGTAGTAATTATTAATAATTCACGACACATATTGGTAAAAGTGATAAAATTAATAAACTAAACGGCTAAACCTAGTGCTAACTGAAGATAAGTATGATACACGTAGGTTTAACCGCATGTGGTCGGTTACACCTAGGTTTAGCCGGTTAGAATTAGGCCTAACCTCGGGACTTGCTGGCACCCGGACTCGGACAATTTAGGTTAGAAGAGGATGGCGGGGTCTGAAAGACCCCGCCATCCTCTTCGTGGTTATTTTTTTTTTAACCACGCAGAAGTAGGAGCCCCGCCAGGGGCGGTATCTCATAGTACTGTTACAGGCCAAGCCTAACTTACCAAATTAAAAGAAATGCATGTATCGTAACCTTATAATAATATAAAACAAGAATATAAAATAAACTATAACGCCTAGCATAATGCATGAGCAACTTTCCGCACCGCGTGACGTCATCACGTTCACTTCACTGTAATACGAAACTAAGGCCCACTATTTTCTTGCCTCAATTTTAGTAAATTTCATTCATAAATGTATGATTTTTTGTTTCATTTTGTCGTGTGTATGATCGGAACAGATGCATAAATAATGGGCGTTCCTAGGCTCGCTGTAGCTGGCGGCAACCAATAGGGAACCAGCGTTTTAATGAATGAAAATCTTAGTGGAAACACACCATGCGCGTTGTTAGTTCAGGAAACAAACTTCACCCAGAAACGATTTTAATAGAAACAATTAAAACAACCAACGGGGTAGTAATATCAAATCTATACATGTCAAAAGATAAGTATAATTTTAAAGGATAACAAAAGCCCTTTAATTATAATTATTAACTGTAGGAATTTAATTTTTCTCCACTTTGAGAATTTGGTTTTTGGGTAATTGGGAAAATAGGGCAACTCTGTCAGTATAATACGGCAAAATTATGTTAAATGCCGTTCTTAAAGATGACAATAGGACAATGAGGCCATTATATTTTAGTAGCGTTTTTTGTCGAGAAATATTAAATCTTATTTTTTTGTAGGAGCCATATTGTTTCATGTGACGAGCAGATTAGCGCGTGTGATCTTTTGTTATTGTTTTGTCCTTTTGTTTTTATAATATCATAGTGAGTTTTAAGTAATCCGTTTTGAAACGTAAAGTAGAATATTTGTTTGTTTACTTAAAAATGGTCCTAGATTGTGTGATTTGTGCTGACAATGTGTGTTTATTAGAGATTAAAAGTAATAAGTTTTCACAACTATCTTATAATGATAAGATTCAAGTTGTGACAAAAGGTAGATGTGTACCCGAGTTACGAGAGTTAACCCAACAATATAATAATTCGTCTCGTACTCGTCATTTCAATCCTCAGAGTTATGAAACATATCACTGGCTGTGTGGTTGCGTACACACAAATAAATTATTTTGTTTCCCGTGCATTTTGTTCAATACTTCTAGTAAATGGAGTGAGGGATTTCTTGATTTGCATAATTTTCATTCCTCAGCGAAAAAGCATGACCTATCAGAAAAACATATAGAGGCTTGCTTTAAGTTACGTACATTTGGTAAGTCACGCATTGAAACTAGTATTAACAGCCAGTTCAGATTAGATTTAGAAAGGCATAATTCTAAAGTAGATAGAAATAGAAACATTTTTCAAAGACTGATCGATGTTGTATGCTTTTTGGGAAAACAAGAATTAGCTTTTCGCGGCCACGATGAATCTTTATCATCAGTGAATAGAGGTAATTATTTAGAATTAGTAGATTTATTAGCAAAGTACGATGGAATCTTAGAAAATCACTTACAAAATGCCAAGTAGCACATTCACGGGCATGTCGAACAGAACGCAAAATGATTTGATCTCGAGTGTTGCCTCTGTGATGGCTGTTCACATTAAAGACGAAATTAAAAAGTCCGATTTTGTTTCTGTAATGGTGGATGAAACACCTGATATTAGCGGCCGAGAACAGTTAGTTTTTATTTTAAGGTATTTTCGCGATTCCGAAGTAGTTGATCGATTTATTAAATACGTAGATGTCAGCGCGGATCGGACCGCTGTAACTTTAAGTTCTATAATTTTGGAAATTTTAGGAGATTTAGATTGTCATTCTAAATTAATTGCACAAACTTATGACGGGGCAGCAGTTTTATCCTCTCAAATTAACGGAGTGCAAGCTTTGGTGAGGCAAAAATGTCCGCAAGCAATGTACGTATGGTGTTCAGCACATGTATTAAATTTAGTTTTATCGAAATCTTTCGAACGGGTTCCTGAAACAAAACGGTTTTTTTAACATAATAAAATCAATTGCGGTTTTCTTTCACAATAGTACGAAACGAATGGCGTATTATAACGACTTTTCCGCTATGAAAAAGCTGCCTCGTGTCTCCGAAACTAGGTGGACATATCACTCGCGCACGTTAAATGTAATTAATAACGAGTATACACACCTTCTTCAGTTGTTTGAGGAAATTAATGAAAATACACAACACTGGGATGGTGATACATTGTCACAAGTTACTTCTTTTTTATGTAACATGAAAGAATTTGAATTTAAATTTTTTTTAAGAACATTCTCTGATATTTTTGAGCAAACCGATATTTTATACGATATAATTCAGAAAAAAACTAGTGACATCGCGTTTTGTGTAAAAAAAATCAAACAATTCGAGTCCTTTTTAGCTAATTACAGAGACAAATTCCAGATCAATTATGATGCAACTGCCGTCATTACCGGACCACCCAAAAGAAAGCGCAATGTCGATGATGTAAAAATACATTATCGGCGAATCTTTACCGAGATAATTGATAATGTACTCAGCGAATTAAGACATCGTTATATGAGTATCAAAAATTTGAAATTCTTTGAGTTACTTTCTTGTGAAAATTTTAGTAAATATAGTGAACAATTCCCTGAAAAGGAAATCAGAGAGTTCACTAATACTTATCAGGCACTTTTTAATTTTGATAGATTAAAAAATGAATTGCGCTTTATTTATAGATCGCCTGAATTTGCGAATTGTAGCATATATGCTATAATTCAAAATTTGCATGAAAATAATTTAGATAATATTTTTACAGAAGTTTTGCGTTTAGCGAAGTTCATTGTTACTATCCCAGCTAGCAGCGCATCGGCAGAACGTTCATTCTCGTCCTTAAAACGTATTCATACATATTTAAGAAACACACAGAGTCAGCAACGACTCACAAATCTTTCTTTAATTTCTATAGAAAAAGAAAAAGATCGAACTACGACGCAAACCCACTTTTTATGACGACGTATTGAATTCTTACTTGAAAAAGGATAGGCGCGTAGATTTAATTTATAAATGAGCACAATTTAATTTTTTTCACAGATTCTAATTATTTAAATCAAATCTGAATCCTCTTACTCTGAATTATCTTATTAAATATATGTATGTATGTAGGACATGCTATGCGAATCACATGAAATAGGGCCTTTCTAAAGGCCACTTTGGATATCTTGCAAGTGACGTGTTTTGTAACCATCACCCACTTGGAAAGATATTTGAGGTGGCCGAATCTTTCTACTATTAAAATCGTCAGAATATCGTGATTCATTAATCTTTCGTGAAGAATATGTGGTGAGTTTTTTAAAGTATAAGTTTTCAAATGGGCCGAATGTTTCTTCTATTCACATCGTCAGTTTCAAATAATCAGGTGAGTTTTTTTTTTTTTTTTTCGTTTCTTTTTTTCGTTTTTTTTTTTGGGTCTTTGTTCGGGCTGGCCTACCTATACTCTGGAACCACTGCACGCTACTGAGCCCCGCGGAGCGGGGCTCCGTCGACTTGCTCCTGTGAAGGAAGTTTATTTATTACATTTATCACTACTAGGGTCAAATTATTAATAATAACCGACAAATGTGATTAATTAATCACTTTAACCTCGACTTTCGGTAATTATTAATAATAATAGATAATTATTAATAATCTTCAATTATTCACTCTTCCCGTAACATACATATTTGGACCTTCCTAGATCCAAATATAGCAGTTCGTCGTGGACTTTGTATAAGCAGCGGCTTCCATTTTGAGGCTTATTTTATCACGAGTTAGAGGATCAGTACACTACATAGAGGCGCTTTTAATTTTCCATACTATTAATGCCGTACAAACTTCAAGTATGTGGCTGTACGGTGAAAACAGAAAACTTGTGATAAGGCCCCTGTCGTCAGATGACAGAGCTGCCATGTCAATAATCGCTGCGACGCTTCGCTAGTTACCAGCCACTGTCACAGCCAGTTCCTAGTAACTTTGCAACAACCAGACGACACTACCTACGCCCCTATATAAATTAAAACATAAACATATTCACAGTACAAGTTAGTTCACAATTTTTCCAACAAGTTCGAGTCTAGTGACGTCGCTTGCTGTCTCGACCGCCCTTGCCAAGTCCTTGACTCGCTTAGTCAGTTCCATAACTTTCACCATAATTGAAAAATCCACCGGTCTAATGCATATAGGCAACGACGATATATTACTAGACTCCTAATAACAGGCGACCGATCTGTCAACACATTAGGCAAAAAAGTCTTATATCCGTCTTATTTCGACCAATCCTGTGAGCCGTAAACATACCTTGAGACAGAACAGACCTTGAGTTAGCCAATCACAACGCAGTACCCCGTCCACCTCGCTTACGTAGTACCTCAGCGAGTTGACAGAATAGTTTTTGTTCCTTAGATCTTGCATGCGGAGTCTAGTAATATATCGTCGTTGTATATACGCTACAGCTAGATATGACCTATAGTTAAGCTCGGCCATACCTACCTTTTACTGAGTGATGTTGATTAAAATGCAATTTGTACTAACTAACAGTTAGTAGACTCTGATCTACTGACCTTCATCAGCTTAGTGGATCATAGTTGCATTTGTTTATGTTTATCTTAACTGAATCTTCCTTCCTACTAATATTATAAAAATGAAAGTGTGTTTGTATGGACGGATGGATGTTTGTCACTCTTTCACGCAAAGACCACTGATTGGATTTGGACGAAATTTGGTACACAGTGTATAACCTGGAGCTTAGTTTTTATCTTGATAGTTTTTATGTTCCCGTAGGATCCTTTTTTGATTAGTAACGGGTGGATCCGCTGGCGCTGGCAACTGCTAGTACAAAATGAAGTCGCTTCCCGCCATCTGTACGGTTTTCATCGGTCTGTTAGGTTTTGTGGTAGCATATCTACCAAGATATCTTGTGCTTGATACAGGAGGCAGAAAATTTGGTCGAATAAACTGTCTCACGCTGTGATTGTTGTGATGTTAGCTGACTCTACCGTGGCATGTTTGGGCGTCTCCCAGTGTGCCGTTGCAACGTGCCGTTAATGGCGCATATATTGGGTCGATCTCTAAAAATATTGGAATATATACCTAGTAACCCTTTATTCCCATCTGCCCCTTTTGAGCTTCGAATAAATTTCCGACAAAAATAACTACCCTGGCGGCACCGGTATGCGCTGGCCTTTATAAATAACCCTTTTTTAAAGAGAATGTCTGACAATCTACTATTAACGCATTGAAAAGTCAATGAACCAATAATATCGGATTGATATCGTCAGATCACGTGACTTTATTACATAGAAACTTCTATTTATTTTTTGAAGAAAGTTTAGCGGCTTTTTTGTGAATTACTGTTCTCAAAGAAGGGGGCAACACTTTCTTTACGATGGTAAGATTCATCTTTACGATCGAAGGACTCTTCTTTACGATGGAAAGATTCGGTACCCTATTTTTTATCTAGGATATATTTAGCTATCAACAAGCTTTGAAAATCATAGGGATAGCTTTTGTTCACAAAGATTTAAGGACAATACTCGTTTTAGGGTTGCGTATTTTGAGAAAATTGCGTACAAAAAACAATATATTATCCAACAAAGAGTCCTCTTTACTTTCTAAATTTATTCTCAAGCATTAAAGATATTGTTTTGTGGGAATTGAAAAACCCTAATGACACGTTGAAAGGTCGGTTTACCACGAAATACGAAATAATGAAAGTAAAAACGTGAAATGAAGTTTTTTTTTAATAAGTTGTAGACGACGACGACGACGAAAAAAGAAATGTACCCAACAACATTAAAATGATTACCGTTGATATGAGTCATATTTGAGTAGGCTGCAGCCTTGTCGGATAGGGCTTAATATCAGGCTTGCCGGAATTTTCGAAAAAGATAACGCTGCCCTGGAATACAAAAGGGCAAATATAGAAGCAGTTGGTTTATAGAAGAGGGTGTTACTTAGTTTGAGTTTGATTCTTCCGTTCCAAAAAGAGCGGGAAAAATTGTTTAAGGATGTTCCATACCAAGAAAACATCCTTGCTAATCCAGGATTTGTAGGGTATTATACTATTTGAATCGATATAAAACAAATTAAATAAAATAAAAAATACGAGAAGGTATACCCCGAATCAATTGCAAGTACATACTCACACACACGTACAAACATAACATACAATTACAACGCATGACTTTCGCTATGATTGTTTTCTTTGAACACGACGAACTTTTGATTTGATTGTTACTTTGTAAATTACACCAAATCCACGCCATAACGACCTTGAGACTTCCCAAAGTCAAAAAAAAAACAAAACAAATTACGAAAATTGCAATCAATGTTTTGCCAAAGAGAAAAGTAATTAAAACAACTTTTTTACAAGTAACTAGGTTACTTCGTTGATATTTAATTTCATTCAGTAATTTCCCTACTATGTACTAGTATAATGCATTAATTTAATAATAGCTGAAACGTATTATTATAACGAGTGTACCAAAAACTCAGAATTCGGAACACATGAATTAACATTTCGGTGAAAATGGGGAGTGTGGAAAAACAGGTTCAACAGAGTGCAAGTACGTAATGACGACTTGGAATTTTCGGCGTTTGTGAAAAGTTTTATTCAAGTGTTTGTAAAATGTTTGTTTTTTCCATGAATTTTCGAAGTAAAAGAAAATAATAAATAATAATAGACCAATATTGTCCAACTGCTGGCCATTTTTTTCATAGTGGTAAAATCATCAAATAAGTCCTTCAGGGCAAGACGAGGGGAGTTGCCAGACTTGTACTAAAATCCACGGTGTCCTTCAATAGCTCTTTACGTTCCAGTGTCAGAAAACTATACACCATGAAGATTATGCAATCTGAGCTTAAACCACGTTTTATTTTTCATTTGATGTAAAAAAATATCGATTTTAACTTGTTGATAGAGTAGCTTGTAAGTTAGCTTAGTATGCCATAACCCAATAAATCAAACAAATAGCTAAATACTGTGTGAGCTGAGGACTTGGCAGGTTTCCATTAGATTCGTTTCCGTGAGACAAGATAAGGCTGCTGTTACATAAAAGAGTATAAAGGCACCCGCAGATATAACGAAGTACAGCGTAAACCACTTTCGATTGTCAAACTATTATCGACATTGTATCCATTGAAATAACACCCAAAATATTAATATAATATTTAAAAAGCATAAAACAAATAACATAACACAAATCATTGATGTGGTTCAAAAGACTGCCCAATTTAAATGGGACTGCTCAGGATATGTCTGCCGCATGCCGAACGAGATGTAGGCACGCATAGCTCATGATTGGTGAAACAGCGACGCGGGGCCGCGGTAGACCTCGAAGGAGATGTCGGGACGAGCTGGATGTTTTCCTTGAGAATTGGAAAGAGGTGGCGTAAAGTCGTGAACAATGGAGGGAGGCCTTTGCCCAGCAGTGGGACAGTTCAGGCTAATAATAATAATATAAAAAATTTAAAAAGCATCGAAGCAACTTCACTCTAATTTGTCTTAAAGCGGTGGTGGTCCAATGGTTTCGGCCCCGACTTACGAGTGTTTCATCACTAATATACTCTTCAAACGGTGAAGAAAAACATTGTGAGGAAATTGTTAGAAATGTGACATCTTCCAACCTGTACAGGGGCAATCGTGGTGGATTATGGCACTCTCCTAGAGACCTGATTCTGTGTCCCAACAGTGGGAAAATAGGCTGATGATGATGATGATGAAAATAACTTAAGACTATATTTAAATCAGGACAATGTCGATAATAGTTTGACAGTGATAAACTGTTCCGCCATACTTGCCGCGGCCTTACAACTATCATCTTTTTGCAAGGTAAACAAAAAGTATGGCTGAACTGAAAGAAATATGAAACTATGGAACATAGTCTAACTTTAAACCCTATTTTGGTTATTTCTGTCTTTTTGGGTCACGGTCACGGTTGATTTTTAACTGAACAACAGTCTGAAAGTTTAGTATTTTTATTGCTTCAACCAACAACCAGGTAAGCATAACTATTGCGTTCCAAACAGTAGTTAGTATAGACTGACAGACATTTTTCTTGTTAAACAGAACTACTTATAGATAATGATCTTCGGGACGAGCATTTTTCCTCTTCCTCATTTTTTTATCATTGTAAGATCTTAAGTCCTTCCGTCCGGGATGTAGTGGAAGGGACTGTTAGACTCGTACTGACTAAAATCTACGGTCTTCATTTAATATCTCTTAACGTTTCGTGGTCACAGTTACCTGAGGGCCAAAGCTACTTGAAGGATTGCAGGAGTATCGGGTGGCCTAGGAAAGTAAAGGGCTATTACCACCGTGGATTTTTGTCAGTACTTTATAGTGTGTAGTCTCTCCCGTCGAGCCCTGGGTGGGAGGACACATTTGATAATTTGACAACGTAAAAAAAAGGGTCACGGCTACCTGGTTACAGTCCCGCATCCCCTCCAAGACTACCCAGTGCTTAGGCAAATATAAAAATTGCACAATCAGCACGGTGTTGCCAGCCGTACTAATTAATCGTCGCAGGGAAGTTGTTAATATTCATTACCTGCAAGCTACCATGACCTCCATAGCACACCATACCTACCTATATACCTAGTAGGTAGGTAATATGTCTACACCTTTGGGAAAAGGGTTCACAAGAAAGCGGTACCAACTATTATTAGCATGGTTGGTGCAGTGGCTGAGCAATTGGACTGCTGCCCTGTGTACAGCGGATTCGATTTCCGCACGGAAAATATATTTATATGATCTGGAAGTACTTTTTCCGGGTCTGGGTGCTTGTATATGTGACTTTCTATGTTTGTAAATGCACCCACGATACAGGAGAAATTCATTGTTACGTTGACGTTTAAAAAAAATCGTGTTTTTTATTATCTGCTAATAAAGCATCGAAGTTTAAACAACTTGAATTAAGCAGGTAGTCCATGTTTATTGAGTCAGCCAACTTAAATAAATTCATAATTCTAATATAAAAGCTGACATTAAAGTGACAATGGAATTCCAAAAAGTAAGAAAGGAAAGTTTTTGCTTATGTTTCGAAGAACGTGTCATAAATTATATGTTATCATACAGTTTTCAAATAGTTTAACACTGCTTTACTGAAACGTAATAGCAGAGAACATAGAACTTTTCATGAGGAGCAATTCCGTCATACATGATGATTATGAGCAACGGAAGCTCTCGAAAAGGAATTCATTTTCCCGATTTTGAAACATTTTACATTGCTGCTCCGCTCCTATTGGTGATAGCGTGATGTTGTATAGCCTATAGCCTTTCTCGATAAATGGACTATCCAATATACGAGAATACGTGAGGGATGGAACATGTTCTACCTCACAGTCTAGCCACCGCTGAAGACGTCCAAGGCATCGGATATCGCGGGGCAAATTCCAGCTATAGTAGTAGCCGTAGCCATCAGGTTTTTTTTTGTTTTGGACAAACCCACCACACTATTCCCAAACCACTGCAACTCCTGAAAGCCAGAATCAACAGTGGCAACCACCAGAAAAGCGCCGAGACAATGAAGCTCCTGCAACGAAATAAATCAGAAAAGAATGGTGGAGGAGTAGGAAAAATGTTTCCACTACACACGGCTACCGTAGCCGTAGGCATCAGGTTGCCTAGCATGGGTGTGAGCATGGGTAGCTTGTCGTCCAACCAAGGATAAGGCCCGAGTCAACGGCGCGTTGTCTTCCACATGTTGCCCAAGGAAACAGTGTGTCGGTGGTATGTATTCTATCATAATTACTTTCAATCATGTAATCTATATCTACTCAGAATACTTTCTATTGTAATACTTTGTATTACAATCTGAATGTTTTTACAAAATCCGATACATCATGGATATAAAATGTTTGTAAAGTTTATCGTTTTCGGTAATAATGTATTCCGTGTAATGTTTCTGAGAAAGCTGTAACAATGTCATAAAATTATACTTTTAAATCGATACACCAAAAGATTATGGTTTCATTCTCAAATGAAAATGATAAAAAACGAATATAGGTAGTATCTCTCTAAAATACATGTGTTTAAATTAAAAGCTTTAACTCGTCACTAATCATAAGTAACACACACCAAATACGACATTTAAATTCATTTAGCCAGACATGAAATATAGGGAATTTTCAGTTCAGTAAAGTTTCCTAACAGGTAACAATAGTGTTACATACTTCCCAATTAAAACAGTGCCGCAACCCGCATAGCCGACAAAAATCAAGGAACTCGCCGTAACGAAATAATGTAGTAAAACAAACAAGAATTTCACCTTTTTACGACTCCTCAACTTCCCTCATACCCCGGTATTCGTATAACAGTGGCCTTAAGTATTAGACAGGTCAGCACTAACCAAGGATGTGGTGGACCCAAGGTCGAAAATCTCCCATCGATTACCAAGTAACGGGCTGGCAAACACGCAAAACTCCTAGCTCTTACCCTTGACACAGAAATGGTCAGTTGTCGGCTTATATTCGATATACCCCTTAAATGTAGGCCGGGAGGTGAAAATATCGCTTTTAGGCGGAAATAGGGGTCGTTTGGTTTGCCACCTTCGTTTACGAATTACTGGCAACTGTTCCTCGACACTTATTGAGACGACCAAGTCGGAATTTGAGACTAGTAATATTAATTTGGTGGTTAAGTTCTTAAGGGACAGGAAACTAGTATATTTTTAGTGTTTTATTGGTCGGGCAATATTTTTGTCGGTCAAATAGCCTGCATTTTGTATTCCAAGCGAAATGGAGAGGCTAAAAGCAACTTATGCTACAAAAAATAAACTGTGACTTTCTCGTTGATATTACGCCTTACCACTCCTCCCTCATCTTAGAAAGAAGAGGGAGTAACACCATAATAATACACACCCTTGGGATCCAATGAATTGAAAATTCAACCATTTACATACGAATACAACAAGAAAATCCATCGAAATTGATATTTTCGGACATTGATTCCACAAAACCAACTTCTCATTTCGACAAAACGACTTTCTACACCTCATATGTACAAATTAACATGTTATCTTCATGTTTAATAGAATCCCGTAACGATTTTCCGCTGAATCCGTCAGCGAGTGGGTGAAGTGGCACGGCTCGCCGTCTGGCATACTTAGAGCACGCCAAGGTACCACTCTATTAAGACTTAGCCTTTAATTGACCAACACTATTTCTCCAGCACGCGGCTATATCGTAAACGCGGCGCCAAAAATAGAATATATTGTAATTTCCACACTTGAATGGTTTGTGACCAATGTTCTTTAAAATAAGTTACCTAGTTTTGTGTTAGAGGAATTTACTAAGAAATGTTAGTTTGTTTTTTTCCGTAGGTGCAGTATTTTGTTTTCAATGAAGGCGAGAACTGACCTAAAAAAGCTTACAAATTCGGTGTTATGTTTTCACTTAATAGTATCAACCTCCTTTGAAATGTCCAGAGGTTAAACTACTGAACTGAACTGCTGAACTCAGCAAATCGTCTCTTGCCTTCATGGATATGCAAAAACACAAACAGTCAAGGGAAAATCCTACTACCTTCCACATATACATATTTTTCCACCTAGCAAACTGTATTACAGTTGCAACTAAATTTTAGACTTGAACTCTAACCAACATTTGATTGACGTGAAATTTTATTATGATTTGATTCACTGAAGCTCGTAGGATTGTGTCACTACGCTATAAGCTCGCTTAAGAATATGCAAAGACGCTTACAAAAGACCTTAAAAACCCCAAAACATGCACATCGCCTAGGAAGTCACTGTCACATAAAGCACAGCAAACCAAATATTGATTAATGCTCATAGAGTCAAGAATTCAAAATGGAAAGCGGACTATCTCACGCGAATACCAAAACAAATCATATATGGCGATAGTTGTGATCGATCCGGCTGTAAGGCATCCCCTGTAGAGGCAGTAAAAACGTGGAAAGATGTCTCGTGGAGCGACAGACAGACACGCGATCCGTTGCCAAGATATCGAACAGACAGCCCGACCCTCCACAGGAACCAACACAAAAATTTAACATGAAGCTCCCCTGAACTGTTCCACACGATACTATTTATATTAACTTTGGAACACCATATTTTTGGGAATTAGGACAGGGATCCCCCTTCGCTAATGTTCCCTATATTTTTCAGGGAATTGTGCCGATATTTTACGAGATTTTTTATTTCTTTCAATCAAGCAATTTATTGTTGATTGATCTATGAAATCTTTGTTTGTTAACATTACAGATAAACAAAGCAATTTATACAAACCTGTAGTTATTTCTAGTCCATTAATTTTCTAGAGTTAA
This sequence comes from Agrotis ipsilon, assembly GCA_028554685.1. NCBI lineage: Eukaryota > Metazoa > Arthropoda > Insecta > Lepidoptera > Noctuidae > Agrotis > Agrotis ipsilon. The sequence continues at coordinate 3,636,116 of CM052965.1, forward strand.
ATATAATTAAGGTATATGTTTAAATGAATAAAAATAGCATAGAGGTTGTTGCAAACCAGTTAAGACAAGATGCTAGGAGACCAAAATTAAATGAATGAGACATTATTATTAAAATAAATATGAATAAAACTTTTTATAGATATTGAAACTATTTTTACATTGAATAAAATAGTTATAATATTACTTATTTTGCCACTGCACACTACATGGTAGTGTTTGGCACTATTTGTAAAGTTGTTTAACTTATGAACAATTCCAAATTAGTATTAGGTACTTGTAGATATGAGGCATTGAAAAATATAAAAACGAAATCTTCAATGTAAAGATATTTTTAGTACAGAAATGAAAACGATACCGCTTAGGTTTTTGAACCAAAGATTATGGCGGAGCATATGACGTGATTGAAAGCTATTTAATAAAAATTCAATCCTAATCGCGAGGATCTGCTGTTTCTACTATACGAGTGATATCTGTGAACTGCGGTAGGGAAACTTTTCGGAAATAAAGGAGCTTTCATAAATAAACCTGAAAAATACAATTTTGAAAGGATACTGTTTGATTTTCAACCCTTGGCTTAGTGCAGAGGGTTGATTTTCTCACAGGTGCATTTATCACAAATTGATGAAATGATTTAGGGAACTTACACGAGGTGAGAAAGTTTAACATGCTTGAGTAAAGAGGGAAGAATAAAATTGGCATAAGTAAATGAACTCGCCAAAGTTTTCTAGTAAATAGTCATTTGGAGTAGGCAAGGCTGTTATATGTTACAAGAAAAAATAAGAAAACAGTCCTGAAGTTTTAAAAAAATAAGTATATAATCAAAATTGTATTATCCACAAAGACTTTAACAAAATATGGAAACATAAAGTTCTAGCAGAAAATCAAGCAACAACTAGTCATGATGAACATTTTATTTTATTTTAAGTCTATCGTTGTAAGATTTTTATATTCTGTATTTACAAATAATTCGCCCGACTTCATGCAAATGCAACATGGAAACAAAATATAGCCTATTTTTCTCGGTTATAATGTAACTTTTCGTTGGTGAAAGATTTTTTAAAAACGCTTTAGTCGTTTTTGATTCCATCCAATACTAAAAAAAATACATAAGAAAATAATAATGTTATTATTATATATTATATTCCCTAGCCAAAGCATCTTTGTTTTTTAAACTTTGCCCTTTTCTTGAAACACCTGTATGCGTTTATAAACACTAGGAGGCATATATTAACTGGGTGTTTGTGTATGTGAGTTTCTATGTTTGTAAACGCTCCCACGATACAGGAGAAATTCCTAGTGTAGTTGAAAAACCAGTTAAATTCGGGTACTCAGACATATTTCGTTTTCGTGGTAGATATTATCATGAAGAGTCTTCTCACCCAGGACGGGGCGAGAAGGGGCTGTCAGACTTGTACTGACACAATTGCCCTTTACGTTCCAGTGTCACGGTTACCTGATAAGGTAGTCCATCATGCAAATATTTGATCTGTGCTGGAAGCTAAGCCAAATAATGATAAGGTTTGCAAAGTGGGTGAGCGGTCGACTGCTATGCCGCGTGTCGCCGGTTCAATCAAAATTACATTAACAACTAGTCCTGCATAATTTTATTGATATATTTACTACTGCGACACAGTGCAATAACTGAGTAATTGGCTGCGTGTGTGTATGTTGCGTATTGCGGTTTCGATTCCCTAATGGAACACTTTTATTTTGATGGCCTACAGGTAGTTGTTCTTAATCGGTCTGTAAGTATCACTTGAAATGTTTATAAATAGAAACCTATTGAAGGTCCAGTCATACCGGATGCAGCTGAATATCAGTATTTTACCAACCTGACTTCTAGAACTTAGTACTCGGTAAATATCACAACTTATATCTGTGGTAAAGTCATCAAATAAATCCTCCTTTCCTGGGTCATGGATGGACGGGATGAGCCAGAGGAGATTTTCAAACTCGTACTTACTGACTAAAATCTACCGATATTTTTCCGTTGCACTTTACGTTTCAGAATCACGGTGACCTGCTTAGACAGCTTTAACGACTGTCAAAGATGTACAAATTACCGTCGAGACTAACGGCTTTACGTGCTTTGCTTCCGATGTTTGGAGTCGACTCGTTCGTAATCTATGGTCAACCATCAACGGACCGACCTTGGCAAGCGCGGCTTAACCTTGAAGATCGACCCACGCGGCTGGTTTATATTTTCACCAGAAGTTTAAGCCAGAACTAACATAGTGAGTAAAAAGTATAGAATCATTTACTGGGAATTGATTCGAGATACCTCCTCGATTTGAATTAATTTAGTATCAATTTAAAGGCCTGTTGGTCTAGTGCTTAGTGACCCTGACTGCTATGGCAGAGTTCGTGGATTCGATTCCCACCCAGGAGAAATGATTGCTCGCGAGTGTTTATTACAAGCAAGAATAGAAGTAATTTTGATCGGGTCATAATTTGAATAGATGGATGGAAGCATGGATATTTGTTACTGAACCACATCAGACAGACAGAATAGATCTTGATGGTATATACATCACACCTTGTGGCGAAAATAAGGGTGTAAAAACGATGCCCAGGTTCAGGGTTTAGAATCTGGAGGGGCGCAGAAATGACCAGACCAAATACTCGCATAAGGCGCTTAAACAGCTAGTTACGGTACTTACTGACCGGTAGTTACCACCCTAGTTTACAGCGCGTTTTGACAATACCTTTATTGAGCGCACAGCAAAAAAGTTTAATTCAGTACCGGACCCTATTTCCTGATGGTTACAACCTTAGGGGTCTTCAAGTTCAAGTGGGTTACCTTCTTAGCAAGTGTGCTTCACCATCGACCACATCTTCCCTTAATTATAAGGCAAGGTCGAACAGTAGCCTATCCACCATAACTAAATTTAAAATGAAAATGGCTCAGAGAGATATAGCTTTTAGTCCGAAAGAACACAATAGGATAGTTTTATCACAGTTTGAAATTGCTGGGGTGATATCGCTGGCAACAGCTAGTTAAAATAAATATACTGATTATGAAGCCGCCATAATTAAGTGAACCAAGAAAGTTGAAGGTTTCTCCTCAAGTGAGACCAGTGGCGACCACGCGGCTAACGAAAATATGAAGGACATCTGTAATAGGTGTACCTGGAATTAATTTGGACTTAAAACAAGGCCAATGTAATAAAATACGATGTAGAGCTGGCTTTTCTATAGGGGTGAGCAGAAATGTTAGTTGGGGAACGTTTAACGAAGACACCAGATAGAGAAGATTTGGCGAGAGATAGTGTGTGCAACGCATGGAGATAGCAGATTTTAACTGACAAGTCAAAGTTTGTGTTTAGTTTATCAAACAAATTAAAACCTTAATTGGAAGACTAATTACAAATTCAAAATTTACTAGCTTCAACGGTACTAAACATTTTTGACGTTTTCCGAATAGTTTAAGTGCGAAGGTGTCGAGAATTCTACCCGCATTCTTGGGCGATTCTTGGACAGCGTTCAGTCAAAATCCAAAACTCAAAACCAAAGTAGACTTGTTCAGATTAGAAGTACTGTGTGTAAAATACTAGAGTTAGACTAGTTTCTTTGTTGCCAAGTAATTTATCTATCTCATAAATGGTATATATTTTATGTGCTCAATGTAAAAGGTTGTATAATTTCCCCCCAAACTCTTCCGCTATTACAAGATCAGAAGGGTCTTACTTCAGATAGGTTACTCTGTAACCGGAGATACATTCGTTGGGTAAGCTTTAACTACCTACCTACTTACATAGCGTCAACTAGAAACCATAGAAACCGTTACACCTTAATGCCTACTTCACCGATAAAAATCTTGCCCAATTTTCAAACAACCGCATAATAAAATTCATATTTCTGGTATATGTTACAAATCTCCAGAAATGCACAATTTAAATCATAACAGCAAGTGAACCGAAGGTGTTTCGTAACTGGAGTTGACAAAAAGTGTTTGCGATACATAAAAGTGTGTTAAGGATGAAATAGGACATTACCGGATCCAGGATCCCAGCCATAGGCACAGATACGGCATCCTCTCCTCCAGCCGCCACCAGCTTCTCCAGGACCTTGAGGGTCTGTTCCACTGCTGGCCATTCCCCCTTCTGCGCCAGTGTGAGGATCCTCGCTGCCACCTCCCTGATGTTGATCCCTGCGCTCGGAGGCTTGACCACGCTCTCCGTCCCATTGAGCTCCTTAACTTCCTTTTTATCACCATTGTTAGAAGAAGTCTCATCTTTAGCCTCGTCTGCGGCCTTAGCCGGCGGGTTCTTGTCTTCGTCCGCATTTTTCTTAGGGGGGCCCTTGCCTCCCTTCTTGCCGCCGGCGGCCTGAGACATCGTCACATAACAGTATCACATTTACGAAGCACTGCACAGGTTGCCACGGTCGGCCATGGCTCGAGCTCTCGGGTATGTTATTCGTTGGGCGGGCGGAGCATGACTGCGGTACGACTGCGTAGCGCCAGCCGATTTCTTGCATGATTGGAGTAAATAAAGGCGGCGGTGCGCCCGGCTGGATTTACAAACAAACTCCCGAGCGATGTCTCAGAACGTCCCATGCATTGACCCATTTATTGTTCGTCGTGGGACCCCCGCTTGTTGCTGTGGTGATATTTATTCCCTCAAAACTCCAAATTCCCCCCAATTTTATTCTAAACATAATTTCACTACTTTCATCTTTTGAAACTATTGTGGTGGCAACATTCCTGAATTCCAAGACTGAAGGAAATTAACGAGTTCTTCAAAAACGCCTGCTTTGATTTGTAAACAAAGCATTCCTTCCATTTAACAATCATAATTATTCAGGAAAAATTAATCTCGGACGTACAGACGAACATGTGGCATCAATCTATATTCTTCGTCGATGTTATTCCTGTTTTTTATTTTATTTTATTTTACTTCATATTTAATTTCGCTAATAGACTGATTTATTAATTTTCAATCTTTTAGCGAAAAACGAGTTCAATATTCTATTCTGTGGAAAGTGGAATTGTTCACTTTGACATGATATGATACACCCGATATATTGAAAGGTGTTGCAATTTAGTAATGAAATTAAACAGCCAAGTCAGAGCTCAATGAGTTGACAGTTTTTCAACGTTAGCATTCCGTAATACTTACTAGTAACTTTTGTATTTGTAAAATAAAATATTTATTTATTGTCTTTTACACCTGTAGAATAACTTAGGTTTTGGTGCAATTGTGTTACAAAAAATCATTAAAAAAATCGTTCCAATTTCTGTATTCCTTTGGGTCCAAGCCAGGATTAATTTTCATAATAAATTCCAGAAATAAGGTTTATTGCTTTCGTAATTACGATACAAATATAGCTAAAGGATCACCTAGATCTTTCACCCCTCGACCTTGTTAGAGAGAACAGGAAAGCGGAAAATACATTTGTAACGCATTTTCACCTACCAAGATCCATATCGTGGCCTTAGGAGGTCGGGCAAATTAATTTGCATGTTTCGTCACAGAGGGTAGCAGGGCGCGGGGTGCGCGGGACGGGGTGGCGTCGCGTGCGCCCCACGCGCCACTTCCGGTGCGGGGCGGAGGGGGGCAAGCGGGCGGGGGCAGTCGGCACTCGGCCTCGATTCAGCCACCGCCAAGATCAGATACCAAAAAGAATACAAAGACTTGACCGTGGTCCGTGGTTACATACGTGTATTTAATATTATCGTCGTATCCTTACGTAAGCAGAAAATATGGAGCTCCATTACATTTGCGGCTCAGGAGGTCTTGTTTGGCAATTTTGATGGATGGAGTAAGTTAACTTTGTTTGTTTGGTAGTAACATTCAATTTCATAAGTGCCGGGTGCGGGAATCGAACCCTTCGTTTTGCTCATTAACCTTGTACTTGGGCTGTTAAGACAGGAAACCTCCACGTGCGCCCGTGGACTGGAGTTCCCTCTCGGATACGTCCGGGGGGAAGACTAGTTTTTCGGGCCGGTGCACCTGGGACCTGCGGGCAAGAGCTCTTCCTTAGGCACTGTGTCCCTAAGGTGTCTCTTTGGCCGTATGCGAATAGCCTGTCGTGTGGACGCTCCAACGCGTGTCCCTCTGATCAGCAGAGGGCACATCGGCGGAGCGGGCTTGCGGACGGTGAGTAATGGGTAGGTCGCCGTCCGTCCGAGGACCAAGCCCGGGTCGGTGTGGCGCGTCGTGTTTCGCGCCAAATGCCTACTGGGGTCGTGAGTTTTTTCTTAACCAAGGATACCGCGGCCCCGGAACGTAAAGAGCATCCGAAGGAACACTAGTGGATTTTAGTCTGCTAGAGTCTGACAGTCCCTTCCGCCCCACCCAGGGCGGGAGGACTCATTTGATGATTTTACCACCTTCGACTAGACTTGCCTGACAATACGCCGCACGCCGTGTTCTTAGCCTGCTGCAAGGTTACTATGATCAGTTGTTCTCTTATCACCGATGATAAGCTTGACATTGTTCATCTTCTATTGCCTCTACATTTTTTGTCCACTGCTAGGAATGATCATGATCACCTGATGGTCAAGAGGTTAACATCGTGCCTCTCATGCACAATGTTATGAGTTCAAAACAAGTCACATTCCTATAAATTCTTACCCGGGGTAAGTAGAAATGTGACAATGCATTTGTTTGTAGGTACTTCCAAAGTTTATCTTGGACATCACTTACTTCAGTGAAGGCAAATAATGAGAAAACCTGGACTTGTAAAAAATATGGTGCCTCGTAAAATAAGGACATGGATATCTCCTGTATCGTGATTGTACTAATAATAAACATCACATAAATGAAGCTAGACCCAAAACAACCTATTTTTTCTATGTGGGAATCGAATCCGCGACACTTTTTTATCGTGGAAAAATAATCTATCATTCTCCCTCGCTAGATGGAGCGACGACACTGTGAGTTGTCCGGTGTGACGGTTGGATGCAAGTGGCGAATTGTCATTTGGCGTGGCAGTCTAAGGCCCTTCGTACACAAGGCGACTCCAGTATCCGATACCTTGCGACTTCGGTATCCAAGCGACTATCGGAATACAAACTATAGAGGTTCGGACACAGGCACGCGTCAATGTATACCAATATAGTAAAGTATCGGAGACCGGCGTCGCCTAGTGTACGAAGGGGCTAAGGGGGAGGCCTATGTTCAGCAGTGGACGTCTTCCAGCTGATGATGATGTTAAGCTAATTTGTACTGACATTGTACACACGGCTACACATCAAGCTATGCAAAACCAGTTTGGTTTGGTCTCGCTTCATAATTTTTTTACACACAATGAACGGTCAGCTACCTACTGCTTTGGTATTGCACGGCAACGCTATTTTTATCAAAATAATCCTCACATAGTAGGTAGCTATCTGCCTACTGTCATATATATAGGTAATTTGTATTAAATGAATATAGATAAGTTAAGAAGGAAACGCCGTAATGATGAGTCTTAAAGCAGGTATCATAGTCATTATCTTAACGATTATTCTTTAGCTTTACCTTAGTCATAGAAAATGGGCATTATTATCGTTTTTGACGTGTTTTGAAACGGAATTTGCCTCTACCACGCCTTTCCAAATGGAAAAAGTGTAAAATTAACAAAAAAAAAACGCGAAGCGGGATTTAGCGGGCATGCGGGCAGCGAATAATAGGCAACTCGCCGCCTGACCATGGACCATGCCCGGGTCGGCGGCGCATTGTGTACCACGCGCCTCAAAGAGCGTCAGCAAGATGACCGGGCCCCTAGAGGGCCAAAGCCTGCCGGGGTCGTGACACGTATCTCATTACCATGACCCTGAAACGTAATGTTAATGAAGGACACCATGGATTTTGTCAGTACAAGTCTGACAGTAGGGGGGAGGACTCATTTGATGATTTTACAACGATAAAAAAGTGGGATTTAGATTTTTTTTAACCGGAAGGAATCCTAATAATTTAATAGGGTCCTTTCGTGTACGGAACCTTCATAAGTGGCAAGTCGAGTGCCGTTTTCGTATATTCTCGAAGGTTGAGCAATGAATCATATTATATAATATGACTACCTACGTAGGTTAGGTATCTAAATGATGTCTATATTTATGTAATCACATTTATCTTTGTGAAGCATCTGTCACATGCTTATTAAGTTAAAATAAATAAATAAGGCAACAATGTTCTGATGTTATGTAATTTGTCAAGGTGGTTTAAAAGTTCTCATTTAAAAATAACTAGCTTTTACTCACGGCTTCACTCCCTCAACTCATCGCTTCTCCTTCAAGTTTTATTGCAAAAAGTATCTTGAATCGTGTCGGAGGTCTCATCTATTGCTGTATCAAAAGTGATAAAATCGGTTCTGCCATTTACACACATGAAAAAAAAATGATATCAGTATAATTTCTAGGAATATTAATTGAATTGTTTTATATTCTAAATCTATATTATTAAAAAAACGATTCTATAAGAAAAAGAAATCGTCATATAATAAAAAGATTTCCATTTTTCATAGTGATCGCCAACTTTTTTTTGATTTGCCATCACCTCGTATGCTTAGCCTTTTTCTAACTATATTGGGTCGGCTTTCAGTCAAAACGGATGCAGCTGAATATCAGTAGATATTTTAAATGGAGCGACTGCCTGTTGGACCTCCACATCCCAGTAACTGGGTAGTAGTTCGATACCCCATGGTAAGAATGCTTATCAGACTTTTAAAGACTAACAGTAACAGCAAAGAATTACAAATGACAGCCGGGATCAATGACTTTACGACTTTTCCGAGACACGGAGGAGCTTCGCTATGACAGGTAGTCACCCATCAACAGACCAACTTCGACAAGTGCGACTGTAATTATTTAGCCTCGAGCTGTCTTTGATGTGTGAATATGTAAAATAGTATCAAACAAGAGTTTTCATGAGTGGTTTCAGATCTTGAACTATTTTTTTTTTTACGTGGTAAAATCATAAGATGAGGCCTCCCGTCCCGGGCAGGGCAGGAGGGACTGTCAGACTTGTACTGACTAAAATCCACGGTGTCCTTCAATAGCCCTTTATGTTCTGGGGTCACGGTGATGGTATAAGTCCCGCGACACCGGCAGGCTTTAGCCCTCTGAGAGGGGGCCTCGTCATTATGCTGACGCTCTTTGAGGCGCGCGTGGAACACGACGCGCCGTCGACCCGCGCATGGTCCATGTTCGGACGGCGAGTTGCCCTTTACTCGCCGCCCGCATGCCCGCGCCTACGGTGGCCGGAGATCGTCATGCGACGTCCGACGCCGTGGGCGTCCACCAAGATCTTGAACCATGGAATTAATAAGTGCATTGGATCGAGCTTTTTCAAAGACCAGCCACTCAGATTTTATAAAAGTCGATACAGACCTTGATCGGTGAATGTTCCACTCTTGCGCAAATATGATCCAGATAAATTACCGGTTTTACGAACGAGAAAAACAACTATACCTACAATCAAAGCATGATATAGAAAAGTGTGTTTATTGACATTTAAACGAACGAAAACAACTGTGTAGTACGAGTCGCACTGACGCACGAAGATTTCTGTACCATTTATAAAAACGGCAAAAATCATGTGTAGGTAACGCCTGTCTAACCTACCCCTTTTTTTTAGCGTAGTGAAGTCATAGACAGGAACAGCCCTCTAAAAACTTTCAGGGCTTGCTCACTAGACGAAACTGAACAATCTTTCACATTTTGTATTTCACGAAATGAAAAAAAAGCCTCTCCATACAAACTATCTAATCCAGTTTATAATTTTGTGGCTCTATCACAATGCAGACCTATCTTCAATGGTTTGGAAGTCATCAAATGACTTCTTCCTCTCTAGGTAGAGTGGAAGGGAGTGTGAGTGATACTCTTAGTGAATAAATCCAACGCTGTTCCTTTCCGTTCCAGGGTCGCAAAAACTCTAATGCTGCATGGCATCCCGGCTTCGAGTCTACTGTTACAATATTATCAGAATAGTATATAATAGATCATTGTTGACTTTTACGTGTTTAAGTGTCGGTTAACGATCTAAATATTATTATTATTATATTATAGCCTATTGAGGTAGCCGATAAGGTAGGTACTTTTGCAGCCGGCTCTCGCTCTATTACGTACTTTTTGCAAAATCAGTGATTTTTAAAAACGGGATTTTATAAATCAATGTGTTGGAATGTCGAATTTATAAAAATACTAGTCTTGAGTCCCTGGTAAGGCTGAGGTTTTTCGTTCCTATTTATGTTTTTGTCGGATCCGAAATTATAATTTCAACGTTAATGGCGGTTCCAATTATATTCTCCTACTATCTCGACACTGATAAGGCTGTCTATACGATAGTGTATGTGTATACAATTGTCGTCTAATCAGTTAGTCAGTGCATACCCGGCGGTACGGTTGTGTTGTGATAAGATGTGGACCAAGAGTGCTAGACACGCTACAAAGTTTACTAGTGCTGTCAACACAAGGTATGTTTTTGTTTAATTGTTCCTTCAAACCTTTTGAGGGGTCCTCAGGGCTGTGTGGACATTCGCTGGACTGTATAACATAGCTTGGGTTTTAGTCCAGAGTCTGAATTTTCCTTCCAATGCAAGAGCGGGAGGAGTCATTTGTTGTTAACGACGACAAAAAGGAGGAGGTTCTCAATTATTTTTATGTTTATTCGCGCTTAACTTCGTTGCTTGCCAACTGATTTGAAAATTTCTTAATTTGTTGAAAAGAGTATAGTCTTCCTAATAGTCTTCTTCTACTTCCAAAGTAGTCTCATGAAAATTTTATTTCGAAATGAAACAAGCTGTTTTTGTAAAATTAACAAAAATAAACTCTCTACTCTAAAAATCTACTCTGATTACAAACTTCGAAGTTTTTCCGACGATTACTTTTTTGTTTGGTCCCATAACAAAATAACTTTAGTTTGATTCAGTAGTTTTTATTTTTCCAACCCCTTCTAAAATAAGCATATTTACGTCATCCAGCATTCCAACAAATTGAAAGATTCTTTATTGACAGTTTTAAAGTATAACAAAAAATCCAACTCTATGGTCCAAGTTTATTGGTCTTGAGAAAGAAATATGAAATGTTTGTATTTGGAATTTTAACAAAATTTCTTGTAGATATTTTTAAAAAACTTGATGATATTTAAAAAAAAACTTGATGTGATAAAAATACGTGACATTTATTTTAGTGATAAATGATCTTTTTTTAGCAAATTGTATCTGGCAAACTCAACGTCAAAAAGATACTACTTTTAAACTAGATGAGGCCGCTGTTTAGTACCTGACTACTCGGAGAAGAAACTTCCGAAACAAACTCAGAGGTCATAGTCTCTTATAGAGTTCAAATAATTTTGTATTGGTAAAGTTATATGAGAACCTTGCAGGTGATTAGAAGGTCATCATCTGCCTAGCCTTTTCCCAACCCTATGGTAAGACTGGTTGTCAGACTTTAGAGCTTCTGACTAACAGTAACAACTGTCGCAGATCTACAAATGACAGCCGGGACCAATAGCTTTACGTGCTTTCACCCATCCGCAGACCAACCTCGGCAAGCGCGGCTTAACCGGGAAAATCGGTCTATGCGGCTGTAATTATTTGCCACGAGCTCCCCAGCACTGATTAGAACGTATTCCTAAAAATATCCAACAAGTTTTATCTATAGGTCAAAAAAAGCCTTCTCAAAACCAGTCAGTACTTGTTTGGTAAGACTGGTCGTCAGTCCTCTGCGTTAGTTGATTGTGATAATGTTAACAGTAGGTAGATATTCCGTAATTATTATCTTTTATTATCAAAGAAAATTATTCAGACACAGCGTGAATCAACACGATAATAATACCAAGCGACATTCCTATAAACACATAGCTACAGAACCAAGAAAAAACCGCAGATGTAATTTAATTTGATTTAACTGTTCATCACCTTTTAATTGAATGTTCAGCCTTTGATAATGAGAAACGTTTGTGTGACCTTCCTGATAGCATAAAAGAATGCTTAAGCAGGGAGGGATGTAGTCGGACGTTGATGTTTCTGAGGATGATTAATATGTATAGTTTGGTGTAGTTTGGTGTTTGATTGTGTCCCTATTTGTTCGAGCAATATGTATTGTTTCCTATTGTATCTCTGTACGTAAAATAATGTTAAATGTGGTCACTAATGACCTTTGATGTTAAAAAGTGACCTTAAATAAACAATTTAAAAAAAAAAAAAACCGCAGTTCTCTACACATTTTCCTACTCATAACATACCTGAAACAACCTTAATTCTGCGCTATAAGGTTTAGTTTAGTTTTCTGCTAACGTATAGTTTATTATTCTTTTAAAAACATAGGGCGCTAGTCGGAAATATAAATAAGTCTTAGTTATTGTGTTGGTTATCCTTGAATGCAGTACGATCTTCTGATAACCTAGTAATTTGAAAAAGAACAGAATGGCCAGGCTTTTTTATTTGAGGTTGCATAATTACAGTAACAACTGGTAAAATGTTGGCAGTGTTGTATTTAGTGGCAACTTGCTTTTTTATGCCTCTTAACCTCTTTGCTGATGTATATTGAAAATTATTCCATGAAATTTCACACCATGATAAAAATAATGTCTGATTTTTTTTTAATAAACGATGAAAATTGCCCGGCACATACCGCATTGACCTCCTAAAATGTTGTGTAGGATCTGCTCTCGCTAAAACCGTTGCCTTTGAGCCAGTGCAAGCCGTAACCAGTGACCAAAGTCCTTCGAAAATATGGGGGTTAACGAAAAACAGTTTGATCTCTGTTCTATCCCAGCTCATGGCTAATTGCCTAACATTAGAATTCAATGAGTCAATTAGTCGTGTAAGACAAATATTTACTGTGTCATTTATAATCTCACATAACTTAAAGCTCGATACCAACTACGTATTGAACCAGTTTTGCCAGCGATTTGGTCCGCTCAATTTATTGCATGTCACTCTGGACAAAAACTAAGTACTGGTGAAAGAGTTTTTAAAATCGGTCCAGTAGTTTCGGAGCCCATTCAACACAAACATATATATTAGTGTAGAAGTACTTATGCAATAACTACCAGGAAAATCCTAATTAGTAACACTGTAAACTAGAGGATACCGCATGTATAAAGGGCATATCTTCCATCTTTCCTTAAATAGGACAGAAGATGGCAGATATGCATCAATGCATATATGTAGAGGCATCATTCAATATGTGTACAGTTGAGGCCAAAGTTGTGTGTGAAAAGATTAGTTAGCTAATCACTGGCATGGATCTACTCATAGACCTTGCTTAAACTCTGCTCAAAATGTAGTCCACTGATGGACGTAAGCTACCCCCAAGGAGCGCAATATCCCACTTTATTCATCCAGTCACTGCCAGCTACCTTCTTCAGGTCATCGGTCTATCTGTCGTGGGGCGCCGCAAAACTTGTCTGATTCATCTCTCTTCTATATATACTTATCTATCTTGAGCGTAGCGAAGCACGGGTAAGGACCGCCCATAATTCCTGGTGAGGGGCACGCTTTTTCAATAAAAAAAAAAACACATTTGAGAAGATTTCTCACATGTTTTGTAGATTGATTTTTTAGGGTATAGCTTTTCTCTGCGGTTTCACCCGCGCTGCTCGTCTTCTATTGGTTGTAGAGTGATATTATTTAGCCTATAGCCTTCATCTATAAATCCAACATCAAAATATTTTATCAATACAAACAAACAATCAAATCTTTCTTCTTTAAATTATACTCGTAGTGTAGAAGATTTAGTAACAGGTATAATTTGTAGGTACTGTTTAATTCTCTTTCAGCATATTTGCACGGCTGCCTTAAAAAGTAAAACGCGTTTATTCAGCTAGCGAGAGCAAGTAAACAGGAGGATTATTGTCTATTATTTACACAGACGCAGTCGAGATACATACCTAGGCAATACATATTGATCATTGGGTGAACCTATGTTTTATCTACTTGATGTTATAAAGCTGAAGAGATTTTTCTCAGGAACAAATTGAAAAGTAACAATTAGTTCAAATTGAAAAAATGTTTTGTGTTGTATATTTCATTTATCGAGGAAGACTATAGACTAAAAACATGACGTTACGATTAACGGGAGTCGAGCAGCCGGGGTGAAATCACGACCTTGTCTTAGTCACTTCTGACCTGGACTAAGGTCTTTGCAGAAGAACATGCCTCGCTACGTGACATGGCCTGACCCACGCGAATCAAACCTTTATCGTATGCTCCACTGGGTCTTCTGGCCACCCACGATAGCAAATAAAGTCTTATCAGATAAAACCAGATAATAATTATAAGACTATCTTTACCCCGCTTCTACGTTCGTAAACATTGCTATCGTTTTTTTTATTTATGTAAGATTATTTTGTTTTTGTATACTGTGTGTTTAAGTAGATATCTTTATTGTAGTATATTTATCAACATTATGGCATTGTCGGTAAGGGGTATAATGCGTTACCCACGCATTATACCCCTTGCAGGTTTTCACGATGTTTACGTGACTTTAAGTCACACTATTTAAAATATATTACCAAAAGTTACAGTAGTGCAATCTGTGGAGCAAATTACACTAAGGCTCGTATACAAAAAAAAATACTCAAGCATCGAGCATGCGGACAGCGAGTAAAGGGCAACTCGCTGTCCGACCATGGACCATGCCCGGGTCGACGGCGCGTCGTGTTCCACGCGCGCCACAAAGAGCGTCAGCAAAATGACGGGGCCCCCTCACAGAGGGCCAAAGCCTGCCGGGGTCGCGGGACTTATTTCCATCACCGTGACCCCGGAACATAAAGGGCTATTGAAAGACACCGTGGATTTTAGTCAGTACAAATCTGACAGTCCCTCCCGCCCTGCCCGGGGTTGGAGGACTCATGATGACTTTACCACGCAAAAAAAAATACTCAAGCATTACTTAAAACTAGATTCAAGGCATTTGATTGGTTGAAAATAGTTTTAAAGAGACTTGAGTTTTGATGTGCTTTGTACAGAACGCCATACGGGCCTTGAACATTCAATGTTTTGCGCGTCCAGTACCACAACCCTCGTTCAGTCGTTTCTTGGGGCTTCTTTGGCTATGAAACGCCTCCGATATATTACTAGACTCCTAATAGCAGGCGACCGATATCTGTCAACACATTAGTCAAAAAAGTCTTATATCCGTCTTATTTCGACCACTCCTGTGAGCCGTAAACATACTTTGAGACAGAACAGACCTTGAGTTAGCCAATCACAACGCAGTACCCCGTCTCCCTCGCTTACGTAGTACCTAAGCGAGTTGACAGAATAGTTTTTGTTTCTTAGATCGTGCATGCGGAGTCTAGTAATAAATCGTCGTTGGCTGAAACGGTCACTATGTGGTTTCGATTAAAGCGGCTGCTAAATAATCCAATATCAAGAGGTGTTTACAAATAACAAAGGGTCAAACGGCTTAACGTGCTTTACAAGGCAGGTTCTTAATTCACAAAATACAAAATTTCAGATGGAGTCGCCAACTCCAGGCAGCAGCTGGTCAGAGCTACTTGCATAACCCGGGATCCGAACCTCTGTCCTACGAGACACTGGGTGACGTCATCGCCCAGTCAGTGGACAAATATCCAGACAGGATAGCAGTCAGGTCTCCACATGAAAATATCACCATCACTTATGCAGAATTGTTGAAACAGGTAAGGAATGTTGTAGTTTTTCTTACAGCTCATCCAGAAGGAAACGTTTGGCACCGGATGTAGGAATTAAACCATAATAAAGATGCAAAACCAACCCGCATTGGGCCCGCGTGATGGATTATGACCCACTCCCTCTGACAGAGAGGAGGTCTGTGTCCCAGCAGTAGGTACATTATAGGCTGATGATGATGATGATGATGAAAGATGCAAGAATCCCACGACAATACAGTGCTGTTCATGGAAACATTAAAAGCCGAATTTCCACGAGGAGACATTTGTTCCGCAACTCTGTCGCTCGATACGAAATTCACGGGATCCGCGTAATGTCGTCCGAAGTCGCGCGCGACTTTTACGGGTCGTGCAACATGTAAGTTGACACTTTAATACAAACTGGCCAATGTGAACAAGGGAAATGTCGAGTGACATTGTCCCACAAAGTTGCATAGACATACCACGTAAATGTTGGGCGAAATGTCTGCGCAATATGTCTCCTAGTAATAAAAAATAAATTTAAAATTTAAAAAACCCCCGACACAAAAACCAAGTTCCCTCTAAAATGTAAAAAATAATAAAAATACGTCGCGTTGGGGGACTGCTCCAAATTATTCATCCTCTCCTGTTTTTTTGCAGTCCCCCAACGCGACGTATGTTTATTATTTTTTACTTTTTAGAGGGTACTTGGTTTTTGTGTCGGGGGTTTTTTAAATTTTAAATTTATTTTTTATTTTATACTTTTTATAGGTACATACTTATATATTTTTTTTTGTTGCTAAGAGTACTCCCGATTAAGTCATCAATATTCCCTTTCAGTACGCTTTCATTTGATACCCAACTCGCTCGAGTATATTTGCAGACCCTCGGTTACCTTTCCCCACTTTCACCCCATAACTTCTAAACGGCTCAACCGATTTTCATCAAACATGTCTAAGAACACTCGCAGGTAAGTCACCTTTCATACAAAAAAAACTAAATTGAAATCGCTTCATCCGTTCGGGCTCTATGATGCCACAGACAGACAGACAGACAGACAGACAGACAGACCGACAGACAGACAGACAGACACGTCAAACTTATAACACCCCTCTTTTTCCGTCGGGGGTTAAAAATAAGGCTTAAACACTTATTTTAAATCTTACGTCGAACAAATTACACATGTCAGATGCACTGAATAGCAAAAACACAAATACCTCAATGGGTATTAAACAGCATATTTGCATAAGACTTTTTCTCATTATTTTGGAATTACAATAAATTGTAAATGATCTTGAAATAAATTGTAATATAATGCTGTCATGTAAGCCGTATGAAGCGAGCACAACTTTATAGTTTTTTGAAAAAACCTAAACTATAAGTTGTGAATTGCTTGGCAAAACGAGCACGAGCGAAGCACAGCCGCTCAATAATGCTCATTCGCTTACGACCAATTAACCAACGAGATAGTCATTCTACCTGATTCACCGCCTCACACCCCATTACCTACCGCTTTCTTAATTTGTTTTCGTTCGTATTGTTACATAGCCTTTAATAAACTTCCTCGAGAATTGAGCTTTACACTACAAAATATGATGATGCGCTTTCCAGGCGGACTCCCTAGGCTGTGCTCTCCGTGCCCAGGGTTTGCAGAAGGGAGACACCGTGGGAGTATGGTCACACAACAGTGCTGCCTGGATTGTCGCTGTAGTCGCTGCCGCTAGAGCGGGCCTTATATCTGTAAGTAACTACACACACTACAACACTTTCGTATGTTCACCGCATTTAAAATTTCAAGGTATATTTAAGTCCCATGTTTTTTTTTTTTATTGTACGTTGTTTCACACTAAGAATTTCTTCTGTACAGCATACAAATATTTTGCGTAGTAGTAGGAATCGAACCCGCGACACTTGCAGCAGTCAATGACTCTACCAGTGTGCACACTGTACCAAACAACCACCAACTGTGCCGCCTATCCAGAATCAAGTGCTATACGGTTACAAATCCAGAGTCCGTGGTTGCAACTCAGATATTAATTATGAAATAACTCAATAACACTTTGATCGACCTAGGAGTCCATCCTGCGACCCGATAGTCGTAAAGTGTATGTGTGGAAAAAGAAGTCGGTTAAAGACTAACCGCTTTTCCTCTTAATTAAGCAATGATCAGTCTAAGCAAATTAATGAAATCGCATGATAGTGATCAGTTTAGCTTAGGAATACTAAACTAGTTTATAATGTTAATGATGGCCATTGCAATGCATAGGTCGCGTCTTCCTAGACTACTAAGAATGAGCATTGGTCTCTTCATTATGTATGATACGCCATACAAGGCAGCCATCATTTGCCTTTCTGTGTGGAAACTTCCAAAAGGCTTTTAGGACATGGTAAATCATCACATGTATCAGATTTGGGTGGTACAGAAGGGACTGTAAATGCTGACCTCTAAGGAATTCTTGCGATCCCTAAATTCATTCATTAAGGTACTGATTCTTTTCTTTCTTTTTGATTTCTGACTAACAGTAATAAATGTCATACATCTAAAATACAGTCGGAACCAACGGCATAACTTACTTCTCAAATCACGAGAAGTTCTATAATCATGCCGGGGCAAGATGGACCGATGAACTGATATAGGTAGCAGGCAGTGGCTGGATGATAAAAGGCGGAGATCCCGTGCACTGTGTCGCTCTTTAGGGGAGGCCTAAATTCAACAGTGGACTGAGCCTAAAATGATGATAGTGCACAAAATTAACTGTATTTTTGAAAGTATTGTCACTGTATTTCAGGTGCTTATAAATCCAGTATACGAAAAGAATGAGCTAAGCTTCTGCATCAAGAAGACCGGACTGAAGAGCCTGTTGATAGGCAACCGTCTACCGAGACGTGACTATTACGACACATTGACGCAGATGATACCAGAACTACAGAACAGCAAGCCAGGATCGTGGAAGTCTAAAGAGTTTCCTACATTGAACTCTATTATTACAAGCGAAAAGGAGAAATTGGCGTAAGTATTTTCTTGTCAAGAACAAAAAACACGGTGAGTAATGGGTAGCTCTCGCCGTCGGATCAAGAACCAGACTTGAGCTACAGCGTGTCGTATTTCACGCATGTGTCAGGGATCTTTCAGTAAACCCATAGGATCCCTGGACCTTTTTAAAAGCGCTCTGCACCGCAACGGGAAACTGAAGGTCCGGGTTGATTTTTAATTAGGCAAGTCTGTCAGTTTATTTTGGTCCGTTCAAGGTGGGGCGATAAAAGCTCACAGTCCCGCGACCCTTGTTTAGATCCTCAGGCCCATAAGATTATTTTGCTTATGCAGATTACTAGCTGAAACACAAAACACAGAATTTCGTTTTAATCTATTGTAAAACTAGCAAATGATAACATTCCATTTTCTTATTTGCAGGGGTGCAATTCCATACGACTCTCTTATAACCGGAACAGGCAGTCAGATCTCACTGTACGGCAGCGAGGTGAAGTCAGCTGATGGATCCCTCATCCACTTCACATCGGGTACCACTGGTGAGGTCCCAGAGGTACTTACTATGACAGTGCCTTGGTCTATGTAGTTTCTGAAGACATATTTATCATCAGGCCTGATTTCACGAAGGGTTAGGTGAAGGTGATCTATGAGTGATTGTAATGCCAACATGTTAGGACAACTGACAATGCTACAATAGATGGCGCAATCTCACCGCAAGGCATTTCATAAATGGAATAAAGATTAGACCTCGCCGAGAAGGGTTACGATAGCTTAGTTGGTTGAGCATCTGGAGTTCAGAAAGATCCACTTCAGCTGGCAGTCGATTTTCTTTCTTCTGCAGAAAAGCTTTAAGATTCGCGACGCAAGCACAGGCGTTTATGCGTTCGCGAGCATGGGGACGTCGAGTAATGTGTGACTCGTTGTCCGACCATGAACTATGCCAGGCCCGACGGCTCGTCGTATTCCACCCGCGCCTTAAAGAACTGTCAGCAAAATGACGGAGCCCAAAGGTGCCCAAAGCCTGCCGAAATCTCGGTACTAACGAGTAACCGTGGTCCCGGACACGTCAGACAAGTCAGACAGTCCCTCCCTCCTGCCCTGCGTGGGAGGGCTCATTTGATGATTTTAACACGTAAATAAAAGGCATTTATTTATTTATACTTTCACGTACAACTGTGGTACATAAGGCGGACTTAATGCCGCAAGGCATTATCTACCAGTCAACCTTTGGGTCAAATGGAGAAGAAGCTGGAATAGGTGCAACCGTACAATACAAAACAATTAAAACTACTACATCTAACTATGGCTATTTATAAATAATATACTAATACATATGAAAAAATATACCTATATTTAATAAATATTTGATAAATAAATTACACAGATATACTATTTATGCATATAATTTATTTCAAAATATCATACTTCTGTTTAAGTCTAACAATATTATTTTCATTTCAGGTGACCCAAAAGCAGCTCTAGACTCTCATCTTGGCGTCGTGAACAACACCTATTTTGTGGGCAAGAGGAACACATTACACGAGGGTCATCACAACATTTGTGTACAGGTAATGCTTGATCGCATTAGACGTTTGCAACCTTGCCATCCTCAAATATAGTGCAAACATGGGACTTTGAAAATTCATCACACTACCACTTTGGTAAAATGGAAAAGTGGACCGTATCAAATGTCATACCATCAATGGGACAACATTATGGAATGGTAATGTTTGCCAAACGAAAACATTCGAAGTCGCAGAAGGCCTAAATGAATTTTCGAACATCTCCCGTTAGTGAGGCTCAAGCATTAGTAATATTATAGACTCACGCCGTGTGACACATTTCAATAAACCTGCATTCTTTGAATATTTTTTTGAGAAGTATTTTTGTTTTCTGTTAATTCAACGGTCGTCTCTTTCCAGGTGCCGTTATTCCACGCTCTTGGTTCCGTTGTAACAGTCTTGGGTGGATTTAGACACGGCAGTTCTTTGGTGTTAGCTGGCCCTGTATACAATGTGGATGACAACATCAAAGCTTTGTTCGCTGAAAAGTTAGTAGTTTTATTTATACTGTATATTTGTTATGGAAAATAATAATTGAAAATCCAAAAAGCTGAAGAGTTAGTTTGTTTGGTTAGGTGATTGAACGTGCTAATCTCAGGAACTACCTATTGGCTCGAATTGAAAAAATCTTTTTGTGATTGATAGTCGATTTATCGAGAAATAGGCATATTTAACATCAAATTGTGACTATTAAGAGCAGAGCATCGTTGAAAAATGTTAGTTAACTGCGCAGTCTTAATAATAAGGCATTAAATGTATTATACTAAAATGAAATTTCCAAATTGTTAACGAATCCATACTTTTTCTAGATGCACAGTAATAACGGGTACACCAACGATGTTCGTGGATATGCTGGCGAAAATCAAGACTATGGGCGACGTCCCGTCCAAGTTGAGGATAGCTCTAGCCGCCGGCGCACCCTGCAGTCCTCAACTCATCAGAGATATGGAGAAGTATCTTAAAACGGAAGCTGTGAAGGTAGGAAGCAACAAAATTTCCGACGACAGAAAAACAAAGCTAATCGTACACTAATGCAGTAGCATTTTTTCCTGTTTCTATACATCCGACGTTCTTACCAATCGAGCCACCGAGGTCTTAAGCGTCACATTTGTCAAACCAACCTTAACGTGTTGCGATGACTTTCGCACGTTCAGTCGTAGGCTCAAATCCTGCTCGATATATTCTTTCCACAGAAAATCTGTGAAATTAGCGACGCATGTGTTACATTTTCTTTTTTATGTTTCTTGTACGTTCATGAATTCGTTTCTTTTATCTTATAAATTATAGTTTATTTCAGATTTAAAATACGGCTACACCATTATCATTATAATATTCAGAAAATATTTCAATGTGTCTTATTCAGGGTCTATACGGAATGACAGAGACAACAGCATGCGTATTCCAGAGCATTCCTGGTGACAGTATTGACGTGGTTGCTGAGACCGTTGGCTACATTCAGGACCATGTGGAGACCAAGGTACAGCATCATCATCTCTTCAGCCTTAGCAGTCTACTGCTGGACATAGGTCTCTGCCAAAGAGCAACACAGTGCACGAACTCCCGAGCTTTTTGCATCCAGCCACCGCCAGTAACTTCTTCAGTTAATTAGTCTATCTTCCCTGGGGGCGTCCCACAGTCATAACTCAAGGAGCTCAACGATAAGATGAACATTAACCTAAGATACATTTGGGTAGGCCGCATAAATTATTCGAACTGTCAGACAATCAATGTGAATAAACTGGGAGAGAAACAATATACGTTCTCAATATAAAGTACCATTCCATCTAATTACGGTACCAGGTGACACTGACCTCGTGTGCATTCCTGGAAGGGTTATCCCCGAGGAGATGATAAACTTTAAAATATATACGAGTATTATTATCATCTTTTGTTCATGAGTTAAGTACGTTACCTATGTATGAAAATGAATAACTTTTACTCTCATTGCATTTCGCAAACAGTCCAAATTACCTCCTTAGGCAACTTAAAGAGGTGCAACACTGTGTTGTTGGGTTAGGCAACAATAGTTGCCACGTGGTTGCGAATGAAGGGCGGCTATTAATTATCTTATTTACTTTGAATAAATGACTTTTGTTTATTGATTATCACTTTCCTAGGTTGTAGACGAGAACGGGGATATGGTGCCGTTCGGTAGCCCCGGCGAGCTGATGGTGCGTGGCTACAACACCATGATTGGCTACTGGAACGAGCCAGAGAAGACCAGGCAAAACCTTGGCGAAGACGGCTGGCTGAAGACTGGGTTAGTTATATTTGAAGTTCATTTAAGCAACGTTAGGGTGTCCACCCTAACCATATAACCTATACCAAAAAAATCGAAAATATCTTACATCAGTAGATTATTGCCCACTCCCTTTCACAGAGACGAGGTCTGTGTCCCAGCAGTGGGAATATTATAGGCTGATGATGAAATGTTACCTTATTTTTTGGGGCGGCAGAAGAGGCACTGAAAAATAGATGTAACATGCGTCAAGAGATAACAAACTGGCCAGCATCGATTCAGTTGTTTGAAGTTTTTTAAACCCACGGAAATCCTAGTTAGTTGATTATTATGGTGTTACAATTAGAAACAAAATATACAAGGTGCAGGGTGGCGTTAAAATTCTACAACGGTTGCAATAATACCAATTAAAAAAAATCTTTAAAAAAAAACTAGGTTTACAATGTCAACAAAAAGCTTAAATTACTCGAAAAAATAAAAATAAGTGTCTCTGCGTTTTTGGGTCTTTGTTTTTTTTTTAATTTGGTTATTTATTTAAGTTTAAGTTTAGTTGTAAATATATAGTTTTACCCCGCTGCCTCGAGAAGTCGAGGCGCGGCGGGAAGAGCTCCGGCGCGATCTCAGGGCAGTATGGAGGGCACGACTGTCGCGACCGACGGCCGGGCACGCCGCAATAGCGGCGATAAGACCCCTCTTTGAGGAGTGGCTGGAGAGACGTCACGGCGTCCTAACCTTCCGCGTGACGCAGGTCCTCACCGGACACGGATGTTTCGGGAGGTACCTGTGTCTTATGAGAAAGGAAGAAACGCCTGGGTGTCACCACTGCTTAGATCGCCCGGAGGACACAGTCGAGCATACGGTGCAGGATTGCCCCGCTTGGGCGGAGCACCGACGTGTCCTCACGGCGGCGATAGGCCTCTCGCGCCCGGCATTGGTTGCGGCCATGCTGCGGAGCGAGACGGAGTGGGAAGCGGTCGCCTCTTTCTGCGAAGCAGTCATGCTCGCGAAGGAGGCGGGCCGCGTGAGAGAGAGGACAAGGTCCTCCCTCCGCCCCAACCGCGGTGGTGGACGCCCACGGCGTCAGACGTCGCAAGATCTCCGGCCACCGTAGGCGCGGGCACGCGGGCGGCGAGTAAAGGGCAACTCGCCGCCCGACCATGGACCATGCCCGGGTCGACGGCGCGTCGTGTTCCACGCGCGCTTCAAAGAGCATCAGCATAATGACGAGGCCCCCTCTAAGAGGGCTAAAGCCTGCCGGGGTCGCGGGTCTTATACCATGGGGGGCTATTGAAGGACACCGTGGATTTTAGTCAGTACAAGTCTGACAGTACCTCTCGCCCTGCACGGGGTGGGAGGTCTCATTTGATGATTTTACCACGTAAAAAAAAAATATATATATAGTTGTTAATTATAAGATTTCATTCTTTGATTAAAATTTAATATCAATAGAAAAATAAATAGATTTTATTAGTAGTGAGTTTAGCAAGGAGTTTTCTAGAAATTATTGGAATGCCAAATCATCCTCAGTTCAAGATAAAAAGGGGATACCCTGGCCATTAATAAAAATTGTTACTGTAGATATTTTGACCCACTAACATTGTGATAGAACTTGCCAAGGTTACATTAACTAATGAGGTATTTCGCTAAAAGGTTTGTTTACACGTCGATTGTTGACCCCTGATGGAAGTAGCTACGTCATACGGTGTGAATAGGGACGCAAGGGTGAATCGAGAAGCCTGCCGGTGTCGCGGGACTTATTCCATCACCGTGACCCTGGAATATAAAGAGTTAGTGAAGGACACCGTAGATTTTAGTCAGTATAAGTCTGCTAGTAGGGGTGGGAGGAGTCATTTGATGATTTTGCAACGTAAAAAAATAGGGTGAATCGAGACAAAACTTTGACAACTACAGCTTTGGAACCTATTTTTACACCTGGGTTTTTCCACAATGCTTGAATACTAGTTTTATTTATTTATAAGTTTTTTTTGTTGGCAAAACAAAGACGAAACAACGGATAAATATCACACATTTGCTCAACTGCGGATTGCTACTAAGAAATTGTAATAGAAAAACCCAATAGAACTCTTTGTCCGACCTGGGAATCGCACCCAGGACCACCTCACGCTCAGCAGTCGCGCTGGTCGCGGCCACGAAACCAACGGGACAGTTTAGTAATGGAACATCGCCGTCAATACGCAGCGACGACGGAACGCAACGGGGTCTCACTATAACCTATTATTTTTCAGAGATAAGTTCACGATAAGTGTAGATGGATACGGGCGTGTCGTAGGCAGACTAAAGGACATCATCGTGAGAGGAGGAGAGAACATAGCGCCGAAAGAGATAGAGGACTTGCTGATCACACATCCTGATGTCGAGGATTGTCAGGTTAGAAAACTATTTTTATACTACACCTGCTTGGAAAGTACCTTGTTATTTTATCAAATTTACGGTAGAAAGTATGTCATTGCATATCGACCAAATATGCGGGGAGAAAACGCATCTGAGCGGGAGAGAAAAGTGTATGAAAATCCATTTCTAACGTGTTTTTTCCTAAGGTTCCTAAGAAAGTTTTCCCGTTTCTCTTATGGATAAGGATTTCTTCCTTTTGGCCCATTTAAAAGAAACACTCTGTATATGTTTAGATTATTGAAAAGAATATTAATATTGATGATGTTTGAATGGATCGATCAATGGATCAATGCTTGTTAGTCAATGAGTTCAGAACTGATAAACGGATCATGATAGAATTTGGCTCAGGGTTAAGTTATACTCTAGTGTAACACATACGATATCGTTGATCCTAGTATTGCGGAAAAAATCAAGTAACTCGCGAGCAAAGTCGCACGTCACAGCTAGCCTATTTCTTTATGTTACAGACAAAACACAACTTGACCCAAAATTATTCGAAAATGCTGACATGAGTTCTGACAGATATGCACGTGACGAATTCCGAAGTTGAATAATAAAATGCATCGCAAAATCGCTAAAGCTGCGTTCACGCAGGCATTTTTTAAAGATATTTCATCACTCAGTTGCCAGAGGTAGAGGAATAATAAAGTTTGCTTTTTTTATACTTCACTTCAGGGAAGTTTTAGCTAACTAAATTAGTGTAGTTTGAAATTAAGATTCTTTAAAATCTTAAAAAAATATTATTTCTTCTTCTCTTCTATATATATAAAAATCAATCTCGCTAAAACTCGATAACGGCTTGACCAATTTGAAGTCCAATTATTTTTGGGAAAGTTAAAAGGAAAAAAAAACAATTGCTTCTGAGGCGCTAGGCGGTACGAAGTTTGTCGGGTTATCTGGTTTAAATATGATTAATAATGAAAACCAAAATATCCATAAAACATTTTTTTTTATATCAAATCATACACAAATGTCATGAATTTATTCTCTTTTTAGTTTTTTTTTACTCTTACCGAAGTCGGTTAAAAGTGATGCTAATTAAGTAGGTACCTATGCTAATAAAAACCCGAAGCGATGGATGCTAAAAAAATCTCGTAAAAGTACGGCTCAAGTGTTCGACGGTCCCTTCTGCTTCACCAGGACTC
Organism: Agrotis ipsilon; assembly: GCA_028554685.1. NCBI lineage: Eukaryota > Metazoa > Arthropoda > Insecta > Lepidoptera > Noctuidae > Agrotis > Agrotis ipsilon. Next base: position 3,662,011 of record CM052965.1, read on the forward strand.
ACTTGATGATAATCTACCACAAAAAATATTTGCACATGACAGACATAATTATAATAATTTGTTAGAAACAATCACATATTGCGAAAACATCACATAATTATTACATTGCTTAACGAGGTCATGTATAATCAATATTGTAAACACAATTACTTAGTTGTTGTTGTTTTTGTTTGTGCAACAAATCAGTTGTCAGTGTGAGCGAGCCCTAAGCGGCTACTGATAACATCTATGCCAGTACTAATTTTGTTTCAGTATATTCACGGCCGTTGGTGCAATATCACTGTTTTACGATGATTTTATTATTACAGTTGTTTTTAGTACTTTTTATTATAGTTTTAAGTTTGCATCTGTATTTCCGATACAGTCATGGCGGGAGATTAATTTATAAAATCAAAGGACCAAAAGAAATGTTCCTTTTTGGTAATACTTTCGACATTTTTATTACTCCTGGTAAGTGCATTTTTGTTTTGTATTATATCTTGTTTTTATTTACCTAGTGGTAAGCATTGTAGCAGAAAAGGTGAAGCTTATGGCTTTATAGACCGATCTTCAAGTCAAAGCGACACTTTCCTTGGTCGGTCTGTGGATGAGTGACAATTTATCATACTTTTTTTATTTTTATGTGGTTAAATCATCAAATGAGACCTCCCACCCCGGGCAGGGCGAGAGGTACTGTCAGACTTGTACTGACTAAAATCCACGGTGTCCTTCAATAGCCCTTTATGTTCCGGGGTCACGGTGATGGTATAAGACCCGCAACCCCGGCAGGCTTTAGCCCTCTGAGAGGGGGCCTCGTCATTATGCATACGCTCTTTGAGGCGCGCGTGGAACACGACGTGCCGGCGACCCGGGCATGGTCCATGGTCGGGCGGCGAGTTGCCCTTTACTCGCCGCCCGCATGCCCGCGCCGACGCCGTGGGCGTCCACCACCGCGTGTGGGAATTTATCATACTTATAACGAGTTTTCTCTTTCGTCGTGTCTTTCGACTAGCAAGGGTGCGATAGTGACGTGGTTAGGTGTTTAGAGTTCTTATCTAAAAGGATGCAGGTTCCAGGCCAATTCACAGTCGCATTTTTATTTCCGCATAGAAAACTACGATTCGCGACACATTTGTTCATGCGCATAAAACATTTGAAATATTAATTTAGTCTGGCCTACAGATATAACCTCTTATCTTTTCTGTATAAACTTGACCCCTATTCATTAATTACTTCAACTCAGATAAATGCTATTATCAATTCGTTTTGAGAAATGAGCTTTTGACCGACTTGTCAGGTAAGCGTCTGCGATAAAGTTCAGGGCTATCGAAAATGTCAGTAACGTATAACGTCAAAACTAAAGTCGCTTACATTGAATAAATTAAACCGTTTATGTACCTTTTCCACATTGGGCATCCGGTGGCCTATCATGACGTCAGAGTGAGGCGAAACGAACTTACCTAAAGAATGTTGAGTCGCAGAATTTCGGTCGCTTTTATACAAAGAAAAGATCACTCTCTCGCGACGCAAATCTTTGACCGAAATTCTGCGACTCATGACTCAAAAATTACATTTACGTTTCGCCTCGCCTTTAAAGCGTGAGTCTTTAGGCTAGTGAAAGTTACTTCAAGATGTCTGCCTTCACTTATTTTTTTACTAGCCTACTCTGTCCCAGTCCTTATCAAAGGCCACCCCTATTCCTTCCACTTCTGTCGATGCTGTGCCTCTTCGCGCCAATTTACAAGGAAGCCATCCAAAACGTCCCGCCATCTTCTCCTAGGCCTGCCTCCACTTGTTATTAATAATAGTAATTACTTGGTTTCAGCACAAATGTTCGCCTATCAAATAGAATGGCGCAAACGATTTGGTAATATTTATAAATTAGCCGGTTTCAACTTGCGGGTCGTGTATATTTACAAACCAGAGGACATTGAGGTAAGCAAAATTATTTATAAATAAAGATACATGGCCCACTGTAACACGAGCAGTATGACTCTATCTCTATTCTATCTAGAAAAGACAAAATGATTTCATGCTTTCCATACAATTCGACTGTATTTTTGCAGGATTATTGCACAATAACCAGACTGATATTTTTGAAGAATAGAAACATTTATTTTCTATATTTTAAACATTACCATGATTTTTACCGTCGACGACTATCTTTCTCTCTGTGTCAGGGAATGGCCTGTACCACCACGCCCAGACGGGATTGATAATTCTCTGGCTTATCCGTATTGACAGTATTGTGATGAAATAAATGACATATACAGTATGACTGGTGCCTGGGTTGGAACACACGACCTGCAGTTGCGGGACTGTCTAAGCAGGTTAACGTGGCGCTGGAACGTTAAGGCCATTCGATATATCTGTCACTCCGCGCTCTCACTTTGCGCTAAACCTAGGGCCAGGAGATCAAATTTGATTTTATCACCTTAAAAAAAGATTTTTTTTATTTATCTGTAGGCGAGTCTATAGATAAATAAAACAAAACTTTTTTGTGTGAACACTATCTCGCTTGACATATTAAATTACTTTTTACAGTACCTCTTTCTTGATGTTTTTATAGGTAGTGTTGTCGTCAACGAAGTATTTAGATAAAAAATATCCGTACCAATTTCTGCATCCGTGGTTACGTGAAGGACTTCTCACCAGTACAGGCAAGTTTTACCAATTACTTTTGATTGTCATTAATTTACGGGGTTCTCAAAAGGAGCGATCGGTTGCGCCTTACCATTTCTAAACGCAAATAGTTATATTACTTTGAGCTGCCATTACAATATTTCCAGGCGCCTACTTATACACAGACGCTAGCAGCGCGCCTTCCCGATTCTGTCAAATTTTACCAATGAAACATTAGCCTTCTTGATGTGCTGGCATCTGTACTTACCGAACGGTACGTCGCGTCGATACATTCAGTCGAGAATATTGTAGCATACAATTTTATAAGTACTGTATTTTGTTTAATTGTTTTGTTAATTAATGATAAAAGCTTTTTCAAAAAAAAATGTAACCGCCTTCAAAACCAACCACTAAAAAAGGGTAAAATAACCTACAACATAACTTTTTTCTCGGAAGTCGGTGTTTTTTTTTTTAATTGTCTTTTTTGCCACCGACTTCCGAAAAAAAAGTTATTTTGTAGGTTATTTTATTCTTTTTTAGTGGTTGGTTTTGAAGGCGGTTACATTTTTTTTTGAAAAAGCTTTTATTTTACTCTTTTTAGTTTAAATATTCAACCCAAATTCTTGTCAAATAGGTACATCATTTTCTTACATGTGCACTAGAATTTTGTAATCCGTAGTAGGTAATAATATCGCTCATGTACAAAATTAGCTAATAAAATTCCCTATCTCAAAAACGACTGAACCGATTTTGATGAAACTTGCAGTGTTCCCTCAGTTGAACGATACCTAGTATAACAAAAAAAGAATGACCTAAATCGGACTTGTACTTCCGGAGATAAGCGAACACAAACTAAATCAGTCGATGCCTACTCCTTACTGTTAAGGAGTTGTACCTTCCATCATCAGCTCAGCTACATGAGATTATGATTACCACACGCAAATACTTAAATTACTTCATAATATTTGCGAAAAATTATATGTGGGCCTATAAAATTTGAGGGTTGCCCTCGATTTCTCCAAGATCTAATCATCAGATCTTGACTTGGTGAATATGGGACCACTCCGAAAGCATCTCCTTTCGAACAAAAAAAGAATTTTGAAAATCGGTCCACAATCGCCGGAGTAATCGCGTAACAAACACAAAAAAAAAAAAAAGAAAAAAAAAAACATACAGTCGAATTGATAACCTCCTTCTTTTTGAAGTCGGTTAAAAATGGACATTAATATAAGCACTCTTTTCCTATTACAGGTGAAAAGTGGCTCCAGCGCCGTAAAATGTTGACTCCTGCATTCCACTTTCTGATCTTGAAGAAGTTCTTCGTGACTTTCTGTGAACATGCTCAGCAACTGGTGAAGAATGTGGAGGATGAGGTTGTCAAAGACCAGACGGATCTGTTTCCTCTTATGAGCAAGGCTACTCTTGGAGTTATTTGTGGTACGACACTTATTCTAATTTAAGCAAGGTTCAAAACCGAATTGCCTGTTTCGAGGCACCGTCTTAGCAGGGTACGAACGCAAATGCCTACCGAAGGAACAGGGCGGTTTTTAGTCAGTACGAGTCTGACAGTCTCTTCCGTTCCACCCTAAGAGGGCGTTTGAGTATACGTAAATCCAGAAATAAATCGCATATTGAAATAATCATCCATGCTGAATTGCCCACGTGTGTCAGTAAAGCGGTCACTCATCTAAAAATCGACTTTTGGAAGCGTTGAATAAAGTGACCCTTCCATTACAGACTGAAAACTGAAAAAAATGTAACCGGCTGACGGACAACTCTTCCACCACGCGCCCATAATGGTCAAATCAAATAGCGCGCGCTTCCTTCGTTTTCACAACCCACAGGTTGACACAATTGAACATGTTCTCTGTTTTAGAAACTGCAATGGGAGCTCCAACACATGACGACGGCAACTCGTTGGCTGACAAGTATTTTAAACCAATAAACAACCTGGCCTGGACTATGGTATACCGAGTAACAAGAGTATGGCTTTATGCCGACGGTTTATTCCAATTCAGTCATGTAGCTAAAATTCAGAACAAAGCATTAGAAACTTTGAAGAAATTCACAACACAAATAATTCAGGACAGAAGAGAATATAGAAAGAACCATAAAATTAGTAGTACGGAGATTGATGATGGAGAATATGATGTGTATGGCAAGAAACCTAAGCTAGCCATGCTAGACTTGTTATTAAACGAAGAAAAAAAAGGAACGATTGATGAAAAAGGAATCACGGAAGAAGTCGATACTTTTATGTTTGAAGTAAGTTTCAAGCGCCCCAACCGGGGAATGGATAGGGTAGGATAAGCGACCCGATTTTTATGCTAGAGTCTGGCACAACCCATAAGGACGAAGCATTTTCATCGTAATGCTTGAAACGTTCGACTTATCCGCCAGTGAATGTCGTTTCTACGTCTAGTTGCTATGTTTGTACACTCTTAGCTCATCGTTTCGCATCTGATCGACTTTATTGAAATTTTGTAAAGGAGTAATACCATATTCATTCACCATACTACTACTACTACTCCTCTAGCATAATCACTCGCGAACTCTTCGGTTTTTTTCAGGGTCACGACACGACTGCTACAGCGCTTTCTTTCATGATCATGCGACTTGCGAACGAACCGGATGTACAGGTACAAAATAAAAAATAAAAGCAGCTGACAATCGCTCACGATTGTCAGCAAAAAACGCGGGTATTCTGGTCAGACAGCTAGCTAGCTAAGCTGGTTTGCAAAGACCGCGAGCTATATTACTAAGGTGGCTATTACCATTCCAAATCTATGGGGAAAAATGTTTTTGATAGCTCATTAAAAATATCACAATGTCTCCATTGCCTACTGATTCCAGGATTCCATAGCTGAAGAGATGGAGAATATTTTCGGTGACAGCCAGAGGCCACCAACTATTGAGGACCTGAGTCAGATGAAGTATTTGGAGTGCTGTGTCAAAGAGTCGCTTCGATTGTACCCCAGTGTGCATTTCATCTCCAGATACTTCACGGAAGATGTCCAAATGGGTTTGTAATACGAATATTCAATGATAAATACCAACTTGTTGCGTCTGAGGCACATTGGCGACGTAAAAGCAGATTTATATCAGAGCGATATCCTAATAATGCCATACAAAATGTCTGGCGGAATACCACCGCCTCTCTCTGCCATTTGACCAGCCCTAAGACAATTGTATGATAATTTCGACACCAACGAAAGACGATAAAATGGAATGAAAGATTTGACCTCTAGCCTAGTAGCCCAGGTGAACCACCTTGGGTGCGTATCCTGATGGAAATAGGTTCCAGTGCTGCTATGCTTTTCTCTGTAAAAAATCTCGCCGCTGAAGTCTACGATGTGCTCTTCGACGAGACGGCTGTGTGAATACGCGCGTCCACACAGAGCGAGCAGCTCCGCGAGGCATTAGGCGTGTGAGGAAACTGTCTCGCGAGTCTGCTGAGTCTTTGTGGACGCGCCTAAAAACAAAGTTTAGACCTAAAGTGGCGTGAGCACTGCGGTCGCCTTGAAAAGGCTGTGTTTAAAGAGAAAAGAGTTTCTTCTTCCCGCAAAAATAGTAGATTATGCACCGAGGGGCTAAAGTTGTGTCTTATGTCACGGGCGTCATATTGAATCTCGAGCGCAATGAAGGATTCGGGATTTAACTCCCGAGCGTAGCGAGGGAGTTAAGAGTTTAACTCACGAGCGAAGCGAGGGACACAAGAATCCTGAATGCAGCGAGGGATTCAAGCTAGCCCAAGGCAAAGACACCTTTAGCCCAGAGGAGGATACTCTACTTTTTACACCTACTGTGAGAAAATAATAGCCAAAGTACGAAAAACAAAGTATTTATTAAATAAAAAAACAGTAAGAATAACATTTAGAACTAGTTATATAGGTACACTTATATATTAATTCAAGTTAGTTGTAACATTTGAGACATTAGTCCAGTTGTGCAAAGATATAGTTATGTTTTTATTTGGTACGTTTATAGATGTTGATGTGGAATTTATTTGAGTATTGCTCGTCAATGCTTCAGAATCTTGTATTTGCAGAGAAGCATTTTGGGTGGTGAAAGTTGGTGAAGGTGGTGAATGAGGCTCAGGGAAAGATGGAATGTGATGGTGTGATGTTGAAGGTTGTGGTGAAAAAGAATCAGATGACGTTTTTAAAGTGATGCTGTTACCAATTTGACAGCTTATTTTATTTTTGTTTTGTACAGAATTTTCAATGTATCCTTCTGCTACTGTATCCGATTTCCAGCCACCATGTCGTTTTATTTGGGTTATATCTGCTCCCGCATCCGCCAACAGTGTAGCTGACGTTCGACGAAAAGAATGACCCGTATAGAGCTCGATATTTGGTAATCCTAAGTATTTGGCAATTTCCTTCGGCATGGCACTCATTTTGTTCTTCCCAATCACTTGACGGGTGCATTTTCCACTACTGAACGCTACAAAAAATCGGTTAGTGTTTATGTTAGGAGGCCGCAGAGCTTGATACTTTTCCACAACCTTTACATATGCTCCGCGGATGACAAATGACCTTTCCTTTTTGGTTTTAGTGTCTGGCAACTTAATCAATAACAACTCTTCTGAGTGTTTTTCTATATCTTGGACCTTCATGTTTACCATTTCTTGACAACGACAAGCCCCATTCACTCCAATAATTAAAGCCACCTGTAACAAAAATAAAAATAAATTTTACTAACAACATACGTAAATTCAGTAAGTATACATAAGTGTTCTTGTTGGTATTTGCTACCATGTGGTATTTTATTTAGTTATAAATAAAATGATGTACTTACTTTTACGGCAAGATAGCTATGATCAGGAGCTTCATTTAAAAAAGTTTCAATATTCATAGGTGTGAAAACTTTCGATTTCTTTGATTGGTGACCTTCCGATTTCCTCTTTAGAAATGCTAATAGCTTAGCGTATGTCTTGATATTTATATTGTGTTTCATGCTTATTGTTGACCTAAGCATTGAATAAGTACACCATAGGCTACTTGACTTCTGAGTACAAGATAAATGCTGAAAATACACTAATAGAACTGGTTCCGAAATGGACTTGACGCCTTTCGTACTTTTCCATTTTTGGAAATTGTCATAGGCTTTTATATAAGTTTCCTTTGACTTTTCCGGCAGTAAATCATTGGAAATATTATTAGCTTCGGTTGTAATGAATTCAGGAGTACAATCACTTTCATCACTCGACATTTTATAATACTTTCATATATATTTTTTATATATTTTTATATATTTTTTTTTTATATATTTTTAATCCACGCGTAGTAAGGGTTTCGAGAATAGCTTTCCTCTTTCTGGCACACTAAATCAGACTTGGCTGTATGGGCTCAGCTCCCTTTGCCTGCCCCAAAGAGGGACGAAAAGAACCAAAAAAAAAAATCTAGGCTGCATGGGCTAGATAGATCCCTTTGTCTTCCCAAAAGGGAAAAGAAAATTTAAAAAAAAATCTTTCTGGCACCAAAGGGTGTTTGTTGTTTATAAACATATTCCAAATTCAAATCACATTATTGACCAGCGGGTAATAATGAAATCCAGTACAACATTATTGACCGGCTGTGCCCTCGGCCACTAATGACTCACTTTAGGTTAAGGTTGCTTGACATATAATTAGACATTTTCGAGCAGGTGGTGTGAAAAGCTCTTTTATTCATTGTAATATAGTTTATTTCTATTCTTACAGGTGAATATACGATTCCATTCAAAACAAATTGCAATTTCAACATATTTGATATCCACCGGAATCCGGAGATCTTCCCCGACCCAGAGAAGTTTATACCAGAGAGGTTTCTGCCTGAGAACTCTATGAAACGACATCCTTATGCTTACATACCGTTCAGTGCTGGTCCCAGGAACTGTATAGGTTGGTAGTTATTTTTTTAAATTTAACAAGTCGATATAACGAGCAAAGAAGGGTTCAGAGAATTTTAACCAAAAATTGTTTTTAATTATACTAGTGCGGTAAGTTGGTTTTTACAAACGAGTAGACGAATGTAAGCCCGAGACGGAGTCGAGGGCTTACCATAGTCACGAGTTGGTAGTAGTTTGTTTTGTAATTTAGCTTATTATTTTGTTCTATAAGTTCTCAAAGTCAAAATGAAGTACCTTTAGATTTTGATTACATCGAAAACGTCTAATTATGTCTAATAATTTCTTGCAGGTCAAAAGTTTGCTCTAATGGAGATGAAGACTATAATGTCCTGCCTGCTGCGGAGGTTCAGGTTGGAGCCAGTGACCAAACCTGAGGATCTCGTCTTCACATTAGATGTTGTTCTGCGCACAACGCATCCAATCTACGTCCGTTTTCGGAAAAGAATCAATGAGTGACGGTAAAATGTGTATCTTTTCGTGTTATAAATAAAGATAGATTTTGACTAGCTCTATTAAAATGTGGGCGTCGCGTCGCGTCTTAGTGCGACAGACCTTCGGTGCAATGATTTTTTCAGTTGTGAAGCAACTACTTAGTTTTTGGCTTAGATAACCAAGTATTTTTCAATTTTTACTACATTTTCGCGGATATGCGAATAACTACATGTACCTAATACTTAAACCAACTCCATGAAAAACGCTCTCTATGACAGTAGTCACATAGTCGTCATTACCATGACGGCGTTTTAAAAGTATAAGTTGTAGAAAACCCCCGCTGTTAGTAATTTTGTTTTCAAGGCCACCGATGAGCTGTCTTCTTTTTTTTCGTTAAGTATATCTATTTAGTTAGGTACTTCTATTATGTAATAAAACATTACCTAAACAGGTTAATTTGTTTTATTTTTACCTATTTGCATTAATATTATTAAAAGGAAAGATTTGTATTGTGTATGTTTGTAATTAATAAACTCAAAAACTACTGTGCTGATTAAATTTTTTTTGTTGCACACTACTTGCTCGTAAATGTCAAATTATATGTCAGACAAACCTACTATAAAGCAAGACATTGTTCCCCCTCGCTCGGGCCGGGAATAATATATGTACTGAATTTCATTATTCCCGTGGGAATAATGCGATTTGAATTTGGAACCTCAAAGAAAACTGTATGAAAACTTTCACCAAGGGGTCGTATCAGTAATGGCGGCCGCTGGCCGCAACAGCTGATCGCATACAGTGGCGCCAACTTCACGTTCGAAGGTTGTCGTACCACATCAAATTTCAAAAATCGACTTTATTTCCTCGCAGTGGTGTGAAAAGCAGAGTACGCTCGGGAGTAAAGCTGCCTTGTCTTGGGCCAACTTGAATCCCTCGCTACACTAAAGGATTCTTAACTTAATTCCCTCGTTTCACTCGGGAATTAACACTTGAACCTCCTCGCTGCTCTACGGAGGTTCACCCCCAGAATCTTTAGTGTCGCTTCGGGATTCAATACGCCCTCGACGTAGGGCAATGCTTTACTGCCTTGGTGCATAATCTACTATTTTTCACCATTGATATTATCTACCTACACTAATACTATAAATTAAGTAATTATACTATAAATTAGTAAATTATTACTTATCTACACAAATATGCGTGTAGATAAGTATTAGATTATGAAATTAATTAATCAACGTTATAAAGTTTACACTAATGAATACTCTATTTATTTGTCTAATTTTTTTTTAAACTTGTAACCGAAGTCCGCAAAGGGTAACCGAAGTAATCGGTTGCTTTTTAGTAATTACGAGTCTGATTGTCCGTTCTGCTCCACCTGGACTCATCATCATCATTTCAGCCTATTGTAGTCCACTGTTGGACATAGGCCTCTCCCAGGGAGCGCCACATTGCACGATCTCCTGCTTTTTTCAGCCAGCCACTGCTTGCTACGTTCTTCAGGTCCCACCCTACTCTTACCTACACGCTACACGCGGTCTCCATTCGAGAACCATCCTACTCCACCTATCGTCGGTTCTGCGGCAGACATGACCGGCCCATTGCCACTTCAGCTTGACTGATTTGATGAAAATCCACCACAAAAAAATGATGGTCCATAATGTCTATCATCTTTTAAATAAAAATTACATATTTCCAGAAGAATGTATATGTATATCGCAGTTCATTGCTTAATGATGTTTAGTCAATATTGTCAACACAATTAGTGGTTGTTGTTATTTGTGCAACAAATCAGTTTGTCAGTGTGAGCGAGCCCTAAGCGGCTACTGGTAACATCATGGCAGTCCTTATTTTTTTTCAGTATATTCTCGGCCGTTGGTTCAATATCTTTGTTTCATGATGATTTTATTATTACAGTTGTTTTTAGTACTTTGTATTATAGTTTTAAGTTTGCATCTGTATTTACGATACAGCTATGGCGGGAGATTAATTTATAAAATCAAAGGACCAAAAGAAACGTTCCTTCTTGGAAATATTTTAGATATTTTTATTACTCCTGGTAAGTGCATTTTTGTTTTATTTATCTTGTTTTTATTTAGTGGAAAGGAGAAGCTCATGACTAATTTATTATTATCGACCGCATAGACCGAGCTTCAATTTTAAGCGACACATTCCTTGGTTGGTCTGTGGATGGGTGACTATTTATTACATAACAAATTGCCTCCGTGTTTGTGAAAGCACGATAAGCTTCTTTGGCTAAATTTTAAAAGTGCCTCTTGTTAATAAACGTGGTACTATTTTAAACATTATAATAACGTCAAAGTTTGTGTTTACTTAAAGTCACTAAAAAGTGTCTCTGATTCCGTTTAATTTTCAATACAAAAAAAAACACAGTAAATACTGGATGTTCGCTGTAAGGTAAAATATAAAAATTGTGTGATAGTTTCGCTGATTAGTAAAATCAGAACTATGTAAATAAGCTGTCTCGGTGTTTGGACTTTTCTTGCAGTTACGGACTTTCAGAGTGTGACACTCGTTATCCTTGCAGTTCTGCCCTAATCCGTTACTTTCGACTGGGCATTTTTAAACGGATAAGAAAATTAAACATTATAATATAACAGACTTATAAAAATCACGTTTTAGCAAAATCATAAAAGTTTTTTCAAAAAAAAATTAACCGCCTTCAAAAACAACCACAAAAAAGGGTAAAATAACCTACAAAATAAGTTTTCTTTCGGAAGTCGGTGGCTTTGTTTTATTATTTCGATGTCTTTTTGCCACCGACTTCCGAAAGAAAAGTTATTTTGTAGGTTATTTTACCCTTTTTTGTGGTTGTTTTTGAAGGCGGTTAATTTTTTTTTGAAAAAACTTTTTTATTTTACTCTTTTTAGTTTTAATATTCAACCCAAATTTTTGGCAAATACATCATTTTCTTACATGTGCACTAGAATTATGTAATCCGTAGCACCGGTATTAACATCGCCCATGTTGTGTACATATAAGAAAGTTCCAATAAAATTCCCTATCTCAAAAAATGCTGAACAGAGTTCGATGAAACTTACAGTATTCCCTAAGTTGAACGATCCTTAATACAACAAAAAAACAATTTTCAAAATCGGTCCACAATTGGCGAAGTAATCGCGTAACAAACACGCAGATCATCATGTCATCCAAGTAGGCGAAAGTAATAAAAATGCTCACAAAATAAAAAGTACTGAACCAAATTTGATGAAATTTTTATGGGACCACACTGCAAGTATCCTGCATCGAACAAAAAAAGAATCACACTAATCGGACTAGAAACCTCAGAGTAATCGATGTACATACATAAAAAAAAAAAATAAAAAAAAAAAAAAAAAAAACATACCGACCGAATTGAGAACCTCCTCCTTTTTTTGAAGTCGGTTAATTAATTTAGTCTGGCCTACAGATATAACCTCTTATCTTTTCTGTATAAACTTGACCCCTATTCATTAATTACTTCAACTCAGATAAATGCTATTATCAATTCGTTTTGAGAAATGAGCTTTTGACCGACTTGTCAGGTAAGCGTCTGCGATAAAGTTCAGGGCTATCGAAAATGTCAGTAACGTATAACGTCAAAACTAAAGTCGCTTACATTGAATAAATTAAACCGTTTATGTACCTTTTCCACATTGGGCATCCGGTGGCCTATCATGACGTCAGAGTGAGGCGAAACGAACTTACCTAAAGAATGTTGAGTCGCAGAATTTCGGTCGCTTTTATACAAAGAAAAGATCACTCTCTCGCGACGCAAATCTTTGACCGAAATTCTGCGACTCATGACTCAAAAATTACATTTACGTTTCGCCTCGCCTTTAAAGCGTGAGTCTTTAGGCTAGTGAAAGTTACTTCAAGATGTCTGCCTTCACTTATTTTTTTACTAGCCTACTCTGTCCCAGTCCTTATCAAAGGCCACCCCTATTCCTTCCACTTCTGTCGATGCTGTGCCTCTTCGCGCCAATTTACAAGGAAGCCATCCAAAACGTCCCGCCATCTTCTCCTAGGCCTGCCTCCACTTGTTATTAATAATAGTAATTACTTGGTTTCAGCACAAATGTTCGCCTATCAAATAGAATGGCGCAAACGATTTGGTAATATTTATAAATTAGCCGGTTTCAACTTGCGGGTCGTGTATATTTACAAACCAGAGGACATTGAGGTAAGCAAAATTATTTATAAATAAAGATACATGGCCCACTGTAACACGAGCAGTATGACTCTATCTCTATTCTATCTAGAAAAGACAAAATGATTTCATGCTTTCCATACAATTCGACTGTATTTTTGCAGGATTATTGCACAATAACCAGACTGATATTTTTGAAGAATAGAAACATTTATTTTCTATATTTTAAACATTACCATGATTTTTACCGTCGACGACTATCTTTCTCTCTGTGTCAGGGAATGGCCTGTACCACCACGCCCAGACGGGATTGATAATTCTCTGGCTTATCCGTATTGACAGTATTGTGATGAAATAAATGACATATACAGTATGACTGGTGCCTGGGTTGGAACACACGACCTGCAGTTGCGGGACTGTCTAAGCAGGTTAACGTGGCGCTGGAACGTTAAGGCCATTCGATATATCTGTCACTCCGCGCTCTCACTTTGCGCTAAACCTAGGGCCAGGAGATCAAATTTGATTTTATCACCTTAAAAAAAGATTTTTTTTATTTATCTGTAGGCGAGTCTATAGATAAATAAAACAAAACTTTTTTGTGTGAACACTATCTCGCTTGACATATTAAATTACTTTTTACAGTACCTCTTTCTTGATGTTTTTATAGGTAGTGTTGTCGTCAACGAAGTATTTAGATAAAAAATATCCGTACCAATTTCTGCATCCGTGGTTACGTGAAGGACTTCTCACCAGTACAGGCAAGTTTTACCAATTACTTTTGATTGTCATTAATTTACGGGGTTCTCAAAAGGAGCGATCGGTTGCGCCTTACCATTTCTAAACGCAAATAGTTATATTACTTTGAGCTGCCATTACAATATTTCCAGGCGCCTACTTATACACAGACGCTAGCAGCGCGCCTTCCCGATTCTGTCAAATTTTACCAATGAAACATTAGCCTTCTTGATGTGCTGGCATCTGTACTTACCGAACGGTACGTCGCGTCGATACATTCAGTCGAGAATATTGTAGCATACAATTTTATAAGTACTGTATTTTGTTTAATTGTTTTGTTAATTAATGATAAAAGCTTTTTCAAAAAAAAATGTAACCGCCTTCAAAACCAACCACTAAAAAAGGGTAAAATAACCTACAACATAACTTTTTTCTCGGAAGTCGGTGTTTTTTTTTTTAATTGTCTTTTTTGCCACCGACTTCCGAAAAAAAAGTTATTTTGTAGGTTATTTTATTCTTTTTTAGTGGTTGGTTTTGAAGGCGGTTACATTTTTTTTTGAAAAAGCTTTTATTTTACTCTTTTTAGTTTAAATATTCAACCCAAATTCTTGTCAAATAGGTACATCATTTTCTTACATGTGCACTAGAATTTTGTAATCCGTAGTAGGTAATAATATCGCTCATGTACAAAATTAGCTAATAAAATTCCCTATCTCAAAAACGACTGAACCGATTTTGATGAAACTTGCAGTGTTCCCTCAGTTGAACGATACCTAGTATAACAAAAAAAGAATGACCTAAATCGGACTTGTACTTCCGGAGATAAGCGAACACAAACTAAATCAGTCGATGCCTACTCCTTACTGTTAAGGAGTTGTACCTTCCATCATCAGCTCAGCTACATGAGATTATGATTACCACACGCAAATACTTAAATTACTTCATAATATTTGCGAAAAATTATATGTGGGCCTATAAAATTTGAGGGTTGCCCTCGATTTCTCCAAGATCTAATCATCAGATCTTGACTTGGTGAATATGGGACCACTCCGAAAGCATCTCCTTTCGAACAAAAAAAGAATTTTGAAAATCGGTCCACAATCGCCGGAGTAATCGCGTAACAAACACAAAAAAAAAAAAAAAGAAAAAAAAAAACATACAGTCGAATTGATAACCTCCTTCTTTTTGAAGTCGGTTAAAAATGGACATTAATATAAGCACTCTTTTCCTATTACAGGTGAAAAGTGGCTCCAGCGCCGTAAAATGTTGACTCCTGCATTCCACTTTCTGATCTTGAAGAAGTTCTTCGTGACTTTCTGTGAACATGCTCAGCAACTGGTGAAGAATGTGGAGGATGAGGTTGTCAAAGACCAGACGGATCTGTTTCCTCTTATGAGCAAGGCTACTCTTGGAGTTATTTGTGGTACGACACTTATTCTAATTTAAGCAAGGTTCAAAACCGAATTGCCTGTTTCGAGGCACCGTCTTAGCAGGGTACGAACGCAAATGCCTACCGAAGGAACAGGGCGGTTTTTAGTCAGTACGAGTCTGACAGTCTCTTCCGTTCCACCCTAAGAGGGCGTTTGAGTATACGTAAATCCAGAAATAAATCGCATATTGAAATAATCATCCATGCTGAATTGCCCACGTGTGTCAGTAAAGCGGTCACTCATCTAAAAATCGACTTTTGGAAGCGTTGAATAAAGTGACCCTTCCATTACAGACTGCAATCTGCAAAAAAATGTTGGTGGCTGTCGGACAACTCTTCCACCGCGCGCCCATAATGGTCAAATCAAATAGCGCGCGCTTCCTTCGTTTTCACAACCCGCAGGTTGAAGAAAGCTAGACGAAAGATTCTCGCTTTGTAATTGTATTACTTTCCCGTGTAATATTGAGTGCAAAAGATTAGTCTTTTGCACTCAATGACAGAACACAATGCAGAACACTAATCTACAATTACACATGTTCTCTGTTTTAGAAACTGCAATGGGAGCTACAACACATGACTACGGCAACTCGTTGGCTGACAAGTATTTTAAACCAATAAACACCCTGGCCTGGACTATGGTATACCGAGTAACAAGAGTATGGCTTTATGCCGACGGTTTATTCCAATTCAGTCAAGTAGCTAAAATTCAGGACAAAGCATTAGAAACTTTGAAGAAATTCACCACACAAATAATTCAGGACAGAAGAGAATATAGAAAGAACCATAAAATAAGTAGTACGGAGATTGATGATGGAGAATATGATGTGTATGGCAAGAAACCTAAGCTAGCCATGCTAGACTTGTTATTAGACGAAGAAAAAAAAGGAACGATTGATGAAAAAGGAATCACGGAAGAAGTCGATACTTTTATGTTTGAAGTAAGTTTCAAGTGCTTGTCCCAACCGGGGAATGGATTATGGGTAGGGTAAGCGACCCGATTTTTTTACTAGAGTCTGACACAGACCATGAGGACGAAGCATTTTCATCGAAATGCTTGAAACGATCGACTTATCCGCCAGTGAATGTCGTTTCTACGTCTAGTTGCTATGTTTGTACACTCCTAAGAGTGTACAAACATAGCTATGTTATGTAGCACACATCAACACCATCGTTTCGCATCTGATCGATTTTATTGAAATTTTGTAAAGGAGTAATACCATACTCATTCACCATACTACTACTACTACTCCTCTAGCATAATTACTCTCGAACTCTTCGGTTTTTTTCAGGGTCACGACACGACTGCTACAGCGCTTTCTTTCATGATCATGCGACTTGCGAACGAACCGGATGTGCAGGTAAAAAATAAAAGCGCGTAAAAAGTAAAAAACGCGGAAATTCTTGTCAGACAGCTAGCTAGCTAAGCTGGTTTTTAAAGACCGCGAGCTAAGTTACTAAGGTGGCTATTACCATTCAAAATCTATGGGGAAAAATGTTTTTGACACCTTATAAAAATATCTCAATATCTTCATTGCCTACTGATTCCAGGATTCCATAGCTGAAGAGATGAAGAACATTTTCGGTGACAGCCAAAGGCCACCAACTATTGAGGACCTGAGTCAGATGAAGTACTTGGAGTGCTGTGTCAAAGAGTCGCTTCGGTTGTACCCCAGCGTGCATTTCATCTCCAGATACTTCACGGAAGATGTCCAAATCGGTTTGTAATACGAATATTCAATGATAAATACCAACTTGTTGCGTCTGAGGCACATTGGCGACGTAAAAGCAGATTTATATCAGAGCGATATCCTAATAATGCCATAGAAAATGTCTGGCGGAATACCACCGCCTCTCTCTGCCATTTGACCAGCCCTAAGACAATTGTATGATAATTTCGACACCAACGAAAGACGATAAAATGGAATGAAAGATCCTAGAAAAGACCTCTAGCCTAGTAGCCCAGGTGAACCACCTTGGGTGCGTATCCAGATGGAAATAGGTTCCAGTGCTGCTATGCTTTTCTCTGTAAAAAATCTCGTCGCTGAAGTCTACGATGTGCTCTTCGACGAGACGGCTTTGTGAATAGGCGCGTCCACACAGAGCGAGCAGCCCCGCGAGGCATTAAGCGCGTGAGGAAACTGTCTCGCGAATCTGCTGACTCTTTGTGGACGCGCCTAAAAACAAAGTTTAGACCCAGAGTGGCGTGAGCACTGCGGTCGCCCTTAAAAGGCTGTGTTTAAAGAGAAAAGAGTTTCTTCTTCCCGCAAAAAAGCTCTTTTATTCATTGTAATATAGTTTATTTCTATTCTTACAGGTGAATATACGATTCCATTCAAAACGAATTGCAATTTCAACATATTTGATATCCACCGGAATCCGGAGATCTTCCCCGACCCAGAGAAGTTTATACCGGAGAGGTTTCTGCCTGAGAACTCTATGAAACGACATCCTTATGCTTACATACCGTTCAGTGCTGGTCCCAGGAACTGTATAGGTTGGTAGTTATTTTTTAAAATTTAACAACTCCGTGTTGGACCACGAGCAAAGAAGGGTTCAGAGAACTTTAACCAAAACTTGTTATTAATGATACTAGTGCGGTAAGTAAGCCCGAGACGGAGTCGGGGGCTTGCCATAGTCACGAGTTGGTATTAGTTTGTTTTATAATTTAGCTTATTATTTTGTTCTATAAGTTCTCAATGTCAAAGTGAAGTACCTTTGGATTTTGATTACATCGCAAACGTCAAATGATGTCTAATCTCTTGCAGGTCAAAAGTTTGCTCTAATGGAGATGAAGACTATAATGTCCTGCCTGCTGCGGACGTTCAGGTTGGAGCCAGTGACCAAACCTGAGGATCTCGTCTTCACATTAGATGTTGTTCTGCGCACAACGCATCCAATCTTCGTCCGTTTTCGGAAAAGAATCAATGAGTGACGGTAAAATGTGTATCTTTTCGTGTTATAAATAAAGATAGATTTGACTAGCTCTATTAAAATCAGCGCATCGCGTCGCGTCGCGACAGACCCTCGGTGCAATGATTTTTTCAGTTGTGAAGGAACTACTTAGTTTTTGGCTAAGATTAGTATTTTCCATTTTTATTACATTTTTGTGGATTTTTCCAATAACTGCATTCAATACTCGAACCATCTCCATGAAAAACGCTCTTTATGACAGCAGTCACATAGTGGTCGCCATGACGGCGTTTTAAAAGGATAAATTGTAGAAAACCCACGCTGAGTAATTTTTTTTCAAGACCCCCTATGAGCTGTCTTCTTTTTTTTTCGTTAAGTACTCGTATATCTATTTAGTTAGGTACCTACTTCTATTATTATACCTACTTATATTAACTCATGTATGATCGTTCCTTGCCTGTATTTAACTTTGTGCTCCTTATATTTTTATTCTTATATATTATTTTTTTAAATTTTGATTGTAATGTGTTTTTCTATGTGTATTTTATGTTAAGTCTTTAAGTTAAAAATATGGATCTCTGTGTCTGAAACCTATTCTATATCTATATCTATACATATAATAAAACTGTAGAAAAATTATTTTTGTACATTAAATAAAAACTCAAAAAATATAGCCAGGGTATTAAAGGACAACCAATAGAACCCATTTCTAGCATTTTTAGAATTTTTGTCTGTTTATCTGTTTGTCTGTTTGTCTGTTTGTCTGTGTATTTGTCCAGGTATCACGTAAAATATACGAAATTAATGTAGATAACTTTTATACACAACGATTAAGCGTAACTTGGAGAGGAATTTAGTTTTTGTTTCATTGGAATCGGTTCAGTCTATCAAAAGATATTTGAATTTAAAGTGTTTCAGAAGTTTCTTTGGTCTCACACAGATTGATTTCGTACGTCAGTCGCGCGATGTAACTTCGAATAGAAAAACTACATTATTCAAATAACTGGAATGGACTGGAATGGACTGGAATGGACTGGAATGGACCGGAATGGACCGGAATGGACCGGAATGGACTGGCCTCAATTAAGCGCTTAGAACTAAAAAATACATTGTTCGATTCCGACATCCACGCGAACGAAGTTGCGGGCACAGCTAGTAAAGTTATATTATTATTATTATTTATTATGAAATAAAACGTTACCTACCCAGGTTTATTTGTTTTATTTTTACCTATTTGCACCAATATTATAAAAAGGAAAAATTTGTATTGTGTATGTTTGTAGTTAATAAACTCAAAAACTACTGCGCTGATTTCATTTATTTTTTTCACCATTGATATTATCTACCTACACTAATACTATAAATTAATATTATTATTACTTATCTACACAAATATGCGTGTAGATAAGTATTAGATTATGAAATTAATTAATCAACGTTATAAAGTTTACACTAATGAATACTCTATTTATTTGTCTAATTTTTTTTTAAACTGGTAACCGAAGTCCGCAAAGGGTAACCGAAGAAATCCGTTGTTTTTTAGTAATTACGAGTCTGATTGTCCGTTCTGCTCCACCTGGACTCATCATCATCATTTCAGCCTATTGCAGTCCACTGTTGGACATAGGCCTCTCCCAGGGAGCGCACGATCTCCTTTTTTTTTCAGCCAGCCATTGCCTGCTACGTTCTCCAGGTCCCACCCTACTCTTACCTACAAGCGGTCTCCATTCGAGAACCTTCCTACTCCACCTATAGTCGGTTCTGCGGCAGACATGACCAGCCCATTGCCACTTCAGTTTGACTGATTTGATGATAATCCACCACAAAAAAATGATGGTCCATAATGTCTATCATCTTTTAAATAAAAATTACATATTTCCAGAAGAATGTATATGTATATCGCAGTTCATTGCTTAATGATGTTTAGTCAATATTGTCAACACAATTAGTGGTTGTTGTTGTTTGTCAATGTGTGCGAGCCCTAAGCGGCTACTGGTAACATCATGGCAGTCCTTATTTTTTTCAGTATATTCTCGGCCGTTGGTTCAATATCTTTGTTTCACGATGATTTTATTATTACAGTTGTTTTTAGTACTTTGTATTATAGTTTTAAGCTTACATCTGTATTTACGATACAGCTATGGCGGAAGATTAATTTATAAAATCAAAGGACCAAAAGAAACGTTCCTTCTTGGAAATATTTTAGATATTTTTATTACTCCTGGTAAGTGCATTTTTGTTTTATTTATCTTGTTTTTATTCAGTGGAAAGAAGCTCATGGCTAATTTATTATTATCGACCGCTTAGGGTGATTTTCAATTTTAAACGACACATTCCTTGGTTGGTATTTGGATGTGTGACTATTTATTACCTACATAACGAGTTTCCCCTGCTAAATTGATTGTAAAATTAAAAGTTCCTTTACTTTATGAACGAGGATCTATTTTAACCATCAAATTAACGTCAAAGTTGACGTTGACTTCTTTGCTTCACTAAAAAGCTTGTGCTAGGGTATCTGATTCCGTTTCATTTTCTATACAAAAAACGCAGTAAATTCTTGATGTTCGCTGTAAGGCAAAATACAGAAATTGTGTGATAATGCTTCTGATTACTACAATCAGAATACTAAATAGGGTGTCTCGGTATTTGAACTTTTTCTTAAAGTTTCGGAAGTTCAGAGTGTGACACTCGTTATCCTTGCAGTTCTGCCCTGATCCGTTACTTTGAACTGGGCATTTTTAAAACTGATAAAACAAATGTACAATGTAAAAATTATACATTATAACATAACAGACTTATAAAAATCACGTTTTAGCAAAATCATAAAATAATTGTTGTTAGTAAATCGAAAAGAAAACATTAGGAAATTAGCAAACTAGGCCTCCTCTCTATGTATATATAAGAGGGAGAAGACTGTATGTAATCCACCACGCGGACCCAGTTCATGTTGGTGGATGTCATGTTGGTTCTAGTATATTTCGCTTTCCTCTTAGTTGTCCTTCACCGGTTTGAGTCAATAAATAAATTACTCAAAGTAATACTTATGAACCTTACTGTTAATATCGTTATTAGATAGATAAAATAATAAATGTATATCTGGATTTGCGTTTTTTGTGAAACGATAGGCGTATTAAAGTATTTTATCAGTAATTTTAATGATAGAAATACATTTATCAAGTCATTTAAGTACACGTAGAGTTCACATAGATACACCAAATATAATTTTTTATAACATTATCAATCATTTAATTTTTGAGGAGCTCGTGCTTAAATAATTACAGCCGCACAGGCCGATCTTCCGGGTTAAGCCGCGCTTGCCGAGGTTGGTCTGTGGATAGGTGACCATCTGTCGTAACGAGTTTCCTCCGTGCCTCGGAAAGCACGTAAAGCCGTTGGTCCCGGAAGTCATTTGTAGATCTTTGACAGTCGTTACTGTTAGTCAGAAGCTTTATAGTCTGAGAACCAGTCTTACCATGGGGTATTATTTTACCCAGCTACTGGGTTGTGGAGGTCCGACAGGCAGTCGCTCCATGTAAAATACTGATATCCAGCTACATAGGGTTTGACTGGAAACCGACCCCAAGGCTAGGCAGATGATGATATCAATCATTTAATTTCAAGTCTTTTCTCTCTTTCTAGACCTACCTAATGTTCAGTTCATACTGTAACTATCTGTCTTTATTCAGAAATCCTATGAATTGAATATGATTCTAAACATTTAACGAATATTAAAAGAATTACTAAAAGTTTTGCTAAGAATGAAATACAGAATGCATACCTGGTTATTATCTTATTACGCTAGCGCTATAGCGAAGCATTCCCCTTTTGTTGGGTTTTTCAAATTCAGATTTTCTATAAGTACCTATACATGGGCATGCGGGCGGTGAGTAAAGGGCAACTCGCTGCCCGACCATGGACCATGCACGGGTCGACGGCGCGTTGTGTTCCACGCGCGCCTCAAAGAGCGTCAGCATGTTGACGGGGCCTACAGAGGGCCAAAGCCTGCCAGGGTCGCGGGACTTATTTCTTTACCGTGACCCTGGAACATACAACGGAAACGTTCGAAATTCACACGGACCAAGTCGCGGACGGAGTGCCTTATTCTTGGATCAAAATCCGTTTCATATTATGAAAGAAATAAGCGTACAGACAGACGACGGGAATTGACTTTGTACTATGCTAACTAAGTCGAAGTTCCAACACGATGTCTTCCTTCACTGATGAAAGTAATTACTTTTTTTTAGTACAAATGTTCGCCAATCAAATAGAATGGCGCAAACAATTTGGTAACATCTGGAAATTAACCGCTTTCAACTTACGAGTTGTGTATCTTTACAAACCTGAAGACATTGAGGTAAGCAATCAAAGCTGAATTCATTATTTGATTGAAAAGTGGTCCAATCATCAATAAATTGATTAATTGACAATATACAACTATCACACAACGCCATCTAGTCCCAAGCTAAGCAGAGCTTGAGTTACGGGTACTAGACAACTGATAGCACTTACATATTTCTAAATCCATACAAATTATACAACGTGTAACGTTAAAAGCGCAAAAAAAAAGTGGGGTAACTCAGCACATGTTACTGAACAATGTTTGTTATAAAACTTTAAAAATTCGCAAAAAAAAAATGAGAAATTGATCGAGCCCATCAGTATGAAAAACTATTTTTTTTTCGCGAATTTCCTAAAGTTTTATATTTTTACATTATTCAGTAGCATTGGCTGAGTTACCTCACGAGAGGTTTTGCGCTTTTAACGTTACACGTTGTAGATAAACTACACCCAGACACAGAACAAATGATCATCCTCATCACACAAACTTTTGACCTGGGAATCGAACCCACGACCCCCGGCATAGCAGTTCAGATCACTAACCACTAGACCAACAGCCCAGTTACCATTTCGAACACTTCAAAAAAACGCCATCTTTATTTATCTGTAGGCTCGAATTTGACTACTATATAATTATAATCTTGCCTTATTTATACAATACAAGAGGTATTATAAAACGTAAGTTAACATGTCCATCCTGATGTGTTTCCAGGTAGTGTTGTCATCAACGAAGTATTTAGACAAAAGTTATCCCTACGATTTTCTGCATCCGTGGTTACATGAAGGACTTCTCACCAGTACAGGCAAGTTTTACTAATTACTTATGATTTGTTCAAAATTCGTCTGTTTCTCATTAATTTAGGGAGTTACCAAAGTGGCTTAGAGACTACAAAGGTAACCATGATACGGGGTTTCGGCTGCGCCTAACCGTTTCTAAATGCAATTAGTTGTTGGCTATTGCTTTGAACTGCCATTACAATTTTGTCAGGCGCCAACTAAGTGAGATGATTGTGAAAAAAAATCATTATTCATTTGCTTTTTCTAGTGCAGGGTTTTTCAACCTGTGGGTCGCGACCCCCTGGGGGGTCGCGAAGCCTCTTCAGGGGGGTCGCGAACCTTCTATATGGGAGTTGTAAAAGTTTGGAAAAGCTACTGTATTACTAAAAACAATTACCATTCATTGCATTCACCTGTAATGTAACGTTACAAATTCGAGCATTTCATCGGAGAACAATCGAGCATCACAATGCGCACCTTGTATCAAATGTATACTACATGTTGGTTCTTACCGCCGCAATCGCGGCAGTAAGAACCCTCTTTGAGGAGTGGCTGGATAGGCGTTACGGCTTCCTTACCTACCGCATGACGCAGGTCCTCACCGGACACGGAAGTTTCGGGAGGTACCTGTGTCTGACGAATAAGGAGGAAACGCCTGGGTGTCACCACTGCGAGGATCGCCCGGAGGACACGGTGGAGCTTACGGTGCAGGACTGCCCCGCTTGGGCAGAGCACCGCCGTGTTCACAGTACGGCGATAGGCGGAGACCTCTCGCGCCCGGCATTGGTAGAGGCCATGCTGCGGGGCGATACGGAGTGGGAAGCGGTCGCCTCCTTCTGAAGGAGGAGGCGGGCCGCGTGAGGGAGAGGATAGCGTCCTCCCTCCACCCCAACCGCATTGGTAGACGCCCACGGCTTATGTGGCAGACGATCTCCGGCCACCGTAGGCGCGGACATGCGGGCGTCGAGTAAAGGGCAATTCGCTGCCCGACCATGGACCATGCCCGGATTGATGGTGCGTTGTGTTCCACGGGTGCCTCAAAGAGCATCAGCATAATGACGGGCCTCCCCTCTAGAGGGCCAAAGCCTGTCGGGGTCGCGGGACTCATTTCATTACCGTGACCCCGGAACATCAAGGGCTATTGAAGGACACTGTGGATTTTAGTCAGTACGAGTCTGACAGTCGCCGCCCGCCCTGCCCGGGGTGGGAGGACTCATTCGATAATTTTTACCACGTAAAAAAAAAAAAAAATTACGCGAATGCGCGATGAAAATTAGTAACTGTGTTGGATTGAATATTTATTTGTCACAAAATAAAATACATGTAAAAATATCCAACGGGTAGGGGGGTCGCGAAATATTTTTTCACACTAAAGGGGTCGTGCCATGAAAAAGGTTGAAAAACCCTGTTCTAGTGTATACGATAGATCGAGAACATGGTAACATCAAAATTGAGATAGCGTTTTGTCGTTGCATTAAAGAAAAGTAATAAGAATAGATAGACGATCGTGTTGGCCGCTCTCCGAATCCAATCTGCTTGGATATACTATTGGATTAGTTACCTAACAAAACCGATTTCTGGACAAACTAGTTTGTCCTAATTTTGAAAGATGACGAGTCTCAAAGTCAGTCACTTTCTGGTTTACTAGATGTATAAGGACATTAAATTAAACACTCTTCTCCCTTTTCAGGCCAAAAATGGCTGCAGCGCCGTAAAATGTTGACTCCTGCATTCCATTTTCTGATCTTGAAGAAGTTCTTCGTGACTTTCTGCGAACATGCTCAGCAACTGGTGAAGAATGTGGAGGATGAGGTTGTCAAGGACCAGACGGATCTGTTTCCTCTTATGAGCAAGGCTACTCTTGGAGTTATTTGTGGTACCTACGACACTTATTCTAATTATCAAACAGTTTTATCCAAGGTCCAAGTTTTCCTGGCTCAGGGGGGGCATCATCTAAACAGGGTGCGAACGTAAAGTGCTACAGGGTGGTTTTAGTCAGTAGGAGTTTAAAAGTCCTTTCCAATTCACCCAAAGAGGACACGTAAGTCCAAAATTAAGCGATAACCATCCATGCTGACGTATTTAATAAGTTAAACGGTCATTCATCTAAAAATAGATTTGTTTCCACAAATCTATTTGTTTAATGTTTATTAACGGTGGGTCTCATCTATACAGACTAAAATCTGCAAGAATTGTTATAGTCTGACGATCAACTATGCCACCGCGCGCTCTATTATTATTATTATTATTATTATCAGCCCATAGTGTCCCACTGCTGGGCAAAGGCCTCCCTCCACTCCTTCCACTTCTCGCGGCTTTCTGCGACCGTGGTCCAGTCCTTCATGAAGCGGTCCAAATCATCATCTTATTGATCAATTTAAAAAGCGCGCGCTTCCCCGACTTCCTGTGATACACTTATGTCCAATACGAAATTACAACCTACAGATTGCTGGAAAGTGAGAGGAAAGATCACTGTTACCAAAAGGCAGTGATTTGGGCTGTAATAACTTCACCATGTTATAGTAAAGTCTAAGACGAAACATTAAAGTTCTTTGTTTTAGAAACTGCAATGGGAGCTCCAACAAATGACGACGGCGACTCGTTGGCTGACAAGTATTTCAAACCATTAAACACCCTGGCATGGACTATGGTCTACCGAGTAACTAGAATATGGCTTTATGTCGACGGTTTATTTCAATTCAGTCATGTAGCTAAAATTCAGAACAAAGCATTAGAAACTTTGAAGAAATTCACAACACAAATAATTCAGGACAGAAGAGAATATAGAAAGAACCATAAAATAAGTAGTACGGAGATTGATGATGGAGAATATGATGTGTATGGCAAGAAACCTAAGCTAGCCATGCTAGACTTGTTATTAGACGAAGAAAAAAAAGGAACGATTGATGAAAAAGGAATCACGGAAGAAGTCGATACTTTTATGTTTGAAGTAAGTTTCAAGCGCCCCAACCGGGGAATGGATAGGGTAGGATAAGCGACCCGATTTTTATGCTAGAGTCTGGCACAACCCATAAGGACGAAGCATTTTCATCGTAATGCTTGAAACGTTCGACTTATCCGCCAGTGAATGTCGTTTCTACGTCTAGTTGCTATGTTTGTACACTCTTAGCTCATCGTTTCGCATCTGATCGACTTTATTGAAATTTTGTAAAGGAGTAATACCATATTCATTCACCATACTACTACTACTACTCCTCTAGCATAATCACTCACGAACTCTTCGGTTTTTTTCAGGGTCACGACACGACTGCTACAGCGCTTTCTTTCATGATCATGCGACTTGCGAACGAACCGGATGTACAGGTAAAAAATAAAAAATAAAAGCAGCTGACAATCGCTCACGATTGTCAGCAAAAAACGCGGGTATTCTGGTCAGACAGCTAGCTAGCTAAGCTGGTTTGCAAAGACCGCGAGCTATATTACTAAGGTGGCTATTACCATTCCAAATCTATGGGGAAAAATGTTTTTGATAGCTCATTAAAAATATCACAATGTCTCCATTGCCTACTGATTCCAGGATTCCATAGCTGAAGAGATGGAGAATATTTTCGGTGACAGCCAGAGGCCACCAACTATTGAGGACCTGAGTCAGATGAAGTATTTGGAGTGCTGTGTCAAAGAGTCGCTTCGATTGTACCCCAGTGTGCATTTCATCTCCAGATACTTCACGGAAGATGTCCAAATCGGTTTGTAATACGAATATTCAATGATAAATACCAACTTGTTGCGTCTGAGGCACATTGGCGACGTAAAAGCAGATTTATATCAGAGCGATATCCTAATAATGCCATACAAAATGTCTGGCGGAATACCACCGCCTCTCTCTGCCATTTGACCAGCCCTAAGACAATTGTATGATAATTTCGACACCAACGAAAGACGATAAAATGGAATGAAAGATTTGACCTCTAGCCTAGTAGCCCAGGTGAACCACCTTGGGTGCGTATCCAGATGGAAATAGGTTCCAGTGCTGCTATGCTTTTCTCTGTAAAAAATCTCGCCGCTGAAGTCTACGATGTGCTCTTCGACGAGACGGCTGTGTGAATACGCGCGTCCACACAGAGCGAGCAGCCCCGCGAGGCATTAGGCGCGTGAGGAAACTGTCTCGCGAGTCTGCTGACTCTTTGTGGACGCGCGTAAAAACAAAGTTTAGACCCAGAGTGGCGTAAGCACTGCGGTCGCCCTGAAAAGGCTGTGTTTAAAGAGAAAACAGTTTCTTCTTCCCGCAAAAAAGGTCTTTTATTCATTGTCACATGGTTTATTTCTATTCCTACAGGTGAATATACGATTCCATTCAAAACGAATTGCAATTTCAACATATTTGATATCCACCGGAATCCGGAGATCTTCCCCGACCCAGAGAAGTTTATACCGGAGAGGTTTCTGCCTGAGAACTCTATGAAACGACATCCTTATGCTTACATACCGTTCAGTGCTGGTCCAAGGAACTGTATAGGTTAGTAGTTCTTTTTTTTTAATTTAACAAGTCCGTGTTGGACCACGAGCAAAGAAGGGTTCAGAGAACTTTAACCAAAAATTGTTATTAATGATACTAGTGCGGTAAGTTGGTTTTTACAAACGAGTAGACGAATGTAAGCCCGAGACGGAGTCGAGGACTTACCATAGTCACGAGTTGGTAGTAGTTTTTTTTGTAATTTGGCTTATTATTTTGTTCTATAAGTTCTCAAAGTCAAAGTGAAGTACCTTTGGATTTTGATTACATCGCAAACGTCAAATGTTGTCTTGCAGGTCAAAAGTTTGCTCTAATGGAGATGAAGACTATAATGTCCTGCCTGCTGCGGAGGTTCAGGTTGGAGCCTGTGACCAAACCTGAGGATCTCGTCTTCACATTAGATGTTGTTTTGCGCACAACGCGTCCAATGTATGTCCGTTTTCGGAAAATAATCAATGAGTAACTAACAAACCACTTTGCTACTAAGTACAAACCGCGACGCGACGCGACGTTAGAAACATTGACAGATTTCTAGTTGCTTTTAAAATGAGTACGCGGCGCCTTTCTGCGTCGTGTCATCGGTAAAATGGGTCTTTTCGTGTTATAAACAAAGATAAATTTTGACTAGCTCTATTAAAATGTGCGGGTAGCGTCGCGTCTTGGTGTGAAACCCTAAGTTGCAAAACACGATGCAAGAGGTATTTGTGCAATGAAATTTTTTGGTTGGTTCCTTCCCTTTGTATATATTTGTGTATTTTTCAATAGTTACTACATTTTTGTGGATTTATGGCATAAATACAAGTATATACCACCAACCCCTTGAAAAATGCCTTCTATGTCGGTAGTCACATGGTGCGAGAGCCGGCTGCAGAAGTACCTACGTCATCGGCTACCCCAATAGGCTATATTTAGATCGTTAACCGACACTTAAACACGTAAAAAAAATCAGGTCTGCCAGAGCCGATCCTGCCGGGTCATAGAAATAATCGATATTTTTTGACATAATTTTTTAATAAAAATTACGTCATAAGATACCCGAATGAAAGTGCTGGCAGCAGTTAACCATTGATTAGTTATGTAAAAAAAAGTTGGTCTGCCATTGCGCAGCCTGCCGGAAGTACGTGGCAGACCCCTAAATATATGCCCTTCTGACTCACTAAACCTACCTCATCGAGTACCCGGATGGAACCAACGCTAAATAATAGCCAAGATGCCCCTGATAGTGGATCAAAAGGTCTGCCAGGTCTAAGCCTGCCGGAACTTAGTGTTCAAAGCATTTGAAGTTGATAGGGAGCGTAATTTCACCTGAAGTCAAAATAACAATTAACATTTAAAATAACATTTTTTATCATTGTTTTGTTTCTGAAGTTATACAAATTCATGAATATTAAATATTTTTTATCGAAACATTAAATAAAAAAACACGTGTAGGGATAAAAGATGTAAATTCAAAATTTAGCAATAATCACTCGAGTTCAATAACATGCTTACAATTTATATACATACTATATACATACAACTGTCAAAACTTAGTTTAAGTTGGCATTAGAATTACCTGGATTCTGTATACATATTTGTAAGTTTAGGGAACTAAGTAGGCTTTCGAGTGGAGAACCTGTTATTGAGTAAATCAAGTCAACGCCTAATTAACTTGACCACCACCAGGATCTCTCCCATCGTCTGAGCCGTAGGACGTCCACTGCTGAACATAGGTCTCCCTTTTAGATTTCCACATATACTGGTTGGAAGCGACCTGCATCCAGCGTTCTCCGGCGAACTTTATAAGGTCGACTATCTATCATGTTGGTGGACGTCCTACGCTGCGCTTGCTAGTCCGTGGTCTCCACTCTAGTGCTTTTCGACCCAATCGCCATCCATTGACCATCTTCTCTGCGAGAAATATGGCCTGCTCATTGCCACTTCAGCTTGCTAATCTGGGGGGCTATATTATATGTTGTTGTGGGCTATATTTGAGCGACGCGACGTTGTGCTTTGAGATGAGGCCGATAGTGAAAGGCCACGTTTCGGTGCCATAAGTCATCACTAAAACACATTGGTTCAAGACTTCTGTCTTGAGACACTAAGGTATGTGTGTTATCACCTTTTTTGAAGAACAGCACCACCTCACCAATGCTCCATGCTTCAGCCGTTTGCCATCGAACAGGACGGTGTTAAACAGTTCTGGAGGACTTTAGGTACCGATTTTCCACCCGCTCTCAGAAGCTCTGAAGTGATATACGGTGACGGAATCACTTCAGAGGTTCTGAGAGCGGGTGCAGCAAGCTGAAGTGGCAATGAGCAGGCCATATTTTTCGCAGAGAAGATGGTCAATGGATGGCGATTGGGTCGAAAAGCACTAGAGTGGAGACCACGAACTAGCAAGCGCAGCGTAGGACGTCCACCAACAAGATAGATAGACGACCTTATAAAGTTCGCCGGAGAACGCTGGATGCAGGTCGCTTCCAACCAGTATATGTGGAAATCTAAAGGGGAGACCTATGTTCAGCAGTGGACGTCCTACGGCTCAGATGATGGGAGAGATCCTGGTGGTGGTCAAATTAATTAGGCGTTGACTTGATTTACTCAATAACAGGTTCTCCACTCGAAAGCCTACTTAGTTCCCTAAACTTACAAATATGTATACAGAATTCAGGTAATTCTAATGCCAACTTAAACCAAGTTTTGACAGTTGTATGTATATAGTATGTATATAAATTGTAAGCATGTTATTGAACTCGTAGTGATTATTGCTAAATTTTGAATTTACATCTTTTATCCCTACACGTGTTTTTTTATTTAATGTTTCGATAAAAAATATTTAATATTCATGAATTTGTATAACTTCAGAAACAAAACAATGATAAAAAATGTTATTTTAAATGTTAATTGTTATTTTGACTTCAGGTGAAATTACGCTCCCTATCAACTTCAAATGCTTTGAACACTAAGTTCCGGCAGGCTTAGACCTGGCAGACCTTTTGATCCACTATCAGGGGCATCTTGGCTATTATTTAGCGTTGGTTCCATCCGGGTACTAGATGAGGTAGGTTTAGTGAGTCAGAAGGGCATATATTTAGGGGTCTGCCAAGTACTTCCGGCAGGCTGCGCAATGGCAGACCAACTTTTTTTTACATAACTAATCAATGGTTAACTGCTGCCAGCACTTTCATTCGGGTATCTTATGACGTAATTTTTATTAAAAAATTATGTCAAAAAATATCGATTATTTCTATGACCCGGCAGGATCGGCTCTGGCAGACCTGATTTTTTTTACGTGTTTAAGTGTCGGTTAACGATCTAAATATAGCCTATTGGGGTAGCCGATGACGTAGGTACTTCTGCAGCCGGCTCTCGCTCTACATGGTCGCCATTACCATGACGGCATTGTACGAAACTCATGCCTTTTCATTTTTTTCAAGAGCACCGATGAGCTGTCTTCTTTTTTGTTTGTTATCTATTTTAAGCTACTTCTATAATAAAATGTTACCTACCTAGGTATATTTGTTTTCTTTTTACCTATGAAATACATGTACCATTACCTTTAATTTGGTTCATCTATATTAATACCTGGCTAACTGATCGAGCAATCTGTGTAAGGACGGCGGCATAAGTGGAATGTTATCACTGATTAAAACATTGTTTTTATGACCTGAATGAAAGAATAAATACGTTTTTTTTATCTTATCTATGTTATAATGTAACTCTCAACGAAACCCCATAACTGGAGCTTTTTGTGTAGATTACTAAACACGTGAAATATAAATTAGATGTTTTATCTTTTGACTAAAAGCCTTACCTAGGTCTGAACACAACGACCATGCCCGGGTCGACGGCGCGTTGTGTTCCACGCGCGCCTCAAAGAGTGTCAGCACGCTGACGGGGCCCCCTGCAGGGGGCCATAGCCTTGCCGGGGTCGCGGGACATACGTACACCGCGACTCCGGCACACAAACAAGGCTACTGAAGGACACCGTGGATTTTAGTCAGTACAAGTCTGACAGTCCCTCCCGCCCTGCCCGGGGTGGGAGGTCTCATTGGATGATTTTACCACGTAAAAAAAAAAAAAAAAAAAAAAAAAAAGGTCTGAACACAAGAAAAAAAGACAGCTTCTTTGCTTTAGTACGTAGCAGCTCCAAATTTTTTATGTTTCAAGCCACGAAAACGGGAAAATCATGAAATATAAAATATTTAAATAATATAAAATATTAGAGATTGTGTAAAATTCATCCTCAACGTTGTTGGCTAGTAATGTGCCCAAGAAAACAAAAAAAATTACTCATTTCATTTTGTATTTTTGTTGTATTTTTTTACACAATGACTTTCACACTTCAGGCAAAGAAAAATGCTATATACACAAGAGACAACACACAAAATATTACAATCTACTTGTCGGTTCGTTGTTTGAGATTCTAATTTGGTAAATGTTTATTCAACTTGATAATATGATGTTGACTTTCTACGCTGCGATTGTGTACCTGTACTGGATTCAAATTTTTCGCTTCTCGGATTTCGCTTTCGTAGTTTTCCTTCCCATAGTTTCTGTAAATAGAGATTAACGTATTACATAATTATTTCTTTACGATCACTGAACGTTTTCAAAGATAACTGCGTGTTGTAATCATGGTTACTGATACATAAACGTCACTCGGTTCGTAGTTTTAAGCCCGCTGTACACATTGGGCCAACGCATTGGGCCAGCGTATTGGGCCAGAGTGTACAGACCTACTTGGCGGTATGTTGGCAGTTGGTGGGAATACTGGCCGGCCAACCGAAAGTTGTCGGTTTTTTGTGCACCAATCAAAGGATCTTGGTGTGCTCGCATACAGCTTTCACACTTTGGCCCAATGTGTAAACAGCGACATTTGGAATTCCTTAATTTGGCCCAACATGCTGGCCCAATGCCTTGGTCCAATGTGTATAGCGGCCTTTACAGGTGTTATGACGCCACAAGGACTCCCGAACTTCAAAGCATTTTATCTTAATAAATAATTCTCGATTTAAAACAAAAAAAAACGTGTTCCTTATTTTTCAACACTGTGACTGAT
Source organism: Agrotis ipsilon (assembly GCA_028554685.1). Lineage (NCBI taxonomy): Eukaryota > Metazoa > Arthropoda > Insecta > Lepidoptera > Noctuidae > Agrotis > Agrotis ipsilon. The sequence continues at coordinate 3,694,793 of CM052965.1, forward strand.
GGACTAAATAGATTTTCATAAACTACCATATTGTTTCTTTTAGAGCATGCAAGTGTTAAAAAAGTATGGCATGACGTCGCAATAATTTTAGGCGTCATAATATATATATGACGTCATATCGTCGGGAAAAACAAGACAACGACGGTAAGTATTAGGTCTGATTTTGGTCACGTACCGTAAAATCTTTAAATAGCATTGTAGCTAAGTGCTATTAGATAAGAGTCAGAATTCCTCTAAATGTGAATTAGCCATTATTAAAGTATTATTGCGTAGTCACGAGCAATAACAATTAAGCTACAAAATGTGTCGCAATGGTGGCGATCAAGATCATTCTTATAACGAGTTTGTTTGGCTATAGGTAGTTTTAAGTATATAAATGTATATAATTTGTTAAGCATATATAATTATAGTTTAACCCATACTGGGCCCACGTGGTAGTCTTCAGTCCACGAATCTGTATCTGTAGGTAGATATCTATTACTAATTAGCTGGCCCGACAAACTTCATACCGCCTATAACTAACGTCACTGACTTGTGTGTGCAAAAACAATATAAATATAGTAAAGAGATGTTTTTAAAAAAATTCGGGCAATTTTTATTTTTTATCTCCGTAAGAACCATCCTCGTACTTCAAGATAAAAAAGAATTATCGAAATCGTTCCAGCTGCTCTCGAGATTTGCGCTTAGCAACACATTCAGGAATTCATTTTTATATTATAGATCTAGCTTTATATATCATACAGATAGATAGATATTACAAAGCTGTTTCTTTGGCTGAACGAACCTCAGGAACGAATGGTTCGCATTAAACAAAATTGTGTCAGATTTTCTATTTATCGAGGAACGCTGGAGAATAGGCTGTAAGGTAAAGGGAGATTATTTGGTGAGACAGGCAACTCAGTGATAGAGTCTTAAAAGTCTCTTAAACTTACCTATGCATGCTGTAAAGCGAAATGATGTGTCACCACATCTTGTCCACTTTTTTTTGTGGTATACTATTTGCATGCGTTTTGAAAGACTTTTAAGACCCTATCACTGAGTTGCCTGTCTCACCAAATAATCTCCCTTTACGCTATAACATCACGGTACGACCAATACGAGCCGGACAGTGGGTGAAGCCGCGAAGAATAGCTAGTAGTAAATAAGTACCTTCAATGATTTTCTGAACTTAGTGGACATGGCACTGAACAGCAATGGGTTGAGGACTGTGGGCAGCCAACTGTTAAACATCGCCATTTTGTGCACCGGTGACCACCACTGTAAAAAAAAACAAACATTTCATACTACAGGTGTACCTAAAACCCAAAGATGGACTAGGGCACAAATGTCATGTACCCCTGTCGCCTGCAATGTTCCAGCACCGTCGCACTACCTCATCTCATGTCTCTGGCGACTCAAGTCGCGCGATGTTACCAGACATGAGTCGAAGTCGAAGTCCGTCGGCAACATCTCAAATGACATGTGTCACATAATTGTCCCTAAGTGTATCTTTGGCTAAAGGTGCTGATAGACTTAAGCATTCACTGGTCACATCTAACATTTGCTGTTGGAGCCAAACATCGCTAACATTTTCACGATCTTTCTAGTCGATGATCGTTGAAATAATTTTGATTCTTCATGAAGTTGTCAGACTGTCAAGTCGACAATAGTCAGCTCGGCAAAAAGGTACAATAGTCGCTCGTCAGAATGCTTGTTAGTTTAAAGCTCTCGTTTCTTTTTTCTAAAATGTAACATTTGCAAGACAAGTGCTCAAATTTACCAGCACGTTTAGTACACCCACATTTCGCCAGTTATTTTTAAGTCTCGTGTAAAGGAGGTGAGGCCATTGCCATCAACCGGGCACAATTTCAGACTTCGTAGTTACTACTGAGAAATTCCTAATGGATAACGCCAGCTCACTTATTGCCCGACTGGGAATCAGACCCGGTTACTCATACACAGTTATAGCTTCTGCGACGAGTAGACCGGAGAGAGTAGAGTCGGTGGCAAAAAAGACAATGAAAAAAAAACCAACGGCTTCCGAAAGAAAAGTTATTTTGTAGGTTATTTTACCCTTTTTTAGTGGTTGGTTTTGAAGGCGGTTACATTTTTTTTTTAAAAAGCTTTTATTTTTTAATATAAAGAAGTTAAATTAATCAATCAATATACCTTATGAAGATGTGCAAACTTCTCGTAGTCGACTGCAAACATCAATGTTCTGAGTAGGAAGAATGGCAGCCAGCAGATCACGAATGACACAGTCAGGGCTACTGGATAACAAAACAAAATATAGTTTGGTAATGATTTGACTAACAGATCACGTGGAGGAAAGAAGCTGGTGGCTAAATAATTACAACCACACAGGCCGATCTTCCGGGTAGCCGCGCACGCCGAGGTTGGTCTGTGGATGGGTTTGTCTGTCATAGCAAGTTTCCTCCGTGCCTCCGTAAGCACGTAAAGCCGTTAGGGCTGTCATTTGTAAATAGATATGCAGTTTCTCTATCTAAAATACTAAGCTGCCTCTGGTGCGACGAAGCCGACCCCAATATAGTTGGGATATTGTGGTCATCATCTACGCAGTAGGCCAGTGTTTAGAGAGCTGGACAAACCTCTCTAACGCCTAATGTATCTATACAACACTTTGTCTTTCTATATTATGTGTTCGTAACAACCCAATTTATAGTTAATATAGTCGGGAAAACGCTAGACAGAGAATGATTTGACTAACAGATATGTTTAATTGTTCATTTTCATTGCATTCATTTCTCACATTTGGTTTATATCACGTTCAGCTGTCTGATTTCGAATGAAAAATAACAAATGAAAGGCAAATATAATCATAATAACTACAGTCATTCTTACTCTTTCTAGATAACTACGGTTGCAGTTGATTCACGTATATTTGATGAATATACGTGAATCAACTGCAACTGTAGTGACACATATCGGATAAAGTTTTTTGCGATTAAACTAATTTTGATAGCGGTAACAAACAATTTTTGACAGGTTAGATTTGAAGCTATTCCCTTTATAGTTGTTTTTTTAAACCACCCAGAAGTATGAGCACTGAGACGCGGTGCACTGCCGATGTTATTTATGATATCACACGTAATATGTAGGTAAGTATTAATTGTAGCTGAATTGACGGTAGGTGAACTAAACGTAGACGAATTATCCATTATGTATTTCGTTCATTTGTTATTAGAAACATTTGTGCACCAATCATTAGGTATACCAACTGCTAGGTCTTTTGACCGTAGTTATAACAACGTAAAATAAACTAAAGTTGTTCTAACTACACGAAAGTAGTTAGAACAACTTTAGTTGTTATGGTCCGTAACCAAAATAAACGGAAAGTGAAGCACTTGATTTAAATTCAGTTAACGCTAGATAAAATCAACTTACCAATTAATTTATTAACTTTCTTTCTTTTGAATCCACTATTGAACACTGAGCCCTTTAATTGGTACATTTCATTAGTACCGTTAATCCTGAATGCTATCATAGAGTAAAAGAAAGTCATGACAACCAGCGGAACTATGAATGTGAGCACTCCATTCACTACACTTACAACTCTACCGAAATAAGATGGCACAGAAAAACAAATCAACGTGTTCCCAGTATCGAATATTTCTAACATCCAAAATTCTGGCAAGGTCTCAAGGATTGCCACCGTCCATATAGTCCCAATAATCTTGCCAACTCTTCGCCACTCTGACGTGCCTTGCAAAATCATTGGATAGCAAACTGCAACGTATCTCTCCCCCGCGAGAGCTGTCATCACCAGGATACTGTTGTTCCAAAGGATACTTATGAATAAGAAGTGTATGCACAAGACGAAATTACACGACCACACTCCATAGCGGTATTGAAACAAGTCGTTATTTTGAGTCAAGAGTTGGTAGATGATGATCAAGATAGGTAAAGTGACGAGTAGATCCGACACAGCCAGGTTGAAGAGGTAGCAGTTGGTGGCGGTGTGCATGCTCTTGTCGTAGTAGATGACGATACATGTGAGGATGTTGCCGACGAGGCTGGTGATAAAGATCATGAACAATGCCACTGAGAATATAACTTGAGAACTGTACGGCACTTCAGTGAGAGCCAACTTCACGTAGTTGTGCCAGTCTTCGGTCATGTTTATGTCACTTTCATTCATATTGTTGACTTTTCTAACTTTTAAATCACAGTAACAATACTTGACACACGCGGATCTTTTATAAAACTTTGTGTATATTCACAAGTTTCTCGCGTAGTATTACGTGGTCGACTGAGCTAATGCTGCCGGTACTGGTCAATGTTTATCTAATACTCTATATTACTACTTATCAACGAAGTAGTGTGTTCAGCAAAGTACATAAGCGATTAACTGGATTAATTCTTGGGCCTGATGCGTGGGCGTGGGTTGTTTGATAAATTATTTAATTCGCGGATGAAAGGACCAATAAAATTATGTATCTAATTTCCTGTATATTTCCTTACATATTAAGGGCGAGTAGGTATTAAAGTTTTATAAGGGTAAATTGATTATTTTCTAGTAGGTAATTCGGTATTGTTAACTGGTATATCTAGGGTGACACTCAGGCTAGGCTGGGCGACGATCTTCGCAAGGTGGAAACGGCGGGATAACCAGTGATCGAGTAAAATAGCGTACTATTGAACAGGCCTATGTTCAGCAGTGGCCTTCTATAGATTAATGATGAGATTGGTTCCACAAAGTTTGTTCAATTGTAGCATTGATCCTCACCACGTGTAATAGAAATGTGTGGTTATATGAACTGACCACAGATTTCTATTACACGATGTAGTTAAATTGTCAAAAACCTACATGCTGTAGCATTGTTACACTCGGTCCTCTCTGTATCATTTCAACTAATAGCCATGGCAATGTTCCTTCCTTCAACTAAGAAACTTTTGAGTTAGCCTTACCCAAATGTTCATAAAATTATAATTATTAATCTTCACTCTCGCAAACCATTAAACAAATTAATTGACACTGATTTATCAATTACTTTAGAGAGAGTCGGGGTCACAGCAGGCCAAGAAAAAGACGTCGGGACGATCTGAAAAAGTTCCGTCTGAACTGGAAGGAGGTTGCGCATATTCGTGAAATCCGTAAGACGTAGACGAAGGTCTTTTAATCCATTCGTACAACTAATAGCTCGTTCACGACTTTGGTCTAAGTAGTGAGCGGAGCGACGGGCGGCGCGAATAAAATGTTACTTTGTAATACGCGAATTCATAATGTCAACTCATATCCTGTCAAAAACAATTCGATCTTACCGCTCGCCGCCCCGCACTAAGTGACCGCTCACAAGTGCACTGCACACATCCATCGAGCTATTATTACTACGTATAGAGATGACACCACGTGACACCACTATGTCCCGTCCAAGATGAGTGCGCGCGCACAAGTTCACACAGATCAGTCACAGTGGTCACACATCACGGTTTTTGTAATTGTACTGTACCGTCAGCACGAGTTTTAAGTATTTGAGACGTAAAGTAAACTGGAACTTTGACGACGTCAAATTGACAATTTTCAAGGAAAAAATTGGTTCCTTCTTCGCACACCAGAGGCGCTGTTCCATATTTTCATACAAGAAACGCTGTAAATACTGGAAAAACTCTGTATAGTAAAATAGTGAAAACTCGTGCTAGGGGTACTGTAATCTACGCAAAAACTTTTACAAAACATATTATTCGGATCTCTCTTTCTCTACATTACATTTGAAGCAGAAAAATGTAAATAATCAAATTCACGTGTAAGTAGTCTGTCGACGGCAAACAGAATTTCTATTTTTGCGTAGTATGAGCAATTCGAAGGTCTTCCCATTGAATGAAATACTTACACATATAAATCATCAGTGAAACCATTTAGGCCGCCACTGTTTACATTTGTATATGATGTATTGTTTTATTTATGCGTTGTTAGTTTTTAGGGTTCCGTATACAGGGTGATTTTTTCAACATGGCGTAGGTACTCGTATTGGACAAATCCTGAACTATGAGGAATGGCGAAAAACACTAAAAGTATCGAGTTCGAGTCTTGCAGCCGATTTTGATGAAAATCAAAACTGAATAAATAAATTTTTCAAAAATCAATAGCCTACAAAAATTTCATTATTCAGTTTTAGTTTACTAGTCGGTAGGTTCTTCATAGAAACTGAAACCGTTGATTTTTTTGAATACTCTGTTACACCATTTGATGCTTAGTGTTCTTACTGAGGTTCTAATTATGGAATGTAATGATATAAGGCAAACTTAAGGCAAATATCGCATTTGGAAATATGTACCTAGCTGAATTCCTTATATGTATTTCAAGGCAATGTTTTCGGAACCACAAAAAATCACCCTATATGTATAACAAACGTTTTTGATGTGTAGCATTTTTACTATCGCTACTGTAGAAATGATTTCGTGAAATATTATAAAAGTGTAGGTATAAATGTAAGCGGAGCAGGATTGGTCGAGTCGCTTCCGCTCATGATGTTTGATTTGACCAATGAGTGCGGGCAGAGGATACGATGAGCTGACAGCTGATTTTGATGACAGCAACTCTTGATGAGGTGTCGTTGGACGGGTAAAGCAAGGTTGCCCAACCCTTACTTTAGATGTGTGAATCAAATTATGAAACTTTTTCCGAGATCTGCCCAGATTTCTTTCACGCTCTTGGAGATTACAATCTCACTGATTTGTTTGTTTTCACTCTAAGGGCTCTAATCACCAGGACGCCATTAGTCGCACAACGAGGTCACAATAACTGAAAAAAAAATATTCAAAAAATTGCAAGCTATGCCGATATTTTCCCAAAATGTGAAATAGCTAGGGATAAAATAAATCCAAACAACCAATTTTTATCAACTTATTTATTAAACATGAAAAAATATTTCATACACCCACACACATTTAGATTTTCATAGAATTTATTTACTTTTCAATTAACTTAACTGGGACATAACTTAAAATAACATAATGCTAAATAATGATAATTATAAACAAACAGTCTTTTAGAGCTTTCGAACAATAATTAAATACCTATTAAATATCATAATGATGGAGATTTTCAATAAAGGCGAAATAATTATAAGTAATTTGAGTATCTTAGTTTTATTTTAACTAATTAAGTAAGTTGACAATTTTTAAGCGTTCAAGCCAAACTCAACGCAGAACGCTGCATTTTAGAAAAATAAACTAAAATGATAACGTCCGAGAGTAATTTTTAAAATTGGTCCTTCTTTATGATTTTCGTATCGATTTTCCGATTTGTGGGAATCTTTTTATGTATTTTCCCTGAAATATCAACCTACAATAAATTAATATCTTTGTTAATTGTAGTTCTTTACAAAAAGTTTTGGTAAAACAGTTATTGATGAACTTTCAATTTTCAAAAAGTATAATGCCAACCGCCACTCGCTTGGAGGCCTGCGTCCCACCAGTTGGAACATTACATGCTGATATATTTTTTAATAAGCTTTTGCTTTCGACTCTTGGTTAAGTCAGAGATGACAGAGATAAAGTCGACCAGACTATTTTCAATTTAGACTTTTAATTTCTAGCCGATTAATTCAAACTGTTAATTAGCAAATTCTGATTAATCATTACAGCCACACAGGCCTATCTTCCGGGTTAACCCATGCTTGGTCTGTAGATGGATGACCATCTGACATAGCGAGTTTCCTACGTGTCTCGGAAAACACGTAAAGCCGTTGGTTCCGGCTATCACTTGACATTTACAGAAGTCAGAAGCTCAGTCTGACAACCATGGTCTTACCATGGAGTCCGATAAGCAGTCGCTCCATGTAAAATACTGATATTCAGCTGCATCTTGTTCGACTGGAAGCCGACCCCAATATAATTGGGAAAAGGCTAGGGAGATGATGTGAAACATTGATCAACTTTCTATCGTAATATTTAGCTATTTTCCTATAGCTTTCATTTGAACGACCAGAGACAATAGACGACAAAAGACCAATATGGCCACAACTTTTTTCTTCACGAAAAAGTAAAAACATTTAACGACATTAAGCAACATAACTACTTCCAAGTAGGTTTTTTGGGTTTTTTTAGCCGTTGGTTGGTAAGAACCAGCCGTGTAAGCACTTGGGCGCTGGTGAAGGAGTGTCGAAGGTGGCCCTTGCTACCTCACACATGGTCTTGGCGTCTAGGACCAGCATGGCCACTGAATGTGTCTTTTCTCCACCCCATACTAACGCGCTTAGGAGTACACCGTCATCTTCGTCCTGGAAGAAAATTATTAAGGTTTTTATAGGTACGATACATAATTAAAAAAAGTTTTTTTTTAACATGGACCTCTTGGACACAGACTGCTTGAAGCAGTCAGTATCGACTACTCGAGCAGTCGAACTACTACCTTCGGGCGGTCACAGTCATACATGGACTACCTGTGCAATCGACAGCTGGAGCATTCGATAGTAACGTTTAAAAGACTCGGTGTCATTTCAAATTTTAATATAGAACCAACTAGAATCGAAAATTTAAAATACGTTCAGTACTATTCGACGATTTATGACCCCGAATTAATAATTGGAACGCCCCCCCGAATTAATAATATCAAAATGTTGTAGTTGGTGCTGATGACAGAATGCAATACTTAGTGGTGCGTAAAATTCTTGGTACCTTAGTACATTTTTTTATGCAATGACATATTATAACTAGCGCCGAGTCAAAAGGACTTCAGTACCCTTGGCACGAGTTTTCAGTAAATGAAACGTAAAGTAAACTGGAACTTTGACACTTTCAAATCGTCAATTTTCAAGGACAAAATTAGTTCCTTTTTCGCACACCAGAGGCGCTGTTCCATTTTTTCCTTGAAAATTGACAATTTGAAAGTGTCAAAGTTCCAGTTTACGTATCATTTACTGAAAACTCGTGCTAAGGGTAGGTACTATAACTGCATTTCATACAATTGGCATGTGTTATTGTTGGTCAAACGAAAGTTTGACTAACATAATTTCAAGTGCAATCTCACCTTAGCGTTAGGTCTCGGCACAAAGATCGGCTCACTGGGATAACAGTTCAGGTTGCACCATGTCTTAGTTTCTCCAGTCTTAGTGTCCACTTTGATGACCTGGAACAATAAGATAGTATTCTAATATTTTAAAATATTTAGGCTTCGGTTCCACCGAGACGAAGTGGAGCAGAACAGAGAGCGATTCACCAATTACAAGGCTTGAAATGCACATCTCTTCTCCACTCAAGCCATGTGATTGGTGAATCGCGCTCCACTCTCCCTCAGTAGAACCGCAGCCTTAACGCCTGCTACGCTTATCGTAAAGCGCATTTTTTTTAATCAACTACGTTTGGAACTCGAACCCGCGTTTTCCGGATTCGTTTAGTTAATATGTGGTTTGGTGTGGGTGACAGAATAGATTCAGAAGGCAAAAGTCAACAGTGATTTCTTACCGTTCCAGGATTCTCGGCGTCCACATCTGAGCTGATAGCGTAGAAGTATCTATAGGGTTTACCTGCAATAAAGTACGTTTTAATCATTAGTGGGACAGGAATTCGGAGTATAAAAAAAAAATGATGTCCATACATTTTGAAAATCCTTTATTTCTAAAGATCCTCACCTGCGTTTTGCTTAGCTTGCATTTGTCAGAGGACGCAATTTGTCATTTTACAAGAAAATCATATTTCCGTAATGGCTTATTTTTCTAAATTTGGTAAGTAACAAAGAAATTTTAGAAAGAAGACAATAAGGTTTTGTCTAGATTTTTAAGGGCTTAAAAATATTTCCCAGTAAGTGATCCCATACTTTTGCTTGCGAGTGTAGTAAAATGAACTTAGACCTCATATTTTCCTCTGAGCTATATGAAACGCGTATTTAATACATTAATAGTAGATTACGCAACAAGGGAGTAAAGCATTGCCTTACGTCACGGGCGTATTGAATCCCAAAGCGACACTAAGGATTCTGGGGGTGAACCTCCGTAGCGCAGCGGGAAAGAAGTCAAGAATCCTTAGTGTAGCGAGGGATTCAAGTTAGCCCAAGACAAGGCAGCTTTACTCCCGAGGAACGTACTCTGCTTTTCACACCTACTGCGAGGAAATAAATTCGATTTTTGAAATTTGATGTGGTACGACAACCTTCGAACGTGAAGTTGGCACCACTGTAAGCGATCAGCTGTTGCGGCCAGCGGCCGCCATGATTGACACAACTCCTTGGTGAAAGTTTTCATACGGTTTTATTTGAGGTTCCAAATTTAAAAACACATTATTCCCACGGGAATAATGAAATTCAGTACATAATATCATTGCCCGGTTTGAGTGAGAGGGAACAATGACTTGCTTTACAATAGGGTTGCCTCATATACATATAATTTGACATTTACGAGCAAGTAGTGTGAAATAGTTATTTGTTATACAAGAGTGCAAAGTTGATTTTTAACCGCGTGCTCAATTTTGATGACCGAGCAAGCGAATGATTCTAAAATTGAATCACGAGTGCAACGAGTGATTCAAAATTAGAATCATGAGCGATAGCGAGGGAATCAAAAGAGCACAAGGTGAAAAATCTTTGCACTCGAGTGCAACACGTAACTTTTCATCCCACCTCAGCGAGGAAATGACTAAATGCAAAAACAAATAAAAACAGATGTACATTGTACAAACACAAGATAGGCTTTTATTTCAGTTTAGGTATTAACTAAGACATTATTATAGAACAGAATAATTTTTTAATTAAAACAAATAATACGTTACTTATTTTTATCTTGGTTTGTCATAACATAACAATAAGACGTGAAAGGAAAACTGCACAAAGCAAATAAAAAAGGTAAAACAAAGAACTGAGCCAAGAATGTTCCGGGTCTGAGATTTTAACAAAATAATTGTAGATTACGCTCCAAGGGAGGCGTATTGAATTCCGAAGCGATACTAAGGATTCTGGGGGTGAACCTCCATCCGTAGCGCAGCGAGGAGGTTCAAGTGTTAATACCCGAAAGAAACGAGGGAATATATTTAAAAATCCTTAGTGAAGCGAGGGATTCAAGTTAGCCCAAGGCAACGCAGCCTTACACCCGAGGAGCGTACTCTGCTTTCCCACCTAAGGCGAGATTTGATGTTACCACATCAAATAAAAATAGAATTTGTTTCCTCGACAACCTTCGAACGTCAAGCGGGCACCACAACAAGCGATCAGCTGTTGCGGTCACCGGCCGCCATTACTGCTGCTACTCTTTTGTTCATACGATGTTCTAAATTCAAATTTACTTTATTCACTAGAGGATAAAAACGGCTTTTACTCACTTGAGGATAAAAACGGCTTTTACGATCAGATATCGAAGAGCAAAAGTACCCTTTCTGAGATGGGGGGATGAAAAATAACTTACCATTATAAACATCATAGTGTATCCTGGGAGTCTCGCAGCCGATATCCGCGAGAGTCCTCACTTCCAGTTTGGTCAAGTTGGGAGCGTCCAGAGACACTTCCAACCTCTTGGGTCGCGCCCGGAACCATTCCGCGTAGTTTGCGTTGCTTTGCATCGACTAGAAAAATATTAGGATAAGGTTTAGAAAAAAGACTTTGTGTTATTGTGGTACATTTTCTTGTATCGTTTTTACGTTTTATAATCAGTTTCATCCCCACTGCTGGGACACAGATCTCAGAGTGGGCCATAATCTGCCATGCTAACCCAGTGCGGGTTGGCAGATGTCTAATTTTTTTGGGTTTGGTACGATATGCCGATTCCCTTACAATGTTTTACGTCGCCGTTTTGAGAACAGTGGTGACGAAATCAATTACACGTAGTAATGCGACAGCCATTGTTCTCGTTGATGCCTTAAACTCTAAACAACCTCATGAACACTAACCATAGTTCATACAACATTTTTTTCATTATGGGAAATATTGCGAAAAGTTGTGCATCATGCAATCGCTCAAATATCGGAATCGAAATAACCCAATAACACTTTAATCTATCTGGGAGTTGTCCTGGTCTTCACGGCCAGCTACAGCGAGCCTAGGAACGCCCATTATTTATGCATCTGTTCCGATCATACACACGACAAAATGAAACAAAAAATTATACATTTATGAATGAAATTTACTAAAATTGAGGCAAGAAAATAGTGGGCCTTAGTTTCGTATTACAGTGAAGTGAACGTGATGACGTCACACGGTGCGGAAAGTTGCTTATGCATTATGCTAGGCGTTATGGTTTATTTTATATTTTTGTTTTATATTAATATAAGGTTACGATACATGCATTTCTTTTAATTTGGTAAGGTAGGCTTGGCCTGTAACAGTACTATGAGATACCACCCCTGACTGCCAGTAGTTCCTTTAGCTAGTTTTGTAAAACTTGAAACTGTAATTCAGTTTAGTTCGGTATGGACATTGAACTCAAAAATATTGACAACCAACCAAATAATATAATTAGCACTTCTTCGATAATTGTCAACACCTTGGTGTGAACAAATTATGTGTTAACTTAGATTAATATAATTAGAGAGATTATTTCGAGAGCTTGAAAACTGGCGGCCATTGGATGATCTATTTTTATTCTAAAGGCTTTATTGAAAACTCAAATTCGTAAGGTATCGGAGACTCGGAGAATTGAGTCTCCTTGTGTACGAACGGGCTTTTTTTAGCGTGGTAAAGTCATCAAATGAGTCCTCACACCCCGGGCCCGGCAGGAGGGACTGTCAGTCTTGTACTGACTAAAATCCACGGTGTCCTTCAATAGCCCTTTACGTTCCGAAGTTTCTATGTTTCTAAAAGGAGAAAATCCTATTGCGAAAAATCCTAGCGCACCGTTTAAAACTAAAATTAAGGTAAGGCAAGGCTATTTAATGAATTTATATTTATTTATAACTCCATATTTAATTAATTTAAAGCTTTTTTTTACAGTTATCGGGTTTTCAGACCAAAAATAAGTGTGTGTTTTAGAGTTTGAAATGAAATTATTGGTCAATAGTATCAAATACCCAATATAGGTACTCAAAAGCTGTAGTGGCCCATTGGTGCCGGCCACGACTTATAACTTGTAGGTCATGGGTTTGAACCCAGCCAGGCGCATTACTTTGTGTAATTTATAGAAAGGAAAGGAAAACATCGTGAGGAATCCGGCATGTACTAGAACCAAAAACTCGACGACTTGTGACGTTCACCAACATGCAACTGGGCATGCATAGTGGATTATGGCCCACTCTCTCCAACAGAGAGAAGGCCTGTGTCCCAGCAGTGGGAACATTATAGACTGATGACCCAATACTCACTTCAATAGCGTGCACATACATAGCGTCGATGACCTTAGCATCCTTGTAAGCACATAGGTCTACCACCAGCCTGCCGTCCTGTTCGAAGGTGTTGATGATGTGCAGGTAGAACAGAGGGTCTGTTCTGAACCTCTTAACCTCTTGCCCTGTAGTACGGCTGAGCAGGACTACGTGTGTCTGTGAATTGAAATGGATTTGTTATTTTAATTCTTCTCTTATTAACAGGTTCATCTTTTTTGTGAGGATGTGGCTGGCTCTGGTCATCATCTCCCAAATGTGTATTTCCCAACTGGCCATTTGATTGCAAAGTTCTAATAATTTATTTTAATTGTTTTCTTTTATTACGTCATCCAAAATTAACGGACGTAGACGTAGGTATTCCACGAAGGGCACCTGTCACCTGCGAAAAATTTTAACAGGAGCCTTATGTAGAATAGATAAGGTGCAAGTAGCTCAGGTGACATTGTCAGCGGGTGCCCTTTGTGGAATACCTCGTTATTAAGTTAGCTATTCATGACAAATAAGAAAAAAAACCCGAATTCTGATGTTACGAACCCCACTGTCACGATATTTGTTAGACAGAAATGCAGTTTAGACTTTTAGCAAGTAAGAGTCTGGGGACTTATTCAATGATTATACCACCTGAAAAGGCCTATAGTGATGAACATTATGTAAGCCAGACCTCATAGTCAGGGTTCCACTGCAGACTGGAGCAGAGCTTGTCGTTGGAGATGAGTCCCCTCATGAGTCCCGCCACCGACACCGACAGCGGCTGCTCCACCATCACGAAGTAGTTCTCTGTTATACCTGCAATACACACATCAAGTCATATCTTTTCTTTTTATCCCACCAGTGAAGAGCGGGAGGGACTGTAAGACTAGCACCGACGAAAATCCACGGTTTCCTTCAATAGCCCTTTACGTTCTGGGGTCACGGTAATTCGTAAGTCCCATGACTACGCCAGATTTTAGCCCTCTAAGACCCCGTCTTTGTACTGACAATCTTTAGGTGCGCGTGGAATACAACACGCCGTCAACCCGGGCATGGTTCATGGTCCGACAGCGAGTCAACTCGCCGCTTACATGCTCAGCAAGTCATATCTTGGACTAGTTTCAAACTACTTCCAAACAACACGTTGACATTACAGTCAAATCAATGTTGTAAAATAAGATAGCGTCTACCATACTAATCAATTATTTTAGACGCTTTAATGCATGTGACGTGTATCCTATAGATGTTTTTTGAGGGAAGATAAATTCAGCTGCTAGTGGGATTTGAACCCGCGTCTTCTGGATAAGTACCAACTTGGCTACCATAACTCACACGTACTCAGTTTCTAACTTTTTGTTAGAAACTATTCCAAGAGATGTCGCCACGTTACCGTAAAACGCTCAAACTAGGGAATAGAAGATTCAGCTTTTGATTGTGAATTGCGGTAAAATTGTTAAGACGTTTGGAAATGCGCTTTAATTCGTTTAAAAATAATGTATAAGTATTACTTACCAAAAGTGTGCATGTAAGCAGGATTGAGCGTCCAACGAGGCTTCACTGAAGCTACAATTCGTGCGCTTTTGAACATGTCACCTGAAACAAAAACAGCTGTTTAATAAACTGTAACCTTTTAATTCGACTTGTAGATGATAGTCGTTACTGTTTGGCAAAAGCTTTTTCAAACTTTGCCCCACACTAGGAATTTCTCCTGTACCGTGGGTGCGTTTACAAACATATAAACTCACATACACAAACGCCCAGACCCGGAACAACTACTTGCAGATCATACAAATACATATTTGTTTCATGCGGGGACCGAACCCGCGACACGCTGCGCAGCAGTCAATAACTCAACCACTGCGCCAATCGTGCCGTCGAAGAAGCGCGAAAGTCTGACAACCAGTCATACCAAGAGGTATCGATTTTACCCAGATACCTACTGAGTTGTGGAGGTCCAATAGACAGTCGCTCTATATTATATACTGATACATGCATTTGATTAGATTGAAAGAAAATCCTCAACATAACATGAAGCCCACGGCTTCGCTCGGCCATCATGCCCCTTTTTTTTGTCGGGGTGAAACCTTCGAAAGGCCTTTGGGGATGTAACCGGGAAGTGTGGGATTAGTACCTCATTAAGACCACCCCGGTAAACACCATCAGCACATGCGAGGAGGGAACCAGGAGATGGCACTCATGCCTCTATAATCTATAATCGTATTTATAATCCCATTTAGCTTCATCATTGAATTATACTTATTACTTGATCTAATTATAACTATTTCAAAGTAAGATAAATCCTACCTTTCTCTGTGAACGGGAACTTCGCGATGACGTGTTTTATTCTCCCCTTCACAATAGACATACCAAGGTTGTACACATCTCCTGAAAACATAAACATATTTTATTATAAACCACTACTTTAGCACTGTTTTCGCTGCCAGAGCGGAGAAACGGGGAAATATTAACCAATAGGATTGCACTAGGAGCTCGTGGCTAAATAATTACAGCCGCACAGGCCGATCTTCCGGGTCAAGCCGCGCTTGCCTAGGTTGGTCTGTGGATGGGTGACCATCTTCCATAGCGAGTTTCCTCCGTGCCTCGGAAAGCACGTAAAGCCGTTGGTCCCGACTGTCATTTGTAGATCTTTGACAGTCGTTACTGTTAGTCAGAAGCTCTAAAAGTCTGACAACCAGTCTTACCATGGGGTATGGTATTACCCAGTTACTGGGTTGTGGAGGTCCGACAGGCAGTCGCTCCATGTAAAATACTGATATCCAGCTGAATCTGGTTCGACTGGAAGCCGACCCCAATATAGTTGGGAAAAGGCTAGGCAGATGATGAGGATTGCACTACTAAACACTGGCAGGTTATCGTAGAATACTGGATTGCAAAGGGCTACTAAAGGTACATGATGGACTTTTAGTCATTATTATTTTTATTTATTGAACTATCAGACATTTTATATCCACAACATTTCATTAATAAATCACAATTAAATAAAATCAAAATTAAAATAAAACATTTCATCAAATTATCATCAACATTAACATCAAAATAATTACACTTAATAAAACTTAACATCAAAATTAAAATAGAAATTAACATCAAAATTAATACCAGAATTAAAGCCAAAAACTAATTATTAAGAGATTGCCAGTCCTCTCCGCTCCACCTTTTTTATCGTGATAAAATCATTAAATGAGTCCTCCTACCCAGGGCAGGGCGACAGAGACTGCCAGACTCGTACTGACTAAAAATCTAAGGTGTCCTTCAGTAGCCCTTTGTGTACCGGAGTCGCGGTATACGTGTGTCCCGCGACCCCGGCTGGCTTTGGCCCTCCACCTAGGATAAGTTTGTGAATTTACCACCTAAAATTAGCTGTGCTAAGTAAGTTTTAAGTGTGTATCACCATTAGGCATGACATGAGGATGTGACGTGTGGTTGACGAGCGCTACGCAGCTCGTCATGTTCCTCCTCTCCAATGTGTCCAGCGTCACCGTGTCCACTCTGAAATAACAAATAGTTGTACGATTTTAGCATTGATGCCGGTGCCGAGGAGCTCTTGGCTAAATAATTACAGCCGCACAGGCCGATCTTCCGGGCGATTAAAAGCGATTATAGCGAGTTTCCTCCGTGCTTGGGAAAGCACGTAAAGCCGTCGGTCCCGACTGTCAAAGATCTCAGCTCTAAAAGTCTGACAACCAGTCTTATCATAGGGTATCGTATTATCCAGTTACTCCGTTGTGGAGGTCTTTTATAATATAGTCGGGAAGAGCCTACACAGATGATGAGTATTGATGGCAGTCATATTAATCGTAGAAACGATAACCCTATGGGTAGACGTGTTCTCGAGGTTAGACTGCGAATCGGCAAACGTAAAGTGGGACAACCTCAGGCAAGGGGGATTGACAACCTTCGATGATGATAGATAGATGAAAGTAGCTGGTGATTGAGTGGAACGGCGTACGATTGAAGATGCCTATGTCCAACAGTGGACTGTTATATGTCATTTTAGACCTGGATTGAAAAAAAATGAAACATTTTTAAAAACAAACGCAGAAAAAAGACACTTTTGTCTGTCGTTTTTTTCTGCGCGTCTATCATCACAACAATATCTCATCATCAATTTTCATTATTTACATTACCTCAGCTGAATTGATTTTTATATCACTAGTGTAATACGTATAATTGCTTAACGCTCTTTACTCGGATGAAGCCTCTACGCTGGCATAAGCTAATTTATGATATTGCATTATCTGCGAAATCTAGAGGAGGTTACCTGTGCTCAAATTCTAAATTAATAATTATGGTCGAAAAGCCACTAGTTTTTTTTAAACTTTCTCCTCACCTATGAATTATAGGTCCTTCAGTGAACGCGTATACTTCATCACCGAATGGATACAAGGATATCATCGCATTGTCAGACATGTGCTCTGCTGGGTTGAAGATTGCCGCTACCCTGAAATTATATTTTCAATATTTTTAATGTCTGCCTTGTAATGCTGAAAAAGAGGTCCTGAATTTCATTCCTAAGTTTTTGAAATTCTTATTACTTAGTTAATTGTTTTTATTCGCATTAACATCGCGTAGCGAATTGTAATAGTGGAAGGAAAACATCGATTCCAAACAGGATACCATGACGTCTTAAAGGAGAGAAGTTACATCGTGGAAACGAGATGACACTAGACGAATAGTATAGTTCTGTCTCTTTCCCACAGTGAAACTACTCTCGCTATAAGACGTTATGATAGGCCCCCAGGACTTGAACCGACGACCTTCCGATTCGAAACACGGGATACTATACGAATTAAGCCACAGCAAACATGTCTTGTTTGGTATACTTATGTAAAACAATTTTCTGTTAACTTGTCATATATTTGCCAACAATCTTAAATAATTACCTGTCAAATATCGAATGGCACGGATCCGGAGCACATTTGGTGCCAAATTCAGAAACGACGATACGGTTAGCAGCGCGGTTCTTCTTCAGGGTATTTGTTCTGAGGAACCGGCACTGGTATGTCACGTGACCATCATCCATTGCAAACCTGAAAATACATAACACATATTTTATAACAACACTAGCTGTGCCCTGTAGTTTCAGCCTCTCTGCTCGGCTTCTATTGGTCGCAGCGTGATGTTATATAGCCTATAGCCTTCCTCGATACATGAGCTACACAACATAGTTTTTTTTTATTCGATCTTCCTGAGATTAGCGTGTTCAGACAAACAAACAAACAATATCTTTAGCTTATTTTGATTTGCTAATATTATATTAGAAAATCGATATTAGTAAGAATCAAAGTTCCCCGCCGCGTTTGTATATCTGTTCACGACAAACTACTATACGGATTCGGAGTAGCGCTGCGCTGTTGTGATATAAAAATGGTTGAAATGATTTGGCTTTTTCTTACAATCATGTCAAGTCATTTGGGAGCTTTTATCGAAAATTGCCAATGCCCAATTATTTTAAAGTTATGACCAAAAAATGAATGCTGCTATGTGCTGATATCCGTTTAAAGCAGAAAAGGTCATACGATTATTATTTTTTCAATTTCTATGAATCTCTAGGTTTTTTGCCTGTATGGCGGGTACATTTACGGAACAACTTTCTGTAGGCCATACAATAAAAGTTCCTTGCTGGAATCGAACCAATGAATCATGCAGCCACTGCGTCAACCGTGCCGTCAATGAAATAATAATTCTTTAATCACTTTTACTACATTCCGCATTAAAAAGATAAGAAAATTAATTATTGGGTATATAAGTCACTCGGACATTGCACCCGAATTATTCTGGAATTGATCTAAGATAATCTCATTTGGTCATTTGATTCTGATAATGCAAATTTTATTTTAAACTCACGTGATACTATCAAAATAGGTATTATTTTGTAAAAATAAATTAACCAACTTATCAAGGGTTGGTTTAATACACCCGCTTGTGCCTTCTGCGGTGTATATGGGAAAATAGTTTTATCGTCCCCGTTACCGATCCCGTCGAGATAGCGGGGTCTGTAAGACCCCTAACCTAACATGTCCTAGTCCGGGAGCCCTAAGGTAATCAGCGAAGCGAGCTCAGAAGTTATGGTGCCCTAATTTCTGAGCTCGCTTCGCTGATTACCTGTAACATGTAACTTTAAATGTTAGTTAACACAGGTGGAAACGCAGCTGGACTCGCCTTCGAGAAACTGGCAGGAAAATGGAAGACTTTAAACAATTGGAAGGATAGTATGGGCCTTTGTCTAAAAGTAATGCACATCACAACAGTCGAAAAAAACTGAGGAGAAATTCCTAGATACGAGCAACATTAAATAAATAAGTAAGTACGTAATTAAGAAAGCTTGTCTTACCTGTGCAAAAGTGCGGAACTGTCGAAAAGATGTTCGAATTTCATGTCCCCGACCTTGAGGGAGCCCGGTCCGTTGCGTAGCAACGTGCCTCGGAGCCATGTCGGGAACTCACCTAGGGGAATAATTTATGTTTAGAATACGAACTACAAGTTTATAAACACCAATCTATATTATAAAAGCGAAAGGTTAGCACTCATCACGAAATCTCAGAATCTACAAACGTGCTAGGATATAGATTCAAATTTTGCAGAGATCATTTTTAGGACGTAGGTGCGCACTAAGATAGAATTTTTAGACCCCTAAGGGGTTGTTTTGGGGTTTATAGTTTGTATGAAACTTCGCCTGACTAAAGAAGTCGCGGGCAACAACTAGTAATACATTTTAACATCGTAAAACCGTTTTATATTAACATGGTTGTAAAAAACTAGAAGTTGATGCTAATCTGGCTAAATATACAATGCAGAGACGGGAATATGACATTAATGCTTTCTAAATCTATAAACAAAACAAAAACAGTATTGAATTTCAAACAAACTAATCATATAAGACATATAAGCCGGCTATAGAGTAATCATCATTAGACTATAGAGTAATCCAATAATCCGACGAGGAAATGAATAAACTATCGGATTTTTATTTTATTTATATGATTAGATAGCGATACTAACTTCAATATATTGTATATTCTTGTCTCTACATTGTATTATAGGTATGTATTGTGCGTAGGTTTTCAAGAAAACCACACGGCAACTGTGTGTGCATAGATGTATATTGCATTATGACCGCAGTGCATTGTTCAGGGTTTGCAAACGTGACTCGGATTACAAACATGGGTGCGTTCACCACGATCGTATCAAGTTACGTGAATCGGGTAAAAGAAAATTAGCTTGAATTCCAAGAAGGTTGAAAGAAAGTTCCGTAACGACGTTTAAAAGAATGTATAGAAAAGGTAATAAGCGACAATAAGGTCGGTTTTTCCATGTAGGCACTTAGTCCCATGATTTTTATCGTTACTTATGCCCAAGTAGAAAACTGCGGCATAGGTCCAATGTTCTGCAATTTCAAACTTTAAACTGCTCTCCTGAACAATTTGATTTTTGTCGTATATCCCCTTATACCGTCAATAAACAATTAATGTGTACAGAGTACACTCGTATTTAGTCGTAAATCAGGAATAGGTTATTACTCTATGACATTTTGTTTTTAAACCTGAGAAGTGCTATATAAATTAATTGGTCACATAACGTGCGATCAAGAAAACTATTTAAAGACAGCGTTTGTTGTTAATTGGATTTAGCGTCAAATAGAGTTGCGTAAAAATAGCACAGACGTTTGAGTTAATATTTTGAGCACTTTTAAAGAGGACAACAGACGTGGAAAACTTTGAAGTTCTTGCAAAAGGGTACTGCTTTGGCAAATTGCTTTATGTACTACCATTGTGGTTTTTCCACTACAAATAAAAAAAATAGTAAATAAAGTCTATGATTATTCTCCTCCTCTTATCGTAGGATAAGAGGAGGAGAAATTCCCATACATGGTTTTTTTACAAAAATAATACCTATTTCCCGATCCATTTACAATCAAATAATATGGAATCAACTCTATTTTGAAACTTGGCTCGAGGTTGACACTGCATCGCCTAGACTCAACATAATAATTTCGAATGATACATTGCAATAGTATATGTATACGTTGCAATGAAAATAAAGAAATTATACACTATGATTATCCCCTTTTTTCACATCACTGTCAGTCATTCATTAACAAATCAATTTGTCGAATGCCTCTGAATTGGCCCTACTTGTTTTAAACCGAGTAGGGAGAGCAGTTAAGTGTCCGTGTCCGACAGTTGAGACTTGTTAGACGAATTTACGACCTTAAAAAGGCCATATACAGGGTGTAGAATTAACCATCGCCTAAAAATGACATAGTACAAAAATAATTGCTGGAAAAATTGGTACATACCTGTCATTTGTCCCTCAAGAGGTTCTTCGACCTCCTCCTCACAGGACCGGAGCCATACACTGGCATCACAGTTAGGATATAATTTCTCTTCTATGGCAGCCATATTTGCTAGAACTACACAGTTCAGTTATATCATGAGGCCAAAATAAACACGTGAATATTGAACGCACATCCTTTTTTTTAATTCCACCGGTTGACTAGTTAATTAGTTAAGTTTTCGTTATTATATTATTATGATGCCACTCAAATATTTCAAAGCTTCTTTTCATAAATAGAAAATGTGTGTAAACGCTTGAGAAAATCTTACTAATGAAATTATATATAATGTCTAAAAAATTAATTGATCCGAAAATTACAAAATAAAATACAAATTTCAACTCTATTTTTCTTATATTTTTAGTTGTATAAAATTGACTAAATATTGTTTAAAACTACCGTCAAGGATACCTGATAAATGTATCCATTTTTTTTCTTATTTAATACGTTTACCACTTTATTCACAAGATGAAAAATTGGGCTGAAAATTTCAAAGAGTGCAATAATAGAAAAGTGCTATCAATGAAAATTTTTTACTTACTTCATTAAAATTCAACCGGTTTCGTTAATTACAAACTAAAACCTATTCGTTTCACACTGTGATTGCGTGATGAAAATTCAGATATGTAGAAGGCACTTAAGTAGGTAATGAACGTATTACTAAACGAAATTTTCCGAAAAATTCAGAACGAAATTAATTCACAATATTTTGGCCGACGACCAACAGTTCAATAAATTTTCGCACCACAACAACCATGACCTTCAACGAACGAGCCCGAAAGACTTCGTACTTACTTCGAGTGCACAGAAATCCTAAAGTGCAAAAAATTTATAAAAATTTTCAAGCACAGAGTAATTAGAATGTTTTTTTATAAGGTGTGTTCGATGCGGGTTGTCTCGTTAGCCGCTTCGATCAGACTGTAGGGGTTGACTCAGACTCCCGTAGAAACGAGTAACCTTGGCCGACGTCGACTGCGCGATTCGATGCTCACGACTCGCAAAACAACAGTGCATTAAAACATCACTCTACACTCGGATTTATATTCACAGCTGCCGAAATTGAGATTATGACGCACTTGTGAGTTCACGCGGCAATGCCTGTGCGATTTTTTTTTTTTGTTTGTAAATTTTTCACGTAAAAAAAATTTCATAGCAATATACGTAGTACTAAAATGAATAAATCCCCTGTACCGTAATCCATTCAGTATATACCTAAACGCCATAAAAAACTGCAATTGCAAACTTCTTACAGGTCCTCAATCCTGTTCACCATCGAAATAGATGAAAAGTCAACAATACGAATTTTAGTTAATAGCTAACGTGGATTGAATTCAGTTAGAAATATTTTACATGTTTTAATAATATTTTGATTGTTAACTACACACTACAGTTATTAATGCTTGTATTTTAAGGCACAAAATTTTCTAATTTCCATTTACTTAAGTAGGTATTTTTTCACACCTCAAATCTTTAGGTAGAACAAAAAAATATTTAAGGATTAACGAGTAAAATATAGCCATATGAGAGTATGACATGTTTTGCCAAAAACCCAAGACAATAATATTAGGTACATGCATTATAGTTTTTTTTTTTGTTTCAAAAATTGTTCTGATAATATGATAGAGCATTTACTCTTTACATTTATTTTTTTATTTACGTTCGAAAAAAGTCAACGTCTTTTTAGTTAGCGTCAAAGAAAATTTACTATTATTATACATTTTTTGTGGCGCCTAACTATGCTTCTGCTTAATTTAGCACTCCTAAATCAAAAACGCTCTCTGAATTAATTATATTTATGTATACGACTACAAACTAATACATACTGTATACATATAATTAAAATGTAAATGATCAATTTTGTTCCTTAAACGTGCCAGCACATATCTACAAACAATAGGACACACGTACCACAGTTATCTATAGATTAATATTAGCATTAAGCCGCGATGAATTAGCAGGCTTCTGTTTGCATGCAATTTATTAAAATAATATTAGATAGATATAGAAATATCACGTGTTCCGCAACCAGTGTGTCTAATCTAAGTATTATTAATTTTTTTTGGCTGAGATTACCTCAGGTGCGTTTTTGTTCGATATTAATACTTATACGCTGTGTGCACAATGACAGCGCCTCTTATGCCATATTATTTCGGCATGTAAAGACTATTAATTCTTTTGGCAACTAGATATTTATACATATAAACATTTTCGTCTTGTGTTTCATTATATAAAACCTAAAAAAAAGTACTTAACAGTTGTGAATTCGTTTGAAAAATTAATCTGATACGGTATACCTACCTACACTTCAAAAAAAGTTTTTGATCAACTGATTTCTTTTTAATTTGGTAGAAAATCAATTGTACTGTTTTATTGAAGTCTGTTCAAAATCCATATTTTTTAAATAAATAATTTAAAAAAAATCACATCATCATCTGTCTAGCCTTTTTCTAATTATGTATATTGGAGTCGGCTTCCAGTCAAACCAGATGCAGCTGGATATGAGTATTTGCCATGCAGCGACTGCCTGTCGGACCTCCACAACCCAGTAACTAGGTAATACCATACCCCATGGTAAGACTAGTGGTCAGAAATCAGAATCTTAATATAAACTACTGTAACAAAAAAAAAATGATTTTACAAAGTGACCTGTTTTTGAAATGTACGACTGTAATGTACATAAAAAGTGAAACAATGGTTGATTAGTGAAACGCATTGCCATTATAAAAACATGGCGTAATTAATTTGACACTTTAAAAAAATGCGCAAATCTTCCAACGTCATGATGATAACATAGTTTATACAAAAACAAAGGACTAAATCCATACTAGGTTCTTGAAAAATACTTAAGATAGGTCAATAATTTTTTGGTCACTTATAATTATAATATTATTCTTTAAGCCTAGATTAAAAATGTGTGATTAGATTATGATTCGAGTGACTGCATAGTCTAGTGCGTCAGGCGTTCATAAAAAATATTTAATATCCTTTTATAAAGTAAGGGAAAAGCAAGTATCATCCATTCCGGTATAAGTACAAAAGCCAGCACATAAACGTAAAAGTAGAATGTCCATATTCCATTGGGAAACACATATAAGTGGTAGGTTGATGAGCTGACGTCAACAAAAGTTATTAATTTTTGCAGAACTCGTTCAAGGGCAAAAATCTAAAATTAAATAAGATTTTATATAATTTTATAATGAGTGATTTTGACACACTTTATAATTAGCCCATTCAAATTACTGTTTCACGTCGGAATGAGGGGTAATTAAGTAATATAAGCTAAAAACTCGTATTTTGACACTTTTGTTTTGACAAGTCTCATAAAATCTCGTGTCTACGACGTCGATATGGACGTACGACGGTAAGTATTCAAGGGGCAATGACTCAAACTTTGATTTTCTTTTTGATAAAATGACTGGGCTAAAGTAGCCCTAAGTTATGATTGGTAATATGTATTTAGGAACGGACAATTATTTTTGTCGTTGGGGGTGACTTTTTTGCTGAATTCATGGTCTAAGCGTTGACTGGGTTCCGCCATTATATTGAGGTACTTCAAAATCTCACAAACCATACATACATTAAATAAATAAAATAAAGATACCTACAAACATTTATAAAAGTGTATAATTACTTAAGAATTAACATCTAATACTTAGGTACTTAAATACTCACGAACTTTGAAAGTGATCACTCTATTTAAAAACTATTTTAGATAAAAATTATACTTAACAGTGTAAAAAATTGATAACATAAATAACTAAAAATAACTGATTGCGCGCCAAACATTGTGTCAGAATTGTCAATGTAGATAAAGCATAGTTAATGTAACTGGCCAGTATTTTTCCCGAAACGAAACGGCCAGTGTGTTTTAAACAAATTAAGAATGCAAACTTCTTTGTTTGGCAATATAACAAGCATAGTAAATGTAATTGGCCAGTATTTTTCCCGAAACGAACCGGCCAGTGTGTTTTATTTAAATTTTAGAATGCAATCTTCTTTGTCTGGCAATATTATCGTTCTTTAAAAAAAAATTGAATGTTAAGCGGCAATAACATTATCCGATATCAGGATGCGATATTCTAAATACGATTTAGGATAAGAAAGTTAGTCGCCAAAACACGTACAAAATCGTGTCCTAATTAGGATGCTACTCCTCCTATAATTATGCGATTGTACCCTTAGCACGAATTTTCAGTATTTGAGCCGTAAAGTAACTGGAACTTTGACAATTTCAAATTGACAATTTTCAAGGAAAAAATTAGTTCCTTCTTCGCACACCAGAGGCGCTGTTCCATTTTTTCTTACAAGAAACGCTGTAAATACTGGAAAGAATCTGTAAAGTGAAGAGTGAAAACTCGTGCTAGGGATACTGAAATGTCATCAAATGAGTCCTCCCGCCCGAGGCCGGATGGGAGGGAGTGTCGGGTGATACTGACTAAAATCCTCGGTATCCTTAAATAGCCCTTTACGTTCCGGAGCCACGCCACGGAACGATAGTCCCGGGCTACAGTAAAATTGAATATACACTTAACAAGCACCAAACATACCGAGTTTATCCTCTTGAGGATTCATTCATCAGAGAAGGATTGAATAATAAATAAATAATCCACCAGAGACCTGATAGAAGAACCAAGTACGTACGTGCTTTGCATATAATCTAACTTATTGTAATCGAAAAATTATTGAAATCAAAAATAAACTTTATTTTTTTTCCTGTAGAGGGAAAATAATAACGAAAGTGATAGACTAGCTGTGTCCGCGACTTCGTTCGCATGGATGTCGGAATTTAACAATGTATTTTTTTAGTTCGAAGGGCTTCATTCTCGCCACGTTTTTCATATAAACCCTGTATTTAGAATTTTCTTAGATTTTTCAAGAATATTTTCCACTCGAGTCGAGTTGACTCCACTCCACTCCGGTTTTCTTTTAACGTCATCTGCCGTGCGTTGAAATATGTATTTTATTTGAATAGTGTAGTTTTTCTATTCGAAGCTAGATCGCGCGACTGACCGTACGACATCAAATTGTGAGACCAAGTGCACTCGTATTTTAGTTCTGAAACACTTTAAATTCAAATATCTTTTGATAGACTGAACCGATTCCAATTAAACAAAAACTAAATGATTATTATGTATTTAGAAATTATGGAAAAATAGAACTTTGCAATTTCTACCAAAAGTTTTGAATACACTCGTATGAAACATACATTTCATAGAGAAATCACTAAGTTATATGATTTCCTAAAGCTGTTAGAAGCAGGGGCGAGTTACTTAGCTATCAATAAAGAAGGTACCTAAACGGTGTCAACACAGTCTGAAGCCTTTTAAAGCACCGTATTGAGTACAAAGACACCTGATGCGAATATGGTAACACAACTGTTCGAATCAACACGCGTTGTTCCAATTTAATCATTTAGGAATACATACCATACTTATAGTTGGTTTCGCGACCTTTTTTTTATCGTGGTAAAATCATCAAATGAGGCCTCCCACCATGGGCAGGGCGGGAGTGACTGTCAGACATGTACTGACTAAAATCCACGGTGTCCTTCAATATCCCTTTATGTTCCGGGGTCACGATGATGGAAATAAGTCCCGTGACCCCTACAGGCTTTGGCCTTCTGTGAGCCCCATCATTTTGCTGACGCTCTTTGAGACGCGCGTGAAACACGTCGCGCCGTCGATCCGGGCATAGTCCATGGTCGGACAGCAAGTTGCCCTTTACTCGCTGTCGGCATGCCCGCGCCTACGGTGCCGGCAGCCCGGATGTCGTCTGCCTACGTCCGACGCCGTGGGCGTCTACCACTGCGATTGGGGCGGAGGGAAGGACGGTGTCCTCTCCCTCTCGTGGCCCGCCTCCTCCTTCGCGAACATTACTGCTTCGCTGGTTTCGAGACCTTAGAAAAAAAAAACTCTCTAGAAGCGCTTTCAAAATAAGTCCCGTATCGATCGGATACCTCCCCCCGTTTGTATTACTTTTAAAGCAATATAAAACCAGTTTTTTGGCTTCTGAATTTGCAACGTTTTGTTCAAACTGAACAGATTTTTTTTACCCTTTCTCAGTCACTAAACATACTGCATTCTTATGGTTTCTGGATTAATTAACATTTTTTTTTTTGTAGTAGTAGAAGACGACGTGGGCATCATGGTCCATGATCGGACGGCGATCCTAGACCTAAGGATTAGTCGATATGAATATTATAAATTTTATCTATAATCTCCCAGTTCATGAAATAGACCCAAATTATTTCAACGACACAGGAGAAACTCCAACGTTTCTTTATAAAAAATACCAATTTTCTACTGTCTTTTGCTTGTTATTACTAGCCAATTGAAAAGACGATGTTTCAATGAAAAAGTCAGTTGAAGTAAAATAACCATTTTAAGCACTATTTCCTTCTTTCCATACGAAATAGAGCGAGATGAAACGACGCACTCCGATCGATCCTGACTGTGACATTGAAACACGAGCTCCCGGGGGCACTATATCTACCATCCTAGGTGCTTGCCGCAACTGTAAGCGGTAGCGTTTTATATCTTCTGTATATTCTATTCAACATCGTACCGTGTTCCACGCGCGCCTTAGGCCGATAACCCTCCAAAGCGGAGATGAAAGGAAATGTGTTTTAATAACCAATCACATTTCCACCAAAGCTAAGCGAAGATGAGATGTGGATTTCTGAGAGGTTAATAAAACACATCTCCTCTCGTCTGCACTCCGGTGGAGTCCGGGCCTTGAAGAGCTGTTAGCAATATGACGGAGCCCCCTTTAGAGCGCCAAAGCCTGCCGGAGTGGTCGCGGGACTTATTCCATCACCGTGACCCCGGAACATAAAGGGCTATTGAGGGACACCGTGGATTTTAGTCAGTACATACAAGTCTGACTCATTTGATGATTTTACCACGTAAAAGCCTGCCGGAGTCATGGACTTTCTTGACAGATAAACGTGGCCTCGGAACATAGCCCTTTATGTTCCGAGTTAATTGAATGACACCGTGGATTTTAATCAGTAAAAGAGTGACTGTGCCTCCCGACATGCCCTGGGTCGGAGCACTTATTTGATGATATTACCACGAAACAAAAAATGCTTATAAATGCGAAACTTTGCAGGTATGGATGGATTATTTGTATTACACTTTCGCTCAAAAACTACTGAATTAATTACTGGAACAAATAAATTAACTGAATTTGCTAATTCAGTTAATTTATTTGTTCCAGCATTATATGGTATTTTTTATACGGATTTCATCTTCCCGGAGGTTAAGCCGCTGGCAACAGCAAACCAGTAAAAAGTATCAGGAACGTATTTTTAATCAAGTTATTAAATTAGGCTAACATTTATTTAATACAACCTGTAACAATGTTCAATATTAATTATTTTTTATTTGCATAACAATATATTTGTTTACAGAGGCACGTCGATAACAGAAGTAATAAGTTTTTACTAAACTTAGAAAAGTTTTAATTAATTTATGACGCAATTATTTAATTGAATGATTGTCTACACCTTATAGCAGTATTTTATTTTATCACTCAAGGACTCCGCTAGTGGTTAGGTCAAATCGTAGCAGACGTAGAAGCGGTCTACGAACATTCGTAGCTAGGCCTACGTGGCTACGAACATTCGTAGCTAAGTCTACGTGTCTACGAACATTCGTAGCTAGGTCTACGTGTCTACGAACATTCGTAGCTAGGTCTAAGTGGCTACGAACATTTGTAGCTAGGTCTACGTGTCTACGAACATTCGTAGCTAGGTCTACGTGTCTACGAATAAACGTAGCTAGGTCTACGTGTCTACGAACATTCGTAGCTAGGTCTACGTGGCTACGAACATTCGTAGCTAGGTCTACGTGTCTACGAATATTCGTAGCTAGGACTACGTGGCTACGCCGGATTTTTAGTCGACATAATATTTTTAAATGCTTTGTAAATTGCCAATAGAAGTAACTTTGTTACGCTTTTACGCCTAAACAGCTGAAAATTGATAATCATCTCTAGGACCCGTTCCATCTCGTTCTCGTCGTTTGTCCCGTTCTCTCTCAAACCCCGTTGATTTTGGAAAAAAATCACTATCGATAGTGTCGCTATCTAATGTGATGATGTCGCTACCAAGGATCAAATTCTAGGAAATAATAATTTATGATTAACTTAAAGAATTTTCGATATTTCTTATAATCTGAATTTACCCATCCTAGTCCAGGACTCCAGGTGGAAAATTCATCTTTTATATGCTACTAACGTTTGAGCACTTTGATATGGCTTGGACCACGCTACAGTATCACGTTTATGCGGATAATCCTCATGGGGGGAGGCCTTGCCCCCCACCTTGCGCCGGCGACCTTCCCCGAGGCAAGGCCACGTTCCAAGTTCAACTGTGTAGCGGTTCCTATACGATCGGATAACCATCTTCCGGGATTTAACCGGGTACTTGGCTTGTTAGCCGTTTAATGTTATTATGCGGGTATTTAAGTTAATTTGATTAGTAATTATACAACCCAACTTATAAGGGAACCGTCAATGACCTCGAAAAATAACGTTTAGCAATAAAGTTTTAATTTAATTTTTATTGATAATCAAGTACGTTCACACAATCTGGTTAAACGGTGATCCCCAAACTAGACGTGTGTCTGTATCTTGGGGATCAGAGTTGTACATTTATAATATTTCTTAAAGTAAACATCGTACCAAGTGGTTATTATCAAACAGAAACGGAAAGGCATTGATTAAGATTTATAAAACAAAAACTGAAAAAAAAAATAGAGAGAAACTGAATACAATTTAGAAGCAAAACAATTGAATTAAATCAACTTGCATGTGGTGTGTGAGTGTGTGTCGTGTGTATGCATTTTAGGGAGTTAGGAGTGCTGACTATCTGTTTAGTAGGTCCGTCTTGTTTATTTGATAATCCTTTCTGTTTCGTCGTACGATATTAGAAGCCAGTCCTTTATGCTCCTTTTACACTGGTAAATTGTAAGATCCACTATGTTGCATTTTTTTACAGCTTGCTAGCAGCTAGCAATGAAATACTTAGTGCAAATTAATTTTAATGGCGTTTATTATTTTTTCACTTCTCTTGCTCTGAAAGTGCTTCTTTGTGCAGGGTATAGGCTGCACAAAATCAAATTTTTTGCACAAGGGCGTTAACGTATCTACTCATAAATGTATTATTTTAAGGCAAAGAAAATGAGCCATACAGCCAAATGCAATAAGAAGTTCATAGATAGAATTTGTTATTAAATAATATTTACTTTAATTTATTTGCCTTATGTGTTTTTAAGATAATTATAATAGATATTAAAATTTTAATTCAAGTACGGTAGGTTAGTAAGAAAATTATTATTACAAAATTAATTTAATAGTAGGCTGTCTGCAGCCTAATATCAATGTCGTAAGATTAAAAAAAAAATAAAGCGGCGGGAAACAGCTCTTGCTCTTTTTTCGTGCATTTATTAAATTTTTCAATTTGTTAAAATTGTTAAAAAAGTCCAGTGAAGAAAAAAAATATATAAAAAGAAAACAAATTCAGAAAAATACCGTTAATATGCCGGGAAAAACAATTTCGTTCAGTAATTAAAACTGTTCTAATTTTACTTTGAATTTTAATTAAAGAAATATTATGTTATAGTAGGTACTGTTTTATTTCCTCGCAATCGAAGTGAAAAGCAGAGTTTATAACTCGTCCACAAAACCATTTTTATCCTCGATATTACTATCAGCTCTCGCCTTTGGCTCGAGCTGCTAAAAATCTCGGATAAAAATGGTTTGTTTTGTGCACTTGTTGTAAAATTTACTATTAATGTCTTGTCAGAGTTATTTTGATATGATAATTGTTTATTTAAACGCGTGGAAGTGTTCAAAAAGCGTGCATGACATGGCATGGCGTTAGCAAACCTACTTTTCCAATTGAGCGACATAGTTCATAGGTAACATCACGCCTTCTCCTATAACCACCAACTGTTTCTTTTTTAAACCGACTTCAAAAAAGGAAGAGGTTATGTCATGAATAAATTCAAGAACCAGTGGACAGATTTTCAAAATTGTTTCACCCTTAGAAAGTAGAAAGCTACGCTATCAGCGAGCAAAAACTGTATTTATTTGTTTTACGAGAAGGTATATAGATAACTGACCTTTCTGGAGGTCAACAACAAATTGACAATCTATTTAATATCTTCCGCATTGGAAAATATGCGTAGGATACATTTTAGTTGATTAAGTACCTATGTAGGTATGTTGTATTGAGTATGTGTGTTGAAATAACTACTGAACCCAGAACCTAGAAGAAAATTGTTCGCTCTAACTATGTAGAGATTCGGGTTGTATGCGATCGGGAACCATGACACAGGAAATCCACTCTTTTGCCGTGCTCATTAAGACGGAAGATTGAATCCGCTTAGTGAGAATTTATGAAATGGCAACTAAGTATGAATGATAATTAACAGAGCGTCTAGAAGCCCAGTTGAAGGGGGGCCGGTGGAATAAGATCGTAGACATCAAGCTCACACTCTCACTCTCTCTTATTCCGAAATGGATTCCCGGACTAAATCCTATCCTATTTCCTACTAATATTATAAACGTGAAAGTTTGTATGTGTGGATGGATGTTTGTTACTCTTTCACGCAAAAACTACTGAACGGCTGAATTTTGGTACACAGATAGTACCTGGATTAAACATAGGATAGTTTGTATCCCGATTTTATGTTCCCGTGGGATAATTTTGGAGTTGTAGCGGGTGAAGCCGCTGGCAACAGCTAATATATTGTTTAAACGAGGATTATTTTTAGGATATTTAAATATAGAACTGAGACTAGTTAAAGTCTAAAACCATAGACTTTTGAGTTCGTACTAAAAATGAGGTACTAAATTGATATCCGCGTGGTTTAAGATTAGTGGAAAATAAGTACGAAATTGCATATTTCAATTCTCTTAACTTTAAAAACATACAAGTGCAATGATTAATTTATGATTCATTATTTTATCTTAATACTCACTTTTTGCGTAATATAGACAACAATTGAATGGTTCAAGGATTTTTATATCTAAATAATTATGTTATCAGTGTAAGGTTTTAAAAGCGATTATTGATACCTTGATTTAGATTAATGCAAAGAAACTTAGATAAGTACTGATTTTATTATGTTGAAAATAAACTAAAAGCTGTGAAATTAGCGTGTAGCCACACCTTACATGGTAAGTCATCTGTGCGGTCATTATTTTGTTACCGATTATCTCCAGGAGATGGCTTGGTAGATATCGCAGTGGCAGAGAGGCTGGATTGCTGCGCAGCGTGTCGCGAGTTCGATTCCCGCACGGAATAAATATTTATATAACCTACAAGTAGTTGTTCCGGGTCTGAGTGTTTGTGTACGTGAGTTTCTTTATTTGTAAAAGCAACCACGACACAGGAGAAATTCTTGATTGTGGGTACTACGCACCCGACCTTTCTGAAGCACTTCACTAATACATTTTTGAATATATGGTTACGTATTTGTAAAGCATTTACAACCTTTTATGGGCTGAAAGGAAAAAGAACTTATGGTTTTTATTCAACCTTTACTATGACTATATATATCAAACTAGAAAAATAAAAACGAAATTCAGGTGTTTCATACATTACCTAAAACAAATATTCCGTTTGTATGAAAATTTATCCCTCTCTTGTTCAATTGAAATCCAAAAACCTGTGGACCCTTTTTCCCGATACTACTATATTATATTTCTCCCTTCTTTCTTCTTTCCTTTTGTTTTTGAAAAAAATATTTTTAAGTCAAAATACATTATACCTACTAGCTGCTGCCCGCGACGTCGTCTCCATGAATGCGTTGAAAAATTGCTCGTTCCCCGTAGGTGACAGTGTAATATTATGTTGCCTATATGTTACCTGACTACTTAATAATATCTGTGCCTGAACTAAATACTTCCTTTCAGTTTATCCCGGACATTCACACAGACAGAAATTCTTAAAACTATATTTTTGGCTTCGGTATCGATTGTAGATAACACCCCAAGTGTTCTTTTTTTTTAAATATTCTATGTACAGTTTGTTATTATATTACAGTGTACAGTGACTTTTTTACCATATTATTACTACTTAGGATGTAGAGATTCTGTTGTTTCTACCTAACCCATTCGTAATAAAATGTGATTGTATTTTTAGAATCCAAAAATAAAAAAAGTCAATACTCTAAAAGAGACAATATTCTAAACGATCAATAATGTTAGTATTAAAGTCACAATGCTTGACTCGTGCAAGCGATTAAGCCCCCAGTCAGCACACGGCGAACAACGTGCTCCTCGCTCCCCTCATTGTGGAAATATGACGAAATACAACGTTTTCAATTAAGTTTTAACTCTTCAGTGTGTCGCCATACTTGCCACAGATGTAGATTTTTATTTTAGTGCTCACTTTTTTTATGTAGCACTCTATTTCGGCAGACGTAGCGACGTGACGCTTAAAGTCCGCGCCACTACTCATGACCTTTTTTTTAGTGTGATAAATTCATCAAATGAGTCCTCCCACCCAGGGCAGAGCGGGAGCGGGCCTTAAACGTGCCGGGGTCACGGTAATTCCTGAGTCCCGCGACCGCCACTTCCCACGACCTACGGCAAATTTGAGGTACCTACTACATTGTTTAAATGCAATGTGATTATAAAGACTCTAGCACTGCGTCAAAATGGGGTTCGACAGCACAGACAAGAGCTATCTTTACAGTCCTCCGGTTTTCCGACCCAAAGTCAATACGGATATTTGGCCGTTGACTTCGTCTAGCTCGTCCCGCTATCTTGTATCATACCTGTTGCGACGACGTCAGGCTGTTTTTCAGGGTTCCACATAGTGGATATTTTAACCCACAGTTGAACCACAGTAGAGCGTGGCTAGGCTAGTCACAATTTAGGTTAGAGCAAAAGTATGGTATCACTTAGTTGGAATTGATTCGGGATAACTCCTTAAATAATGGCGTTATTCGAATGCATTTAGTATCAACTTAAAGTTAACAGTTAAACCCATAAAATGGTACCCTTTTTTTCTTTACTTAGTTATTAAGTAGGCACTCAAGATCGCGTGGAATCGAAGTAACCGATTTCATACTTTTGCTCGGGTAGTGTAAATGATCTATTTGTTTCTTACTAGACATAGATAAACGTCTATAAAATACTGTATTTGACATAGAAGGCTCAGTGCATGTTCCCGCAACTACAACACATGTCATTTGTGTCGGACTTATCTCATTAGCGTGACCCCGGAACGTAAAGGGTTATTGAAGGACACCATGGATTTTAGTCAGTACAAGTCTGACAGTCCCTTCCGCTCTGCCGCCCTGTATGGGAGGACTCATTTGATGATACTACCACGAAAAAAAAACACATGTCATTTGGTTGTAATACAATAAAAGCTGTGATATTTTTTTATAGAAAAAAGAGAAAAAAAATAACAAACAACACATCCAGTCAACAACGCATCTTTATTCACAATGAAGCCATAGGAACCGCCCTTAGTCACGTGAAAGAAATACGTCTGAAACGAACGCACTAGACACTCGTGCTGGAAAACTTGTGCGGGAAGCGTTTCATTTCACGTGAGGCAGTAACGTGGGGGAGCGCTTTGAAATAGAACCATGTGGTTAGGAACGTGCGGCTAACGCATGTTCACTTAGGCTTAGGTTACTAGCAAAAATGCTGAATGAGTGTGTGTCTGTGTTAATAGTACCTACTTTGAATGTGTGTCTGTCTATGTGTGTGTGTGTGACATCCATGCCTCACTAGTTTTGAGGTCTCATCATCAGCGCTCAGGCTTGTGCCTCTTCTTTGGCTTTATCAGTTCTTATTAAGAAATAGTAGTAGAAGTTAAGTTTTATTGCTTTACTGACTGATAACAAACTTGTCATCGCCATTGTCAATTTTTAGGCTTCCGTATATTTTTATCTCTTGGCGCGAGGCATGGATCTTCCCATCATATTTGTCTAACCGTTTAGAAATTACCTAGGCGTGTTGATATTCTGCCGATTTAAAATTAATAGCACCGATAGATTAAAATAAAAGAATTTTATCGGCAACGAACTTAAAGGAGATGAAGAGACGTCACTTTACTGAGGATTATGACATCTCTAAGTATAGTCTATGATTATGATCAAGCCTGAGTAAAGAGTCAAGTTCGAGTTCGGATTGTGATATGTGGAGTTAAGTGTCGAGTTCGAGTATGGATCGTAAGCAATCCTGAGAAAAGTGTCGAGTTCGTCTTGGGATTGAAACCAATCCTGAGTAAAGTGTCGAGTTCAATATGAAAGTCGAGTTTGAGTTCTAAAACATAAGATGGATAGAGAATAAAAAGGAAGGACGGAAAATGCAAAATAAGAATTATAAAACTATTGTATTAAGAATTATAAAATAAAAAATACAAAAGTTTAATACAACATTTTTTACAAATATTTTTTTACTTTTAACGTTTACAATCATTAAAAAAATATTTACAGCTATTATTTTTTATAGCATATGCTTAGAGATTTCTGTTACATTTGTAATTGTTTAAATATAAAAATTGTACCTTTTCTCTACAATTTCCATTTTTTTTTTATTTGTTTAGATAAAGTCATGATGTCTGTGAGTAAAATTATCTACTGCTTTAAACATCTACTAGACGAGTCCAAGACGCCAAAATCATAGTAAAACAATACAATGTTTTTTTAAGGAATTTTACCGAACAACCATAATTTTCAAAAAAAAATGTGAGCATCTAAGTAAACCTCATTTTTAATGTACGTGAAACATAGGTACCTAATAAGATGGCAAAAGTCGACCACCTTTATGAAAATGTCTATCCTGAATCGGCTTGAGCAAAACCCGCCACATTTAACATGACGCAAACTTCATAAAACAAGTTGAGTAATAATCTTTTCGCTACGGTCTCTTTTGGGATTGTTTTTAGCGTAGTGGCTGTCTATCTATATGCTGTCACTTCTTATTTAGTGGGGAGCCGTAAAGTGTAAATATAGTAAAATCTCGGAATCGAAAACCAGTCAATGAAAACTCATAAAAAATCTTGAAATGTGTTTAATTATTAGAATAAATAATTATTATGCAGAGACTCTCTTTTAAATTGGCCAAAAGGGGGAGAAATCAGGATCAATAAAAGATAGGAGAAAACTTTTTTGAGAACCTTTAACTACTTATTTTTTGATGTTGACAATTTTGGTATTATATTTTATTGGTCAACTGAGTTGTTCACACAAATAAATGAAAAGGGGCAATTTTTTTTTAATGTCATTCAGCTCCGTTTCATGTAAGGATCATTTCATCGTATGGCAAGAATTGTCTGTGCAACAGAAGTGGGTCAAAACTTCGATTTCAACTTCGTTCATACAATTTGTAGGTATAAAAAAAAAATTGCTTTTGACGGACTTCCCGATATTTTTCTTCCAATACAATGGAATGATACTTGTTGCAAGAAACAGAGTTGAAAGGCATAAAAAATTGAACTAATTTTTGTGGACAACTCACACTTCACCAAAAAAATAAAAACTCCAAAAATAACGACATCAAAATAGAGCTCAAGATACCCAAAAACAGTTTTCCAGTATCTCTTATGGATGTGGATTTGTCCCTTCTGGCCAAATTTTCAAAGAAAAATGTTATGTCGTTAAAAACACATTTAAAAAAAATATATGAAGATTCACTGACTGGCCCTGGATTCAGAGGTATAAACCTTGCGGCATTAATTGGTAAGTCACCGCTGACATTATTATACCTACGCAAAAGAGACATCGTATAGTTTGAGCCAGATAAGTGTGGAATAAAATTCGTTGACCCCCGTGTACCAATGTATTCCAATATTTCAAAACCATTCGAAAAATTGTAAAGAAAGTGTCGTAACACGATCAAAATTAAGGAATCGTGGTACATTAAAAAATACGTGGTAAATTAAGGCGACCGTGACCTTACATTTTATTTTGAAACTCGAACGATGGTATAATGGAATTCTAACGATGCGTTATTAGGATCAATGACCTTTATTCCAGACTTATATGGCGAGGACTATAGATGCACTGTCATCGTCAAAACATTTGACTATCTGACAGTTTTACGCCCTAATCTACAGAGCGAACTTTGTCTCAGCTTAAGCTGACCTGAGCTTAGCAAAGTTACCCTACATCCAAAACTGAAACTTACCATTGTAAATTCAAAATTGAATTATATATTTTATACAGTTGACTGTGACAAAGCTTATGATACCAATAATGATACATTATGTTATAAGATAAATTATTTTAAGAACTTATGATTCGGCCAATGAGGAATAAAACGCAACTGAGTTTAACCTTAGCTAAGACAAAGATCGCAACTACACTGAGCTAGATTATTGGCTCATTGACATTCATACGCAAATACCTAGTACTTACAATGAATATGACTTTAAGAAATCAAACGTATTGCGACTAATGTCAGCCTTACTACAAATAGTTAACCATCTGTTAAACATTTGACTGGCCAACAGGTCTAGTGGTTAGTGACCCTCACTGCTATGCCGGGGGTCGTGGTCAATTCACACCCAGGATAAATGTTTGTGTGATGAGCATGATCATTTGTTCTGTGTCTGGATGTAATTTATCTATAGTATGTATGTATTTAGAAATATATAAGTATGTTTAACAGTCGTCTAGTACCCATAACACAAGCTCTGCTTAGCTTGGGACTAGATGGCGTTGTGTGATAGTTGCGGCATATTATTAATTTATTTATTTATTTGTCTAAAAAAGTGTAACTGCACAACGGCATTCGGCGTTGATTATAAGGTCAGTTTTGCAGTTACACTTTTTTAGTCAAGTCTTTAACAGATGTTTAACTTTTTGAATTAAGACGGTATCTCTTTATAGTTACAATTTTACGACGACCTTTAGTGTGTGCCACTAACTCAGACTATAAACAAACAACGTGCGGTTAACTTTCCGAATAACGTGGGAACTATCCTAGGAATGAACTATAATATTCCTCTTATAGCAGTATTACCTTTATTTTGACATATGAGAAAGATTTCAATGTTTAAAGTACGGTCTAACTACTCTTACTATTTCAACAATAGTGCTACAAAACGCGATTACCACCGCGAATGGAGCGCAGCTTGAATGGAGAAGAAAATAAATCTGGATATCAAACCATGTGAAATCTTCGCTCTTCGCTCTGCTCCGCTCCACCTCAATGGAACCGCAGCCTTCCTCCCAAAAAAAAACTGTTTAAGTGTGTTTCCAATAACAAAGAATCGAACGGTAATTACTAAAAATGAGCTCGCTTAAGGAATGAGACTACTGTACTCCTGGTAGAAACACTACGTCAGGTGAACGAAATCCGCTCCGCTTAGAAAGCAGCTCATTACTCTTTTATGGAAAAGAGGCTTAATAAGTGACCTCCAGATCTTAGCTATTGCGCTTCCTTGCAGGTTTGGCACTGCTTGTACTCGCACTTGTAGTATTTGCAAGGATGTAAGAAGTATTCATCACCTACCGCGAAACACTTGCCCAGATTCAACATGTCTTCCAGGTCACATCTAGTAACAAAAATTTTAGATTTAAGCACTCTTTTGCACGAAGCATTAATTCTGTTTCTGTAGAAGGGCGTTTGTAGCTGCGCTGCAGTTATATACTTTTGCAGCTATCATCGAGCTACTTGTTGTTTATTCTTTTGTTATGGTTCCAAAATAAACTTTTTAATCTTTTAATCTTAAATATACTGTCTTACCACAAGAACGATAAACATCTGTTGATCACTAGTCTAAAAAAATTGACAACGTCAAAACGACATTTCACTTTGATATAAGGGTCGTTTTGCAGTTACACTTTTTTTTGACAAGCGTTCAACATATGTTTATCTTTTTGTGGTAAGGCAGATATTGTTTAGTGTTTTATAATTGAAAGGTAGGTATTTTATGTAAGTTGGTTTTCTACTTAGCAATGCCCTAAAGCAGTGGTTGGCAACACACGGTTGCCTTGTGACGCGTGATTGATTATTTTGTAAACTGAAGGATTTTCTTTCATACCTAAACAGCGTAGAGTTTACTTGTTGACCATGGAGCATCGTTTTTAATCAATAACGCAGGCAAGCATATAACCAAACATCGCTACGAACATTTTCACAATGTTTCTAGCGAGCGCTCTAGGTCTAGTCGATTGTCGTCGGGATTTTTTTTTTTTTGTATGTCAGACCTCGGTAAAAAGCTCGCCAAAATAGTAAGCGTGCTCGCTAAAACTTTCTCGTTTTTTTTTTTCTGTGATGCACCATTCGCAAGAAAGACTGCAGCTTATCAACCAAACCCAATCTAACATTTTTTGTCACAATCAAATATGAACCTTATTTTTTTGCTGATAAAGTACCTATAGTTTGAGCCAGATAAGTGTGGAATAAAATTCGTTGACCCCCGTGTACCAATGTATCCCAATATTTCAAAACCATTCGAAAAAATGTAAAGATAGTGTCGTAACACGATCAAAATAAAGGAATCGTGGTAAGAGGCGACCGTGACCTTACATTTTATTTTGAAATTCGAACGATTTTATAATAGAATTCTAACGATGCGTTATTAGGATCAATGACCTTTATTCCAGACTTA
Organism: Agrotis ipsilon; assembly: GCA_028554685.1. NCBI lineage: Eukaryota > Metazoa > Arthropoda > Insecta > Lepidoptera > Noctuidae > Agrotis > Agrotis ipsilon. Next base: position 3,734,953 of record CM052965.1, read on the forward strand.
TTTGGCGAGGACTATATATCAAATCTATTAAAAAACTAGCTTCTGCCCGCGACTTCGTACGCGGATCTTGTTGCTTATGCCAGCGACAATGGGGTCGGCAAAATCGAAGATCTGAAAAGTCTGATACCCAACTCCAAGAGCCCGGGTAAAAAATTCATGGGAGTTTGGCGAGTAGAATAAAAATTGTATTCATATATTAATCGTCATCGAAAATCAGTCCGTGAAATTAGTGATAGCTTTGATTTCCACATCAGGTGTTCCAAATCTTATATTTTAATACATCAATAGATAATGCTCATTAGGCTGAACAGCTCTCTCTAAGACGTCATCCCTATACAGGTTGAATTTTTCAACTGGGCGTTGAGGTGAACAAAAATAAGCATGATTTCAAGGAAGAAAAGGTTAACTTAAGTTTCGAATACAGTCCTCGTCTAGAAGATTGATCAGTTTTTTTTTCAATTATACGTTTTTCTTAAGTTTGCCGTATATGATTACTTCCCAGAATTGCTGACAGACTCCTTGTCTTCAACATTTTTCGATATTCCTCATAGTTTCGAAGATAGCCGTCCACGCCCAGTTGAAAAAAATCATGTTATAGTGTAGCTGGGCTCTTTTTTTTTCGTGGTAAATCATCAAATGAGTCCTCCCACCACGGGCAGGGCGGGAGGGACTGTGAGATTTGTACTGACTAAAATCCACGGTGTCCTTCAATAGCCCTTTATGTTCCGGGGTAACGGTGATGGTATAAGTCCCGCGACCCCGGCAGGCTTTAGCCCTCCGAGAGGGGCCCTCGTCATTATGCTGACGCTCTTTAAGGCGCGCGTGGAACACGACGCGCCGTCCATGGTCGGACGGCGAGTTGCCCTTTACTCGCCGCCCGCATGCCCGCGCCTACGGTGGCCGGAGATCGTCTTGTGACGTCCGACGCCGTGGACGTCCACCACCGCGGGGTAGCTGGGCTCTAAGAGTTCCACATTTGGTGTTCTAGATCTTCAATTTTTATACGTCAACAGAGAGTGCTCATCACGCTGAACAACTCTTGCTAAGACGTCATTCCTGTATAAATTATAGTGTAGCTGGGCTCTTGAAGTTCCACATCAGGTGTTCCAGATCTTCAATTTTTATATGTCCACAGAGAGTGCTCATCAGGCCGAACAACTTTGCTAAGACGTTATTCCTGTATATGTTATAGTGTAGCTGGGCTCTTGGAGTTCCACATCAGGTGTTCCAGATCTTCAAACTAATTCTCTCAGCAGAAAATGCTCATCACGTGGAACAAGTTTTGCTATCGCACCATTTTTGTATCTCTTATAGTTTAGCTGGTCTGTTGCGGTTCTGCGCCAGTTGTTCAAGTTTTCAAAATAAATTATAGCCTATGTTTTGACCAGACTTAATACCTATACAACAAAAAAAGAATCATTCAAATCCGTCCAGTACTTTTTGAGTTTATCCCGGACATACATACAGACAAACAGATAAACAGACAAACAGACAAACAGATAAACAGACAAACAGACAAAAATTCTAAAAATTATATTTTTGGCTTCGGTATCGATTGTAGATCACGCCCCAAGTATACTTTTTAAAAAATATTCAATGTACAGTTTTGACTATCCTACTATTTTATTATATGTATAGATATGGCAGAATTATATGCTGATGTATTTATATAAGAAATAGACTCACGTGCTCTGATCTAAGAGCTCCTGCTCGGAGCCGCTCAGAGTCGGCACTTCGTACTCCACGATCCCTCCCTTGCCCACTTTGAGAGGCGTGGCGCAATACTTCAGGCCGTAACATTTCTTCGGATCTCCCTGCTCTACCAAAGCGCTGTCGATAAACGACGTCGTCTCGAATAGTCCTGGACACGAGATAAACATAGGATTTTCAGGTTTCTTCCACTATGAATCAAGCGGTAAGGAGAGTCAAAGTCGTACTGATTGCATCTCACTCTGCTCCTCCAATTGACCTTTGTGCTCCAGCACGCGTAGCTTGCTACCACCAGACATTGGCCCTATCAGGCACTTTCTGTTATGCGGACAGGACTTTATCTAAGGCGCGCGTGAACTTTAAGGCGTCGTACCGGAAAGTGTGCTTTACATAGCGCCATCCACAACTTCGGCTAGCTGGTAAATGACCGTAAGTAATGGGTGACTTGCCAACCGATCATCCGTCTGACAATCTCTCCCGGCTCGCCCTCGGTAGGAGGACTCATTTGATGATTTAACGGTAAAAAAAGGTTTAATGATTATACTGCTGAACCGTTTTGATGAGTTTTGGTACGAAGATAGAATTAACACTCGTATAGGACCGTCCGTGTACGCCCGCTAGCTGCTTTGAAAGAATTAGGTAATCAATTAAAAACTACGTTATTGCAGTTTCTAAAAGAACATGAACAAAACAAATACATACCCTTCATCAAGTTTACTACAAATCTTGCCGTAGAGAAACCGATGGATAAATGCCCCTGCTCATTGTTGCTCTTGACTCTGCAGATCAGATCATCTGCCTCACGCACCAATCGAGACAAGCAGTTTAGCTGCAACACAAACAAGCATTGTACATGCTTAGGCCAGATAGGATAACTTTAGAACTGATAATGGAAAGCTGGATACCCATGGTGCGTGATAATCAGGACGGACTCGAACCAGCCCACACCAATGCATGAGAAGCGTATCGTCCGTGAAAGAATAGCAAGAAAGAGCCTTGTATGCAGAGCGTGGCTGTCCGTAGTCGTCGACAGAGCGCGTCCGTCCAGATTATCACGCACCCTGGGAATCCAACTTAAGTGATAAAGATGACCAGTCGTGATGGCAAACGTGAGTGGCGTTTTTTTCGAAGAAGATAGAGCCGAGAAGTGCCTCAAAAAGATGTCTGTAGAGATTGTGCAAAGAACTTCAGACAGCAGCTCTCTTTCTTTCTTCTTTTAAAACGACATTAAATATTACACATGCAGACATCAGAGAGAGTAGCAATGTAGATGATAGGGACTGAATTAAAGAAAACTTTGTAAGGAAGCAACATCTACTAGAACGTCACTGGGTAGATTTCTACCCAAACATTTTTACCGTCTTACTTTCTGGGTACAAGAGTGCCCAAAAAATATTACCCTTATAAGAAACCTGTGCTTCAGTGGCGGAATAGTTAACTGAGACACCAGGGAATAGCCACATCCTCGCACGAACTTTAACAAAATAAAACTTAACTTACGGTTGACTGTGACGGAAGAGTACCCTTCGCCGACATAGCAGAGAACACAGGGACTCTTGTACAACGTCCAGCGCCGCAGACAACTGGTATATTGCTCTTCGTAGGGTCCGTACCCATTTTGTTACAGAGCAGCTGATTAGCTCGCATTGCGTTGATAGCGTTTACACCCAGGACTCGACGCTTGTCGTATACACGTGCCAACTTTAGGGTCTGAGGTACAGATTATCTTTCACTTTAGAAGCAGCACACCATTGGAGTACCATTTAAGGAGATTGTATAGAAAATAAAGCTAGGTAGGTATCTACTACATAATTCTGTAAAATTAAATGGTCTACATATTTAGCAATTGCTTATTTATTTAAGTATAGGTAATAATGTCCTGGATTTATTCATCTTATCTAATTCTTAAGCCCAAATTCCACCATAAATTATTTATTTTACCTCTCAAAATAAATCTGGTTAGGTACCTAGGTACATAATATTTTCAACTAAGAAACAGTCATGAGGACAAATCCACTCCATTTAGGCATTTCCGGTTCATTATTCTTTCGCAGTGGAAATCGGGGTTTAGCGTGTCGTTGGTAATCTAAATTATTTCGGGCCAAAATTAAGACGGCGTGAAAAACACCCGCTGGTGTCCAAAAATCAGATGGTAACCACTACGAATTATTGAACCCATTCCCTGTCCGATGCACCACATGTGGTACATAATTATTGTTTAGGTATTGTGTCTGCTGCGCGGACAGTCAAAGTGGTAATACAACTGACGAAGTTAAGGATACAAGTTATTCCCTATAATACCCACTTGTTTCTGTATACCTTCATGAAATTGACGAATAAAATACCAAGAGACATAGATCTACCAATTTTCTAATCAAAGCCCTAATAGTCTTACATGGGCGCAAAGCGCAAAGTTGCAGTCAACCGGCGGCGTCTGGACTGCAACGATAGCTTGCGGACAGAACTGCGCGACAGCTAGAGTTGCCGTGCGGACATGCTGCATGTTTCGCATAAAAAGGTCGCGGTCTTGCTCGTAACAGCATGGAGGTGCTAGGTATGCACCGCCGCAGATCAGGACCACGTCTGCATCCTGCTGGTCATAAGTACAGATTTATCCATCCAGTACTCTGACACTTACCTATATTTTGAATCATTACAAATAAATATTCTGATTCTGAATCGTTCTGAAACCTGACGCTTTAGACCATTAGGCCCAAAATATTTATTGTTTGTCTAGGTGTCCTATATCTAATCTTTCGTAGTGCACCTCGATTCTGGCGATTATGGCGGGCGACCGATAGGGCCAAAACCTTTTATTCCACTTTGCCACACAAAGCCGATGACGCGGAGGTATCTCGGAGTCTGCCCACTCGACGGTATGGCACTTCGAATGGTACGGCTCCTCATAACTTGGTTTCCATAATCATTCAGCCCCAATCGATTTATAAACAAAAAACCAATACAACTAGTGCTTTTAATGAGAATAATGTACCTATTTGTTTCGGACGCATTCTTATCGTCCTTTTTTCTTGGTACCACCTGATGAAATGTTGATTTAGATCTTACATGCAGAGCGTCCTTAAGGAACATGCGTCCCTGGTAAGCCGAGACTTCGCAGCTAGTGTCGATGTGTGCGATATCGTTGGCTGCGCCGAGGACCCCTGACTCCGGACTTTCCTCATACATAGCCAGGTACTTGATCACCTTCTGTTGCTTCAGAAACAGGCAGGCGATGCGGCCAACATCGCTGCCAGCACCGACCACTGTCACCTACAGATAAATTATAAACAGTAGGTTGGATTTTTTGGGGTTTTTTATGCTTTGTAACCATTCATTTATCAAAGGTTGTAATTCCATAACATTGGTAAATTCAATGAAATACTTGTGCATAATGTTAAACTGACTGTTCCCCGTGGATGCACTCCCTGTATCCTTCCTCCGATAGACAGTCTATAACTACTATAACACCAAAATATTATAATGGTAGCAGTATAGCTTCTGAGATTAGCACGTTCAACAAAACAAACTCGTCTGCTTTTTATTATTAATAGTAGGTATAATACTCGTCTACAACATATAGATATACCTACTAAGACTAGCCTTGCGTTATCTATTGTTTATGCAGATATAGCTACCAATACCTATAAACTGCCTACTTGACTAGTATTACTCGTTACTTTGAAACACTATAGCAAAACCACAGTAATAATAATCTCACAATAACCAAGAACAATATCTATCGAGTTTCAACCACAAACCTTCTGCGGCGGGAACCTTGGCACGGGACAGAACCTCTCGCATTCCCTCTTGAGCTGGGCTAGGGTATCATTCATCACGAAGTTCTGATACCCTCGCACCCAGGTCGGAGCTACTGGCTGCAGCGCCTTCACGGAAGACCCCAAAAGCATTCCATATTTACGAAGAGAACGAAACATTATTTTTGACACTCTGGACTGAAAGCTTTTTGTGGTTTGATTAGGTACCTACACTACATTGATTTCGTTTTATAAAAAATAATCCTGAATTTAAGGTTTATTTTTAAATTTTTTTGGTCCACTGTCATTTTTGACTGAATGGAAATTGTAGCTCATAGAGAAAATTTGACTATAGTGTCTGCTTGTTTGAAAAAGTTTAGTTTCTGAAATGTCTTTTTAGAATTTTGAACCCAATTTTAAAGACTCCGCAGTCCGTACGTCTGTCACCAGGCCTTCCCAAGAACCTTATATGTTTGCCAGTTGTTTCACAGACGATGTGGGTATTTCTGTTGTCACTTTAACAACAAATACTAAAGAGTAAAATAAATATAATATTTAAGGTCAGACTGAGGTCAGATTTTTTGGACCGACTTAGGGTTCGTGTTTTTTCTTATCGCTTTAATTTTAAAACGCAACCGAAGGGATATGCAAAAGTGTACCTTATTGAATATACCGATATTTCTCTATCTCTTTTTAACGTAACATGTAGCCTTATGCTCTTGGGTATAAGGCTGCGTTTCCACTGAGGCGGAGCGGAGCAGAGCGGAGGGCGATCCACCAATCACAAGGCTTGATATCCGCATCTCTTCTCCACTCAAGTCATGTGATTGGTGAATTGCACTTAGAATCACAAGGAGAAACGCAGCCTAAATCTAGAGCCCGTGGATGCTACTGAGAGTAATGGAAAACGCAATAACAATGCCCGTCCTGGGAATCGAACTTAGGATTTCAAACAGTCGCAGTCGTGACATCTAGACGAGGCAGTCAACAAGGCTCTGTGGCCCAGGTAAGATATAAGGGCGCTCCCTCACCGCGAGCATTCACCTGTAATGTAACGTTACAGATTCGAACATTTCATCAATGACGGAAGACAATAGAGAATTAAATAACGCACTTTTATGTTACATTACAGGTGAATACTCGCGGTGAGGGAGCGCCTTCAAGTTAAACGGCTGAACGAGCTCGAACCCCCGTCTTGAAGTCAGTTACAAAATGGGATATTTTTAATAAAACAGCACATAGAACAGACATCAATTTAATAGATATAAGTTTCACCTATATATTATGTTTAACATTCATATTGATTATTATTATATTGTCTACCCATATACAGGCATACTTGTTTATGTATAGATACAACACGGAGGAATTAAAAATGACTAGAACTATAGAGAGTGAAAGCCGCCAGACAACTTTACGTATCAACAGTATTGAGGGTTACTAAACACGAGGGAATAAGGTCGTTATTAGCTTGGCCACCATAAGTGCCACAGTGAACACAAGCTCTCGAATTTCACATAAAAACGGTCACATAACTTTGGCTCACAAATTAAATTTTGTACGAAGCATCTTATGCCATTTGAATAGAACATATTTTTACCCAACAATTTATTAACACACAATTTCTAACGTAATCTATTGCTTAATCACAATTAGCTGACAAAGTTCCAATTAAAATCTATTATAAATAACTACGAAAACGGTGTGTAAGGTATGTGTTGAACAAAGTGGTTTAACAATATCATTAAAGAAAACTGCCAGTGATCATATCACACTAAATTGATACTGTCACAACACTCCAAGGTCAAAACTACAAAATTAAATACACGACCTTAAAAAAAACTTGATTTAAAATTTCTGGCACACAATATACAAAAAAAAACCAACTACAAACAGATCTTTGCTAATATTCAATAAGTGCGATTAAAATCTATGAAAATATTTAAAATCAACAAACAAAATTAACAACATCAACATCCTTTTAAACTTTCCTCTAAAATATACAAATTATTTGCACAAAACTTTCCTATAAAATATGGTTACTTAAAAATGCCCGCGACCACGTTTCAGTCGGTTATTTTAAAATTAAACATTAAAACATACTGCATTTAAATTAAACAATACAATTAAAAATATATAATGTACAATTAACTGTCTTAGATATTTCGAACGCAGCGCGGCGTTTTCCTTTTTTGAGTGTTTGGAACCATAGACATAGCGCAAGGACTTAGCAATGGCCTGCATTAAATTGTTGATTTTCTACAGTATTCAAGTCTCTCATACTTTAATTTCAGTTTACTTTCTAGCTTTTTATGAAATGCTCAGTCCATTCTTTATGTCCATGGATGGGTCGGAACGCCGCGCGCTCCATCTTGCTTTTTTTGTATCCAACATATATTAATTATAAACACAAAAGTTTACCATAAAAGCATATTCCTGATAATGTCATTCAAACGCTACAAAAACTGTGTAATAGTAGAACAAAATTCATCATTAAATGGACAAAGTTCCAGGACAAAACACGTTTAAGTTATGTTCATGAACAACACTTATTTTTAATAAATTTCACACAAAATCAAACAATCCAGAATGTTATTTTTAATCTCAGTTAATAAACATAGCTAGTGTTCTACAAAAAAAAAGACTTTTTTTTAAATTGATACCGCCACAACTAAACATACTGTTGACAAATCAACATATTTTACAAACAATTCGACACACATAATTTAAAAACAAACTCGTAAATATTACAAAATGCTTCAGCATGCATAATTAAATAAATTAGTAGGTAATGTAATGATGAGCTTTATGAGCCAAAAATAAATGTCGATCCGATCCGTTGTTTCATTCCAATAAAGAAATTTTAATTATTTTATTGCACATTTTTCCAAAACTGCGCTGTAAGTTATTTCATTGATATAAATATTGCATTAACAATAGTGAAACACTTGTAGTAGTAATCGCAACGAAGTTGGATTTAATTATGCAACGGATACTTATCTAGCCAAGTAATTGCAAAATTAGTTATAAGGTCAACAGAAGTTTCTTGAAGTTTCGCCGCGAAAAGGACAGAGACGCTTTAGTCCAAGACGCGAAATAATAGTTAGCGCGATTTTATAGATTGTTGCTATCGTCTCCAACACAACTATAGCTGCAAATAAGTCGAAACAATATTTTCCAGTGCCTTATCGACCGATTAATAAGGCAGCACTGGAATTAAAAACTTTTCGTCTGGCATTTTGGGCATTATTTTTATAGCTTTAAGACTTATTTTGATCTGACTTAAGTTTTATTTTTTTTCAGTGGCAGACGGCTCTCTACGGGAAGTAAGACAGGGTTCTAACAGTCACCCACTGCAGCTCCGAATGTCGAACCTTTACAACTATCTCTCATAATATTCACAACCCGTCGCTAGCGACGCTTATTAAGTAGATCATAAGAAAAGTGCCGATCACTTGATTCTACTCCGCTTGATAATGTTTGTGCTCCAAATACAGAACAAACCACTGAATAGTGTTTAAAAGATTTACGACTTTATGCACAATAGCATTGAGTTGAAAATCTATTAAACACTACTGAAGGTTTACGGTTATCACCGCTTGTCTAAGGGAGCAAGTGTGAACGCGAAGCAAACGATTGTATGTTGCCTTTTAATCTAAAATTAACCTTAAAAACATAATACTCCATTTTTGGGAAATTGTGTAAAAAATGGTGTTTACCAGTTTTGTTGGCTTGCTTATTATCAGATTTAATTTATGTCCGTTAGACCAGAGTTTTAAAATAAGTTACGTCCCTAAAAAATGTCCTGGGCAAGCAATTTGGCGCAATAGAAAAGAGAGACTGATGGAAAAATCATTGTTTAGCATGGAATTTAAGTTCAGAAGTTTCTTATGGTCTGTTCTGTATTATGAGTGCTGTCTTCCACCATGTTTTTTTAAAGTGACTTGAAACTCTCAAGGAGTGATAAAACTCGGACTTGCGATCTTCAATGTCGATCCATGATTTGCTGTATGCATGTAATTAAAAGATAACAAGATAGTATTTCACTCCCAGAAAAAGCTTCTCAACCACATAAAAACAACAGTGGCGAAGTATTTGTGTTCGAACCCATCTGTCAAAGATCTTAAACAAAACGTTTATAGAAAGAAAAAAAAACATATTTAATGGGACCTTAGTGGAGCGGAAGGGACTGTCAGACTCCTACTGACTAAAATCCACCATATTCCTTTTGTATTGTGATAAAATCATCAGGTGAGATTTCCAGCTGGAGGGATTGGCAGAATTGTAGTGACTAAAATCGACCGTCTTTAATAGTCCTTTACGTTCCAGGGTAACCCGTTTAGAAAGCTCTGCGACCCCGGCAAGGTCCACCCTGTTTCTTTGCGTGCAAAGGCTAATTTAAGATCTCGAAACATACTTGAATCTCTGCTATAAGGATTGTAACTAACTGTCTAAAACTCATGTCCAATTGTTTCCAAAGCTCACATTTTACAACAACAGACAGAAAGCGACAAAGTTAACTTACAGTGAGTAAGAAATTCAGATATTATCGAGCAAAAATGTTCTCTTTAACAAGAAACATAGAATGCACTTTGCTTCAGTATTTAAGCGTATCATACGAAAGTGAAGTTTATTAATATAACAATTGTGTTCATTTTCAATCTCCTGCTGTTAACCTAATTCTTTTGGCGGTCGTGAAACACCTGCTCATATTTGCTCATACAAATGAAAACAGTAAAAACATTCGAAAAAGGTTGAAATTCGTATGAAACGCTCACATCTCCAGCCCCGGGTAGACAAAAAATCAATATATTCCTTCAATTGTAATTTAAGTTCCTGGGCCGCGGTGCTCTTTTAGGTCAGGCTCGCGATTCTAACAGGCAATTTGACCTCCCCTTCACTTTGTGTGACGTATTGTCTAAGACTTTGACAGATTGTAATACTAAGGTTTTAAAAAAAAAAAAAACATTTCAAGCGGAGTCGTAGTACATAGCTATACTTAGTAACTAGTTAGGTAGGTAAGTATATATTATATTTTACAACGACATGACCATTACGCGATTGAAGAGACATTACATTTTAGTTACATAATTAAAATTTGTAAATATTTAGGAAACAACATCAAAAATATAGATTCTAAAATTGGTTTGAAAAATATAACTTAGTCTGCTGCGCACATGGAAGAACAAGCCAAAAGTAAAATACAGTTGGAACAATACAAGGATATTTTGTTGAACGGTCAAAATGAAAATTAACACTGACATCTTTTGTTGTGTCAAGAGGTTACCTCGGCTCTGTAACGCAAAATGCAATAAAGCAACAGGATAGTCTTACGTCAGCTGAGTCTGACTCTTTTGATGATATTTCTCCAAAAAAAAACAAGATTTCTTTCTTTTTTAATGACAGGTTCGCGTTTTACCACTATCTCGCCTGGTGGTAACCGAAGATGTGGTCGACGGTGAAGCACACTTGCCTAGAAGTAACATATTCACTCTTGACTTGAAGACCCCAAGGTTATAGCTGTCGGGAAATATAGATGTAATATTTTTATTTTTTTAACAACGCGGCAACGCGGCCCATATACGGCAATCGAACGCCAAAATATCCTTGTAGCTACAGCATTGAGTCTTGTATATTTATAAAGAATAAAAAGTCAGCAAATGTGATTACTATGTAAACATTTCTAAAAATCGACAATGTATAACATCGAAAAACTTATAACTTATAGAAGCAGGAAGGACCAATGAGAGTAGATTCAGTAAGAAGTATGAGCAAACAAGTTTAATTAACATGCGCAGGCGCAATTGAAAAATAAATGCTAAAACTAGCTAGTTTAAGACAGGGACAGAGTAGATAACAGTCCTTTTATAATAATTTTAACTATTAAATCCACAACCTTGTATCGAAAAAAAATACTATAATGACTTTTCAGTGATAGTAACAATAAAAAGTTAAAGTAACTGTTAATGGACTGTATTTTAAGGAGACGAATTGCTACTTTAGAATCATCCCAAACACCAGCACAAGATCTTTTTCAAACGGAAACATCCCAAATTAGGGATCTTTCTAATATCGTGTATGTGTTTACAAATATACGAACAACCGGATCCGGAACAACTACATGTAGGTTATACAAATATATTAGTTCTGTGCAGGATTCGAATCCGTAGCACTGAATGCAACAGCCAATAGCTTAGCTACTGCGCCAACGATGCCGTCAATTGACGGAAAGGACGAATTGTTTAAGTTAAACTTTAACTATTTGTTGTTGGATTTTAACAATGGTTAGTTTAACTGTTGATCGAAACATTGGTTTTAAGTGTCATACTTTGAAGGGCTTTGGAGGGTAGGTAAGTCGTCGCCTTGCTACTCTATGCCTGACACACTAACACCTGTCCCACGCTGGGCGCCAACACATTCCGCGCTAAACGCATAAACCGCAAAAGCAAGATAAGTCATCTGTATATTTCATCGCAGCTTAGCTTACGAACTTACTTCAATCTTCACATTATGATAAATAGAATAGTCTAGAAATATAAATATTAGATTAGAATATACATAATCAGATAACTTCTTTAAAAATAAATAGTCAATATAAAATGTAACAAGTATACGAGTTTCACTTAGGGACTATTACAGTGTAACCTAACACCCACATTAGGGCCGACGCACATATGGTGGAGTGCAGCGCAGAGTATGTTGTCACTGTCAAACTATTATCGACTTTGTCTTCATTGTAATAATATCCTATATCAATTAACACAACAATTAATTCTTGAAGAACATTGAAGCGACATTTGTGATATTATATCAACGAGGACAATATCGATAATAGTTTGACAGCGAAAAGACTCTACGCTGCGCCCTGTCATATGTGCGCCAGCCCTGAAATCAGGTACCGGCAATAAAGATTGCACATTGAGGCAGAATGGCAGAAGAAAACATGTTGCGACGACCCCAAGTGAAGTGGGATAAGGGCAAGAAGACGACGATAACGCTTGGAAAGAGATATCCAGCGTTTATCGATACGATCTGATGTGCATTATTGATTGCCGGTACCCGCACAGTACGGACACACCTCCGCGCGGTCGAAGCTGCAGTCGGATTACAATTAATCACTACGAGATAACTCTTAACAACTAGTTGGCAGAATCACACGAACTTTAATAATGTATTAATATTATAATCTAGCCAAACACGGATACCACAGCGATAGAATACACAAACAAATACTTTAAGCAGGATTGGTAATATAATATAGAATAAAATATATTAATATATTCTTAAATAGCCAATAAATAGTTTTATAAAAATATTGGGGCAATTTTGGGGCAGTCATTGTACCCGAGCTTAGAGAGTTCAGTAACATCATAAGGGTTTATACGAGACAAATCGAAAAATACATCAACCATTGAATATTTAAAAGTCCAAAACTGAAGAAAAGCTTAGGCCTTCTTGTGAAATAAAAGACATGACGAGTGCGAAGCTGCTGTGGTTCTAATACAGAACAGTGACCTACATCTTAAGACAATAATATTATTACACAAGGCAAGAACAAGTCGTCACTTTAAACATCCGTATATCTACTCGTTACACTGATATTATTCTATCTACTATCTAATTCAATCATTTGTATCAACGAACGGGGATAACAATGCCAAAAACGGGTCATTAGAAGAGATATACTTATTAAAATTTAGTTGTGGACGTCGGGAGAACGTTAAAATCGAGCTGATAAATTCAAATATCCGCCAAATCCTCAATCATCCGTCAGACTGTTGCGTCGCCGCCCGTGGGGCGCGCCATGACAGAAGGCCACTTACTAAAGCCGCGACAGTGCCACACACACCTACTACATATTACTTCCACACCTACTGCTACATCCATTGCTGTCTAGAGGTGTGGTAAGAACGTTCTTAAACTATCCTTCCATATGCCTACTGCCGAGATCTAAAAACAAATAGATTTTGTGTTAACCACTGACTCTAAACTACAGATTCAACTTACAAAGTGTAGGACTCTTTGTGCAATTTAACGTACCAGTTTATATTCATAGAGGGCGATTTAATATCGCATATTATAAGCTCATCAGGTCGTGTCAATCTAAACGAATACTATTCAGAGGTACCGCGCACTCAGCCATCCACGTCAGTGCTACAAGGGAGGTGCCTAAACGTTACAAACCTAATCATCACAAGTTTCCGAGGGGAATATTTAAACCCATTATAATTACTATTATTAAATCTAAACACATTGATATTACCTCACACTCTTCTATATTAAATTTATCAACTATTGTGTCAAATACATACATCATAGCAAAGACAGATCGATAAATATAGTCAAGAGATAGTAAGAGGTTCCCTGTTTCCATGTTTTACTTTCTTTTTATATTAGAATTATTTGTGACGTTTTTCTGAGGACTCCACACAAAACACCAATTCGATCTGTGTTCATAGAAAAACATTGTATTACAACCTGAAGAGGTTTCAATGCTTTGCAGCATGTCTAATGAGACAGATAACAAACATGTCACAAATAATCCCAACGGTGTCTAAAGTTTAATTTTAACGATAATAAATGTTTTACAAAGTAGATTTAAAAGTTAATAAATACGTGGGACCAAAAAATCATTATATTCATGGCACTTATATGATAACTAGGTATTTGTACAAGGGAAACATTTGATAAATATAATAAAAATAATGGCCGCTCTCTTATCTCGCTGACTAACGGCGAGTAATATACATATAGCATCGTGCCACAGACGCGATCATTATATACACGGTCTACTGAAACTAGCGAGTGAAACTCCGCGAACATTATACATATGTTCCAAGTCTGTGCAGTTTTGATCTAATTTAATTCTGTGTAATAAAGTATAACTGCCGATTCGATATAAGATAAAGTATCTAAGAAGATGCGCAAAAATTACTAGTTTTCTTACTTCAATTCCCGCCCATGGCAAGATGCACATTAGAAATGTATGACAAGGCAAGTACTATAGCTCAAGACTTGAAATCTTACTATAGCTGAACGGTCTAGAATCGACTAGAGACGACTTTACACCGTATTGCCGTAGCTTTAAATCTAAACGAATTTATCTACATTTTGGCAAGTACCATATTCCACCTAAACGGTACGGAGAGTGCATAAGTCAGTATTTTAGCGACAGCCGAATCATAAGTTAATATTGCACTATTTAGTTAGATGAAGTGCTCAATTTGGATACTTTCCTCCACCTAGTAAAATAATAATGAAATGTTTATTTAGCAAATGTGATGAGAGATGTTCGAACGTTGTGAGTTTCAAAGAAAATGTATCCAAATGAACACTTGCCTTAAATCTATGTAAAGTAGTGAATATCATTTAATATTATTTATTGCAAGTTTCGTTCAGAGGAGACGGATGTAAATACTATTTTATTCTATATTATTGCTGGTACTTATTGATCAATTCGACATGCAAAAATGAAATTCTCTAAGACGACTACGGAGGAGAACAATATTAATGACAAGTTGGCTATTTTGTATCTAAACTATTTTTTTAAACGAAACGAAATTTGTGACGATTAATAATCTTACTTTCTACCATAAGTAGTAAAATTCTGTATTATTAAGTACTTTGAGCCTATGAGAAAGCACCATTATTGAAATATAACTCACTCTATTTTATTACAAATAAAACCCGTAATACAGTTACATATTGTTCCTCTAGAGAAGCCACGTAGATTGAAAGTATTCCTATGTCAAAGGCAATGTTTAAAATAAAAACTTTTTTACGAGACTTTTTCATTCAAACTGCATGCTAACTCTTGGAACAGATTCAATAGAACAAACTGTTATAAACTCTAATTGTAAGTATTTATGATTGAAATTATTTTTCATGCTACCAAGAGTGGTTTGGAAGTAAAGAGGTTATGTATGTACTTGAAACGAGTTTTGTATACTACTCTCCTAAACTACACTATTGGAAGTAAAGATTTGGGTCTGTAGCCATGTAACAAACGGCAAACTCAAACGCTGAATAGGCTTTAATAGATTTTCAATGTTATGTACTTGGGTATAAAGGTGAAGATCTAGTAAAAATTACATAGCGTCTTCGTTCTATCCAGTAGCTAACGCTTAGAAATCTTTAATAGATTTTCATCTATAAGCTCTGGGGTATAAAGGTGAAGATCTAGTGAAGATTACATAGCGTTTTCGTTCTTTTCACTCGCTAACGCTTAGAAATCTTTCGATTGATTTTCAACTTTATGCTCTAGGGAGTACGGAGCTTTTACGATTGCCTTTTGTGACTTGGCTAGGGGCCCTGTGGAAACGATCGCTCTTTGCTAAGTTTCTACTGGAGGCGCTTTTCTAAGGCTGTGATTATTCTACAAAGACACAAGCCTCTGATAATACTATTGGCAGTGTATTGTAACTTAAATATCTTAGATGGTGTCGCTATTGGCACATTACTCTTTATAATTATCGGAATAAGGGCGAATTTAGTACCGGACGAATAAAATGTACACGTCTGGAACTCTACTGTTGAACAAAAGATTTTGTTTCTAAATTCAACTACAAAGGCCACTTCTAAGTGATCATCGCGCTGGTACACAACGCCGACAGAGGGCGCCTTATGGATTTCCGAACGAAATGTGACATATTTTTTTTTATGAAAGTTAGTTTCGCTCTAGTCTATAGTCAGGGGTGACAAAAACAAGGTCGACGATGGAGCGAGCTTACCCAGAAGAAGCCTGAACTTTGAAGAGATTAGGGTTGTATGCGTTCGGAAACGCAGACGCAGACAGAATATGAGCGCGATGATTACGAATACTCACGACCCATCGGTTTGGTTAGGACACGAGCTTGAGTACTGCTCAGATTATATTTGGTTTAGTAATATCGACTATTGCTACGTTGATCGGAGACGCATGTCCTACTGTTATTATACTATTCTATAGTCTACGGTTGTATTGTCTATCAGTAGTAGTGTTGCAGCGTGTCTTTCGATACTAATATTTGGAGTTTCCCCACTAGATCGGATAATCAGTGCGATGGCTCTTTATCACTAATACCTAAACATTACTGTTTTAAATGACTAAGCGAAAAATGGAATGTTAATCTACAACCTACTGTTACCGACTTCTGTTAGTACGATTAAACGATGCAAAAAAAGCCATTATACATAATTTATATTATACGATACTCATAAATACTACACAGATGCTATAAACCCACGTTAATATATTAATATGTTGTGACAATCAGTAAAACGTGAAGTATTATGTTCGTACCTAATACAAAAATTTAATTTCAATTCCAATAAATCAACCCTCAAGTACTTGAATATTACAAATAAATAAATTTAAACTCTCCGCTCGAAATGCGTTCACTAACCAGAAAATATTGGAATAGCCATCATAAGAATCAATTTCATAATAAGTTATGTTTACAATATACTGAATTAATAATTAATATCTACATCTACAAACATGTATAATAATAAAGGAAGATCTATTAGCGAGATTGTACGAAATAATTAGGTACGAGATAAATTACCCACTGAATAACAGCATGTTGTGCATTAGATATGTATACAGTAAACACGAGGCGGCTGCGAGCGGACGTGACGTCACAGCGCACTGACGTCACACGTCCACGCGCGTCGCACGGTGACTAGGACGTCGTACAAGCGTTAATCATGCAAAACCGCTATCGACTAATTCAATTAAATGCAGTAATACAAAGATTGCCAAGACACACTTCTTATGATAAAAATAGGTACAATACGAGGACAATCTTAACGTTAAACGAGAAATATTCGTGGAGCTAGACGCGAGCCGCCGAGTACTCGCGGGACAACTAAAACTATGAGATTGCGAACGTAGAGAACAATACTGGCGAGACTCACATCCGGAGACGACACGAGCGTCGGCCGTACGGTTTGCTCCTTAGGCGATAATATCACAGATTTCTAAATGAAAATGAACTCCGACGAGAGAGACGACCGGGAGGCCGAGAGTGGGCGAGGGCGGCCGACTGCAGCCGAGGGCGGCCGAGAGCGGCCGAATACAGCCGAGTGCAACCGAGTGCGGCCAAATCAGCCGAGCGCGGCCGAATGCAGCCGAGTGCTACCGAGAGGAGCCGAGTGCTGCCGAGCGGAGCCGAGCGCTGACGAGCGCAGCCGAGCGACCACACACACGTTAGCCCTCCGGCGCACCGCCGCACAGGCGCTCGAGCTCCAGCAGTTCCTGTAACGGGAATCAATATTAGATACAGAACCGACAAGTATGGCAGAAACAGGTCAGACAGACCAAGCAAAATAAAATTTATAGCTGTTGTAATAGAATACATATTCGCTTACCTGGTCCCTATGCTTGAGCAGCAGCTGCAGCAGTCGGTCGTGCGTGCGTGCCAGTTGCTCGCGGCGCGTGGCGTACTTCTGCTCCAGGCGACAGCACTCGGCCACTCCACGCTCCACAGACTGCACACACAAACAGACTATATTTAGCCATCCGAAGCATGTAGGCCTGGAATGCCTCAAGAAGCCGCTTATTAATTATGAAGAAACCAATTCCATTATTATAGCCATCGAGGAAGTGGCGAAGGTCAAGTTAACACATTGTAAAACGAATACTAAAGAAAGTTTTAGTACCTATTTATAACGTAAAGATAAAACTTCGGGATAGGTACCTCGTACCTTTCCCAAATTATTTAGTCAGTACGAACGTAGTTTATACGAACATTTAACACGAAAATCAACGGGAAATGCCGTTAGTGCGGCCTGGCATTACAATATAAGGCTTTTTAGACGAGACATATTAGTAACAAGTTACCTGGGAATGTATCTCTCGCTTTATTCTATTGATTTCGTCTTTATCTCTGTTGGTCTTCTTGGCTAACGCTTTGACGTCTTCCTTCCTCGAGTTCGCTAATCTAGTTAGGATTTCCTTCTTTTCCGCATCTAACGAATCCTGAAAACAAACGTTGACTTTATACTACAGTAACTTTTTATTTAAGCTTTATTTTTAGGGTTTCGTACCCGCGCGGGCATGCGGACAGCGAGTAAAGGGCAACGCGCCTCAAAGAGTTGTCAGCAAATGACGGGGCCCCCTCACAGAGAGCCAAAGCCTGTCGGGGTCGCGGGACATATTTCCATCACCGTGACCCAGGAACATAAAGGGCTATTGAAGAACACCGTGGATTTTAGTCAGTACAAGTCTGACAGTACCTCCCGCCCTGCCCGGGGTGGGAGGTCTCATTTGATGATTTTACCACGATAAAAAAAGGGTTCCGTACCCAAAGGGCAAAACGGGACCCTCTTACAGACTCCGCCGTCCGTCCGTCTGTCTTTCTGTCTGTCTCATGAACTGTGATAGTTCAACAGTTGAAATTTCCACAAATTATGTATTTCTGCTGCCTCCATAACAACAAATACTTAAAAACAACTGAATAATATAAATATTGAAGGGGGCTTCCATACAAAAAAATGATTTTGTGTTACTTTTTTCTAAAAGAAGAAAGAGCCTCGCGTAGCGGGGCTCCGTCGATAGTGTGTTGATACATATCCACTGACCCAGAGTGCCCCAAGTTGTTTTACGAGCATCGGTGTTTTTTTATTGTTATTATATTTATATGTATTTGTGTCGTTAAGTGTACATACCGAGAGCTGCTTCATCTGGTGGTGCTGGTCGGCCAGCACATGTTTCTCCAGGGCCGCGTACACGGCGTGGTGACACTTGAGCCGTAGCTCTCGCTCCAGCTCCTGCAGCTCGCTACTCCTGCCGGGAATACAACACACCGTGCTAGCAATCAGAGAGAACAACACATGAACCTTTTGTACAAACGGTACCTGCACCCAGCGGGACACTGATGATCATAGTCGTGGAGAGACGTCGCGGAATGCTGCATCTAATCTACTAATCAGTACCAAAAAATGTCAACAAAAAAGATAACGAGTACTTTTATTCTGGGATCATAAATCTTCATAAGCGTCCTCCTGTCATAACTGGAGTGGAAGGCACGGTCGAACTTGACCGATAAAACCACCCTATTCCATCAATAGCCATTTTCAAAGACCGCGGGAACTTCTTAAGCTATTTCTCACTACCGTGACAATATTGAGGGTACTTACATATTTCTCGAAGACAGTCTTTTCACGAGTTTATTACCGACGTAGAACTTGGATGTCGGTTGTTTCTTCTCCTTGTCGCATTTCCGTCGCAGCGCGTCTAGTTTCCGCGCGAGCTCCGCCTGTTTCTCGCGGACCACCTTCATTGATAGCAGAGCCTCGAGCGTTTCTTGTAGGGACTCGTCTGTCGTGCCGTTCGTTTTTACTTCCGTATCTGTAAAGAAGATTTAAGCTTTATAAGCGATTTTTTAGAAAGAATCACCCGTCCTGTTGCATGCTGGCAAGTAAATAAAATATTGAATGTAGAATGATGTTTGATTACCAGATCAGTGTATCTAGAGCATATTTGACGCCACGGTTGGTGAAACACGTACGTAAATAATATTTAAAATAATTTACATACTACCAATTTCTCATGTATCGTGGGTGCACATCCAGACTCGGAAAAACTACTTGTAGGTTATACAAATATTTGTTACGTGCGGGAATCCGCAACACGCTGCGAAGAAGTCGAACGCACAGTCATTGCGCCAATCGTATCGTCAATAGTTTTCCGAGTATGGATGTATAGTCACCGCCAGATAAGTCTGGAATAAAATTCGTTGACCCCCGTGTACCAATGTATTTCATATTTCAAAAGGATAAAAAAAATACAAAGAACTTGTCATAACACGATCAAAACAAACCTATCCTGGTAAGAGGCGACATTTCCCTAAAATTTCATTTTGTAATTCGAGCGATCGTTTTATGAAATTGGAACGACGCTTTATTAGGGTCAATGACCTTTATTTTAGACTTATCTGACCTGTACATGGATTCAGTGTTACCAGTGGGAGGTGGGGGTGGTTGTGATACGCTGCTCTCCGACTCGATAAACTTCTTCGTATCTATCATAGCCTCCCTCAACGGACTGCTGCTGCCGTCTGGCATATCCTCTAGTTTTACCTGTGGATGAAGTAAAACTGTGTTAAGTGCAATAGCCGCAAAAGAGCTTTTTTTAAAAAAAAACAATGGTGAGCATATTTTTAGGATCCTACTAATATTATAAACATGAAAGTTTGTTTGGATGGATAGATGTTTGTTCCTCTTTCAAACAAAAACTACTGAATGAACACACACATGGGATAGTTTTTATCCCGTTTTTATTATCCCACGGGACAATTTTGGAGTTGTAGCGGGTGAAACCGCTGGCATTACATAACGTTTGTAGACGTAACGCGTACCGGGTGTGTGAGTGCACGGCGCGCGTCGTCTGGCTGGCTCAGGTCTGCAGCGCGCTTGGGGCGAGAGGGTGTCGCGTCGCTGGGTACGTCGGTGTCTTCCGTCAGCTTGGCGAGCTGATGTTCTCGCTTGTCCAACTCGCTCTGGTACTTGATCGGGTTCGCGAGGGCCTCCGCTAGTTCCGACAGCCGGTCTGGCACGTAATCCTGGAAAAAAGAGGTGGAAATTGTAATCGGTAGTGGACAGAAACGGTGGCATCGAGCACGCGGTGGAACATCGTATCGAACAAGTGTGTACCTTGACGACGACGAGCAGGAGCAAGCTGCCGGGTAGCGGCAGGCCGAGCTCGGTGCGCAGGTTGACGGAGCGGTACCCGGGACACAGGCCCAGCACGGGCAGCACGCGGTGCCCCAGCAGGCGGCCGCTCTCCTCGTGCGCCGCGATGCGCAGCATGGCCAGCTCGGGCAGCACCACCTGCACACACCAAGCGAGTTAAGATGGACTGGAAATAGGGTAAGGGAAAAACTCTCACTCTAATGTTTCGATGACGGTGGCGCGCTAATCGGATCATTTAGTTCCCTGCTCATGTTTTTTTTTCTTTTATTACGTAAACCAAAAACGAAGATGTCGTATCTTTGTGTTTGGTTTTAAAATTAACAATACGTCAACTACAGCAGGTATTTTGGTAATGGTTTATGTGAAGTTAACACAAAATCAATAGGGCGGTTTTTTATTTATCACATTTTTTGTAATAAATGAATCGGCCACCCGTGGAAAGCTGGAACGGGCCGCTAGTTTTTTATATTTTTGATTTTCGGTTGTATGTTCTGGAGGTGACCAAAGGTATTTTTCATCCGACTGACAGCCCAACGTGGGCGCCCAATATGTAGGATTATATGATATCAAATTTAGTTTCGAGAATTCACAAAAATGGTAACTTGTAGTTCAAGTTTGGCAAGCAATGCCTTTTAAAGCGTGTACGCCGAACAATTTTTCTTAAATTACTGAACCAATTTTAATGAAACTTCATTCTCATATTATCATTTTATAAGCGAGAAGAGGATAGAAATTTTTTGGACGGAGGCTAGCCATTTCCGATTGCTTAGTTTTTGTCGCGGTAGTTTTTGTTTTATATTTTCGGTTAAAAACTCTGAAACTTGACGCTTGAGGACATTTGGCTTTTTACTAAATGTATTACATCATTCAACAGACAACCTTGACGATTCTAAGTTACTTCTTGCTATTGGTATGACTAACACCTCAAAAGCTTAATATTTTTTATACATTCGCACTTTTTAGTAGAGAACATACGGAATCCGTTGCCTTGCGCCCTGCGTTAAAAAGTTTGTTCTGTTGTACACTCACGAGCACAGCTGTAATGCTTTGAATTTGATTTTTACTTTGCATATTAGATAAACTCACCAATTTTATTGTAAAAGGAAATATGAATCTTTGAAATGTGACGAGACTTAAATATTACTTACTATTCGAAGGTTTGAAAAGTCCAAACAAACTTAGAGATTTAAATCTATGAACATTTCACAAGAAAAAAAACAAGCCAACGTTTAAAATACAATTAAACCACAGCTGATCATCGCGTAAACAAGCATAAATACACAACAAACGTTTATTAGATTAATTATCCCTATACATTATTAGCGGGAAGATTTCAAACAATAGTTAATTGCACTCAGTCGTAAAGTCAATTGGAGCGTTTGTAGTAGCTCTCTGGTTGAATGGCATTGTGTCGGCGCACACGCAGCCGAGCGACGTGTAAACAACACGTCGAGCGGTGACGCGGAACATATGGCGGGAATCAAAGAGGTGCGAATACCGACTTTTGAACTACAAAATAAATAAATACAGAAGGTCGGGAATGAAGATATTGAAGAAAAGTCTTTTAATAAAATGGTAATTTGTCTTTGTATGGTTGGAAATCTGTATAATTTAACTTTTATTTCGATATTCATTATTTACTAACAGCTCCGGTATGCTTCGTAGTGCCTTAAACACAATTTTGTCACTTTCCGTTTTCACGTTCCTTCCCTGGACTTCCACAAATAATTCAAAACCAAAATTAGCCAAATCGGTAGAGCAGTTTTCGAGTTTTAGCGAGACTAACGAACAGCAATTGGTTTTTAAATATAAGAAGATAGATTTATGAATTCAAAGTTTCATTAAAATATGATATGGGTATGAGAATATTATTACATATTTTATTGTTAAATAGGACTTGAGTTAACAAGTTTGTATGAAACTTAGATCGACGTACGCGCTCTTAATTTAATGAGCATAATACAATAATTTAAGTCTACTCGTTTGCATACATAATTGCGATTATTACATGCTTGCCGCAAATGACAGTAAGTGCATGTGACGTCAAACGTCAAGGCGCATGACGTATGAATGACAGTCGTCATTGACATTTCAGTTGCTAACGTACGATACAACACGTAATTATTACGGTTCCATTGAAGAGGACTATTAATTTTATTATACGTTGGTTTATTGAAAAATATCCTGTTTTGTTAAGTTACTAGGTAATGTGAACTGAAAACTGTACGTACAGTATTTTTTCTTGTTTAGTTTTTATGATTTATTAGAATTTTCTGTTTTGCTTTTTCTTTTTCTACCTCCATTTCGCTAATTGTGTTTGAGTATCATGTAAGAGTCTTAAAAAACTAAGAATATAAAAATTAAGAATTAATAAAAACCAAGGCAAATGCAGCTGTTACTGAAAAACCCTAATGGAAAGAACCAACACCACTTTGCTTACCTGGGAATTAAACGTCAGGTTCAGAAACTGCGCTTGTGACCAGGGAGCCTACCATGACGTTTTAAAGAGACAGTAAGTCCAGTGTGGGAAAGAGACAGACCTATACAAGTCGTCTAGCGCCACCTCGTTCCCACAGTGTACTGACTCTCGCTTTGAAACGACATGGTAGGCCACCTTAACATTACTAATGAAATAGCCAAAGTAAAACAACTCACCTATTGTTTTTTACATACCTTTTTAAAAACAAACGGCTCCTCTCCATACACAGGATTGATGCCGTTATTAGGAGCGACTCTTGTGCGGAACTTCTTCCTCACAGTGTCAGCGGGCAGGCCGAACATGTCGACCTCGACGTACGTGCCGCAGCGCTTGTCCGTCAGTAGCTGACCGGACAGCACGGTCACTGACAACGTCCCCGCTATGATGCCGTCGACTGTACTCTCCGCAAAAGGGTCGAGACGACGATCCTGTATTAAGAGGAGATTGTACATGATGAATGAGTGTTTAAAGTAAAGGTACAGGCGTTACGATCTCCGGCCAACGTAGGCGTGGGCATGCGGGGGGCGAGTTATGGGTGATTTGCCGTCCGATCATGGACCATGCCGGGCCGATGGCGCGTTATGTTCCACGCGCGCCTTGCCGACGGACGGGGCCCCTAAGAAGGCCAAAGCCTGCCTGTGGCCAGGGCCACAGGCAGGCTGGCCAGGTACCAGGGTACGTAATGGTCTATAGAAGGACCACTATGGATTTTAGTCAGTACAAGTCTGACAGTCCCTCCCGTCCCGCCCTGGACGGGGACTCAAAGGATGATTTATCCACTTAAAAAAAAGGTAAAGGCGTTTGCAAAAAAGGTACAGGCGGCATGTCCTTGGTACTACTATAAAATGATGCCATTCGACTGAATTACGTCGCGTCGTCGTGGCGAACGTGTTTTGTTTTTCACCTAACCGTAGATGACCGCACGTTTTATTATATGTCGTAGGGGTAAGAATGATTTTCACTTGTGGTTGAAATCGGTTGCTCGCTAAGTCGATAAACGCCGATAATGAGAAGCAGTATCGCTTGCGCATTGCCGACTTTGCAACTTCTTCATGGCAAATGATCAATTTAAGTCCCAAACCATATCAGAGGCCTGTGGTATTCCCAGAGGCAGTTTAATTAACCATAACACCAGATCAGTGGCCAAATCTTCACACGAAAAATAAAAGAAAGACTGATAGTTTTACTCGCAGTAGATAAATGATAATGAATATTTATTGAGTAATAATGTTCAAATGTTTTATGTTGTTTACTTGCGCTTACTGAGACTGATTTATTTACTACATGGGAAGTACGAGAAACATATAAAGTTTAGGTAATATTCTCACGTTAAAACAGTACTCTGAAAAAAAACACTGTACTATTTTGTTTTTCGTTTACAAATAAATAACTACATGTTTCCGATGTGTATATTTTCCTAATTCGATTAGGTTTGT
Organism: Agrotis ipsilon; assembly: GCA_028554685.1. NCBI lineage: Eukaryota > Metazoa > Arthropoda > Insecta > Lepidoptera > Noctuidae > Agrotis > Agrotis ipsilon. Next base: position 3,760,008 of record CM052965.1, read on the forward strand.
AAATTTAAAGGTAAACGAACTTTTACCTTATTACAAGGACGATAAAACCCAATAGCGTCATGACTGAGGTTGACGTTTTTGGGTAGGTATTTGAATCCTACTGAAAACTAGTCCAAAACTTCTCCTATAATACCCAATATTGTAGACCTGGCTAGCGGAGTGGAGGAGCGGAAAGTAACCTATAGATTTTTATAGGTATACGGTTTTTTGTCCATTACATATTAGATAAGGATAATGGATTTTAATTGTACCAGATCTGTACTTTCAAAGTTAATTTAAATTGATTTTCAACACACTTGCTCATAAAATGGCTCTAATTTCACCGCAATTAGGCACATAATGACACCTGTTATCAAACTGTGACTTTTTCTTTACTATTATTCACAAGTGAGTTATAGGTTTTTTTTTTAAGTGTTAACCAATTTAAAAAAAAACCTATAACTCACTTGTGAATAATAGTAAAGAAAAAGTCACAGTTTGATAACAGGTGTTGTTTTGTTTTTAAAAAAGTTTCGAAACAAAAAAGATCGTTCAATAGTACAAATAAATTTTACCAACTGCACGTTAACCAATTGTTTCTCTAAATAAACTTTTTACTCATTAAATAAAATGGTTTTTTAGTATTATTTTCTTCACAAGTGTGTTGAAAAACGTCGTATGATACACGTGTGTATTGATGATTACCGTCCTCGGCTCTCTTAAGACCCTCACCTAACGGCTCGGGTCTCAATGGCGCCTCAGCGGTAATCACCAACATTACACACTTGTACCATAATGTACTATTATTACAAAAAAAATATTTTCCATAAAGACATAAGTATTTTATCATTACTTCCTAGAATTTGATCTTGATTCGGGAAACTATAAAGGGTAATAGTGTAATAGTAAAGAAAGTTTTTGTTTTTTTTAAATATCAACTGTTTTGTCATCAAAATCCCAGTGGGATTCGTAGCAGGGTCGATTTCCTTTGTACCAATATTCATTAAAATATGTATTATCTAGCGATAAGAGTAACAAATACACAAAAAAAACTCACTATCATTCATAATATTTATCAGTATTAGAAAACTCACCTTCCTCCGCATGAATTCTGGCTTAAGTAAATACCCACATCTTCGGTTGTATTCATAGGTGCCCAAGTTGAGCTGCATGGCCAGGTCCAACGTCTGGTAGTTCAGAGCCACTAGTTGGCAGCCGGCGTTCCAGAACACCTGTAGAACATAGTTGTTGTTTGAATACTAGAAATACTAGGAACCAGGCTTAAAATAGATCATTTCCTTGTAGTAAATTATTTGAGAAACTGTTTAGAGCTAAAAGGTTGTTGATATATTTCATCACTTGCTTTCAAAGGGGTTTGAATGTTTTGGCCCTATCGGGCGCCTGCCATATAAGTTTTTATTTCAGAATCGCGGTGCACAACCACAGTTTTTTTTTTAATTTAGATAGAGGACACTTAGACAAACATAGAATATTATGGGCTAGGCGTTACTCGCCTAATGGTGGCGCCGTAAGGCATAAAAAATGTAAAATCTCGGAATCCAGGGCAAGTCAATGAATCTTCATAAAAACTGTTCGAATGCATTGTTAAAAGCTCAAATAAAAAGCTACAGGCACATGCTTTTCTATTTTTCTTCTTAAAAATTCGCCTTAGAAAAATTAAGCCTTCCTATTCTTGGTTAAAACACATCATAATAACTTTTAATTAAGAAACAGGTCGATAAACAGTGATTTATAAAAGACTATTACTATTTATTACCTGTGGCATGAAGTTGGAGGAGTCGAACCGAGTCCCCGCGGGGTACACTCTCGACAGCTGATGCTTGTTGTAGTTCACGAACTCGATGGGACGCTCCTTCAGCAGTGTCGTCGCTTGCTTCTCGTCGAACGACGACATCTCGTAGAAACGGTTCTTTTCTACACATCACACACTACTTAGTCATGTTTCTTATATTTGGACAGCGGTGGAAACAAAGAATCAAGGGCCAAGCGGCACCCTTAGAATAAAAGTGACCTAAGTTAAAATATCTGATGACTGATGTGGAAGAAAAGTTCTCGAGTGGCGACCACAAATCGAAAGTCGCAGTTGGTCGCAGTGGACCGAACACATCGTGAGAGTCGCGGCAAACCGATGGATGTAAGTGGTGCATTGTCGTTTGGTGTGGTCGTCTAATGGGTAGGGGCCTTTGTTTAGTATTGGACGTCTTTTGACTGACCATCATGAAGTCAAAATATCCGACAGTTTTCTTTACCCTTTTTTTAGGATGGAAACACATAAGATGAGTCATCAGACTTGACTAACTGAAAACGACCCTGTTCCTTCAATTGCCCTGCGTTCAGGACCGTGGTAACCTCTTTAGATATTATTTAAACGTTCGAACAGGCATTTGGTCAGATCTTCGAGGTGTGTGTGAGACAAAATATGCATCAACTCGGGCCCGGTTCTTAATCGGACGGTGAGCTACAAATTTATTATACCAAACTATAAATAGACAGGTTTAAAAGTCAAGCCAAGCAGTAGGACACATTAAAAAATATCAAAAAAAAACCTATTTGTAAAATATATTTTACTTATAGTTTGGTCTCTTTTTGTCCACAGTTTTTTACAACATGCTGCTTAAGGTCAGTAATCAACAAATCAAATTAAATCAAAAATATTTATTTGAAGCAATGGTAATGTTGAGCTGAGGTCACTTTCATTATAAGGCATAAAGGTGTTAGATTGCGAACTCTGAAAACGCAGTTTTGAATGCTAGTCACATAACTCTAAAGATCATTTTCAAAAATGCAAAAAACTGCCACTTGATTCTTTGTTTCTTCACACAGTCCAATAACGGTATAGGACAGAACAAGATGAAAGATGACAGAGATTTTATCACAATGCTGTAGAAAAAGACAAACCAATGTTTGGGGCTCAGAAGTTGCGCTTGTACACTGCACAATTAAAAAATAAGCATGAAACAAAAAATGCAAAATAAAACAAAAGTAATACTAACTGTCAGCATTTTCGAAGGAGCTGAAGTGTACAGGTTGCACGTAGTTGACTATGGCAGAGATTTCTGCGGCGGCGTGCGTCCTCGGGCGTCCTCCCCGACCTACACTTATAGCAATAAGAAGAAGCTGCTCACTCTTGTGTAACGGGGAAGCGCGTCTCCTCCTGCTTCCCCTAACGACACCCTAGCGGAGAGAGAGAGGACAACACGGACCTACTGCGGCTCAGCAGCCAGGGACGATATGGTTATCAACAAAAAAGGGGGGTTTTCTAAGGGAGTACAGCTAACTACTTTACATCAGACTGTTGTTCGACTCACTCTCGGAGTTCTCGAAGGAGCTGAAGTGCACCGGTTGCACGTAGTTGACGAGAGCTGATATCTCGGCGCCCGCGTGCGTCTCCCGCGCGTCCTCTCCCACTGCGCTGTCCACGCCGCCTGCTTCCTCTTCACCCGACGAGCTTTCAGAGTCCGAAGATTCAGATGAACCTTGCCGCGTCAACTGTGACAAGCAATAATTATCACTTAAAATTTGTGTAAGTCGTATTAGTTGCCTAGCTTTTTCCCAACCATTTTGGTATCGGCTTCCTATGTAACCTAATACATTTGAATATTTTACATGGAACGACTACATAATGACCTCCCAGTAGAACTGCCTTTTGCCTTTTGCCCGCGATCACGGAGAAGAACTGCCTTTGAGAGTATTTGAAATGGAGCTACTCATTATCAACAATCTAGGTACAAGTACAACGATACTCGTCTTCAGAGAGAAGATTAGTTGGTTTAAGCGCAAAAACCCTAGAAGTTCGTAGAAAGGCACGCGTCAATGGATAACAAAGTAGGGTATCGGAGACTTGTGTAGCGTTGTGTACGAAGGCCCTTAATCAGCACACAAACGACACCTTAAGCGCAGCTGAAGCAATCGCCTTGGTCGAATCTGCCGTTCATTTCACCATCGGATAAGATCATCATCAGACTGTCATAAATCAACAAATGAAAGCTGTGACCAACACAAGGATTATCACTTACAATTCAAGATAATTTAATTTAATAGAAAAACTGGTTACGAAATCGTCATTTTTTTAATTGCTATATTATTTTTGAGTATTGAAACTTATATCGTCAGTAGAGTTGCGCTTATTCATTTACATATCAGATAATAATATCTTCGGCAACAATTGATTTTAATTTAAAACTCATATCCTATTGAACAAAAAATGAAACCTGATGCGAAAAAGTCAAAAGAGATAGCGAGATATTTCTGCTAACATACCTACACCTATAAATGCACATTCTTTTTACGTAATCTACGTCAACGGACGAAAGAGTTTACCAGAATCGCGACGGGTGATAATTTTAGTTTCCCAGCGTTTTTTAACGACATTGAAAGATTGCTCATACCTTTTTTTTTCACACATAATTTTGCCAATGCAAAATTGGCATTAGAACAAAATGGTAGGACGACAACCAATCAATGTTTTCATAGATTCTTAATCTTTTGGACGCCCAAATATGATACAGGCGGAAATGTTTTATGATTAAACCATAAACAATTTATCAACGAGCTCAGGAGTTTGGAAAAAACAACTAGATCCTACACCTACCATTCTAATCATAAAGTATGCAAACGATTCTCACATTCATATTAGTTTTGATCCGAAGCCAAAATCTGGCTTTCGCTGAATAAATAAAGCAACATTTTAATGTCCGAAGCTATTACATTTAATGGATTATTAGAAAAGGATGTGTGACATTATCTCGTTAAAATGTAAATGAAAATATAATTAGAATTTTATCTTTGCGAACTCGAAAGCTTCGCGAGGAAATTAAACTTTCCTGTTTGCTATTTATTTATAGATTCTTAGTACAGGTATTCTAGATTCACTACCAATAAAATGTTAATAAAAAAGCGTGTTTGCCGGCTAGTCCTTGCCGGCTAGGCCTGGCTTTGGAGATGAGCGAAGCGGGGCCATGTGACATTTGACCAAACATAGAAGAGCCTTGATTTTGACACTTCATCTATTCCCACATGCCTCCTCCGCTCTGCTCTTGTTTGCTTAAATATGCGTGCCTCGCCAAATTGATATCGCCGTTATTTTTTGCATACACATAGTTTATACATAAAGAGCAGTGGTGGACCAATGATAACGACTTCGAACCCAGGCAAACACATGCACGCAACGTTGCAACAACGCGATGTCTGCACCTCGTCGTCACGGCGCCGCACGGTGGGCCGAAAATCGGCTTTCATAGACTTAGGCATTTTATTTTGCAAGTGCCATTTTTTATGCCGGATATCACTTCTATTAGTTATAACAATATACAAAAATGACACCAGAATTGATTCTGCACAAAAACGAAGGAATTATAATTTTTTTACGAAAATTTTGTATGGAGCTAGTATGAAAAATCGAAATATCTCGAAAACGGCAGGGATAACCCTAATATCCTTATAGGGGGTTATAGTACTAATTATTTGTGATTTTTTGACATAAGTTACATAATGGTTGTGAATGCCGTTTTTTTTTTAAAAATCGTCAAAATATTTTCATTTATTTTTACATATGAAACGTTCCTTTTAGTGTTTAAGTTGAAGATTTCAGAGCTTTAACAACTCTTAACATAAAATAGCATGACATCTATAGACCTGAAGGACTAGACAGAAGTGTGTAGTATCTTGTAAGATTTCCAACAATACCAAATAGTTGAATATCAGTGTCAAAGTGCCCATGCAGTCGCTTCTTTTTGAAAGATAGGGGAATGAAATTGTTAATTGATCATACCCTAAAAGTATGATTATAACATAACCGGACACATAATAATATCGACACAAAAGGAATTTTAAGACCTTGCAGAAGATCAAAATACAAAATAACATCTTGTGTAGTCATCTAATGAGTCTGCTGACAAGTAATTAAGTAATTAGAATGATGGTTGTAGTTTTCTGATTCTAATGAGCCTAATATGTGATTAAATGATTTGAAATTTCTCGTAACAATATCTACTAAGAACTGCAGTCACTTTTTTTGTAATTAGTGAGCTAATGTGATTTGCTAATGTTGATTAGTTGTACTATGAGTTCTACGAAATGTTTTTACGATTATAAATTTTCAATGTCATATCTTTTATAACTTTAACGAGGGTAGTTTACTAATTATTGACTTTATAGGTACCTACAATAAAAGGGCTACAATTTTGTTCCATAATTTAGATTGTTCACAACTGTGTAACTGCTAACACTAAAACTAAGTATTTGCTTTGCGACTATAAAATCTTAGAATGGAAAGTTTAATCACCAACTTAGACTTGTTTGTTCTTCTAAAAACTGAGTGTCCTTCATTTAATCATGAAGTATTGTTTAGTGCAATTGTGTCTCGCATAGGCGATTGTCTTTCTGCCGAAGATCAAGTAACTCTCAAAGAATTTTGCCGTAGATTCACGCGATCTGCTTTAAACAGGTGGCAGAAATCTAAACGATTCTTTGATAATTTTAGAAATACGTACGGAGAGTGGCTGCAAGCAAATATTGATTGGCCGAGTTGCGTGCTTACTATAATAAATCAAGAACCAACTGTTGATGAGATACCAAGAGCACGTTCAGTCTCTCCAGAACCTTCGACATCATCGACTGTTGGAACAATGACAAAAAGGTCCCGAAAACCATTCAAAGATCTGGGAAGCAAACAGAAAAAGAGAAGATCTAGTGAGCACATAGGCGAGGATTCCTGTGAATTGGCATATGCAGCTGCAGCGCGTTTAAAAGAAGAAGGGTATGAAGATATCGCATCTGTAATCGAATATATGATCAAAAATCCAGAAGCTGCCGTTAAAATCAATGAAAGCATTAAGAAACCAGTGAAAACAGTAATATTTACACCAGAGAAAGCACTTGGATTACTTCTTTCACTTAAGCTTTCAAAGTGGCAATATATTACGTTGCGAGAAACTGCCATTCGGGAAGGTGCTAAGGATATTTACCCATCCTACTATAAACTGCAACAAACTAAGCTTGCATGCTACCCTCCTAATCTATCAGTGTCAGTTACTGATTCATCAGCTAGAATTACACTTCAAGCTTTACTTGACATCACGGTGAAGCGGATTCTTCAAAGTCTTTCTGATAATGTGGAAAATAAGCAGTTAAAGCTGATATCGAAGTGGGGATTTGATGGTGCTTCCAATCAAAGCCGATACAAGCAGAAAATGGACGGCGAGCATGATGATTCAAGCATTTTTATGACCTCCTTGGTGCCACTGAAACTTACAGATGGAGATAATACTATATGGACAAACCCGAAACCATGCTCAACTTTTTATTGTCGTCCGGTTCAGTTCACTTTTGTAAAAGAAAGCGATGCAGTTGTCATTGATAACAAAAGAAAAATGGATGAGGAAATTGAGGCCCTTAACCCCACAGAGTGCATTAATAGTAACAGGGTGACTCATAAACTAATGATGACAATGATCGACGCAAAAGTCTGCACGTACCTTTCTGAAGCTAGATCAAATGCATCATGCTACCTGTGCTTAGCAAAACCAACAGAAATGAACCACTTAGATGCTGTAACATCAAAAACTGTGTGTTCTGACATATACGAATTTGGCCTATCATCCCTACATGCCCGTATAAATTGCATGGAATGTCTGTTACACATTGCGTACAGACTTGACTTCAAACAGTGGGCAGCAAGAAGTAATGAGCATAAAGAAATGTTACAAAACGGAAAAAAAAACATTCAAAATAAATTTAAAGAGGAGCTCAATCTGTTGATTGATATAGTGAAACAAGGCTCGGGAACTACCAATGACGGGAATACCGCAAGGAAGTTTTTCGAGTTTCCCAATAAAACTGCAGCTATTACTGGGTTGGATCAAGACCTGATAAAAAGATTTTCTGTTATTTTGCAAGCAATAACATCTGGTGAGAAGATAGATGTCATCAAATTTAAAGATTTTGCTCGCAAAACAGCAGAAAAGTACGTGGAATTATACGACTGGTACTACATGTCATCAACCGTACATAAACTATTAAAACACGGTGCTGACATAATCGAAAAAAATGATATTGTCCCGATTGGGACTCTGTCGGAAGAAGCCTCAGAGTCTCGAAACAAAGATTTTAGGAAGTTTCGGGAACATCATTCGCGGAAAAGAAGCAGGCAAGATTCTAATCAAGATATCCTAAATATGCTTGTTGTTTCTTCGGATCCTTTCCTAAGTGCACAAAGGCCGAAGTTAGATGCCAAAAGGAAGACAACCTTTTTTGCTGAAACTCTCGACCTAATACAGTTTCCGGAAACTGAGTTCGCGTTTGTAGGTGTATCCAATCTGGATTCTGACTCGGAATTGGAGTCCGACAACGAAAGTTGTAAAGAAAATTTGTAAAATTCAATTATTTTTCTTTATGTTCTTTTGTAATTCATGTTAGTTTATTGTATCATATGTTTAGTTAATATTTTCATAAATTATTATGCACTTTGATATTATTTTTGTTACTTCTGTTTTATTTAAATTACCTTTCAATAAAAAGTATATATACAGTCCATTTTATTTATTAACCGACTTCAAAAAAAGGAGGAGGTTCTCCATTCGGTCGGTCGGTATTTTTTTTTATGTATGTACATCGATTACACCGAGTTTTCAAAAAAAATATAACCGCCTTCAAAAACAACCACAAAAAAGGGTACAATAACCTACAAAATAACTTTTCTTTCACCTCTGTCTAGTCCTTCAGGTCTATAGAGGTCATGCTATTTTATGTTAAGAGTTGTTAAAGCTCTGAAATCTTCAACTTAAACACTAAAAGGAACGTTTCATATGTAAAAATAAATGAAAATATTTTGACGATTTTTAAAAAAAAAACGGCATTCACAACCATTATGTAACTTATGTCAAAAAATCACAAATAATTAGTACTATAACCCCCTATAAGGATATTAGGGTTATCCCTGCCGTTTTCGAGATATTTCGATTTTTCATACTAGCTCCATACAAAATTTTCGTAAAAAAATTATAATTCCTTCGTTTTTGTGCAGAATCAATTCTGGTGTCATTTTTGTATATTGTTATAACTAATAGAAGTGATATCCGGCATAAAAAATGGCACTTGCAAAATAAAATGCCTAAGTCTATGAAAGCCGATTTTCGGCCCACCGTGCGCCGCGGCGTTTGCGCAGCGCATATGTTTGTTAAACGTCTACGCCGGACAAACGCAAGCGTGAAGACGCTTCGACTGGCCTGTTGGTCTAAGCTAGTGGTAAGTGACCCTGACTGCTATGCCTTGGTCGTGGGTTCGATTCCCACTCAGAACAAATGTTTGTATGATGAGCATGATCATTTGTTCTGTCTGTGTGTAATTTATCTATAATATGTATGTATTTAGAAATATGTAAGTATGTTTATCAGTAGCTAGTACCCATAACACAGGCTCTGCTTAGCTTGGGACTAGATGGCGTTGTGCGTCAGTTGTGGAATATTATTATTACTTATGTTCTTGATGAAATACCACTCCCGTTCCCATGAAAAAAAGGCAATTTATTCCTTACATAAAATACAGTCGAGCTCACCGTGGCGGTGGTCACATCTCCGTTCCCCTGCGGTACTTCAGGCTGAGGTTCACTCTCCTCAGATGCGACGGAATCATCTTTTTTGTGGTGGTGATGATGCTTCTTCTTGTTCTTAATTATGATTTTGTTGCGCAGCAATGATGGCGGCGGCAACTCCCCTCCTTTATAAAGGAAAGAAGATCAAATTAGATACTGGATACTTTACTTACTTCGGACGACACGATTGGGGCAGTGGTTGGGCGATAGGACCGTTGCGCTGCGGGCCGTGGATTCGATCTACAGTACTTGTTCCGGGTCTGGGTATGTCAGTTCATGTTTGTAAACGCATCCACGATACAGAAATTCCTAACATGGAGCAACATGTTCTTTAAAAAAAATATGATAAGAGCTGTTTAAAAAAAACTACTACATGAAGACAAATACTCAGCAACACGAATCCATCGAGGCCAAGGTGGGTAGGGTTGCCTCGTAATATTACAGAGTTACACGGCTACCTTCCAGCTCCATTACCAAATCATTATATTACATTGTCACGTGATATTCTAATGCGTGTAAAATTTCAGCTAAATCAAAAACCGGGAAGCGGATTCGATTACAGATAGACTAGTCAACTTAAAAAAAAAAGCTTGTAATAATAAAATTTAAAACAACATTTAATCTCCTAATCCCTGAAGGGTTACACATGGCATACCTAACCTAATAGTACGCCCACATTTAATCAATTACGTTAATTGTATTTTTAATAGGAGGCGAAAATATTGCCTTGAACCCGGCACGAATCGAAACTCCATGGCTGCTACTAACAAATTACGCGTGGAAAACCTAATAACACTGATGCCCGATGACCTAAGATTTGAACCCAGACTTTATCGCTTGCGACCACCAGACTAACGAGTGTTAAAATACTATTACTGAAAGTAAAATACAGTAGTATGAAGGTAATTATCCTAAATATTTTGAAAGTATGACAGAACAATATATTACAATAAAATTACGACCACATAAAACTGTTGAACGTTTTGTTTGGGAACACAATTTTTGTAGAAGTAGATCAGTAGAGCATTACTTTTGTTTTTAAACACTACATATTCTTGGCACATATTGGTGTTAAAATCACAAATGAAAATCTTAGTAAAAGCAAATAAAATGAAAAGGTCAAAAAACTAGAGTTGATGATAATAAAATGCTAAAGCTCCATCTACCGGAGACATATTTATTGGCCATTGATTTATATCTTTTCACACCCAACTCTATAAACGACCGAAAACACGCATGTCTGTCGAGTAATGTTTTAAATAGTAGGACTATTACTCGCTTAGCAGTTCAACCTAATAAAACGTAGGCATGCCTTGAATGTCAAGGACCGTTTATAACAACATACAGACATGTATGTTTGAACCCGTCCAAAAGTGCGTGAGTAGTGAAAACAAACTGTCTCATCGTGTTAACATGTCACACAGGCACACGTTTGGTCGGAGGCCAACATAAATACACCAGGTATATCGGGTACCGACTTCAAAATATCGAACCGCGACTATCTTACGTCAATCGAGACTAGATTATAAAAATAATTAGTATTATTAATAAGCACCAAAATAGCGCTGGCAATTATGGCATCGCGTCATCGATACTTTAGATAAAAGTTCCAATATATTTCAGTTAATCTGTCCTCAAACGTTGACAAAAACCTGTCGAATATGTACGTCATTTCCTTTCATAAAATCAAATGAAAATCACGTGGCAAAAGTTTGATGCACTCTCGATATTTGGTTGGATCTGCTGAAAGATTAATAGGCGTTGAGCGCTAATATTTATCGGATCTTAAACAGCGTCTTTAGTAGAGGTAAACGGTGATCGTTTACCTTATGACCTACCTCACCTACCGTGTATCTACTAGTCAGATTAGTTGGATTCAGTTGAAAGATTTACTTTTATGTAGATCCATCAACAATTTCCGCAAGTTTATTTTAAAAAATCAATAAAATAACCTTAATTGCCCAGATGTGTGGGATAAATTTGTTCAGGATCGGGACAGCTCTTGTTTAATATAATTATGCTTGTTTGTTAACTTCTTCACCTTTATGAATTGGCCATCATTTAGTATATTACGAAGTTCTACGTAAATTCATAGTGTCTTTAGGTTCACGTCCCGTTGATTTTGAGAACATAAAGAATATTTTTTTAAACTACCTATACCCCACACTAGGAGTTTTTCCTATATTATGCGTTTACGGGCCGTCAAATATTATAACAAACGAGCACTACGCCCGCGACTTCGTCCGCGTGATTTTAGAACTTTGCTTTTGTGAATTTTTACTCCCAGCCACCCTCTATAAGGGATACTTTTCGAAAATCTAAATCAATATTCAACAAAATTTCTATCTACTCGCAGTATCCCGTCTTGGGTGGTACCTACGTTCTTAAAATAACCCCAATGAATATATTGGGATTCCTTGCTAACAACCCCAAAACTACTCTTAAGGGGTTGAATTTCGCAAGATCCTCTCTTAGTGAGAACCTATGTCTAAAGTAGAACCTCCTGTAAAATTTGAGACCTCTAACTATCAATACATCAATCCCGTTTTAACTATCACTTACGTCTTGAGACTCTTAGCACTTGTAGTAACAAAGTTTCATTCAAACTATCAACAACAAAAACAACCCCTTGGGGGTCGAATTTCACAAAATCCTGTCTTTAGTATCACTTACGTCCAAAAAAGAATCCATATGTTAAAAATTCAGTCTCAAAACTATTAACCCCAAAAACAACCCCTTAGGGGTCGAGTTTCACAAAATTTCTAACTTGTTGAGTATTTAAGTCTTAAAAAGAACCGGCATGCAAGATTTGAGACGCCTAGCACTTGTAGTAACAAAGTTTCATACAAACTATCGACCCCAAAAACAAACCCCTCAGGGGTCGGATTTCGCAAAATCCCGTCATACTGAGCATCTACGTTCTAAAAAGACACCCCATGCAAAATTTGGAATTCCTAGCACCTGTAGTAGCGAAGTTTCATACAAACTATCAACCCCAAAAACAACCCCTTAGGGGCTGAATTTCGCAAAATCCGTTCTTAGTGCTCACCTACGTGGTATAAGGAGGGCTTATGCCAAATTTCAAGATTCTAGGCCCAGCGGTTTGGGCTGTGCGTTGTCAGATCAGTCAGTCAGTTTTGAATTTTATATATATAGATATGACTGCGAGTTTGTATAGGTCGACCACGGAAGAGTTGATGATCGAATACATTCAACAAGTGTCCTGTGGAAGCTTTATTTTTACGACACAAGGCAAAATAACGCCGAAGTAGTAATTTTGTCATAGAAGTTTCTAGCAAGAAAATCTGCAAAACAAAATATCTTGGCATTACTTGCCGAAGCCATTATACATCCAAGAGAAATTCGCCAACGGGATTTTTTAAAATCTCAAATGATGAATACTAGTAATTAGTCTCAGGTACTATTTTAGTCTGTTTTTAAAGCCGCAAGACTTCATAGATAAAAATAACTTACCCGGTTCCAATTGATGGGAATCAAGCGGTTTATCAAGCAACATGTCTCCGAAAATTTCCCGGCAGTAGTTGGCAATCTTAGCTTGCTGTCTCGGATTGCAATGGTTCTCAAAGCTCAGTATGACTGGGTAGTCAGATGTCTTGAAGGCACTCTCTGCTATCGCTTCCAGGACCTCTTTGGCACTGATCTCAGGGACGAAAGTGTACCCGTGCACGATTACCGGCTCGTCCGTGCGCCCGTTCCAGAAATCTAGTTCTACGCATCTGTGTGTAAAGGAGAAAGGTATTAAATTCATTTGTTTAGTCTTAGCAGGATAGCTGGCAATTCTGGGTTGCAGGATTGTTCGATAACGTTACCCAAAAGCGAAGGGCTATGCAAAAAGGTATATAGGTTTTAGTATTAGGCTGGCCGCATACACATGTTTTCCGTATCCGATTTCTGAATTCTTTTTCCGTATTCGGAAACTGACAACATGTTTACTATTCAATAAAAGTGTTGTACGTGGCGCACACGTTCGTATATTAACCGAATGGAAAAAATGTAAAGTTCGTTTCGGAACTCAACCTCGCTAATACAAATTAAAAAACCTAACGTTGCGCTAGTCTCACGGAATTTCGAGTCGGAATTCCACATTGGAAAAGGAGTTCGGAAAATGTGTTTATATGCGTTCAGACTAAGACTCTGACACTTCCGCTGCTGCACCTGGAGTGCGTGATGTCATAAGATGATTTCCCACACCCCAAAAAAGGTAGCTGGTACAATTTGTATAAAAGTCATTTAGCAAAACTTATTATATCCTTGAGTGGACTATTGTAAATTTTATGATGATGAAAAGACAATAGGACTATTGTTTTAAAACAGATATGTAGGGTAAAACACCCAATTATTGACCCTTTAAGCGGTTTTTCATGCTTCTTTCGCAAAATAAACTAATGCACGAGTTGCGAGTGTAAATGAATGTTTTTGGAAGATAAAATAAACATTGGAGAATGTAACTAAAACATTATAAACAGTCATACAAAGGTAAAAAGTGTTCTTTTTCTCGAGTTTAGCAAAAACAGGCCATTTGACCAGTTATCAACATGCCTGTACCAAATTTTCATCATGCAAATGACCAATTTTTGACCTCCTGTAGTATAAGAATAAACTCAAATATTATTTATTAGGACTGTGATACGAGGTTTTATTTGATAAAAAACAAACAAAGGTAGTCTTATTGCCCTTCTTATTTTCTTTTTTCACATAATTTTGGTCTACAGTCTTCAAACGCGGCATATAATATTCTTGCACTTATTTTTGAAGTTTTGTTGTAGTTTTATCACTTTTTGTCCAATTTTTCCTCTTTATTATTAGTTATTTCATTTTTCTGTATTATGCAGCAGATTAAAAATGCTCGCCGGCAAAACAAATTGAAAGAATACGGCCTTAGTTCTTGAAAGTTAGTTTAAAAAAGTTTGAATTAATATTTTCCCAATTACATAAGACTCTTTAAACTTTTTCACCTTATGTAGAAGATCCTCACAAATGAAGAGAGCATAGACAGAAATCTAAAACTACCTAACACTTTGCCTCGGATATGATTTAAGTCAGTTTGTTCAAACAGGTTAGAGTAATTTTTGTCATAATTTTATGCATTAAACCAACTTATGACTGAGTAGTCTGGTAAATGAGTGCTCAAAATGGGTGTGTGGTTGGAAAAGTTGAAAGCAGAAAATCTGACTCATGAACTCTGTTTGGACTAGTTAGAAGATAAACATATTAAAAGTCCTGACCCCTCCGAGGTGAGCCCGAGGGAGGGGGGGGCAAAGAAGGTCCCGTTTTTTGGTTTTTTGCTTATATCTCGAAAACGATGCGTCGGATCAAATTGTATTGTACTACATAATAAAACCTCATAAAATTTTCTACAACTTTGTTGTTCACACTTTTTATCTATCTCCAATATTTGCATAGCTGTGAGCTCCGAAAAATGACCAATCTTCAAAAATGTGTTAAATTATCTGTCTCGTACTTTGTTTTCTTGTTTATATCTTGAAAACGGTGGGTCGCATGAAATTTAGTTGTACTAGAGAATGAAACCTGATAAAATTCTCTACAATATGTCTTTCACATTTTTTATCTATCTTCAATTGCCTAGCTATGAGACTCGAAAAAAGCGTTAATCGATTTTTTAAAAACATCGGAAAAAAAATGTCAAGGTTCAATATTTTCAAAAAAACTGGTCGCAATTAAAACAATAAAGACAATTAACAATGGGTATTGACGACTCAGGCTTTAATGACTTCTTGGAGCTGGTTTGGCAATCCATCCGTGATGTCTTGGATATCTGACTGAGGGATATTGTACCACTCCTCCACCGCAGCCGTCTTGTGCTCTTCCAGGGTCGTAGGGGCTGCTATTCTTGGTCAGAGACGTCTTTTTAGGTTGTCCCTAATGTGCTCAATCGGTTTATGATCGGAACTGCGTGCTAGCAATGGTAAAACTTGAATCCCGACTTCATTAAGGTACTGAGAGACTGATCTAGCGCTATTACAACGTGCATTGTCATGCATTAATCTGAAGGTGAAACCAACGAATGGTGTAAAAGGCATGGCATGGTCTTGAAGAACTTCCTACACGTATCTTTATGCATTCACACTGCCTCTATCGAACACAACAACATCGGTACGAGCCTCGTAAGAGGTGCCTCCTCAAACCATTATGGACCCTTCCTGTTAACCCACTGTTTCGGTTATAACGCATGGAGCAAACCTTTCGTTTAGGCATCTGTAGACATACTGTTGTCCACCTGGACCTCTTGAGGCTATTCTGCTCTCATCTGAGACCATTATGTCCTTCCATTCATCCATTGTCCAGTCAGTATATTCTCGCGCAAAAGTAAGTCTAGCTCTACCGTGTTGTGGGAGCAGTTGTGGATCATGAGCTGAACGAAAAGCCTTCATACTCTTTTCTGACAGTCATCTTCTAACCTTACTTTTACTCACACTGACATTTCTCACCTTAAAAAGACGGGTACGAGCTTCGATAGCAACCTAAATGCGATTTTTCAACACGTTGCTGACAACGAAACGGTCATCTCGAATCGATCTTCTCGGGTTGAATTGCATCGATGTTGGCCTTAACCAGGCTTCCGGGTGTAGGAGCCAGTCTCCCGAAATCGTCTGATGGCATCCCGTACCGTGGTTCGAGGTACACCGAGCGTACCGGCGATGCGACGTTGGCTGTACCCGGCATCAGCTAAAACCACTGCCCTAGCTGCACCAGTTGCATCGAATGGAATTTTTTTAAGTCATAAACAGGAAATGAACTCTACAAACTGAATTAAACAATAACACACTATGGCAGAAAAAAAACAGCAAATGTTAACACGTTAACGCAACGGCAACAATGTCAAAAAACTACTAAATTCCAAAAACCCTTCGGTGACACACATTAAGCTAACGAATAATTCAATAATGGGTATTAGTGTTTAATTTATTGCCAAAGTATCCAATTGACATACAATAAAACAGTAGTTAAGCAATAGTTAACAAAAACAAATAGGGTGATGAAAGATACAGATGGCGGTTAAATATGTCTGTGAGTGTATTCTCAAAAATCCATCCTTTTTTCGAGTCTCATAGCTAGGCGATTGAAGATAGATAAAAAATGTGAAAGACATATTGTAGAGAATTTTATCAGGTTTCATTCTCTAGTACAACTAAATTTCATGCGACGCACCGTTTTCAAGATATAAACAAGAAAACAAAGAACGAGACAGATAAATTAACACATTTTTGAAGATTGGTCATTTTTCGGAGCTCACAGCTATGCAAATATTGGAGATAGATAAAAAGTGTGATCAACAAAGTTGTAGAAAATTTAATGAGGTTTTATTATGTAGTACAACAAAATTTGATCCGACGCATCGTTTTCGAGATATAAGCATAAAACCAAAAAACGGGACCTTCTTTGCCCCCCCCTCCCTCGGGCTCGCCTCGGAGGGGTCAGGACTTTTAACATGTTTATCTTCTAACTAGTCCAAACAAAGTTCAAAAGTCAGATTCTCTGCTTTCAACTTTTCCAACCAGAATCATTCATTGCCCAGGCTAGAGGTATTGGCCGTGTTATGTTCGGCAATTGTCCCACGGGTTCTTAAACCGACATAAAAAGTATCCTGCGTCCAGGTAAACCCACCTAACCAGGTTTTTATATTATCCGCTTGCCAAATTGTTTCAAAATGCATTCAGCCGTTAACTTTTCCTATAATTGTAGTAAGTTTAAACTATTCAGGAGGATCCAGAATGTGACAGTAGATCGAAAATGTAAGTACCTCGCTCAAATTAAACTAGGTTCTTAGGTTACTACGTAAGGTATTTTTTATGTTTGTGATTGTGCAGATACACACATTTAGGGGTGCCAACACCCATGGGCATAATACAGATGCATTAAAGTTAAGCTACCTCACCATTAAAATGAAATATACGTATAAACCGTGGTGTCAGTAACTGGTATATTCGTACATATGGTTCATTACCAGCTATTGACATGTCATGTCAAAAAAATGGTTATCCATACATTTGAGTTTACCACATATTGACCCCATCATTTTAACAAGTTAAGGCTCATTAAAACTTGAAAATCATGTGGAAAAGCATTATGTCTGTCTTAAATAACGAAAAAATACCAAACTCTAAGGAATCTATAGTGTAAAACTGAAATAAAATGACATTGAAAACAACCTTCAGCTTAGCAAATTGTTAAATTTCTTGATGATTTTAGCAGGGTATTTTATTATCATAGGTTTACGGACGCAATATCGCTTTATTTAAATTTTCTGTGACGCCGATATATTACAAGATAAATTATTTTTCATTTTCTGTATTCTTTATGCAGCACTGCAAGAAGATTTATTATTATTTTTGATAAAAACTGTTAAGAGGTCAATAGTTGGTGGGAGGTCAGCAGTTGGGTACTTTACCCTATATTGTATTTTTTGTGGTTTGCCTTCACTGATTACTACTGTTTGTTCGTTTTAGTATTTCAAACTGAAAGTAATCTCATGAAAAACGGTTCCAGTAACTCCAAGATGCTTCTACCAAAAAATGCTGAAAAGTTTTGTTATAAAAATGAAAACAAGAGCACAGAAAACTTTTAAGCGCTGTTTACAGACAACGTAAACGAAACCGTATTACTAGAACATCGTATATTTATTTATTACTCGCCTCTTTAAAAATAAATGGCTTACTCATTCGAATTCACAGACATTATGTCATAAAATTTTAAAACAAGAATCTGCAATTTATCTAGGAGTATAGTCGGTAAACTAATGGAGAAGCATGGAACAAACATTAAATCATTCCGAGCCAAAATACGGTACGCATCTGAAAAGCAATAAAATGTGTTTTCCAAATATTTACATTTATTTTCTAAACTAACACGATAATTAAGGTCGATTCACATCGATGATATCGATAACTGAACGTTCGATACCACACTAATTGGGTTTATTATTAAAAACGCATTGAAAACATTAGTTATAGATTTTATAAACATATTAATATCGATAGCGCCGTAATTAGTAATCGACGAGTTCGGTGGAATGCGGCAGGTTATACTTTATACAAGCACATTCAATCAGGTCTACACACAATTCGATCGTTTTTTTGTCGAGAAACCGGTTTTGAATTTTAAGAGCTAGGCGAGTGCAGACCTTTTTTAGAACAATCCAATTCGACAAATGGATTTCCTAGTTTTAAATTACGCAGCATGTTAAATGAAACTTTTTAACAATTCATAAAATGCGGATATTTTGGTAAACTCGGTGCAAATAGCTGGAACTGAAAGCTGGAAAGAATGTGTTTTTCGGAATGTACGTGCCCGTATTGTTTCTTCGAACGTTTAACATAATAAAAGGGTTTATGAGCTAGATAAATAGCTAGCTAACTAGCTGATTTATACTAGCTTTTTTTTATTGGTTTTAGAAGCGTAACATTTGATCATTATTTTCGTAAAGGTCGTAGTACAAAGCGTTGTTGCACAACAATAGTTGTCTCGAATTGTCAATAGAACAAGTCGGCTCAAGGTCACGTTTGAGTCATCGCAGAAAGTGGGACCTCTCTCCTCACCTACGAATTGAAGGCCAAGTTTGGAGGCCTGTTCCAATGCTCTTGAACTAGACATGGATACTATCACCTGCCGCATTCGTCGCTCATATTATTTCGACTTCCTTAACATGGCATAACGAGGTGTCCATAAAACTTTTGTTTGTTGCTTCGGTTAACTTTTCAAAGCTTGAACATATTCCTAAATTAAACTCTTTCGCTGAAACCACATTTTGACGTCACCTTTTTCCTCCAATTAACAATGATATTACAAAGTTACTTAATTGTTTTCCTAACTAGACCACAATGAGGTTATTCGGGCGTACAAGGCTTCCAAAAACCTAAAATATTATACTATACCAACCTGCATCCAGCTAGAAGACTCTGTCTGTATATCTCGACGCTAGATTTCCCTGTAATTTGATGTCCAGTGAGGTATGTATTATGAGAACTGTTGATGAAGTAGTGCGCTAAGGGCTGTTCCATATCATCGCAGAGGTCCATCTTACTCGGCGCCACGATCGGATTGTCCTCAGACATGATAAATCTGCAATAAAAGGTACACTCACCGTTCAAAAGTCAGCATCGTCATAGACATTTTTGGACGCAGTTGAAATATACTGATGGTGTTATATATCTGCTCTAGGTTTTTTTGTATGGTAGTCGAATGACTTCAGCGCTTTTATTTGCTCAACCCACAGATCATTGTTCCGGGTTTTTGTGTGTGTGTCAATATCGGTAGGACATATAGACAAATATATATTCAAATGAAATCAAGCGGATCACAGCGTTCTTATAGAATTAAGTTTTTGTTACATTCCAGCGTTTAATAAGGAAAGTTTACTACAAAATTTAAAAATGTTTAAAGTTTTAAACACAAGTAAAAAGAGTACAATTTTATAAGATTACTGTTTGGTGGAGAGTTTATTAAACACTCTTTTTATTATAAACCTACGTAGTAATAAAACAAAACTTTTTAGTTTAACCGTTTACGTTGCCAAGTGATTAATGACATGTATAATGTTTGTTTATTATGTAATCAAAAACACGTTCTTCCAAGGTATCTGAGTTTATTTCCGCAGATTATGGCATGAAATTAATTGAAGTACAAACCTTAAAAATCCATCAAAGGTAAGTTGCGATCTCTGCTGATGGTACTTGTTGTGTTCATACGTTTTGATGAGATCCTTGGCCCTCTGGAGATCGGCGTAGGGATGCAAGATCTCATTGAGTCTGGGGTCCCTCTGGACCTCATTTAGGAAGTCGACCAGCTGATTGGCGGATAAATGCGGCTTGCCGTCGGTACTGTAAACAAAACGTTACGTTATCACAGCTAACCTTGACCCACTGATAGCATCCGTTGTTGAACAAATTTCCTGTGGGTATTTTGCCCTTTCAAGTACTTTAGGTACGTGTCCTGATTTTTAATTGACACGTAAACTGTGGATTCCATTCATGACTTATGAATGAGTTGTTTTAAATTACGACACATCCTTATTTCGCTGTTTTTCCCTTACCTACCCTTAGCATAATCAGCTTATAGTTTTCCCATCTTGATGACGGGTCCGAAGTGGGACTCGGAAAGAGCATTTGTAAGGATATGGGGGAGGCCTTTGCTCAGTTGTGGGACAATATTACGGCTTTTAGAAAAACAACAATGTTCCCACGGCTGGGACACTGGCCTCCTCTCTGTGAGATGTAGTGGGCTGTAATGCACCACGTGGATCCAGTGTGGATTAGTTGAAGTCAATAACTTCGAAATATTTGGCTCTAGGACATGCTACTTTCTTCACAATGTTTTTCTTACACTATCTTACCCTTACAGTAACTCAAATCAAATATTATAAAATATTGCTACTCAAAACCCTAGCACGGTGCTATCCACCTTCTAAAACAGCACCATCTTGATGTATTAGATACTTAATTGTCGGTCGTAGCTACCCTCAGGAAATACAGGTTTTTGCAATTAGCTGAGTAACGAGTTCCCCCTCGCCCTACAAGAAACAGATGGAGTCTTCGGTACATTATGTAGATATTTGTATATTAAGTCGGTAACTAACCGCAATATTACGCAACTTAATTCATTTTATCGCATAAAACACGGAAACGCTCTACAATTTAACTTTTTATAGAAAAATATTATAACAATTTAGTAATGGGTCATTTTATCGCATATTTATGTAATGCAAAAGATAACCTGATTTTCTTCTTTTTGTCTCGCTAGGGTGGCTGAATCACGCCAAAACGGCCGTATCTGGATGACATTTAGTACAGAAATAGTTTACAGTGTGGAATAACACTTGGGATAACTTTTATCCCGATACTCCAGTCCCGTGGGATAATTATCGACATACACGCGAGCGCAACCAACTAGCTGATAACAGCTAGTTATTTGTGTTATTTATCTACTATCATTACGGCTACAATAATCATTTCATTCAACAAAGGAAAACTCCGATGCCATTAAACATTAATTTTAATAAAAATCTCGGAAAACGACATTACGAAACCACATAGTAAGTATGTAGTGGTAGATACAGTCACAAGTAAAAAAATACAAAAAAAAGAGTAAACACAATACAAGAGCGTTTTTCTCGGGAAATTCTACTGATTTTTACTTTCAAATAGAACCTGTTTCTTAGTAGAATAGCTTTAACAAAAACAGGGTTATTTGTAAAAAAGAATCTGGTGTTTCGTACAAAACCGTTGAAAATAAAATGTATGAAACGCCTGATATTTTTTTTTCACGGTTTGTTTCATAGTAAACGTCATTAAATATAAGTACTTTCAGGCCATGAAAGGTTATTAATGTTTTGCAAATAACCCTGTAATTTTTGTTGACATTCTTAACTTGTTACATCATTCTCACAAAATGAATTATCTAAAAATGATGATGTAGGTAACAAATGTTTTGTAATAATTTGGGCAATCAAAAAGAGTGTCCATGGAATTTCATGCCCGTTCTTCTCCATAGAGATCTACTCCTTGGAATAGGCATCTTTCACAGTTATTGTGACTGAGACTATAGCACCATAATTTTGTAGCAATTAAATATATTTTTTATGTCTTTGACTATTCACAAGTGCATGTATCATTGAAATAAATGCTTTGATTTGATTTGTATATTAGGAGAAAATCACTTTAGAACTCTGCTAAGCGTATATATATTACGGTAAATGTGATTAATTGAAAATTATTAATAATTATCTATTATTATTAATAATTACCGAAAGTCGAGGTTAAAGTGATTAATTAATCACATTTGTCGGTTATTATTAATAACTAGCTGTGCCCGCAACTTCGTTCGCGTGGATGTCGAAATTTAACAATGTATTTTTTAATTGCAAGCGCTTAATTCAGGCCACGTTTTTCATAGAAACTGTGTATTTAGAATTTTCTTAGATTAATCAAAAATATTTGACACTTGTGTTCCAGGTTTATGTAGGAATATTTTCCTAATGCCCGCTCTCACCACACCACACCACTCCACTCCACACCACACCTCACCACACCACACCACTCCACTCCACTACACACCACACCACACCACACCACACCACACCACACCACACCACACCACACCACACCATTCCATTCTGTTCTACTCTATGATTCCTTTAAATATTGCTTTAATTTATTTATATTTTTTATATTATGTGAACCGATTACGATGAAACAAAATACATAATGTTACTTCAATTTAAACACTTTTAATCCAGGTTTTCTTTTAACGCCATCTGCCGTGCGTTGTAGTTTTGCTATTCGAATTCGAAGTTAGATCGCGCGACTGGCGTACGAAATCAAGTTGTGAGACCAGAGTACACCCGTAATTTTACTTCTAAAACACTTTAAATTCAAATATCTTTTGATAGACTGAACCGATTCCAATGAAACAAAAACTAAATTCCTCTCCAAGTTACGCTTAATCGTTGTGTATAAAAGTTATCTACATTAAATTCGTACATTTTACGTGATACCTGGACAAATAAACATACAAACAGACAAACAGATAAACAGACAAAAATTCTAAAAATGCTAGAAATGGGTTCTATTGGTTGTCCTTTAATACCCTGGCTATATTTTTTGAGTTTTTTTTTAATGTACAAAAATAACTTTTCTACAGTTTTATTATATGTATAGATAGAATAGAATAGATAGATTTGACCCTAGTAGTGATAAATGTAATAAGTAAACTTCCTTCACAGGAGCAAGTCGACGGAGCCCCGCTCCGCGGGGCTCCTACTTCTGCGTGGTTAAAAAAAAAATAACCACGAAGAGGATGGCGGGGTCTTTCAGACCCCGCCATCCTCTTCTAACCTAAATTGTCCGAGTCGGGGTGCCAGCAAGTCCCGAGGTTAGGCCTAGTTCTAACCGGCTAAACCTAGGTGTAACCGACCACAATCGGTTAAACCTACGTGTATCATACTTATCTTCAGTTAGCACTAGGTTTAGCCGTTTAGTTTATTAATTTTATCACTTTTACCAATATGTGTCGTGAATTATTTATAATTACTACTAAAAGTAATAAATTTCGATCGTTTATTCACATTTACCAAAACATGTGATTATTATTAATAATTTTCAATTAATCACATTTACCGTAACATATACATACATTATACACTTAATTACTCATGACTGTACTTATGTGAAGAGGCTGCAGTGGTTTCAATTATGATATACGTCGGTGTCAACTGGTTGATGAGGTTAACGTGGCCCCGCAACCCGAACAATTATAACTAATTGTCGGCTGCCACCCGCGACCTTTTTAAAACGCCACTCGCAGGAGCTGATTCACTCTATTTTTAGTACACCGTATTTACCTGCTCTATGTCACATTTACATGAGCAACGCTAATTTGGGATGTGAAGAAAAAATGACATTATAGTCTTTAAATAATCTGTTGGAAATGTCGACTGGGAAAAAGGGTTATTACTGTACAGGTTGGCAGGCCAAGGTTGGCAAAATGGCAACTGACATTACAATATTATTTAAATACTTGTTTTCCGTGTTTTCACCCGCTTTAATCGCCTATTAGTCTTAGCGTGATGTTATATAGCCTATATCTTTTCTCGAAAAATAGACTATCCAACACAAAAATATTTTTTCAATTCTAAAAACTGATTCCTGAGATCAGCGCGGGCAACTAAACTAAATCACATCAATGTGTTAATCCAGGTCATATCTGTATACCAAATTCCAAATCCGTTCAGTAGTTTTTGCGTGAAAGAGTAACAAACATCTATCCATCCATATTTTCGCATTTATAATATTAGTAAGATAGTAAAATATTACTAAGATTTAATTAAAACAAAAGTAGGTGTCGCACTTATCGAAAAAGCGACGAACTTGAACACTGATGCTCCTGCCATGATATTGTAAACAATTTACACTTAATTAGGCAAATGGCTCATTATGCGAAACTGAAGGGTGAAAAGATTGACCGGCTTTCCCTTTCTTGTGGAAAAGTTTGGAAAATCTACCATGGCAATTCTAAAATCACTTTTTTTAATGTGAAGTAACGTTCTCCCATGACAAATAATTATTAACGAGTAATTTTACTACATTTTACAACCAGACAATGCAGTATAATAAAATTGAAAAGGAGGTAAGCTCTTGTTTAAAAATTAAGTAATATTTGAAATACCTCAGAAATAACAGTACACCTCAAATCAAACGGATTTATGAAATAATAATGATGAATTAATAAGACGCCGTTGTCTCATAGGAAATCTAACTGAAGAATTCCAAACGTCTGAACATTCATACACATCATAAATTATGGCTCAAAAGCATCCAAATCTGTCCTTTCGCCTAGGAGGTACGATGCCACAACCAAACAGACACGTCAAACGTATAACACCCCTCGTTTTGCATCGTGTTTAGATACTTTCCTACACTGTCAAATACACTCTAATCCAAAAGAAATAAGAAGCTTTTCCCATAGCTCACTTTGCAAACATTACACAGTTGGTAGATGAAAATATTAGATCGCGCCCGAAATGGATTTCCCAGACAATATGAACGGAATCAGGAACCGGCGACTGCGCGTAGGGTTACCATCCGTCCGGATTTGAACGACGTTTTGGATCCCGAACTTTGACCGACCTTGACATTTGCCTGAACTTTTCTGCTTTTTATCCCAATGCGTCCGAAGGAGGGTTTTGTTTCTTTAAGAATATTCTTTCAATAGAAAAAGTTCCTGATTTGACGACTGTGATGATGAAGTTCCGAATTTTACTCATAACCAGAAATCAGAATTAGTGTAGAGTTATTTTAGTACTTGCATCGAAATTTTGATTTTGATATGGATCTTTCCTGGATTTCGAACAGTATAACAAATAAGTAATAATAAAAACATCAGAGATAGGAAAACGGTGTAAAAGAAAATATTTTTCAGTTTTTCAGTTCTTTAAAAGTAATTCCGGGATTTGGGGCATATCCACCTTATTCTTTCGCTGTATTAAATCAGTTTAAGTATGTTCATAACTGAACTCAACAATTATAACTTATCAGCAAGCCTATAATTTCCAAAGGCTTTGGCAGAAGTGTACTCAATAGTAGTTCTACTCACATATGTTCAATAAGACCTATGTCATAGGGACGGGCCTACTGCATAATACAGACTCTATGGCGGCTACGAAGAAAATGGAAAAAACATACTCGACTTGATATTCAAACCCGAGACTTCATTCTCAGCAACGAGACCGTCTAAAACAGTCTTGTAAAATTCCAAAATAGTATTTTATGTGGTCAAAAAAATCATCAAATTGTCCTGCTTTGGGTGGCGCGGAAAGAACTGTTGGACTCTTACTGACTAAAAAGCACCCTATTCTTTCAGTTGCCCTTTGGGTTCTACAGCCGAGGTACCCTGTATAGACAGGCTTGCGAGTCCGGCAAATGTTAACCCTAATTTGGCATTTACACTGATCGATCCTGGTGACTAACCTTGTGGCCTTCCCTGCAGTTAAAATTGAACGTCTAAATCAGAGGTCAGCTACCTTTTGGTAGGCAAGGGCACATAGTAGCAAAATCAAGTTATGATGGGCCGCAATTTCTATAATAAAACGGAAACAAATTTTATTTGAATTCTCCTTACAATCTTATGTGTAAAATAAAACCTTCACTTAACAATACAATCACAGGCTGCTCAGGGTCGAACGCTGGTCTAAATGACAATTCGACTAGTTTTTTACTTCAATTTTTTCAACTGATGACTAGTCCCACGACTAGCATGCGGCTAGCTAGTCGCCAGGTAAATCGAACAAAAAATCTACCAGTGTAAATGCCCGATAACTAAGCGTATTAATCTAATAATTGTCCTGGGCAGTTAGTCTCAATCCGGAGCAAAGTTTGTGATTAACTTCTCGAAACATTTAGCTGAATAGACCGCTCCATTCAGGGGTAGCAGATATTTTTAATTGAGTTGATCGAACTAATGCATGCTTCGGCAGTGCGCCCATTATAATAACAAGGCACTTCGTTCATCATAAAGTGTTGTTTTGTCGGTCAAGTAGAGCCGAGCTTAATGGCACGGATGTACTAAAGCTTAACATTGATGATCTTTTAAACGTTTTGTTACGCTTGTTACATCGTGAGTTGAACTGAATCTGTTTCATTACTTAGACCACCCTCGTGGTTATGATGTCATGTTCTTTTTTATTAGCTTATATACCATAAACTCACTATTTTTTCCCCATCAGGGTACGCAGAACGATACTTATATACTCCTTTCACCTCTTCCACATTCATGTCATTAAGCACATCTGTTGCGAGTACTAAGCACCTGACATTTCTGAAGAACCTCACCAATAAGGTCATCATATGAGCTTGTAAGAGGGGTTCAGGCCTTTATGTAGGAATTTATGAGTAGTCCGCCTTAAAGGGGTAAATGTGGTTCTATTCCACAAATTACATAGGTTAGTTTCGAAAACGGAAAACTGTTTGTATGGCATAGGTTTCTGAGGGCTTCCGAGTCTGTTATTCATCTCGTTTGTCATGCACGAGCGTTCTTAGTTTTGTATCAGAGGTATGTGAGGTACTTCATTCAGACTGCAACGACGGTCAAATATTACAATGAAAACCCAAAAAGTAAGAGATGGTTAAAGAAACTCTAGGAGTCCCTGTTCCCCGTTGGGACAGAAGACTGGTACACCGTTAGACCATTGGGTTCTATCAGCCACTATACCCTTTACTTCCACTCCGGGAGAGACCGTGGTTAACTGTGGAGATAGACCCGATCGGCAAAATTGTCCTGCTTCTTATACCCCATTGGGGTAGAAAGCACATAGAAGTTTCGACATTTGGTTCTATCAGAGGCTACACCCTTGTATGTCATTGCTGGTGAGGCCGTGGTTAACCTTGAGAACCGTTTGACATTAGGCAGTAACCCCTTCACGTCATTAACCTAATCGTGATGACGTTTGTAAAACAACAAAACATCCGAGAATGACTGTTCCTTAGGTTTTGGGTTTTTTTTTTAGTTTGCATTTACTCTAAATCGATTTCCAAGATGTGTGATCATAAATTGCAATAAATGACAAGGTGTTTAACAAACTCTAAATTCGACCTACCTAATACCTACGCAAGCACCTACCTAATACCTACGTAGGCACCTACCTAATTTCTCATATTAATGAATACTATATCTGCTTCCTGTTCTGTTTCAGTTCCTGGGTTCGGTCGGACATTAATGTTATTAGATTTTTCCTTACTGAATTTCTCACGAATCATGCAGGTCAGTTTATCATATTGACGGTCGACTGATGGCTTTAGACTTACCCTCTATTATGTAGAAGCTAAATATAACCGCCGAAATATAGGTGTACCATTAGGCACACCTTTAGGCCTACCCCTTCGGGGATTAGACATGATAACATAACGTTACGTCATCGATAAAGTTTCTGATTAGGTTTTAACAAGTATACCTAACAGGCCCGAAGCCACCTAACATGCCGATTCCTATCGAGTTACCTTTCGAAATATAGCAAATACTAGTGTTAATTTATTTTCATTTATCATTAAAAAAAATTACGAAGTTACATTGCTTGTAAAACTAAAACTAACAATCATAGAAATAATAAACATTTACTTAAGAAAATAAAACAAAGAAATAAATAAATAAACGCCTACAACTGTCTTCCGCGCAATTTCAACTCGCGCAAAACAAGCAAGGTAAGCCGTAAGGCGAATCAGGAATTTAGTACTTATAATTTCATAGAAATCTCTCTCGGCGACCGTGACCTTGAGGCCACCTAACTCGGCTAGTTTAAGTAAGTTATAACCCGAGATTTTTCGGCTTCCGACAAGGACAGAGAAATATAATGCGTACGCCAGAACGAGATGGAATGATACTAGACTTCGTAATTCGTATGGATAGTTTTACTTGGATGACAGATTCACATTAGTTTTGGTTCGCGCTTATTTTTAGTGTTTTTTTTTTGTTTTAATTTAACTTATCAATTTGGATTTGATTTGGTATTATTGAAATTGATAAGTTTTTCGTAGTGAGTGCAGTAAAACAAGGTTAGTTCAGTTCAATTGTATTGTTTGGTAAATATTCACCTTAAAACAGTCATGTTAGTTTCGAAGTTTCAACTAGATGGCGTTGTGCAATTACGTCACGATCCTGAATCGCGGTGTTAACATCTGTAGGCCATTAGTATAAGGTTTAAGACCATGTATTTTTTTTTGCGCAAAAATGTCGAGCAGTGCACGACTCAATACATTTTGACCTGCGAGATGCCATACATAAAAAAAATATTCATTTCGTTGGTATTGTGAACATCAAAAAAATCTAAATTTCAACAATTTGTTAACCGACTACTAAACAGGAGGTTAGTGGTTACTCAATTAGTTCTTTAATTCAAATTGTTTTTTTTTATTGTTTCGTCTTTATTCGTGGCACTTCGTCGTTAATGAACCGATTTTGATGATTCTTTTTGTTGGAAAGAAGATGTTTTAGAGGTGGTTGTGGTCCCATGATAATCAGGGTTTGATGGTGGAAGACCAGAGAAATCAAGCGGAACTTTCAAAAATCTTAGGGACAACTAGTGTTTACAAGTTTTTTCATTAGATATTTCAAAGCTCTATAATTTAGAGTAGGTATATCTGTTGATGATGAAGCATTTTTTGTCCCGAGTTTACCTTCAAGATTATTTACCCTACGCCACTGATACCTAACCTATACCAACTCACGCGAAAGCAGTTAGTTATAAATTTTAAATGAATATGAAACACTAATAAATATATTATAATCTTGACCATCGAACGGATCATCGCTTACCATCTGGCGAGATAGTGGTCCAACGCGGGCCTATTGCTAAATAAATATTAAAAGTAACCACAAAGTACACTAAATGGTGGTCCCAAACAATTTGGTACTGTTTGGGACCACCATTTACCCCCGTTCGATGCACTTTGGTGCACGTCAACAGCCGTAATCGGAAGCTGGTGGTGCAAACTGAACACCTATCTAAAAGATTTGCCAAAAATAATAATAGATAAGAAAGATTTACTACTTTCCAATTAATTGACTTGCAGTGGTTGCAGCCTGGAATTTTATGGCTATCCTAACTACTATTATAAATGCGAAAGTTATACTTTCATGCCTAAATTGCTGAACAGAATTTAGGTGAATTTGAGGATTGACTTTCTTCGATAAAATTAAAAGGGACGGGATAAGAGAGGAGGGTGAAAAGCTAGATAACAATGATGACTTACAGCTTATTGAATATTTGCTGGACTTCGGTCCTCTGCGTGAGGTTCTTGTAGAACGCGAAGAAGTCCTCGAACTGGAACTTGGACTGGCTGATGGTGTCATTCTTGCCGGTGGGCAGGCCCGACTCGCTCAGTGCCTTCTCCACGCGTTTCTTGTCTTCCTTATTCTGTGCTAGCAGCTTCACGATGCTAAATAAAATAGAAAGTTATTAATTTTATACTAAAACAAGATTTTAGGAGGTATTCCACTTAGGGCACCCGCTGACAATGGCACCTGAGCTACTGGTACCTTATCTATTCGACATAAAGTTCCTGTCAAAATTTTTCACAGGTGCCAGGAGCCCTAAGTGGAATACCTCGACTTTAAATTCTACAATGGGCTTATCTAGCTGAAGGAATAGTTAGTCCGTCAGTAACAGTTTATTTTTTCTTTTTTTTTCCTAAACCAAAATTGACGCAGGTATGACGCTTTTAAAAAGCATTATACGTCACACTCCGTGCTATAATTTATAGTGCATTCTGACGTCACGTGATTTGATGTAATCTTTGTCAAAATTCAGTGAATCAAAAAATAAATGACCTATTTGTTTTAATACTGACTGACGAAATAATTGGATTTCTAATTTAATGATGTTGTCGACTAGTGTATTATGCCGGAATGGTAGTAGAATGGTCTGGCCGAAAAGTATTCAAAATGGTGAAGGTCGCACGCTATCGCCATAGCCGCGGGAAACAACCATAAATCTTAGTTTTTCATTACTAGAAAAGTCTTCAGCACGCGTAGCATGACCAATTCTATCTCTATTCTACCGAAAATAGAACAATATTTTATGTTTATTCCTTTAGTTAATCGACATTTGTTTTGGCCGAAAATGGCACGACCATTATCACCATATCTTTTTTTTGGGTTTTTAGTGGGTGCGTAGAGTCTCACATACACAAACACCCGGCACAACTTATTGCAGATCACAAATATTGATCCTGTGTGGGGATCGAACACGCGACTCTCTGCGCAGCAGTCTATGGCTCAGCCACTGCGCCAACCGTGCCGTCTTACTTACGACAATAGAAATCATACTGTCATTTTGTCTAGTCTACTATCGACAAAACCCGTTTCTACGGTGGCATGTTACGGGTGCAGGAGTCATTGTACCTACTCATCATTATAAACTACTGCTCTTTGCCATACCCATACATTAGCGCTTCTATAAATAATCGAAATATCCGCTAATTTAATTTTGATGAGCCTCTCTTCAGAATCGAAGATCAATAAGATAAATATACTACAGTACCACTAATTAATCAAATGATCTTCACCCTATGGTGAAGATAAAACAACAAGATGAAACAGCAAAGAAAAAATAATGGTGACAAATGTCAAGTGCGAGTTGTACTGCGGAACATGTTCAGAATACGAAGGACAGCTGCCCCTTGACATGATAGCTGGAGAGCTGCGTGTAATTTTTGGGAAAGAGTTTGAGGCACGCTGGGAACTTGTCCAATACTTCTTCAATAATCCCTAAACTCATGACCTGGCAGAAACGTGACGGGATTGAACCAAGACAGACTTTTCTACTGATGCGGTTTTTCTTTTTGTAACAATAAAAGTCGTTGGGGCATCTCGAAAGCTTTATATCTTTAAAATTGAATATTTGAAGAGTGGAAAAATGAATTAGGTACCTAGGTAAGATAGACAAATCCCAACTAAATAGTCGGGATTTCAAACAAAGGTATTTTATAAACTCAAACTCCATAGTATAATCGTAACTTTAAAAATG
Source organism: Agrotis ipsilon (assembly GCA_028554685.1). Taxonomy (NCBI): domain Eukaryota; kingdom Metazoa; phylum Arthropoda; class Insecta; order Lepidoptera; family Noctuidae; genus Agrotis; species Agrotis ipsilon. The sequence goes on from CM052965.1 coordinate 3,791,648, forward strand.
TCCGTCTTGGTGCAATCCCGCTTCTCAGCCAGGTCTGTATTTCTGTGTTCAAGTTTTCAGCGTGCGCTTGACAGATCCCCAAAAAATGCACGTAGCTCTCGGGCTATGATAAAAAATTTGTTAGTGTACAGGCCATTAGAGCACTTACGAGGTAGTTATGTCATCGTATTACGCAATGATCTAATAATATCCGATGGCCCAGAGGTTAACAGCTCTACTCTCTTACACGAGGTTGTGAATTTAACTTCGAAAGCGGGCAATTACTAATGAGTGTTATCAAAAAAAGGATAAGAAAAGATGATGAAGTTTATCTACGATATCACCAATATCAGTGAGGAAAAAACATCGTGAAGACCTAGACTTAAATCTTCATGAATATTATAAAGAGGGAAGATTTGATTGTATTGAGGCTATAGGGTCTGAAACAATAATGGACCGATTACAAAAATTCCTTCACCAGTTGTAAGCTGTTTTGGTCCTGAGTGACATAGGCAATAAGGGAGCGGGAGGGGAGCAGGGCGAAGCCGCTGGCAAAAAGTAGTAATGAATATACAGGGTGAATTTTTCAACTGGGCGTGGATGGCTACTTTCGAAACTATGAGGAATATTGAAAAACGTTGAAAGGAGTCTCGAGGCCGATTTTGACGAAAACTAAAACTGCATCATTGGATTTTAGAAAAATCTAAAATCCTGGTCAGAAATCGAACCCGCTGATTTTGGAAAAAAAATCACACCCTGTATTATTATACCGTTCGATAGTGTTGCTAATAAGGATCAAATTCTGGGAAGTAAACATATACGGCAAACTTAAGGAAAACGCATAATTACAAAAAAACTGAATAATTTTCAAGGCAACGACTGTATTTGAAACATAAGTTACCGTTTCTTCTTTATAATAATGCTATTTTTAGTTCAACTCAATAATGTCGTATTGCTAAGTACAGTGGGATTGTTGAAACGTCAAATTCAGTGGGACATTGAAAACAATGAAATTTTATAATTTCGAATAAATTATGGCTCATTAGATGTAAAGTAACATGGAAAAATAGCAATTTCATAAAAATCTGCCATTTCCTTAAGTTTGCCGTATATGATTACTTCCCAGAATTTGATCCTTATTAGCAACACTATCGAACGGTATAATAATACAGGGTGTGATTTTTTTTCCCAAAATCAGCGGGTTCGATTCCTGACCAGGATTTTTGATTTTTCTAAAATCCAATGATGCAGTTTTAGTTTTCGTCGAAATCGGCCTCGAGACTCCTTTCAACGTTTTTCAATATTCCTCATAGTTTCGAAAGTGGCCATCCACGCCCAGTTGAAAAATTCACCCTGTATATAACTCTAAAGAGAGCAATATTATTTATTTACTTAAGTGTAGGAAATAGATATTATGTATATCACAATTTTGCTGTGCTCAGACAGGTTCTACAACGTATCTTCGCTCTAAGCTCTTCTGTAACGGTGGTGGACGCCCACGGCGTCGGACGTCGCAAGACGATCTCCGGCCACCGTAGGCGCGGGCATGCGGGCGGCGAGTAAAGGGCAACTCGCCGCCCGACCATGGACCATGCCCGGGTCGACGGCGCGTCGTGTTCCACGCGCGCCTCAAAGAGCGTCAGCATAATGACGAGGCCCCCTCTCAGAGGGCTAAAGCCTGCTGGGGTCGCGGGTCTTATACCATCACCGTGACCCCGGAACATAAAGGGCTATTGAAGGACACCGTGGATTTTAGTCAGTACAAGTCTGACAGTACCTCCCGCCCTGCCCGGGGCTGGAGGTCTCATTTGATGATTGATGATTTTACCACGATAAAAAAAAAAAAAAAAGACTCTTCTGTAACATCTTTGTTCCTTGTAGAATGCAAAATATATGAATATGAGAGAAGAAAGAGAAAGAAGATTATAACATTGGATAAAAAAACTGTTATCTCTAGTTGCTTTCCTCTGTGTTGTGTGAAAGGTCAAATTAAAATAGCTAGACAAATTCACAGACTAAACACGATAAAACAAAAATAAATCAACTTAATGGCTTGATGATGAATATGTTTAAAATTTTATAATCCATCTACTATTATAATATATCTACAAATCTTACATGTTTTCAGAAAATATCCTGTGGGATGTTTAACAAATTGTTAGACACTAGCGTATTTATAGTAAGTGTGTTATGCAACTATTGTTTTAGAATGAAAACAATAGGCTGGTATTTTTTACCTTTGCTTTAATTCCCAAGACAAAATCTCACCAACTAACAAAATAAATAATATCCCAGAGTTTAATATTCCTAAGCTATGTTCTAACAATGTAACAACTTCATTCATTTTTTAAGGTACCTAAACTACGTACTCACATTTAACAATAAACGGATATTAAAAAAAACGTAACACAAAAGAATTTTTTACACGTTTCAAGGCGAACTGCTCTAATAGATTTTAGACTTACAATCAGTGTTAAATTATTATCATAACCGGCTGATCACTAGGAGCTATTTAACTTAAATATTCACACTAATATGTGCTCTGTAGTTGTGTAATATAGCTGAATGGAGAACATAGTGACACGTGCGTCTGCGATTAAAGAATAAAAGCAAACAAGTCGCGGCGACGTAAACAAACAATACTTGTACAATATTACGACGACGGACAACAGTCTACAACCTTCATGTGTAATATGCATGAACAGAACATCTTACACTTTAGGGTCCCCTATAATCAGCATCAAAACCGAACACGAGAAAGTTACGGCTTGTCATTATATTTTCGAAAAGCACGTATTGGCTTCCGACGAGGGCACGATAAATAAAAAGCAAATATCATATTTCTACACGTAAAAATGTCAATGTAATTCATTCAAATTAGGCTCACAATAAGAGAGTCGCGGGACTGTCTAAACCGTGAACCTGAAACGTAAAGGTCTATTGAAGACCATGGATTAGTAGCCCCTCTCGCTCCACCCTGGGTGGGAGAACTCATTTGATCAAAATGCCGGCAAAAACGCTAAAATTTAAATAGTTTGTGCCTTAAACAGCGCGCCCTCCACTACACAGAAGTGAGAGGAAATTTTCATGAAAATTACACAACTGTTTTAAAATCTCACACACTCCGTAACACAGTAGCATGTATTTTCCCTAACTCCATGGCAGACGCCGAACGTAAACATCGTAAACTCAAGTTAAGATCTGTGAAACACGTAACTGAGTTTTGGGTAAATATATTAACATCCGATAAGTTTGTCGCCGTGTCAACGGTAGATTGACGAAGGTTTGTGCTCAACACAGACCAATGAACCTCTCGCGTGGTTAGATCATAATGACAGATAGGGGTACTACCTCACAGAAAGAAACAAAAAGAAAGAAAGCTAGAGAGAGAGGGAGAAAGAGTTGCAAAGAAAAACTGAGCGGTGTTAAAAAAGTTTTTAATGCGGAACCACAACGGCGAAGGAAATACTCCGCGAGGGAGAATGGCTACCTCTGTACAATACTAACATTAAAGTTTACACGGAACAAATAGCTAATCATATTCATCTGTGTGTCCATTAACATCAGTTATGATTTACAACACTGCATTTTAAGAAATGATCATTTTATAGTAACAGAAACAATTTATTTTATAGTAAGTCCGTCTTGAGCATGACATAAATACATTAAATCAGCTGTTTATCTTCCCGCACTCGTAAAAGTCAAAGGGTAGTGTATTGCTAACTGTACAGGTCTACTAATGCAACATCGTTATCATTATTCTAAATATATTTTTGCTTTTAACGTAATTCAACCGCTTACTAGCGCCGGAGGGCTCTCCTCTCGGAATGAGGTCAACAAATGGTACTCGCGCTCTTTATACATCTCAATCTCATTAAACTTCCTATTGTTCTTAATCCTTCACTCTAAAAGTTTTAATGGTATTTATTGACCCGTTACAAACCATTAAATGCCGGAGAAAGATAAAAGACGCCATAGCAAGTTGTAAAATAAAACAGTTCTTATCATTGGACGTTAAAAAACTATAAATATGTTAGATAACGTAGAAAGGCGTTGAGACTTACTTTTTGACGAGAATTTTCCCTGATTTGTCAGCTTTGAGGGCGATCTTGGTGTGTAACTTTTCCAGGAACTTGATTGTTGGATTGTTCAGCTGGTTGAGGTTATACGCCAGCGCAAATAGCCCCTCGGTCCAAAGCTGCAACGATAAAATCAGCTGTAATCATCTGTCGAGCAAAATCAAAGAAAGTTTAAACCTAACTCCGTCGTAAAAGTCAATTGAAACTTTAATCTTGGAAGGAATCGGTAATTAATTACTCTAGACATCAGCACAGCACAGTAAATAACTCCAGTCGTTATCGTGAGATAAAGAAACCATTACCGATTAATTCAAGAACATTAGATGCTACGCTATGGAATAAAATAGCATCTACCTATAGGTAGTGGTACAGTCAGCAAAAGTTAGGTATACAGGCACTCGCAAGCAGCAAGTCTTAAACAGTTTTCCTGTATACTATAATAATATGCATGCTACATGCTATATGTATGTACTTTTTGGCTTTATGCAAACAGTTTGGTATGCAGACACATTAAAACTTAAAACACAACATTAGAAAACCGTTTAAAAACTGCTGTCTCAATACCTAACTCTTGCTGACTGTACACGTTCTTGGGACTCCACATTAAGTAAGTAGTCATAAATTTAAAAGCTGTTATATGTCGTGAGGGTACCTCATGAAACACCTCTCCTGATAAAACGTAAGTAAGTATGACAGCGAATGAACATGGCATCAAAATTGTTGAAGTAACCGTAAGTGCTTTTAAAGTACGGTACAGCTCTAATTATTTTATCAAAACATTCAACAAGTCATATTTGCACAAGGGTAGACAATCGACCTACTGGTGGTATATTGAATATACAGTATTCTTGTATCAAACAGTTTCCATAGTAATGTTTAATATTTATGATTATTAATTTGATCAGAGAAATTATGTTTACTGATTAAATAGAACAATATAACTCAACTAACATCACTTTGTATTTCATCAGTGACAGTGGTACTCCAATTATTTATTCATGTAAAAATACGAACTTCAATGAAACATAAATGTTTATATGTTTAATATTTATGTAAAAGCCAGTGTCCTATTAATGAACCGCTCAAAAGCTCACACGTTAACGGATTAACCCAATTTGAAGAGACGTCACGATGACTTTACATTTTTAAACAGACACAATGGTTCAAAAAAATAAATATAACGACGCCGTCGTCGGGGAGTAGCAGGGGCGTCGGGGACGTTCGTGGGCGTGTTGATGAAAGTGGTGATCATCATCGTTTCTTCATGCAGGTTCCATCAGTTCCATGGGATCAGTCAGTGGGTACTCGGGCAAGCCAGTAAAACGTAGGTTTAGTTACAAATCACAGACACGTATATTCGGTAGATTCACAGAATATTCACAATACGGATTTACTTCATTACTTGAGATAATTAATTTAGCAATAATGTTTGTACGGTGAACATGACAGTTTCGATCGTCCGCTCGCAACCAAGTCTGTGGCGGGAATCCATGCACTATTCGAATAAAGCATTCAAAAATCGACTCTGTCCACGTGATTTGGCGGGAGAACAATAGCGCCATCACACGGCGTTCACAGTACAACTCGATCAACCAATCAGAATTAAGTTACATGTTTGCCAATATTAAGAAATTAAAGGATAGAATTCTTATTTTGATAATGTTGTCATCTTGAATTCCAAATTGGAAATTGCTCGCGACGACACGGCCAGACTGACGATTCACACGTCCTCGTGTGTATCTGTAACAAATGTCTCATTTGTAGCAAAACTCTTGCTCGGCCTAACCTGACAACACAAGGTAGGCATAACACAGTCGAAAGATACCTCAGAATTTAACGTGAACAGAACTGAACTTCAATCAACTCAACAGTGAACAATATACAAACACACAACTGACACCACACTAATATGACCCAGATGATGCTCGGCAGAATAGTCTTACTGTGACCCAACAATAGTCTCATAGAGACCCATAGTCCTATATAGACCCAGTCAATGATCTTATAGACCCAAACAATAGTCCCAATCAATAGTCTCACTGAGACCCATAGTCTTATTCAGACCCAATCAATAGTCACACAGACCCAATCAATAGTCTCACTGAGACCCATAGTCTTATTCAGACCCAATTAATAGTCACACAGACTCAATCAATAGTCTCACAGAGACCCAGCCACCATACATCTAGCCGCACATTGCGCCCTGTACGACTCTCATAGAATCGCAGTTACAACTACGACTAGACTGTACAGTTTGATTAAAAAAAGGTAGTCACTTAGTCATTTTAGTGTGCATCATAGTCAACCAGTATCGAAAGTGATTTCACTATTTCAATCTCAATTGGATTCTATGTCAACAACCAGTACATACGGAACTTCACATTGAAGCATCTTTCTAAGACGATCGAATTACGCTTAAAGTTTCTGATATAAGTCAATCATTTCTAGGCATAACAATCGCCATCATGTAAATCAATCATTTGAATTAAAATGGAACTTTATATCCATTCCGATCTAATTTTCTTTGGTTTCGAAACCATATCAACAAGTCTTAATATGACCTTTTTTTAGCCCATTCATTGTCAAAAAGTAAACTTTGTTCGATATTGTGGCCGCGTGCTCTCTCGTTTTAGAAATCATTAACATCATGCCTGTGAATCTGTGATCCTCAATGGGCTGGGCAATATAACACTTCCAACATGCCAGTGATGTTTTAAAGTCTCATGTTATCAGATACGCGCCTATTGCCATTAACTTGGCACAAATACTACATGACTGCTATTAAGAAATGCAGACTAATAGAAAAACCCAATAACACAACTCGGCCTGGGAACCGAATCCCGGACTTAATGTTCAGCAGTCGCGCTGATGACCACTAGATCAACAATAGGTAATCGTTTCAAAATACTATTACAAATATGGTCAGCAACCAAAGGATTAACAATACGTGCTGCATCATTCTAAACAATATCTCATTTGACTCTAGTTGCACAAGAAAACTGTAAACTATCAATAAACCCAAAAACAAACTCACGTAATAATATACGCACAAGACTAAAGCGGGCGGAACGTCAATCTTTAAATATGTACACTCAAATGAACTTCTATCATTGTGGCCGAACAAAGTTTCTACCCGTTATTCCATACTACAAACATTTAATCTCATAAACAAACAAACCCAGTACGTAGCCAACAGGCGATCATACAAATATCTGTTACGTACGGGAACCGAACCCGCCGCGACACGCACCGTAGCCATCAATTGCTCCGTTGAGCCACTGCGTCAACCGTGGCGCTCGAAACGGTATCACTCAAATCATAATTTAAAATGTTAGAGACTATCATTAAGTTTTGTGGCATGAATTTATCTGAGATTATAAGAAATGATAATTGTAAACATTGCCCATGAATATCAACGTCACTTAATTTGTTCGCTACAGTAACACGAGCATTACAAACTATTGTTTGTCATTATTTCAACAACTAATCGCTCTGCTTTGAATTTATTCGTCTTACTTTGCTTCACGAGAGAACACTCAGCACCACTATCGAAATAAAATGTATACGACTCACCGGATCGTAACAGCCTGCCACGTCCACCTTGGACTTGGCAGTACTTGGTTGTCACGCCGCTCCAGTACCGCGCCGCGCCACCTCAGAGTCAGCGGGTCGCGCGCCGCCGGCCGACTCCGTGTCGCTGCTACCGGGCCGCGAACAGCCGCCGCCACACAGCCGCAGCCGCATAGCCGCCGCCCGTGCCTCCACACGGCCGCCGCTGCTCCACCGCACCGCTGCATCGCCGCACCGCCACCGCCACAGGCGCGCCGCGCGCCGCCCGCGCTGACGCCACCGTGCCTCCGCACAGGCGCCACTGTGCCGGCGCGCCGCCGCGCCGTTGCTGCTGGTCGCTGCCTAACTGCGTTGCTCCTCTCCTGATAGCTCGTTGCGATATGGCCCCGTATTCGAAGTAAATGCTAGTACTCCTTCCATTTGATAATCTGTGAGGCCGTCCATTGTTCACCGTAAAGCTCCAAGAATGTGGTTCAATGTCTGGTGGGTTTGAGTTGATCCCTGGTAGATTGATAGGGACTGGCTTCGTTGATCTTCGTATGGTTTTCAATCGGTCTTACAGGCGTATTCTGGTTTTGCTACTTGAAGCTGCCGCCAATACATTTTATTACTAGGCGCCCGAGCTGATCCCACTTCTGATAACGACGCCTTCGTTCGTCGGGGAGGAGCAGGAGCATCAGGGGTGTTTGTGGGCGTGTTGATGAAAGTGGTGATCATCATCGTTTCTTCATGCAGGTTCCATCAGTTCCATGGGATCAGTCAGTGGGTACTCGGGCAAGCCAGTAAAACGTAGGTTTAGTTACAAATCACAGACACGTATATTCGGTAGATTCACAGAATATTCACAATACGGATTTACTTCATTACTTGAGATAATTAATTTAGCAATAATGTTTGTACGGTGAACATGACAGTTTCGATCGTCCGCTCGCAACCAAGTCTGTGGCGGGAATCCATGCACTATTCGAATAAAGCATTCAAAAATCGACTCTGTCCACGTGATTTGGCGGGAGAACAATAGCGCCATCACACGGCGTTCACAGTACAACTCGATCAACCAATCAGAATTAAGTTACATGTTTGCCAATATTAAGAAATTAAAGGATAGAATTCTTATTTTGATAATGTTGTCATCTTGAATTCCAAATTGGAAATTGCTCGCGACGACAAATATATAAATAAATAAGAGCGGCGTACGACCTTGTCCTTGATCCCGACGGATTTGTAACCACATAGTGGGATCAGACTTCATCACAAGACGAATTCTTGTCGCCTGTCCCATGTCCCATCACTAGAGATATTTATCATACCTGACAGATACATCACTTTTCCCAAATAATATCCCCGGCTAGCAACACTTTTAATAACGGGCTACGATTGTGTCCGGCCTCGTTTTACTAAAATAAAACATTTCAGTTTAATCATTCTCTGGTATTGTGATGAGATAGAAAAGAAAGGGGCCGCAGCTTCTGGCACTATTACCCAGAATAAAGAATTGTATGCTGAAAAGACAGTATTTCATTTCCTTGTCTATATTATTAAGTGCAGCTGCATATCTTGTGCAAATAGCTATTAATAATGGTTTTCATAGCTGACTAGCTGAGGTATTTATTATACGTATCGTATCAGTTACAGTGTAGTTACATAATTTACTTGCAGAGACTAAATTACTAGCGCAGTCTATGTTTATTACTGAATACCAACATTAGCATTTCCTGAAGCACACAACTTATAACAAACGCAAATTCCGTGGCTGCGTTTCGAAACCGATATTGTATAGTCTCTCTTCTCGTCTTATTTGTCTATGGTCTTCCGTATATGCATAGTCTGGACCTGACGTAGCTCTTGCATTTCATCATTTCAGCTAGATGACGTCCACTGCTCAAATATGTAGGAACGTCGGCCACACATTACAGTACCTACCCCCAGTTAATTCGTTCTTGTAATCTCCGCTAGGGTGTTGATCAAGCTTTTGTAAAGCAGTAAGCAGCAGTTTCTACAAGTACTCTACCAACCCCAGATGTACTCCATGATTTCTCCGAAAAGAAGCTAGCCAGAATGAAATAAAATATAATATTTTTACATTCTCCCGTGCAAGTTTTGCGTAATCTCTCGAAAGCTGCTCATCTCAGTTGCATACTTGTATAAAACTCTGAATTCTTCCTCAAATATTCTCTATGCATCGGCATTACTAGACGTAAGAATAGGAAATATCCTTCTTTCATTTTATCTTTTACCTGAAACAGGGCTTTATCTGGTTATGGACCACGTATAACGTCAGAGTTCTCATTCAGTGAGAAAGGTCTGAGGTTATTCTTGTCATTCAGGTGAATTGTTATTCTATTTGTCCTGTCTTGATAAAATCTCGAACGCGTGTAGCTTGTAAATTGGGCCAAAGCCACACTCAATCCATTTAATCCGAACAAAAAGGTTGCTCACAGTCGCACATGTAACTGTCTGTAACTTTCCGCAACTAATGAAATTGAAATCAATCACGGAATTGGTGCAAACTGCAAAAGTATGCCAAGCCAGCATGTGAGTGCATTATAACACAACAGACGTGCAGCATCGACGAACATAAAGCAATAGAGAAAAGTTTTCATCCGGCACCGGTGTTACCTACGCCTACGATACGGATTTGGTCCGCTCCGCTGGGCACGGCTATCAGACGCCGTTAAACCCGCACTATTGTGTGGCCACCTTTACGAGCAACTCGTCTACGTGCACCTATTTGTTATTCCAACGGCATTGTCCCATGCTGTGTTAACACCACTCATCACGACTTTCCATCATATTGCGTTAACGAAATGCTGGTTGCTGCTTTGAATAAATTTAAAACACGCCAGTTGGTTTTCAGTTGAATCTTTCGAGTTAGTTATGCTTATGGATAGCGATAAACAGTCGAACGATTTCATCGAGGTTATAGTCATAATAACACGTGGAAACATGCGATTCAAACCAATCTGCTGATTGAAGTGTTAATGGCATAGCACCTGTAGCCACCCCCAGTGGTGGGTTTTAATGTATCGCTATGTTAGTTATGTAGAAGCTCAATTGCTCACCTGTGCAATTTCCTTTCTAGTGCAGCAGAAATTGATGAACGTAACATTGACGAAATCCGCGCCATGACACACAGTGACTGTTTTTTCCTCCAGGGATCCTTGTGACCCAATCAGCACTACATTACGTATTTTTGGATCCTGCAAAAAAAGTTACTTTTAATTCAATAAAGAAGATCGTGTCCAAAAGCGAAACTTAGGTAGAGAGAAGCATGTAACATTAACATTGGAACAATGTACAAGAAAGTACATAGGTACTACATGTACTTTCGCCAAGAATATTGCAAGTTTAGAACTTGTTATATTAGTCAGTGATAAATATAAAATGAAGTATCGATTGAACTTTATTAGCGAGCGAATAATGGCGCTGAACAAGAGAACGATTTATTGATTTTAGCCGGGTTGAACACGATGGATCGCTAAACCCAGTTTATTACAGATGTGTTCGCACTTTTCCTCGCCACCATATCGTTGAATCAGGCCTCGCGTGATCAAACTCCACAATAACGATAATTTGAGTTGAACACCGGCCGACCTCGAACACAGCACAAAATTATCAGATAAGTCTAACGATCCTACTGAAAAAATGGCATTATCAAAATATGTAAAAATCTTAAAGAACAACATGTAGAGTTGCAATGTTGAATAATACGCATTGTTTATGCTTGCTCGTGATACGTATTTGTAAGTTCTTATAAAATATATTTTTCATTCCCGCGTATCGTTAATTCTGCTTTATTTTTGTTCATAGGACTAGCAAGTGGTGTACCAACAGACCCCGGAGCGTTTACCGTGTTTCCCCTCATTATCAGACGGAGCGGTAGTGAGTTTATCAATATAAAAGTACCGAAACAGGTTGCCCTGAAGTTTGAAACTGCAAAGTTTAATTAAAATCTGACGAAGCTGTTCAACAGAGCAGGAGCGACTAGACAAAAAGTCATTAAATTCTTGAATGGTGATATGATTCCCAAATCGAAACCTCGATGGGAAAAGTCGATCGCTCGAGTACCGAGTGAATTAGGGACCTAGTCCTATATCGTGTATCAGCAAAGATAAAAATAATCTCGGTCTCGAGTATTCAATTCCACTTTTTAGTTACTACTTAAGGTAATTATTTAAATTCAACGGCAATTAAAATTAGAAAGTGTGCATTACTGTCAATATCTTAGGAAATTCTATGTATAGATAGTCCAGTGGTCCCCACCGTAGCCGTCAATTAAAATGACATGACAGTAACGGTACAACGTACCCGGAGAATTAGGTCACCAGTTAGGACCGGAGAGATTTTAAATTTTGTATTATACAAGAGCTGATTATCTGACAGCGTGAGGTAGCCAGAAATGATGCTTTTTATTCTAAGCTGGCTGACTCAGAGCATCGGGAAACGCCAAAAGCGTACATATTTCAGCAAAACAATCACAATTTAGATAAATAACCATTGAACAAGAAACAGTTCTCATTCTACACTTTGTAACCACGACTACGTTTACGTAAATTGAAAGCTCGCAGCTCATACAATTCCAAAATCCGATGACACAGTCCCATCTGGAAATCTGAAAGATTCTAGTTCAGCCATCATTTATTTGTGCAAGCTCGCGCCATTAGCGCGGTGCCAGCACCCAGGACTCTTGAATTATACATTCTGCACTTTCAATAGCGACACGATTTATACTGCACTCCTCACTGATGCTCTTGCTCTGAATTCTTTGAGCTTTGCATATCTACAGAATTTAAGTATTGTATGATAAGAATGTATGTCGGTGGGTGGTAAGTATAACAAGCATCATTTAGAATCCAGAAATAGAGGATTAAAGGACGACATCCAAGAATTATAAGTTTTGGGACTCAAAACAATGATTAAAGTTTTTTTATAATAATCTGGATTGAGCGGAAGGGAGTGTCAGACTTGAACTGACTAAAGTCCGCCCTGTTCCCTTCAATAATTCTGTGCAAAACCGCAACTCGCGGTAGCTCTTTTGAATAACCCAGCAATTCTAGATGATTCATCATCATCACTTCAACCCGGGATCACTCATGGTATACGCCGCTCCCCATTTCTGCCATACTTCTCGGTTCTTTACATCCCTCATCCATATATTCCCCGCAATTTTGACGAGCTTCAAATATCATAATGTTACAATAACCCCGGAATCTCTCTGAATTCCGTGTATGGCGCAGGATGTCGATAAACACATGGTTACTCACCCGCTGACGTTTTAATTATTTCGCGAATTATAAGGAAGTTGAGAAAAAAAGTAATCTGGGACGAATCACAGTTTACGCTTCATTCCAGGCGTGGGAACAGCGGAAACTCATAATCATACAATAAACCACGACTAGTAAAACAAAACCTACGCGAGTAATATAAGACTCGTTATATTATTACGGCGTCTTGGAGATCTCACGCTCCTGAATGAACGAGTACCTAATAGCTTTCAGTTTACAGGTGCCTGTGCACTTGAGAGGTCCTTGACTCAGGATATAACCTGGCCTGATTCCCCAAGAGTGACGTTAAGCGTCCTGAAAACTACAATTACTGCAGTTGGTGGGAAACAAAAATACTCTAGACCCTTATTCGTTTTTCGGGGGGGTTTATATATCAAACGACTCCTCCCGCCTGGACAGAAAGGGATGGTCAGACTTGTAATAAGTCAGTAAATGTCTGACAGTCCCTTCCACTAATTGGTAGTAATCAGTACTGCCAACCGTTTCAATTGCACTTCGATCCCGTATAACCCGCAAGGTGGATTACTCCATTCTCTTGCATAGATTGAAAGCTGGGAACATTGTACCCTGATTATACAAAATATTCGCCAACATACATGCCTGGCTAAGTACCAACTAAAATGATGTTATAACTATCAATCAATCAACTCATCACAGATAACGTCAAGCTGTCAACGGATCGCAATTAGGACGTTTACTACTATCTCGACTGTACAACGAGATGCTGAAGATCTACTGTGGAGTCTATGCTTGTACGCTTTCACTTCTAAGCCGGTGGATCGATTATAATGAATTTTGGTGAAAATATAGATGGAAATCATAAAGGGGAAGATAAGCAATGCCGCGGAAAACAGTCAGTAGCTAATATAATTAATGTAAGTTTAATTTAAAATCACCTCCATAAGTTTAACCGTGGTTTAACCTATGTGAATCCAAATAATAAATATATCCAAATAATAATAAATATATAGGTGTACGCCTATGAAGAAATAAAGAAAGCTGTTTTACGTTAATATTAAGACAAAGGGCAAACAGCACTCTCAAAATGTCAGTCTTTAGACCACACCGATCAAACAAAGTGTAATACCCTCTGATTGTACTAGAACAAATCTTTGTCGGATTCCAAGTAAACGCATCCATAATTAACTTTATTGAAATGCGCTCACACTTCCAGAAATCCTCGAGTAAATTGACGGCTTTAAAAATATGCAGGAAGAAGAGCGAATGGAATTCAAAGATAAAGGAGCCATGAGATTTGCGTTAAATTTACACACAGCAGACGTTTGATATTTCAACTGTCCTAAATAATAACTCGTCCCGTCGCTGTCGAAGCTATAAATTTATAACATAGATTTTTCTAAAATTAGTGCATGACACGGAATCGATAATGATCGGTCAGGCGGTAATGTTAGCGCACCGTCACACGGTCTGGGCATATAGCGATCTGCTGACAACTCGTTAACATATCGTTAATTGTTTACATAAGTCCCGCATACATGTCAACGCGAATTACTTATACACTCAAACCATCTGACAATCATTAATAGGTGTAAGTATTTTATAGGACCTTCACGCTTAGCATGACACCGCTACCGTAGAAACAGGTTTTGTCGACGGAATAATAGACGACATGAATGAATCTAGAAAAGTGTGGAAAATGTAGAAAATAAATGTTTCTATTCTTTAGTAGGATCACCCATCGACCATCGTGCCATATCGGGCAAGTATTCAAAAAATTCGAATTGTCTATAAGTATGTCTATTCTTAGTGCTGGTCGCTACTCCACTTTTTTAGATAAAATGTGAAACTGGTTTCCGAAGTGGAAATTACTAATGGAACACAGCATAGGTTAATCTCTTCCACCGAAACTCATGATATACTGAGATGAATATAGAACATGTGGGGATTAAGTCGTACGTGGGGAGCGTACTACGACACCACACGTCCTCACCAAGACAGCTTAGGAATATAACCTCCTATATTCCAATATCCACATCTCTTTGAAGAATAATACAGATAATATTAGTTTAGAAGTTCATTTTACGACCATTATGTTATATTATCATCTGCGTATCAGACGCTTGGACATAAAGAAGCAAAAACAACAAATTGACCAAATGACCCAAGACCCCACCAAATTGGTTCCCACATTTATCTTATTATGAGCGAGACGAGGTAAGGTCGCAGTCAAAATATATCCATCCATTACCCAGAAATGTGTCTCCCTCAACTAATGTGGAAATCACAGTTGGCTTTATGACCCCCTAATCTAGATTTGATATTACTAAGATTAAGTAGAATTCTTCTTTACATTCAGAGCTGGGAACGGGATGAGTCATTTGATGATTTCCCAATATAAAAATGTTCGAAAACATAATCAAAAGTACATTTTAATGCCTCCAATATCTCAATAATATCCTTGGAATTCAAAACCACAAATAGAAAAGAACAAAAAAAATTGAGTCTGTTCTGCATCCCGTAACACATGCAGTTAGCACCCGCTTACAAACGTCACAAAAGTAAATAAACCAATCTAAAGATCCATAACAAAAAACTTTATAATGTCTTCATAATTTATTTATATCGTATAATGCATGCGTAATGTGCTATGCATGTGACCTCGGTATAAAAATGGGTCATCCCACTTCATTTAGAGAATGTCAAAGACGACTTGGAAATTCAATCATGCTAATGTTCTAACATCTTGAATTTGAATTCCCTATCCCTCGTGACATGAGAGCATTGAGGATTAACGAAGTAGTTACTGCAAAATCGGTGGCTTTAGGCTAGACCCTTTTACTGACGGACTACGGGAATTACTGATAAATTAGTTTACCCGCAAAACACAAGCGTCAAACTTAAGCTAAGTTTTGTATCGAAAATGATTCTATTATAATGTTTAAATACACTGGGTTCTTCAATGCCACAAAAACTATGGTAAAAAACCAGAAGATTTAAATAAGACGCGGTTTTGGTCACAAGACAAAAAACTGCATATAATTTAAATCTACTGAAAACTTTAGCATAACACGATTAACTTATGTTGTCGTAATGCAGTTTCTCGTATCAAACCTTAAGAACTTATCCATTAGTGTCAACAACAACCAAAACGGACGCGTACTTCTTGCACTGAAATACTTTCAATATAACTAAGGGCAGGTTTTAATACAAAATAACGCGATCAGCATATTGTATAATATTTATTATACTCCTCACACCCTGGGTAGAAGCGAAGGGAATGTCAGACTCGTACTGACTAAAACCACAATGTTACTTCAATTGCTCTTTGCATTACGAGGACTTTGGCAAGGAATGCTAGATGTTAATGCTATGCTCGCTCTTAGCTTTACACTTTCACAGCCCACGACTAATAGCCTGAGAACATCGCCGATCGCTACGCGTGTCATTATTTTTATATGCACCGCTCGCACCGCGACTAATCTGTAAGTACCCAGTAAAAGCTGACGGGTTTATAGGCGGGTGTTGCTATAAGTAAAATATCGGGCCACGACACTTCAACCCTGTTTGCTTTGGGCCACCTTATGTAATGTTGATACTGGGCAATGTCTACAGCGCACACCCCGTGCGGTACCTGTAATGTAGTTAAAGTGAGGGTGTGACACAATTGTTTTCAAATAAACTGCCTACCTATCCTTCTTCGAGGTGTCTTGGTCTGTTGAATGTACAGTACATTTTCTTGGCTGTCTCAAATAATGGACCTAGACTTGACAAAAATGCTTTTACCAAGAAAATTATGCGCAGCGGTTGATGTGTAACGTAAAGGCCAAGGGTGGGTTTTAGTAACAGTCTGACACTCCCTTCCGCTTCACCAAGACCGGTAGAAATCATTTGATGATGTCACACCCCTAAAAAAAGGGCACAGTCGCACTAGCATTTGATTCACACTTTGACAACCATTTAGATATAAGATTTTTTATATTTCACTGTTTGCAGCCTTCATCGCGATCGCTATAGGAACAAATAGACTGCGGTAGACTTCTTACAAATCAGATCCTCTTTTCAAGTTAATGAGTTCATTGTCTCTTAGAAAAATAAGGATAAAGAGGCATAATTAGCGAACTGACGAAACCTCTCTCTTGGAACAACGAACAACAATTATTACAAGCGATAGAATTCGACAACAAACATGACTTTCCTGTTTGTAATATTTTGTATTTACTCAATGAACAAACTAGCACATATACCGACATACACCTGATTCTGTACATGTTAGTTACCATTAATTAAGTTTGAAAAATGGCTTATGAACCACATAAGCTAATACATTATGCGATAGGGACAGCACCACCGCTGTTCTGTAATTAATTACAAGCGATAAGCGAATTATATTAATGGTCTAATTTTGTCACTAAGTTTTTGCTAACACAGCTGAACTGGTGTTTTAAATGTAACGAACAAACTGATAGCTGAATCATTAGAGTTCAAGTCATCCACAGTACAAGGAAACAAAATAATAGAAATGTCTGTCTACTATTACTCGGTTAGGGTGGCTTAGTCACTACGTTTGGCAAGCAGTTCGGTGACCAACTGACCACAGTGCCAATATTCTTCTCGCATCGTTTACCGCTGCCCGACACTGAATCAAGAGTTTCATCTAGTAAGTCGTTAGGTGATTTGTCTGCTCCAGCTGTGGCGCTTGTCGCTTTCCCAGCTACATTAATCAGAGGCCATACCTCATGCAGTTAATCTGACGTCTGAGGCAACTGAATTTTTCATATTTTCATCCACATATTTGAATCCGAGAGTAAGAATATCTTTGAAGGTGGCAATCGAAACTTAGGTCAGCCTATCCAGAGAAAACGTTAGAATATTTAGAACAGCTTTTCCTCCTTCGATAATTTTGACAACTTCACATTAACAACAAAAATCAAATAAAGCTTTCGCACTCTGACATTAGTGACACGACACTTCTACGCGATGGTAGTTATTTGACGGAAGCCAGGGTCGACTGCTAGCGAGTGTTAGTTAAATTACAAGTTACCTCGCCCTATAATTTCATGTCCCGTCACGGCACCACATCGCCCACAACTCCACATCACAGGCCACGCCAGTGTACATGTACACGATATTGATACTTTATGGTTCCTTAACATGAAACATCTTAATAACCTGGCTGACAATATTTATGTCAACAGCTTACCCGATGGCCACTTTATTAATTAACTAAGTAATGTGGTGTATTGTGTGCGAATAATTGGCGTGGATACAGTGAAAGCTAAAGGTAGAACAACTTCATTGTTCAAATAATTAAATTGTTCGAAGTTTAGTTTTACTTTCCCGGCATTGTATAGTAGTTTCTAAACACTATAATTAGGTACCTAAGTACCTTAAGTACATTCTGGAAATAGAACAATGTTCAAGTTTCTACGTAAATTAGTACGTAGGGATATTACCAAAAGAGTGTTAGGGGTCTCAAATACCTGCAGACAGCCACGCGACTCTTACTCCCCGTACAAAACTGTAGCGATCTAATCGATCTCAATTAATTACGTCAACGTTGACACTGCCCAGACGACGTGATACTAAAAAGAGATTACTTTGCAGACCACACTGTTAAACGGACGTTGATGACGACGTTAAATCTCCACAAGCGATACCATTACAAACAGCTACGTCAATTTTGGAACGTTCAAAAAATCTTTGCTTTCAGAAAGTTCAGCAAGTTTTATTATAAATGCTGAAAGTATGTGATGAAGTCAGCCATTTGACCAAATGTTGGAGGGTCGCGTGTCGGATGATACTTATTTTTAGCGGTGATCAATACCGGAATTATTTAAGAATTCATTAGGTTTTATCTTTCGCAACGGCTCGCGCTTTTGAGGGATAAATGCCACAGAGAAAACGATGTTATTCTTTCATTTGAATGAAAAGCATAGCTAAATGTAAATATAATTACGACACTTGACAAAGTTTCAAGTCTGCAATTATTTTTGTTAATTGCCAGACGGCCGCGGGCCATTCCTACTTTATCGTATTTAAATCGGACAGAAGTAGAATTCGAAATCTGAGTACTTGCGAGCATTGCCAAGTTTGTGGCCCATTAGGAACGACGCAAGGTATCGAGGCCCACCCTAAAATTGAAAATAACATTTTTTAATACAATATTTTACAATACTGAGTTTCAATTTATTAGCCAACCGGGCTATCGTTTGCGAGTTATAAGATAAAACTCTTGTCTTCACATGCGCATAGCCTAAGAAAATCCTGCATCAGAATATTTGTCTTCATTAGAAGTTGCCGGATGGATGCAGCTAACATCCAAAACTTTTTCCAAAGTGGAAGTTTTAATCGTAAAGTGGATCCGTCTGGCGAAAGTCCAGCACCAGGTTAACAAGACAAAATTATTTTGTCCAGCTATCTTCTTTTGAGACTTTCCGGCACAGTGCCAGAACCTGATTTGCTTGATAGAATTCAATAAGGAGCACAACATAAATGATAAGAGAGTCTAATTTAATTCTATGTGAGCCAAGTCTTCCATATTGTTTCGTCTAAGAAGCAGTCTAGAAGTCTACGATTTGACTTATTCACGAAAACTAACGGTTTGTTTTGAAAGTCGGCCCAGACGGGTTTATTTTTTGGATTTCTCGTTTTCTTGTTCAACTGAATAAATTAAATTGGATTGCAAGTAAAAGTTAGAGGGGCACGTAGCTTATATTATAATCGTGATAGCAAATTGCCGAGTTAGAAATATTTTAGATATAAGAAAGTCGAGATGGAGTCTCGGAAAGCATAATGTGCTATTGTCGTTAGTCCAGGTTGTTATTCGTAGATCTATGAAACCTTTACGAGAAGTGAAAAACCCGAAAATTGCCTACCGGTTTGTGTAGGAGCTAAAATTAGCGGGAAAAGGCTAGTAAACGACGAAGCATAAGATCGTACACTTGTTGGACATTTTCTAGCTCCGAAATGGTTTTTCACGTAGTAACGCCACATGTTTAAGTTAAGAGCCTTATGGTGGCAATGAAATAGGGACGAAGCGAAGGCCTTGTAAGCCAGACGAGGCTTTTAGTGAATACTGACGAAGGTGGAAAAGAATCATTGCCGTCGGTAACAACGGCTTAGTGACCTTCCTGTACTTCTTAGTTCAAGGTAGGTCAAGCTTGACGGCTTTGTCACGACACTGTTTTGTGTCCTCACCCTAAGCGACACCTAAATGTAGTACGCAAATAAAAGGGCCTTGTGGGATAGTTAACGCTTGGATCAGCGCCGAAAGTAACTTTAAAACATTCTTAAGATGTCCCTTAGTGTAAATGAAAAGGACATTAAGGTATTTGGGAGTGTAGCAAGGACTTCTCCTGCTCAGAAGGACGCATAATAGACTTACTACCGAAAGTGGTCGTCATACGTAAAACCACACACGTCACGCGAATACAGTTTTTACTATGTTATACCTACTTTCCATTACAGCCACAAGTGTTTCAAAAGGTGATGCAGGTTGATGTAACAATATAAGTTATTATAGTGTTATTGCAGACAAAGGGTCATTTGATTATACTTTTAATGAAAACATGTAGTATACTTGTCATGTTGCATATTTAAAAAATGAAACAATATTTGTGGAATCACAACAACATTATGGCTGTAATTTACTGTGACATTATAATGTTACTCAGGACTACAGCTATTTAAATGATTGTTTTAATTTATGATGTAGAATTTAAATTATTCTCTAAAGAAATATGAAAAGAACTTCTTCAATAGGGTATGTTAGCAGCAAACCATAACAATAATTTTCTGCTCAGGCTATTTCCTAACTCAGAAGGGGTTCAGGGGTGCAGTCAAACACTAGCATGTTACTAGGAGGAAGAGAAGGGCCTATCTTCAGAACTCATTGTTAAGGCAATTAAAAAAGAAATATTTAGAAAGAAGTTCCAAACTTACCTTTGGAACCTTAGCATGAGCTCCTGTGCGGACATCCCTGATGGTGGCTATGTCCAGCATCTCCACTTCCATGTTCTGGTCTGTCCAGTACAGGAAGAACCCCTTGGGGTCCACCCGCAGGGTGACCGGCAGGCCAGTCCCGGAGTCCTATGCAAACAAGTACAATTTTCATTTGTTGTCAGCCTGTTGTGTGTGACTGCTAGGCAAAGGCATTGAGAATTTGAAGAGTATGGGGTAGGAAATTCCAAAGTACACATAAGTTTAACACAATATTATAGAACTATTCCTAAATTACCCTTTAATAACAGTTTAAAAAGTTAAAATTGAGTGTTCAGTAGGCTTTCCCATTTCCAAAAAGATTTGTGTAATGTCTCATTATCAGTTTCAAGTTTTGTTAGATTGATTAGAATATTTTGTTTTGTTTACAATAATTCTGTTATCTTGATAAACATTATTGGCATTCAACAGCACCTGACATAATTATTTATCAACATACTCACTTGGTCATTAAACTGTTGAACTGATAAGACATTTTAAAATGAATAATTTTCCATTAATATTCTAATTTCTTTATAAGAAAAAAAAAACAAAAATATTAAATTTTCTATTATTAATCAAATCACTACCTTATATTTATCTCAACTGTGTTTTCTATCAATAAATTAGTGGACCCAACATGTTGAGTAAAGTTCAATATTTATTTATCATTTTAATATTATACTAGCCCAAAAAATGATAAAAATATCACTAAAACGTGTGGAATTTCACTATAGAAAAAAATATACTTGAGCATATTGATGTAAAGTAAATACCTAAATACAAAAAAAATACTTGTAATAGATTCTAATTAGAAAATATTGCCCAAACCTTTAAATATTTTGCAAAGGTCACATAATTAAATACGCTTAAAGGAGCAAACAAGTAAGAAAATAAATGAAGGTACCAGAAAAGCATCATTAGTCGTAACTAAAAAAATATTAGCAAGTTAAAAAAAATACCTCATCCCACTTGATGAACTTCTCTCCCTCCTGTAAAGCCTTCGGCACTTCTATCGGCTTCAAAGTGACTTTAGCAGATCTCGTAGTTGTAGTCATCATGAATAATAAACACAATTATGCGGAAATAATATCACTATTGTAAATGAAAACCGTCATCTTCCTCTCTGTGCACAGATCTATCTGAGAAATCTATGAATGGCACGCTCGACAGACGAACACCGAGTGAGTACAGACAAACTACAATTTCGTATTAAATCAATAATGACTAACATATTAAAACATTATCCGCGATAAATAACACCTGCCTAATTACTAACAAACAATGATTTTTCCCACATACTATACCTCGACGAGACCACCAAAAATCCAGAATGTCAAAATGTACTAAGAGCCATAGTGATGTGGTTGACTAATGTCGATAAGAATTAAGTGAAAAGAAAACTCGGAGAAAACTATTTTTTTGACAGAATGATGATGGTCACAGGCAACAAACAAACATGGGCATAATGATGGCGGTATGGACTCAAAGGAGGCAAAGTATATAATTATTAAATTCTTAGTTGATGTAGCAGTCATAAGCCTGTCAGCTGATCCAGAAGTTCTGAGTTCAAATACCAGATCAGGCAAAGTATAGTTTGCCAAAAAAGAGTCTACTGAAACTTTTACTTTACTTGAAACTATGAAACGTTTTTTGTGACAACACTAATAAAAAAAGACATCTACGAGTGGCTTCTGTGTTAAAAAACAATTATATCGGATTATTTCTCTATTTTCTACATTACTTCGAAACGATCATTGCGAAACTGTTTTTTCATAATGAAAAAAATTACTAGTAGCGACCTCATTTTTTCCACACTCTTTTTTGTCAAGCTGTACTATTGTTTTCCATCAGGATTTCTTCTATATCAGCCATGGCCCATGGCTTAACATGAGGTTTCAATATAATTTTCAAAATATCACTGTTGTTAACTCCTTTCAATGTATTTCACGTAGTCATTTTTTTTGCTTTAAAATCGAGATTAAAGTTCTAATCACCATTAAAAAAAACTCGAATGTAATGTGAATGTTCAAAAGAATATAAAATTAATTCAGGTACTTCTCGATATTTGGTCGGGACATCACTAGCATCTGTGTGGCTGTAAAAAAAACAAAGCTGCCACTTAAATAAATTAGGAGATGTGTTTTTGAAATCGACTAAAACTGTTAGTAAATAAATAACCGAGTTTGTACTGCGAAAATAAAATAAACTCAATACTTAACAACATAGCAAATTAAGCTGACGATCAAAAGAAGGGGTTCAACCTGCTTCAACATAGTGTGTTTTTGGTCCGGTCCGGACGTATTAATATTGCAAAAGAAAATTTTAGGTTGCCGTATGAGCTTCTGAGCAAGCCAGTAAGATAACTTCCTGTGAACCGCTGTAAAACACGTTTTGAAAACTCCATGAGGACCCCATACATAAAAAAGAGAATATAAGAATATGAATAAAGAAGGAAAGGTCACGAACACCTCAAGCCAAGACTCAAGCAAAGAACACGCAACGCGAAAAAAAAAGCGATAGCGATTCAAGAACAGGCTACATGGGCTGGATCCCTTTGCCTTCCTAAAAGGGAAAAAGAATTTTAAAAAAGAGCACGCTGTCAAGCTGTCATAAACTGACGTTGTCAGTCGTTGTCAGGTGTCAAAATTGACAGCTTCAACTTCATTCATTTTCGTCGTTCCCGCGAGCTGGTCAACGAACGGACTAAATCCAAAATGTAATGAAAATGTAACGAATTATGACTTGTTTGCTATAAACCTTTTACGTACTATGTTTTAATCATGTAATTTGTACTCTAACAATAAATTGGTGCTGTTTGTTCTAGCTTTTCCCTACAAAACATGTCGGGGTCGGAAACTGCCGAAGTTGTTGATCAAGAACCAAAACATGAGTCCACACACAGTCCCAGAAAACGAATACGGCATCGTAAGAAACAACTATACGAGAATATTCTAAAACAAATGGAGTTCTACTTTAGCGACGCAAACTTAACAAAGGACAGATTTCTTGGAGATCTTGTTAAAAAGGATCCTTACGTTCCTTTGGAAATGTTCCTTAAGTTCAATAAAATTCGTTCGTTAACGCAAGATGTTAACGACATAGCTAAGGCTATGAAGAACTCTACGCTCTTGGATTTGTCAGAGGACCGGTTGAAGGTATAGCACGTATAGATGTATTTGGTGCATGATCTATTTTACCTTGTTTATTCATTTTGTTGTAATACTCATACTATTTTAGGTGAAGAGAAAAACTGCAGTGTTACCATATGATGCAGACTCTAGGACTGTGTATGTGGAGTCTATACCAGTGACGGCCAGCAGAGAGTGGCTGGAGAGAGTGTTCTCGGATTACGGCCATGTTGCTTACATCTCTCTGCCTAAGTTTAAAAATTCACAGAAGATTAAGGTAACTCTTATGATAATATTTCTTTTTTTTTTGGTTTTATGAAAGCATGAAATTATTTCAAAGTAAATCAGACAGTGGATTGTCTTCAGAAAGATTGAGTGCAAACTCTGAACCTACAGCTTGCTTGTATGGCTACATGTCACACAAAATTCTAAATTTTGAGAACTGGTACCCCACCACAACCTCAGCAATCTAGTTTAGGCTGTGGGAAAGAGATGGTGCCAGACGACTCGTATAGCTCTCTTTTTCCCACAGCCTAAACTGGATCGCGTTAAGAGATTATCGGGTAAGGCTCCTGTACATAGATACAGAAGCCTTACCACAAGCTCTTCATCAGATCATCTATCAGATTACTACATAATTCCACATTTTTTTACTGTCTTATTTATCTCTTTTACAGGGTTTTGCCTTCATAGAATTCAACAAGCCAGAAGATGCCCAAAAATGCATAAATACTTTTACCAAAATGGGTTGCAAACTACCCACTTGCACACCCCCTGAAGACCTGTCTTCTATAAAGATGTTCGCAGCAGAAGAACCATCAGAAGATCTGCCAGAGAAGAAGGTTGAAGGAGAAGTTTATGAACCACCTAAGAAGAAGAAAAGGAAGGATAAGAAGGCACAGAAGAATTTAGAGTTAAAGTTGGGGAGTGAGTCTGACACTGAGAAGAGAGTTGATACTCCTACTGTAAGTACTAGCAGCCACACAAGCATATCTCTAAATAATAACAAGTGTCACTTAAAGGCGCTCCCTCACCCCAAGCATTGACCTGTAATGTAACACAAAAGTGCGCAATTTGATGCTGTGATTACATTACACGTGAATGCTCACAATGAGGGCAATTTTTAAGGCTCTTCTTTCTTTCTTTCTGATTCATATGTGATTGTTCGTAGTGAATTTACTCTGTGTCTTGTAAATAATGTGAATTTGTTGGTCCTGGCTATCATTTTTGTAAATTTTTAACAGTCATTACAGCTGGTACTGTATGACCTGAAAGTCTCATACATATTGTTATTTTTTTCAGGAAGAAACTAAAAGCATAGCAAGTGTAACTACACCAACAGAAGTGAGTAAAATAACACCTTTCATCTTTTCATTCTCTTAGCAAGGAAACTGAATAACATTTACTTTCTTTCAGGAAAATAAAGTTTTAGACTCGGAATCGAAGGACGAATTGACAAGTCATGATGAAGGCAAAGAAGCTGGAGATGGTCCTAGAAAAAAGAAAATGCGGAAACGTACTGCAAAAGAACGCAGCAAAGCTAAAAACAACCTAACTAAGAATGAGGCTCCCAGGGGTGCCCTTTGGGGGCTACAAGTGTTATCCAAGTCAGAATGGAAAGCACTGCGGAATAAGTATTTGAATCTGCAAAGAAAATATATGAAAGAGATCAAGACTACTTTACATAACAATAAGGTTCAGTACTCCAGTATTCCAGCGCCCGCAGCGCCATCTGTTGAAGTTGAACCAGGTGAATGCAAACATTATTTCTAAAACAAATTCACTGCCACAGCTTTTTTTACAACTGGGGGCTACCATCACGTCCATGAGTGTGGTTCCACTGTTGCCACGAAATGACGCTAGACAACTTCTATAGCTCTGTTCTTCCCCACAGTGTACTTAAATAACAACCATCATTAATTCCGTTATTGAAGTAACTCTGATTCAAGAAGTTATTTCAATAACGGGATCACTGTTTTTCATGTGCTGTTGTAGCTGTAACATGATTATTATATTGCTTGATTTTCAAACATAATGTCAACTCATTACAGGTTTACCTTCTGGTCAGGCTGAGCCACCCAAAGGAGTAGCTTCAATAGAAAAAGTACCTGGTCTATTTGTTAAAGAAATTCTTCCAGAGCCTTGCTTGGATGTTAGGCTAACAAAAAGAACGGTAAATGAACTATTTTACATAAATTATATTATCTCTAATTATTTAGTTTGTATCTAGACTTGGCACTCTAAAAAGAACTTGTGCCTATTCTTTTATATTGTTACATTATTTTCCTAAATTAGAATTTTCGCTTTACAGATAAGGAGTAATATCCACGCATTACATGTTGATGTCAAAGAGGGACAGACTGAAGCAATTATCAGATTTGATACTCCGAAATCAGCGGAAGAGGTAAGCTTTCTTTTTGAAGTCATTGCCCCCACACTAATGATTTCTCCTGTATCGTGGGTACGTCACAAAACATAGAAACTCGCCTACACAGACGCCCAGACCCGAAACAACTACAATGTAGATCATACAAATACTTGTTCCGTGCAGGGATTAAGACCGCGATACCCTGCGCAGCAGTTGATTGCTTAGCTAGTGCGCAAACCGTGCCGTCAAGTTGCGATCTTTTTACCAAATAACATGACCTCAATGAATGATGTCAATCAAAAAAAAATATTGTGAAATCCAAAAAGCTTTATAACTAACGCCTACTAATACAGATTACAGAAATACCACCTTTATAATAAATGAATTATTTCATTCCAGTATTGTGCTAACGCAGGCACACACGCCCGCGTTCTCACAGGCCCTGAAGAACAGGAGCAATGGTCGCGTGCCGAGAACGCGATAGCTCACCGTAGACCGCGCGGCCGATGTCGTCTGTTGGCACAGCGCGAGTCGCAGCCCACGGCGAGGGCACTGGCACCCGCCTCGCCGCAACCCACACACACGCACATACGATTTGAAGATGAATAACTTTGTTAGACTAAAGCCTCATTTGGATGGAGCAAGAACTCGCATGCGAGTTTCACTACATTGCGTAGCGGTATTTGTTTGATCAAAAGTCCGCAATGTAAGGCAACTCGCGTGTGAGTTCTTGCATCGTCTAAATGAGGCTTTAGGGACTTTACTCATGACGCGATTTGCAATTTCAGCTAACTAAAAATGAAGAATCATCCTTGATACTACGATATAATGATGCAATTCGATTGACTTTATGTCGTCGTAGCGAACGTGTTTTGTTTTTCATCTACCCGCAGACAAACGCACGTTTTATGTCATATGTCGTAGTGATAAGGTTGATTTTCACTTGTAGTTGGAATCCGTCGAATTTCGTTGTATCGCGTCTTGTTGAAACTCTGTAAAAGAAAACCACGTTAAATCAGTGTCGGATTAAGACTACTTAATGCCCTAAGCAATCGAAACCTAATATGCCCCACTGTTCATGGTAAACCATATTTTTGCTTTAATTTTTTTAACGTAAACATTGGTGTTGTTGAGGATGTGTTATGTAGGGAAGTACTTCGTTTAGTAGGTTAGCCTTTTGAGAATAGAGCAAGAGCGAAGCGATTTCGACTTTTTCTTGCAATTTTTCCATAAACAGTAAAAATATTTCTTTTTGTAAAAAAAATATAAGAGAAGCTATTAACTTATACAGAACTAAGTCTGTAATTTAATATCGAGCCAAAATGAGGTACATGGGAGTACTACTTATTTTATTGATTAGTTTTATGCCCGTTTCTTGTTGCACCTCTGGTGAAACCATTTAAAACTATTTTAATGTCATTTATTCATACATGTATTTTAAAGTGTGGAAAAGAGATGAGGCGACGAAAGAGACGATTTATTGTCCGCCAAAAAAGAGAAGAGGTCACGAAACCAGTGAGGAGGATTTCAACGACTTTTTCAAAACTCTAGGCAACAGATTTATTGTTGGTGGAGACTGGAACGCAAAAAATTCTCAATGGGGATCAAGGCTGACATTGACTAGAGGCCGCCACCTTAAGAATAGCATCGACAAACACCGTATAAATATCCTCACGACATGTCAACCAACATATTGGCCCGCAGACCCAAATAGACTGCCTGACCTTTTAGATTTCTTCGTCTACAAAGGGGTACCATCCTACTTCTTGGAAGTTTCTAGCTGCCACGACAGCTCTTCAGATCACTCGCCAGTAATTGTTACAATGAGCACATATGTAATAAATCGGTCAAGAAATCAATACTTATATAACAAACATACAGACTGGGAAGCCTTTCAGCAATACCTCAATGACAATCTAGACTTGAAGATTCCTCTTAAAACCGACGAAGACATTGAAAGTGCTACTTCCTACATTACTAAATTAATACAGAAAGCGGCATGGACTTGTACTCCATCTGACAAAAAATCTACCGAAATTAAAACTCATCGCAACTTGCCGCAGAAAGTCAAATGCCAAGTCCTAGAAAAAAGACGACTTAGAAGGGTTTGGCACTGTAGTCGACACCCTGCTGACAAAAGAGCGTTCAACAAAGCAGCAGCTGAACTTAAAAAAAATCTAGTTGAGATTGAGAATGAAACAATGCAATTACATCTCGAAAACTTAACGCCAACAGCTCCAGCTAAAAATGAATACTCACTGTGGAAAATTGTAAAATCCAATAGAAAACCACAACTAGCACAGCACCCGCTCAAAAAAGTAAATGGTGAATGGGCTAAATCGGATGAAGAGAGAGCAGAAGCGTACGGGGAGTTTCTTAGCAGCGTCTTCACCCCAAATGAGGACCTAGGAACTGAAATGACTGACCACGAAGTGAGCTTATATCTTGAAAGTGACCTCCAACTAAGCCCCCCTCTCCAATGCTGCACGCCTGCAGAAGTGCGTCGCACCATCCTTGATTTAGAACTCAAAAAAGCTCCAGGTTTTGACCTTGTGACAGCAGAAATATTGCGAAAATTGCCGAAAAAGGGAATAATGTTCATCACCTCGCTATTTAACGCTATTCTAAGAACCTCGTACTACCCCAACATCTGGAAAGTTTCTCAAATAACTATGATCCCTAAACCGGGAAAGCCACCGCACCTTACATCTTCATACAGACCAATAAGCCTGCTCCCTGTACTGTCAAAGGTCTATGAAAAAATAATCTCAAAACGGCTTAGTAAATACTTAAACGAAAACGCTGCTATCCCAGAACACCAGTTCGGATTTCGAAGACGACATGCGACAGTAGAACAAGTCCATAGAGTGTGTGAACATATTAGAAATTCTCTCGAAAGCAAAAAATACTGCTCAGGGGTGTTTCTCGACGTACAGCAAGCTTTTGATAAGGTTTGGCACCCTGGCCTGCTGTATAAACTGAAAAGAACATTACCACACAACCTGTTCCTGATATTGAAATCTTACCTGGAAAATCGTATATTCTTTGTTAAAATTAATGATGCCACCTCAGACTTTTACGACATAAGAGCTGGAGTCCCACAAGGGTCTGTCCTAGGCCCCCTCCTGTATCTGATATACACAGCAGATGTGCCTGAATCGGAAACTGTAATGACAGCCACTTTTGCCGATGATACTGCAGTGCTGACATCTGACGCCAACCCGGAAGTAGCTTCCTCTAAGCTACAGTCGCACGTGGATAAGCTTTATACCTGGATGAAGAGCTGGCGCATCAAAGCTAGTGCAGCTAAATCCAACCACATCACATTTACCCTTAAACAGGGAGACTGCCCTACTGTGAAACTGGGTAATGAGCAGCTACCACACAATACTGTAGTAAAGTACCTCGGTTTCTACCTTGATCGCAAACAAACGTGGAAGACCCACATCCAAATAAAGCGCGATGAACTCAATCACAGATGGAGAACACTGGAGTGGTTATTGGGAAGAAAATCTCGACTCTCTGTCAATAACAAAGTCTTGATTTACAAAGCAGTTATAAAACCAGTCTGGACTTACGGCATACAGCTGTGGGGATCAGCAAAAACCTCAAACACTGAAATACTCCAGCGGTTTCAAAATGGCGTGCTTAAAGCCATAGTGAATGCCCCATGGTACACAAGAATGGATGAAATCCACGATTATCTGAAAGTTCACACCATCAAAGAGGAAATCAGAATTATTACAAAAACTTACAGAGAGAGGATAATAAATCACGAAAACCGACTTGCTCAGGCTCTAAGTAAATCGCTGCCAACAAGACGTCTTAAAAGACTGCACACTTGGGATAATATACTCTGAGTAAAGCAATATCCAAAGGCAGCCTAACAATGGGAGGGCAAGCCTAACATGCCATACACTCTTTTAAAACAACTGCTTATGGTTCAAGAACCGATCGCATGTTTGCAAATAAATACCAAAAAAAAAAAAAAAAAAAAAAAAAAAAAAAAATAATTCCTCTATATAGAAGTGGGGGTACAGTTTCTGCTCATGTTATTGCTGCGGTAGCATATAAGCTTAGATAAATATACATGTTATAATGAGTTGAATTGCGACCACAAAATCTTTGAATGTATGTGTGTGAATATTTAAGCAGTTCTTCAGTTATATAAATAAAATATTTTTAAATTTATTACCAAAACATGTTGTTTTAATATTTAAACAATAATCACTCCGTCTCATCAACTTTTATAAGTTCGAATTTCTAAAATTGATTGCCAAATTAAAACCAATTGTATGTTATAAAAGAAAATGTATTACATCAAATAAATGCCAACATCAAGTTCAGTCTTAAAAATAAGTTTGCTTATCTTAATAATACAGGAGGCACTGGCACTTTAGTTTTTATCAAAAATTAATTTATTCATTATATTGTCTTATAAGCTAACACAGAAAATACAACATATAAAACTTACGTATCGCTAATAGACCTGTATGATACAACCTGAATTCAGTTTACCTTAGCATCTATGTCAATGAGCTGCCAGTAGTAGGATAATACGCGGTAATATACTACATCAACCTAACATAAACACTTGTTATTTTATTTGATCTAATGAGGCCATTACAATCAAGTAGTAAGATTATCTTGATAAAGATAAGATTAAGTACCCAGTATTTAACAAGTTATCTCTATACACCGAAATCATTTTACACATTTTTAGCTGCCAATTATTATCAGGGAACATCAATTGTCAATAATAATAATTATAACAAAGTACATAAAGAGCACCAAATATATTAAGTAAAATTACTAACTGTATCATATTGATCAATTATTAAAGCTAAGTACATCATCAAGAAAACTGGAACATATAAAACTGTTAGCAAATAAAATTCATCACAATAAAAAATAGACATGTTAATTAATAATAATAATATGTACACAGAGGTAGATTTATTTAATGGACTTAATATTACGACGCTTCCATATGTCTGTGCACAGTAACAGGAGCTATTATGCTGTTCTTACCACATGGTAAGACAGTAATATTTAAATCATTAGCTTTTAATCTGGGTTTTATCTTTGCGGGTAAAGGACAACTGACATCAGACTTGGTATCATCTGATAATACAATTGGTTCATTTACTGAGAACCCAGTAGCCTCTGAATCTTCATGGGGAGTCATTGTTGAGTACCCATGATCAGATCCACCAGCTGTGTGTGGTCTCCTATATCCTGTTACAACCCTGTATGGTGATATAGGAGCTTCTATCTCCATAGCTGGCAACAACTTATCTTGACCAGACTGGTCATGCATGTCATCAGACTGCAAGTGACTCATTTGAACATCTGCATCATGCCAGGTCTCTGCTGGACCATCAACATATAAATTATGGCAACTGGCTGTAGTCACATTCTGCCTGTAACAGTAAATGGCAACAGCTACGACTAAGCTTGCGGTGACTATACAACCTGCGATCGGACCAATAGCCGAGTAGTTGCCGAAGGCATCCCTATTGATATGTCCAAGAGTGCCCTCCCCGTAGGGTGTGACGGCGCCTAACACGCCATTGAAACATGTTGATTGGGAAGTACAGAAAGGTGCCGACAGTGGTGACCTACCGTCGGCATCTATTTGGCACCATTCACAACCAAGAACGCCTAAACAGGAGGAATGCGAAAGATATGTTTCGCATTGAAAATCAAAACAGGATTTTAAATTCTCTGCAAAGTTGTGAAAGTAATGCGATTTGTGGTTATTGCTCTCGAGCATCATGCCACAAAGAGGTATCTCTTGATTAAATCGTGATACATTCGAATTGGGGCAATCGTAAATTTCTGAACTGCATTCACATGGGCACTCACACTCTGTTTGTTCCATACGATTGCAATTCAGGCAAAGACGGTCGACCATACTACAGGGGCAGAAAGCGCCCACACTGCATGACGCGTTGACTAGCCCTATGAATGCATTAGTGCCAGGAATTGCAGCAATATAATAATGAACACAATGATCGCCTGATACTACGTTAGAGAGCACATTAGGTAGAGAAGTATTAAATTCGTAAAATCTCTGTATAGTTTTATCATAGAAATTATTACACAGTCTTTTTGTAACAAAACCCTTATGATTCAACATGTCAATTGCAATCATGGATTCCTTATGAGTGATATGCTGTTGTTCAATGGGACCAGAGCTGTTTGGATCCATAAGTCCAGGATGAGACACTAAATAGCCCTTATTATTCATAATAAAACATTTAACATAAGACATGGCACACAGAGGCATACTATCTATTAGAAGCTTGTACAAAAAGCCCATAGTAACATCCATTGACACAACCATAGTAGGATAGAAGGAACTTTTTACTGCATAGGATATGGAAACAACATATCCAGCACCACCAACATCTAAATTAGGAGGTGTTAAAATAATTTTGTCAGGGTTCTCTAATGCATAAGTATACCATGGCCTTCTCACTGGCTCATAGTCATATTCTAACACAGTACCAGGGAACATCACCAGAACTCCACTCTCTGTCACTGCATACCTTCTGACTATGTACTTCGAATAAGGTCCATGCAAATGTTGTCTTTTATAATATGACAAAATAGAGTTCAAAAAGCCAACATCCTGCTGAATTTCATTCTTAAGACCAGGATTAGAGAGTAAACCATGGGCAACACTTTTTAAATATGCTAAATAGTTCTGCATGTATGTCACAGCCTCCTGCCCATCACCCATGTCATATAAATAAGTAAAAGGTGATTGGAAGCTCGATGGACTTAGGTACACAGTACCCTGATCTATAGTGGCTATTTGTTTGAAATGTCTGCACATTTTGCCCATTTTAGGAGGAAACAAATCTAACCTGTGGAACAATATCTCCTTGTTACTTCTAGTAAAAAATATGTTTGTTTTGTTAAACACAGCGGGTTCTGTCATTTCAGATACAATACAAACTACGTACAGGTTCCCTATCCATTTCCAAGAGTAAATAATTGAATTAGTTGAGTTTTGTTCAGACATTGTCAAATTGCCAGAATTATTAGCTAGCATTTCTTCCTTGACAGTTTCAATGAATGTGTATGTTTCCACACTTTCTAGCTTTGTGAATTTAATTTTATCTGAAGCTGATTCTGGCCTGGGGAAGAATGTGTGCATTAACACTGTTCCTGAAAAATCCATCACAAAAGCTCTTTTTCTTTCATTTGTGCCTTTGAAATACACAATGTCTTCTGCAAGATCAGACCAATACAGGTCTAGTCCAAGCACCCCAGTTGTTGTTGGTAGCACTAAAGATATCATGAAGTCTCTTTCTGTTGCCTCCCATACTGGACCTTCAACTTTTATCTTTTTACTTCCATAGTGACCAGGCAGTAGAGATATGAATGCCGAAGCAACTTGTCCAACCACTCCACTGTCATTTATGTGCAGCCTCATAACAGAATGATTGTTTGTATGTGTGTGCCACTTGTCGATGTGCAGTATACCCAGTGAACTATTCTTATCTGCTTGATTTTCATAAATTAATCCAATCGCAAACTTTAAGCTCTCATCTTTGTTTGAAGAGTATGGAAATATTTTGAGCCATGTTTCATTTTTCAAAACCTTGGTGTCTGTTAACAAAATAAATAGTTTGTGTTTTGGCAAATCCCTTTGTTTAAGCAAGTTTTTTAGCTCTTTGTTAATGGCTAGAGGAGACACATTGGTAGGAGCAATATCTAAAGATGTTAAGTATTCCTTCAGCAGTAATTTATTATTATCTGTGGCATTCCCTAGGTCAGACATCCCATCTGTGCTGCAAGTATCTTCAAATTTTAGGAATTCTGTCATGTTTGTCATCTTCAGTGCAATCATGTCCGAGTCTTGCAGAGCATACACAGTTTCTTTAGCAACATGAACAGCATGTTGTAATGAATCATCTTTCATGTTATTATCAATTATAAATACCACCAATTTTGGTTCGGGATGTACTATCTTATGATATAGATATCTCAAATTAGAGTGAGGCATTGTTGCACAATCTTTGTCAGTAGCATAATCCATGTGAGATAGGAAATACTGCCTCTTAACTTTTAAATCCTTAAAGCGACCCAGCATGTTATTTTTAGGATCCTGAGAAGGCAGGTTGTCGTATACATTAGAACTTTTTATAAACACAGACTTACGAATAGAGTTGAATGGGCAAGGATGTGTGAAGGACGGAGTACTGTTGTCGCTTATAACATTGTTCATGTCACGAAGAATATTTGTGGCTGATGATAGCTTGTAACTCAGTTTGTCTGCAATACTGGTCAGCACATCGTCGTCAGAGGTTTGGTAACGGCTCACTTTATAAGCAGTCCGAATTTCGAAGCGCGCTGTGTATTCGCTGCCTAGTTCTTTGACCACAATTTCACTGAATTTACTTGCTAAAGTATCTGATAGCTTGCGAACACATAGTTTATAATCACCACGACTGTTAGTTCTAGTACAATTATCGCTTTGGGCGAGGATCACACAGACGCCGCAACTCGTCGTAATCATAAATAACAACGATAAAACCTTCATCTTGTCGGCATTATCTTTGATCCGCACTCACTCTAATTGCTATCACGGTAACATATTTCTGAAGTAAAACGTCCTTTGTATTGTGGGCACTGGAATTTTCACGTAGCTTTCTTTGATAGACTTCATCGATAATATAAGAAACAATATTGTTTATATTTTGAAAATAACAAATAACACAATGCCCGCAGCACAACCCAAGTCCCAAGGTGATATGAAAAATGACATTTAGAAACTAAACATGGCGGGCGGCAAAACACGTTCCGTTTTAAACAGCATTGCTTTGTGTTGTTTATTATTGTTTTAATTTATTTTATTGTAATATAATTTATCCCACAAATTAGTTGATATTAGTTTACAGTGCTAATAAAAGAAATGAATAAGTTTAGGCTTAAGGAATGAATAATAATAAAAACTTAATTATTCGAGATACTATCACAAACTTCCGAAAAACTTTGAGATACCGTTTAAGCCATGAAAAAGTAAAACGTTTTTAATTTTAAAGGGCTTTTCATTGTTTTTTGGTCATTCTAACCAGTAAAGAAATTAACTTTTTTTCTTTAGAACCTCTTTATGATAGACTCTCTAAAAATGGTATCTAAAAAGACGCTCTTATTTTTGTTAGTTGTTGAGCTGTTACAACAACAACGACAGAAGTCAGGCAAAGTCGAAGGTTGAAACGGTCTTGCTTTGTTACGAGAACTAAGTTGTAGCCGTCGCTCTCTCGTCGCTTGCAGAATGTCGTAGTTCTCGTATCTCCAGAATGGACATTTTTGTCAGGGATAATGTAACATTCCCCTTAAATGAGTACAAACATAAAATTGCTCGTAAAATCTGGAAATTATGTAAAAAAAAAAACAGTCCAACCAACTGATAAAAACTGGCCAAGTGCATGTCGGGCCACGCACAGTGTAGGGTTCTGTAGTTGCCCATCAAAATACTTATGTGAACTAACTAAACTGATTCGCTGAATTCAGTTTTAATTAATTAAAGTTGACAAACTTACATTTGCAGTTGAAGAACATGTTCTCCCATACATTTTGTTTAGGAAATATGTTATCCAAGTACGTTTTATATGTTGGTCGACCATTACTTGTAATCTTGTAAAGTCTATTTAGTCTTGATAATTTTACTTTAAAGTACGTTATATATGTACGCTATTGTGAATTATTTCACACCCCCAAACATAACCGTTTAACTGGTAGAGGGGGACACACTCGAATCGAGCAAAAGTTAGCACTTTAAAGCTTAATATTTCACAAACGAATCTTTTTATCAAAAAATTGTTAATGGAACTATCAATATTTTTTAAAGACCTCATTATCATCATCATCAGCCTATAACGTTCCCACTGCTGGGACACAGGCCTTCTCTCTGTGAGAGGGAGTGGGCCATAATCCACCACGCGGGCCCAGTGCGGGTTGGTAAATGTCACATGTCTTCGAATTTTTGGTTCTAGGACATGCCGGTTTCCTCACGATGTTTTCCTGTACCGTTTTGAGAGCAGTGGTGATGAAATAAATTACACAAAGTAATGCGCTTGGCGCGGTTCGAACCCACGACCTACAACTCGTAAGTCGGGACCGATACCACTGGGCCACCACTGCTTAAAGACCTATTCAATGATACTCCACACTAAGGGATACGCGAGAAAAAAAAAACATCCTCACTTTACGTGTACAAAAAAATATTTTACGAGATTTTATTTTACCACTTTTTTGGCACAACAAATCCGTATATTTACATCAAATTACAGCTTTCTAGTACTGGGCGTCTCTGAGCTAAGCTGCGGACAGACGGACGGACGGACATGGCGAAACTATAAGGGTTCCTTGTTGATTACGGAACCCTAAAAAAGCGAATATACTCGTACCAACCTAATACGGTTCAAACAAAAAAAAGCTTTTAATTAACTACCGAATTAAATTGAAAGTTTTTATGTAGATAGTTACGTATTTCATACGAATACCAAACAGGCACGCTTTTGGCGAAAATCACAATCGATGCGAGGTGCGAAGGAATTAATAGTATTTTTTTACCAAGTTACCACAAGGTACCCGTACCAGGTGTTATTTTGTAACGCACTCCAAGGTCTCCCTTGAGGTGTAAATCCGAAGGTCGGCCTTGGTGTCAAAATGACCCGAATTCTTATCTAATGGATTGATTTAAAGACTTATAAAGGCTACACAGTGCTATTAAAAGTAATAGGGCTATATAATAGAATCCCTTCTGAACATATATGAAATGCGTAGGTTGCTGAAAAATTTGTACAATGGGATCGGTATTTAGGTGACAATAAGTAGGTAAACTGAATTAACCATTGTGGCACTCCATGTATTTTGTTATGAGTGCCCTAACTTTATTAGGTAGGTACCTAATCATAATTATTCTCGCCACCCTTTGATCTACATTTTATAATATTGCATAATTTTTCGTAATCTGCACACTTGTTAGAAATTCATGGAAAAAGTTTCACAACTTTTCAGTTTCAAGTAATAAGCAGGTTAGTGCAAGTTATTATTAGTAATCGCCTGTAAACTTAGGGGAAATGAAACAGTTTCGCCGATTTCAGTATTATTCCATGCAAATGAGTATTATGCTAATGGTCCAGTATTATTAAGTTGCAGGTAAGTGCGCGTATACGTGGATGTGTACGTGTGCCTGTAGACGTTACACGTAGGTATGTGTTTCCATCG
The DNA here is from genome assembly GCA_028554685.1 of Agrotis ipsilon. Classification (NCBI taxonomy): domain Eukaryota; kingdom Metazoa; phylum Arthropoda; class Insecta; order Lepidoptera; family Noctuidae; genus Agrotis; species Agrotis ipsilon. The sequence continues at coordinate 3,829,248 of CM052965.1, forward strand.
ATTGGTCAGGGGCGGCGTGGCTTACCGTCCGACCATTAACCCAGTTGTGTGGCGCGACGCGGCCCGGCCGGGCACGCGAGCCGTGCCGTCAGTCCACCACCATGCAACTGCCCGAGACACCGCCGCCGCCTCTGGCTCCACTGTGGGACCGCGTGCTGCGGGCGCGCGCCCTGCCACCAGACCTCGACGTTGAACTCCTGTACGTCGCTATAAGGGATCGCCTCACGCATCCTGAGTGGGAAGTACGTCTCCATGCGCTTCGTGTCTTAGCAGATCTCCTGCCGCTGTCGGGGAACGCTCTGTCGTTTCCATTCGATCAAGTCGTCGACAACCTGGGACACAACTCACCCAACGTCCGTAAAGCTGCGCTGGATGCACTGAAAGTTTTCTGCACGCACTGCGAAGACGTTGAATGTGCGGCGAGAGCTATTTTAGATAAATGTTCCTACCACAACATACGGCCTCATTCCGCGAATATTGACACAAAAGTGAACGTTATAACAGGCCTCATATTGTCGATACCATCCGTGATGGGGATATTGAAAAGGAGACACTCACACCTCGATATGTTACCAATATTTCAAGTTCTAGGCGATAAGCTCTACGACCCGGTGCATAGAGACGTCGCACAGAGATCTCTATTAAAACTGAGAAGAGCCTGTGGACCGCGGGATTACATGATATATCTTTCTAGATTAGATCCCAAAGTTCAGGAAAGATTCCGACACATGTGTGAAACATACGATGAAGATTCGATGGATGTTTATTACGCTCCTAGAAAAACTGCCTATAGACATAATAATAATCAACCTTTAGTTAAAATCAATCATGTTTTTAATAATAATCATACCGGCCCTATTCGGGTGTCGACTGATTCATCTTCTGAAGATTCTTTTGGTTCCATACCTTTTTACAATAATAATTTTGCAAAAGTTATAATTGAAACGGAAATAAAATTTGATTCTGATACTGCGATCACAATGACCGTTTTAGAAGAGAATGAGACTGAATCTGATAAGAATACGGGAAGTGAAGATGATTACGATAGCTCAGACAGAAATATGTTAAAGTATAGTGATGGTGATTCCGAGGACACGGATGTTGTGGTGAAACGAGTGCGTTTTGGTGGTGAGAGTGTTAAAATAAGGACTCCTGACAGCGATAATTTGTTAACAAGCGAAGATGATAATAATACTCATTTACAAAAATTGAGAAAAGACAATTACAAGGAAATAACGGCACCTGTAACACCTGTCATAGTTAGTAGAATGAATGAAATAAAGAGGGAGGCATTAGATCGAGAGACACAAATTAAGCAAGGAAAAAAGAGTGGTATACCATTGCCAGTAATCCACACTAAGATACAGAAGCCAACATACGTAGCTAAATACAATGGCGTTAAAGTGAAATCGAAGTCTTTGAGTGAATTGTACGATTACTTTAGGACGAAAAACGAAGAAGAGGAAGGGAAATTGCCAGAGATGTCGGGCTTAACGTTATCATTGGCTGAAGTGCGATCTCCTGAAAAGTCTGGGCGCAAATCTCGGAGTCCTGTGGAGCCACATAAGGAGGTGGAGGTTCTGCATAACTTGCAGCGAAGTCCGTCGGTGTCGCCGCGTCGTCATCAAACAAGGGTAGAGTTGGAGCGTGATGGGTGAGTTCTATATCTTTTCTAAATGAGTCAGACATAGATAAAGTGATAAATTGTATCCCGTAAGTCTTATGGTTTTGTTTATTGGACGCTTAGGTTCGTGTTAAGTCTTCTGGCATCGTCACCGCCGAAAGAGACCGACATCTTAACTCCGCGCACGCCAACTCCTCTGCGCGCTCATTACGACTGGGAAGAACTGGGGATAGTCCCGCAACATGTGTCTGATCAGCTGCATAACACGGTAGGCACATTTAATATTTTAAAATCGCATTGATAATCCACATAAGATTTGACAAAGATAGTATTACCTATATGTGCATTATCTTATAGTTACCTACAACCTCATTTGACCAGTCAGATATGGTTGTTCCTACCTATGTACCTATTGCAAACAGCTGGGCATATATCTGATTCGATGTTGTATCTTATGTAAAATATTAGCTCGACCTGAGTATCATATCTAGCCTTGGGCTAGACCTCATAATTACTTTCTGACCATGTAAAATCAATATCAATAAAATCTTATGTAAAATATTTTTGCGCTTCATCATCATTTTAGAAACTCAAATGTAACAGTTAGTTTTTTTTATACTTATGACATGACGATACAATCGATAATATGGGCAAGTAGGTATCTACATTACTATCTTTAGTCTAGAATCTATATTGATATATCTACATTATGGCTCTATAATAGGCACCTAAGTTAGAATGCTGAAAACATTTATAATTCTTGTAAACGCGGCGACTACTGACCCAGGATTTGATCACTTGCTCTTCTAAAACGACTTTATAAATCACACAGCAATTATACACAAGAGTGATTTTTTAATAAATCCATAATTATGATAAACTCTTGCTTTTCCCCATGGAGGTAGGCAGGTTAGCAACTCGGTAGTGGGGTAGGTTCCGAGTCAACCGGCCGAGCCGCGGAGCTCCAAATCCTTTTTCAAACTATTATTCCAATCAATCCCGTTGAAGTGACAGCAGATGTGGATGGTGAAGAATCGTTCGATTAGATTACTCACTTACTTTAAATTAACAGACCGTTGATATCGCAGACTGCTAAGTATGAGATCTGATCTCTGATCAAGGAAAAAATATATTTCAAAGCGAAAAAGTTCGATGACTAAGTTTCTAAAAGTCTTCGTGTCCATGTCCAGGAGAACTGGATAGCGGCAGTGAGGGCGGCGGACCAGCTCCACAGCACGTTACTTGAAGCCAGCAGCGTGAGGAAGGTGGAGCCGGCTGCACTCTCCCTCGTGCAGCATATGTGGGCCCTCAGCGATGAGGTAAGCATTACGTCAGTGAGGCTGTATGCTAGCGGACATGCGGACCATGATGACAGATTATGGTCCATACCCGAGTCGACGGCGCCTCGTGTTCCACGCGCGCCTCTAAGAGCCCTCAAGGCCCCTTAGAGAGCCAAAGCCTGCCGGGGTCGCGGGACTAACAAGCTACTTTGACCCCGGAACGTAGTCCTTCCTATGGCATGCAAATATTAAAAATCTTCTTTAGTGAATAGAGCCATACTTATACTCACATCAGGGAATAACATAGTATTTTTCAGTAGTAAGATATCTGCCTTAACTCTGTAAATTTGGGATACCTACCCATAAAGTATATGTAAAGCTGTTATATGTAAAGCCCGGCCTACCGGCTCCTCATAAAGTTTCTTGCTTATCGTCTGTAAAAAAATACAGTTAGAAGGTTAGCCACTAACCCGCATTGCTATTCGGCTCTGCTTTGCAACCCGCCTTTTTATGATGTATCGCTCACACGATAAACTAAAACAAATACTTATGATAATTATTACACAAACATAGGGGAAGTTAAGGGCAGTGCTCATTCATGCACATAATTTAGATTAATTTTTCTGACCTAAACCACAAAGAGTAATGAAATCAATTATCATAACAGCTATATGTGGTCCTTTGCTGAACTGGACTTATGCCTCGTGGCCTAGGGTCAAAAGGGGTCAATAATTCCTATCGAAAGCATTTGAAATGCCCAGAGATGCCTATAAGCGTGATCAATTTGATGAACGTGGGTAACGGGCTATCATGGATGCCTGAGAAACCAAGGTTTTACCAGAGACAAGCGTCTTTTTTCTCATATCTGGATTTAGACTCTATCATAAGCTACGTATTAAAGCTGAGGGCTTTGAGCTTTCTTGATCTGAACTTTGGTTTTGAACTGTAAAGTGAGGTTGAATAATTGAAAAGTACAAAAGTAGTTTTAGAAAGGTTGATAACTTTTGACTTTGGGAAGGCAAAATACGGAAACTAGGTTGCTTTTTAATAGTTCGGAAGTATAACCTAAACGTAGGTACATAATTGATAGGCAGTTAGTTAATTGGAATTACCTATAGCATTTAAATGGCCTGTCTACCGGTAGGCTTGTCGTAGTTAAATATATCTAATGGGGACGAACCCTAGCTATTCGCGTCGCGTGTCAAAATGGCTGATAAAATACTTACCTGTATCGCGTATTATATGCAGACAGTCATTATAAATACACCGGCATCACACAAAATGTCTAGACATTTTGAATTTCGAGCATAAGTAAGAAGGTAGTGGTACTTTTTTTATCGTGGTAAAATCATTAAATGGGTCCTCTCACCCAGGTCGGGGCAGGAGTTACTAGCAGACTTATTTTGACTAAAACCCACGGTGTTCTTCAATAGCCCTTTACGTTCCGAGGTTGCTGTTTAGTCCCGCGAACCCAAAGGTAGCGGTACTGCAGTAATTTATTTTTTCTATTTCAATACAACCCAACTATTAATTTCTTCGGTAAGCTCGTGTAGAATTTTAAATGTATAACTAATCATACGAATTAAAGTTCCACGTGGATTGTATTGTAGGAAAATAAAAACTTTGCAAATTGCCGAGCTATCGAAAATAAAGATTCATTAAACCTGTCTGATCCGGGGTCACAGGACTGTCTTCGGGGTCGCGTGACTGTAAAAGTCTGACAGTCCCTCTCTTCCCGCCCTCCGGGAGGAGGACTCAACTGATGATTTTAACACGAAAAAAAGTTTGGACCTCTAGAGCTATGACTGAATTCGCGACATGAATCAATTGCTATCTCTGAAACAGGTAGCCGCCGCGAGAGCCCCCGCAGAGGGCGCCGTGTGCGCCCTGGTCCGGGGAGCGAGCAGTGACTGCGCACGGCAACTCCTGCCTGCGCTGATCTCCCGCATGGCAAGAGAACCACTGCCAGCAGCCCTGCCACATGCATTGCTGCAACGGCTCGCACTGCATCACATCGTCGACCTTATTTTTGATCCGACTATGATTGGAGTAAGATAAACTTATTCTTTGCGACCTAGTCCTAGCTTCCTAAGAAATTAATTCCCTTTGACCAGCCTTAGCCGATATGTTCAGAATAATATACATTGTTGGCTCCGTAATAGAATTTAAATAATGTGGCAGAAAATTCAATTCATAATTACGGGCCCGTACGGGCCGTGCTCTATCTGTAGTTTTAACCCTGGGTACAGAGACTATCAGTTTAGATTTGGGTCCTGTGCTCCAACTAATGCGATATTTTCTTCCACTGTACAAAAACGTCATCAGTTGGAGTATGGGACCCAAAATCAAAATTGACAGTCTTCGTGCTTCACCCGTTGGTGAAACTAGGTGGAGCACAGGTCAGCCCCCCTGATAATCAGATCGTTGTGAAATTCCGTGATACATAGTTTCAACCTATCTGGTTTTTGCCGTTCAAAGTATCTTGCCTAATCTTCCTCTTTTGGCGTGACAGGTGGGAGGTGATAAAGACGTGATACAAAGCGCCCAGTTGCGAGCCACATTGTGTCTGGCGAGGGCAGCGGGCCCAGCTGCCGTACTGTCAGCTGTAAGGAGAAGACTCGCTGGCACCGCCAGAGCTGACGTGTTCTGTAATAAGGTGAGTGTGCTGTCAGAGCGTTCATGACACTTTGGGACTAAAGTTTGCTGGTATTCACTAAGCTGTTTACCATTTGTGCTGCACAATCGGACGATCTCAAAGCAGCCTCGTCGAGGATCACATCGTAGAGTACAGCGATGAGATTACTTATACAGAATAGCATGGCAGATCCGAATCACGTTGTTTATCGAGAGCAGCGGGCTTGATTGTCATGCTGTCAGCTATGAGTTCTGTTGTAAGGTATTAGGTAAAACTGATTGACTTTAGTTTTTCTTTGTTGCAGCTAAGAGAAAGGCTGAGCCGTCCTATAGAGAACATTAAGCCGTGTCACGTCAACAGGTTAGTTCTTTATGTCTTCATCGAGTGACCATTTAGCCACCTGCATCCGGCCATTGCAAAACTTTATTTTTTGTCGTGTTTAAATCATTTACCGACTCCTCCCACCGAGGGCGAGACGGGAAAGACTTTCAGACTCGTGCTGACTAAAATCCACCGTGGCCTTCAATAGCCTTTTACGTGCCAGTGTAAGTTACCTAAAAAGAGGTAAAAAGTAACGGAGGACCGACCCGTACTAGTTGTTTTTTATCATCACCTTCAAAGCCCTTCGGACGCCCGTCCGATATTTTTGGAAAAGAGTCGAAGAGTATAGAGAGAGAGTGGGATTCCTACCTCACTAAACAACCTAGTAGACATCATCAGCTCACAGAGGGGAAAATCAGATTCTCTCAAAAGACAAACTCCAGAACCCACTGAACGCCTTTTAAAGTACATCCTTGGGAAATATGTAAAGGGGTCTTTTCTGAGAGTTGCAATGGTATCATGCACGGCAGGATTTTACCAGCACTTACTGTAACTTAGGTCTTTCATACGCTAATTTTTCGTCCGTCGTAGATGCTCGCAGTTGCCAGTGCCAGTTCGACGCCGTGCAAGATCAACCCCTCCCCCCGCCGCGCCACCACCTCCCAGAAGACTGAGGCCTCTGCCTGACTCCGCACCCCTGCCTGGTAAGAGGATACTGAAGATAGACAAATCGTAGGCTAAGCCTAAAGTCTGGACTAAGCATGAATTCGGTTTGACGACGTGACATACAAATCTTGCATGGAACGGTCTTCCGAGGAGAGTTCATGTTGGTCTGTGAAGGTGATCTTTTATGTATCACATAAAAAATTTCTTCCATGCTTTCGAGCGCGTTAAGCTGTTGCTCTTTTCTGTCATTTGTATATCTTTGACAGTCGTCACAGCATTTCTGTGGCCTTGAAGGTTACCAACCTTTCCAAGAGGTACTGTATTACCTAACTGGATTGTGGATTTCAGGCTACGAATAAAGAAGGATTGGTCTCGTTAAAATTGCTTAAAGCTTTCCATCATCCCGCAGGTGTGTCGCAGCCAGGCAGGGACTACATACCATTCCAAGCTTTATCACCGATTCCCCTCAGCGACAGGTGAGTCAAATTTATATAGCTAGCTTGTTATCTACTTGAGACTTATGTACATACTGACATCATATAATCTTTGTTTTGATGTTGGCAACCGATGTGCTTCTGTTTTTGTGCCTGTAAGTAAATGTGCACTTCTGCAGGGCCATCTTTTGAATTGGACACTCAGGGCAATTGCTTAGGGCCCCGCAATCCGTAAGTGTCCTTAAATCCCGAATAGACACCAGTCGAGGAGCTTCCAAAATTAAAACCTAACATAAGTACCAAAGGTAGTATGCTAGTGAATTCGTCTCAGTTTTCTTGATTTCGCATCGTAAAAGGGTTCCATAGTCTTGAAGTAGTCAGAGAGTCGGGTTTCCAATAGTTCATTGGGAATCATTGGGTCACAATGATTCCATTTGAGAGACTGGATTTTTGCTTAGACTATGGAAAAGAGGATTTTTGCGGCTGTTTTATCATAAGGTCCTGACTGAGTTTCATTTCATAAGTCTTCTTATATACTTTTTGGCAGTTCTTGCGGGATAACAGACAGTTTGGAATAAAATTTCAGTTTTCGATGATGAAAAATGGTCAAAATTTAAGTTTTATTTAAATGTTCTCGAAGCATTTACCTCAGCAGTTTTCAGGTTGATGAATGAACAATAATAAAAGGATATAATTTGTTTTAATTTTAAGCTCTACTAGCACTTAGTTCTGACCGATGAATCATTAATTTCGTTACCTCGCCACTTAAACTTATCGATCAGAACTTATTTTGCTTTTCAGCATTAATTATTCAGAACCTACCTAAACAGAAACATTTAATATGTTTCTAGAGTTTTCCGTCTATTGTCGCATTAGTATAACTTGCGAAAAATTGACAAAACATTCTTCATCACGTTTACTTATAGATATTATGCCATTCTTCCCTTTTTCATTATCAAGGTTTTCCCGAAAATCGCCTTGTCTTCTCCATTCATATTTCTCTTTTATTCGCGAACATTATCAGCAATTACCTTCTTTGGTCCTATGACCTAAATCCATCCATCATGTCTTTTCTTCCCTTATTTTAATCCACAATCCTATGTCTCGAAATCTTCCTTACGACAGTCTCATTCCCTCCAGGAAAGAAAGGACTCTGTACTTCCGCGGCATCACATCCCGATACTTCCAACTCTCCATTTTTAGTCCAAAATTATTGCCAAATGGCTTTAGCGATGAAATTACATTGACGAATCAATTCCTCATAAATTAAGTAATCACTACCAGGCAATTAGAAATAGAAGAAACTTTTCTCGTAGGTATAGGCACAGAATACTTAATAGTAAGTTCTAGTACCTATAGGTAATGTCAAGCACCAGATCTAAGTGATTTGACCTTACAATTGTGGGAGCTAACGCACCTGACACCGCTATCTACTAGGTATAAATAGTTTATGAAGTAAGTTGAACTTGAGGGAATGATAGCTTTATTAGGTAGTTATTTAATTCCTGCTACAATTCGAATCAAAGTGTTGGTAGGGCGGCAGAGCTGTAATTCCGCATTTTCTGGTTCAACTGATTGGGGAAAAGGGTAACAATTTCGCGTAGGATTACAAGTTGGACAGTTCTTCAGAAGAATTGTTCACCTTCAACTTGGAATACTTCCCTTAGTCATATTATCGACCTTTTGTAATAAAGTCTTGGAATCTCCGTTTCTCGGAATTAATATTATGCTATGTGCTACAGACCTACAGAGCTATGGTTTTGCAACAACTGTTCTAATTCTCGGGATTAATATACTGTTAATTGACGTTGATTGCTATCGAAGCATTCCATAAATGAGAAAACCTTGAAAAGAAGTGATTGGGTCTAATCTGCATCTCAATCGTGGGGTTAATTCGCGTGCTCTAATTTTATATCACCCGCTGGCCGCTACTGCGCGATAGATATTATCTATGTAAATCTGCCGTCAATTACACAGTAAAGTCACTCACCCCTATTTCAAAGTCTGACTACAATCAATAACATAATGGGCCAAAACACTCGTAATGTTGTATTCGTAACGCTTTCAAGAACCAAGTTGTCCGACCTCGAAGAAAATGTCAACCGTCAAACAATTTAACATAAGAATATTGTAGATTGTATCGAATTTCAAGAACAAAGTAATTTTGGTGAAGTTAGGGGTGTGAATAGTACCTATTGTCGCGTGGCAACGGCATATCATGACGCGACACAATGTGGCATGCTGAACATCGTAGAGATTAAAAAAAGGAAAATTGAAGGCTTTCGCAATTCCACTTGTTGAAAGCCTTTTCTATCTTAATTATACTTATGGGTATCAGTTTTACCCTTCGGGCAAATTAAAATTCTGAACATTTATTGACCTGCTTAATATTGGGTTCCTAAAGGCTACAAATAGGCACTCATGAACAGCAATCGGTCAAGTTTTAAGTATATAGGCTCGACGTGTGACTTACGTTGAGGTAGAGCCCAGCCCTCAGTATCCCAAGAGTAATGGCTGTTATAGCGTGCCACCACTAACCTACATTTTGTTAAATTATTGGCCCACTTTCATTCAGAACGTTTATGAACCACTGACGAGACGACCCATTTTCCTTATCGTTGGATCGTTCCACTTTTCTGTTCAGCAAACACAAACGTCCTTTAACGTATATTAATAATAATTAAGAAAATAATTTCAGTACGATTGGCCGCCGCCTCTAACATTAGATACCTACCTAGCTTGGAAATCAAATTACCTAAGAATAGACCCCTACTCTTTCTGTGCAAGTTTCTGAAAATATTATAAACGCGCTATGAACAAATAGTAGCATAGTAATAGCATAGTAATAGCTAGTAAGTAGCCTATAGAGATCTATTGAATTGAAACTAAAATCTGACTAATTGAGTTTTACTCATACTTCAGACTACGAGTCAATGACTAATGGCTCTTTTATACACCGCGACCGCACATATACCATGAAGGTGTACCTACTAATCTGCATAATATGCAGGTAGAGTGAGTTCATCAACATAGGGCCAATTGATCGCGGCGGGTGTACACTAGTCACCCACGGTGGCGGCGCGGCGTCAGTCGCGGAGGCGCCGCGGCGGCACGCGCGCGCCATGTTGCGCTGCTGCTGCCCCCCCCGCCCCGCCGTGCGGCCCGCGCCCCCCGCGCTCCCGCTCGACCTCGTGGCCGACCTGCCCCCGCACACGCGGTAATTTTCAACCCCAACCCCCATCACCATGCGTCCCACGGTCCCACCGCATGTAAACAAACAGTTTCCGTGACGCTATTGTAATTATTTCTGTTACAGAGACTCGAGCGCGCTAACTAGCTATGATGAAACAGAAGATAATAAAAAGACTTCCGCATCTAAAGAAGGATCTGATGGGAGGATGGCTATTGGTGCTACAACTGAATTTAACACCGTACCGGACGAGTTTCCGGATACAGTGCCTTCTCCACCACGTTCACCCTCCATCCGCGTCGAGGACTATTCCGAGAGATCTAATCCCTCACCGGTCAGTGTACGGTCTCAGTTACAAATGGACCCCCAGCCACCTCAGCCCCCTGGGAGTGCGGGGGCCTCCACCGGGCATGAGTCTCTGGAGTCCCGCGCGAGTACCGTCGTCGAGGTATCGCCAGTGCGCAAGACTACGAGCGCGCGACCCTCTCCCACGCCCCCAAGAAGCAGCGCCCCGTCACCAGCGCCCGCCCGCAGCGGAGTGCCCACACCGGAGCCGGCCAGCGACGCCTACGATGAGCGACCGCGGCCCAGTGAGCGAGATGTGCGCACCGCCCTCGCAGAGTGTATAGTTCCTGCACGACACGAGGACTGGGAGGTCATCGTCAGTGGACTTGTGGAAACTGAAAGGCTCGCTGCGGACACGACGGCTCGCGCGCCGGCCGTCAGCTGGCGAGCGGCGACACGCTCTGCTTCTACCCATGTGCGCTCGCTGCGGTCGCGGGTCGCGCGTGCTGCGTGCTGCACGTTGGGTGCACTGTTCGAGCACCGCGGGCGTGCGCTCGATACCGAGCTCGACGAGGCGGCGAGTGCGCTGCTGGAGCGATGCGCTGACGTCAACAGGTTCTTGCGCGCCGACGCGGTCAACGCGCTGGTGAAGGTGGCGTGTGGCAGCAGCGAGGCGCGCGCCGTGCTGGTGCTGTGCCGGCGAGGCGCGACACACCGCGCGGGACCAGTGCGTGCGGCGGCGGCGGCGGCGCTGGCACGGCAAGTGCGTCGCAGCGGCGCGGCGCGCGCGTTGTCCCTACCGGGCGAGGCGCGCGTGGCGCTACTCCGCGCGGCCGGCGAGCTGCTGGCGGACGCGAGCGCTGAGACGCGCCAGCACGCGCGCGACCTGTGCCTGGCACTGGGCGCGGACATGCGCTTCAAACAGATGCTCAAGGAAGCGATGCCGCCGTCACGATATCGCGCCATCGAAAAGTATGTCGAGAAGTTGGGTTTCCGATAGGAACCAACTACTGTCTCCAGAAACTATGAGTTTCTTTTTGAAGTCCTACTCTGATACAAGACAGCTGACCTTAGTAAGTGAAATTGTGTAACTATGACTGAAATATGCGAAAGGTATTTTTGTAGCAAAATAAATAAACATAGGTAGGGTTAAGTACTTGTACAACAATGTGTTAAATGAAGTTGATTGTTATCCTCCAATGGAGCGAACTTTATTATATGACCTAATTAATGTTAATTTATAAACTTTAAAAAAACATTAATTTATAAACTTTTATTAGGAAATAAATATTCTGGTCTAGGTGATGTTTTATTTACCTAATCTGTTTTGCTTTGCTTTGTAGAGGCTTTAGTATCCACTATGTCAGCCTCATAGCGGCTCTTACGTTAAATCGCTTAAGTTTATATTTTTACAACAAATACATATTGATTATGCTCTCAATCAATTGAAAGTCTGAGAAATGTTGCCAGAGACTTTCGCCCTCATCGACTTCTTCAATTGGCCCAGGCATAAAAGAGCCAAGCTTAATGAATACGCAGGCTCCCATTTTTATTTTTTCGTTTTTGTGATTGTTAGGCAGTTCCTTATTAAATATGCTAAGAAAAACAAAAAAAGAGATCCGTTAGCAGAATTTACTACAGGCCCCGCGCATGTTAATCCGGCACTGTCCCAGGTCCACATACTATCGTGATGGAGTAACAAACATCGATCCAAACTTTTACATCTATGTAATCTGTGTCTATAATATTATTACATAGTAGTTTCCCATTGCGTTCGGCATAATTTCAGGACGCCAACTGCTATCTTTCGCCCATAATTATATATGTATTTATAAGAAAAAAGAACATAGTAAATAGAATATTTCATAGCCAAGAAAGTCTTCGTTAAAAAAGAAGTTGTCAAGTCTCAAACTGACAAACAACTTCAAAATCCTCTAACCATTCCCAGAATTATTTAAAAAAGCCTTACAAAAAAAATGGTCCACATACAACCATGAATTCTGATGAAGAGGAAGGTATAATAACTAACTACACATATCATTATGCACAAGATCTGATTGAGTATGAGCCGTTATTATCTGTCCAACTCGTCCATAACTAAACTAGTGTCTTTCGTTATCTGGAACTGGATGTATTTCATAACCGTGGAGTACTCTGGTCAGAAAAGTCCCGAATGGTGCTCGAGGATTATGGCACTGATGCACGGCGTTGTTGCCGTTGCCATCGGCTCCACACAGTGCCAAATCTCAAAACTGACGCCATACCATTTAACCAGTTAGTAAACTCTATTTGTCTAATAATATAGTGTTATTGTAAGAGGGATATATTCAATGTTAACATAGTATTAGTTTTCCAAAATCGCTTGACCGTTCAAAATAATTTTGATCTGGAGTTACTGACATAATATTGCAGAATGGGCAAGCTGAACTGGCCATGATTGTTAAAAGATGGCCAATGGGGCAAACCAGACTACATTTCGGCAAGCGCAGTCTTGGACACTCCTGCCTGACGCTTCCTTATTACCTAAAACCTACATGAGCTGGGTTGTGAAAAGTGGACAAGATGTTCTGACGAAGCTTGGAGAGATGTATCACACCTGACATTCTATACCTACTGAATTTATGGACTATGTATTAGCTCTAGGTAGAATTAATCGCCAGATAAAAACATACCCCCTACAGAATAAAGACAATTTGTGGGTAGATCTAGAACTCAATTGATCTTCTGAACCTTCGTTATAGCGAGGCTGATGCCCTGCCAATACCTGCTAATGGTCTGGTCCTGGGGCTTCTTCGCCTTCGACCTGCTGTGGTGTCTTATATATTGGAGCGACAACCGCGTGATGCTGTGTCACCATGGTACCGCCTTGTTCGCCATCACGAGATACATGCAGAAAAAGCACACAGGATGCACTTTTGCATGTACGCTGTTAGTCCTGGAATTGACGAATCCCCTACTGCAAACCCGCTGGTTAGTTTCTAGTTTCTTTTTTTTACGCTAAAATTGTTAGATTTGTCTTATATCGTGGGAACTTTTAGAAGCTTTTGTTCCTATTGTTTTTGTTTCGAAAAAGGTGAAATTTTCTATGTGAGATCAGTATAATAGGTATAGGAATCTGTCCTAGTGGACTGGAAGCGGTTGCTTTACAAAGGATTTCCTTTATTTGCACCCGAGTAGAGCTCGGTGGACCAGTTAGTAATTCTACTCATCATTTGCCTAGCCGACTAAGTTTATTGGGGTCGGCTTCCAGTCAAACCAGATGCAGCTGAATATCAGTATTTTACATGGAGCGAGTGTCTATCGGACCTCCTCAACCCAGTAACTGGGTAAAACGATACCCCATGGTAAGCCTGTCAGACTTTTAGAGCTTTTGACTGTCGAAGATTTACAAGTGACATCCGGAACCAACGGCCTTTCGTGTTTTTCGAGGCACGGAGATGCTCACTATGACAGATGATCACCCTACCACAGACCAACCTTAGCACACGGCATAAACCGGAAGATTGGCCTGTGCGGCTGTAATTAATTAGCCACGAGCTCCTCAATTGGTAATTCGACAAAGCTTATTTTGAGCCTACCTACTTCCTCGTTGCCGTTGTTATGAATCCACTCACTGTCCTTCGAATTGAATGTCATTAACTACTAACCTAACCTACCTGTAATAGTGGGACCTAGCGGCTAACGGAACTGCCATTCGTTAATTACATACCTATGTACTGACGCCAGCACATCAACCTACCACAATCTGTAAAAAAAAATCCAATTGAACATAAACCGTCTGCTTTTGTAATTAAGTCGGAATGGGTAGGTTGATGAGCTGGCTTCTGTACCTACTTAATTAGTCCTTGAACTTCTGCACCAACCTACCGATCCTGCTATCGCGAGGTCTAATGAAATAAATTACATTTTGCTTTCAAATTTTGTCGATAAAAAATGACTAATGCGCTATACTTCTTGTGGGTTCGATTTCCGCATGGAACAATTTTCTATGGAAAGTTTCCGGGTCCATCAGATTATGTTGGTTTTAAAGCGAATTTAAATGATAGTTACAAGGAGATATTGATAGCCCACGGTATCGGTAAACTACAACGTTAATCGAACATAGAGCTACCTGTACGGATAGGCACGTCTATGTTCCAGAAGTTGAAATGGCGATGAGTACGATGTTAAATGCTGGATGTCAATTGTCTTGTAATGATAATACTGCCGCCTTTTTTTTTGCAGGTTTCTCAAAGATTCAGGATGGGGACAATCTAGAATCTACTTCTTGATAGAATTTTTGTATCTGTCGTTATTTCTCGCTTTACGAGGTGTTTTGGGCACCATCGCCATGTACTGGGTGCTGACCACGGATTTCTTTGATATAGAAGAAAAAATCTTATCTACACTTTTATATGTGGTTTCCTTGATTTTCATTTACGATATTTGTGGATACGTACGCTACAAATACAAGCATGAACTCGTAAGTTACTTTTGTAATGTATCACATGTTTTAGAAAAAAATCGCCAGCAGGATAAAATTGAATGATGTGTTCCGATACCTAGCTACTTAAAAAAATCAGCCAAGTGCTAGTCGGTCTCGCGCACGATTGGTTCGGTACCATTGTCTATAACGATGGCAAAAAAAAATCATGTCTGTCTGTCTGTTATATGGGAGTTGTCAAATATCATGGTTCATGAGGTCCAGACTGGTGACGGACGGACAGACAGACGTCGGAGACTTAGAAATAGGGTAACGTTTTACGGTTTAACGGTCCACTTTGGGTACGGAACCTTAAAAAGTGGTTTTACTTTATGCATTTCGAAAGTAAATCATCAAAAATGTTGGCCTCGCGTTTTCATCAAACAAAGGCATTCCTGAAGCTATTTTTGACAAGAACCACTGGGTGGTGGTGTAGGCATAATACTGTGATAATTATTTACCAGTTTTGGGATGATACCTTCTTATCCCATCATAGGATTTATGAGCTGAACTTTTGGCTATTTTCCTTTTTTTGTATAAGTTGATCATTCACATTTTACAGAAAGACATGGAAAGAGAGTTCTTCTATGCAACCCAAATTTTGACTGAAGAGGAGAAACAACATACAATAGCAATCCAGACACAGGCTTAATCAGGATACTTTTTTTTTGCTTGCCATGACTATGGCATTCTTAGAATAGTTTAAATTCATGTATTTTAAAAATGACCTGAAATTCATAGAACAGGGTGTGAAGTTCCTTAGCTATTAACGCGTTTGTGATGATGTCACCTTCACTAAAACATGTTGAATGTTTTCTGTTAATTTATCAGTTTTGACAGAAATGCTGTATCTGAAATTTGTGACATGTTGACAAAATAATTTCATAAAAACACTGTTTTTGTATGAATCTTGCAACATGTGTACCTATGTGTTTCAATGTTAATAACCTCGTTTTGAAAACACAAAACATTCACAAGTTGCAAGTTAATAAGCATATTACAGTACCACTGATTGTGATAAAATTTAAATTTAACATGTCTATTGACACCTCAGACAGTAACAAATCTGTCTTAAAACTGAGTCCGAACAGCTATTCAAATAAAGTTTTGATTGATGTTTACATGTTTTCTGGTGCAAACGCATATCTTTATAAGATAAAAATAATTATTAATTCTCAGGTTCTTCACCCTGTTTTAAAGTAAGAATGTTGATGATTTGTATTATGTATTGTTCCTTTTTTCTCTATTACTTAATGTTGCTTTGACATAGTATAAATGTTTTGATTTAGGTATGTATTTTCCATATTACTAAGTATGCTACTTTCCTGCAAGGATTGTGTTGACTTATCAACTTCTTTTGAAAGACAACTGTGGAATTGCATGGAGCAAGCATTGTAATAAATGCTCAAATTGCTCAGAATTCTCTGTAAGAGAAGCTCATATCCTGAAGAGGAAGCTGTAGTAAATCTGATATTACATCAGACAAAAAAATCTCAAATTAATGACTTGTTATAGAAAGTTAATTCTTAAATATTGCGTTTCATGCTTTTTTTCGACTTGGGTCCCTCTTATGTCACAAAATTGTATTTTGAAAATATGATTAATAGTTCCAGATATTGATCCTACATACTCACAAGCTTTTCCTCTTTATAATATTGACTTTTTTACAACAATGAAACAGAATGCAACAACCTACTAAACATATTGTCATAATGCTAAGAAATGTTATGTTTTAAATGATAACCAAGAAATATAATTTCGTAAGAAATATAGTCTTTGTATTTAAGATTTCCCTTAAATATATAACACTGTAAAAGTATTTGAAACACGGAAGCACTGTTAAGAAATCTTGTAACTATTTATATGTTAATAAGTCTCTCACTTACAACTGTGGTGTAGCATCCATTTTCTTCAAGTCTAGCAAATTTAGTACTTTCCATTGAGTATGGATAATGCTATTTCTTCATGACCTCTTACTCCTACCTGTGGTAGTTTGATTTCTTATGATTTCTCCTGTCTCTCCAATTTCCTGAATGTTTATTTCTATTGTCTTTGTTCCTATTATAGTTGTCATTATGTGCATCCCAGGGTCTGTAGTCATCTCTATGGGGCTTATCTTTGGGCCTGTAGGGATGATGCCGATGGGACCAGTTACCCTGTAAACTGGCCATGACCAACCTGTCATTAGGGTCAAGTAGTGGGCGAATCATGTTGACAGACTTCAAGTCTTCCTCTTTCAAATGCTCTGTCATATCAACAAACTGTTGAGCAATGTTTACTTGTTGAGGGAACTCTATAGGTGGTTCTAGTCCGTAGCATCTGATCGGCGGCGGCAGGGTTACCATACGTCCACGACTTTGTAGAGATAATGTTCTGTGATATAAGGAGGTACCTCGAAATAAGTTTAACGCGTAAGGCACCGAAACTTCGTGACAATACGTGATAAAAGCAAAGTTCTTTTGGCGTCCATCTCGATCCCTCGGTATTCTGACTTTCTCCAATGGACCTGCCTGTAAAAGTTAATAGCATATCATAAAAAAGATATTGGAAGATTCGGAAAGCGTAAGTGCACTGACAAATTGACAACTCTTAGGTATTTGTACACAAACCTGCAAGAACAGTTCGTAAAGTATTTCCTCTGTAGCTTGTTCAGGTAAATTACCACACCAAATTGTTTTATCATCGTCTTCAACCATGATGCTTTATCGTCGTCGATAGCAAACTAATTATTTTTTAATAATTATTTCCAAATTTTTCGATTTGGCTGTCAAAAAGTAATCAAATCAAGAAATGTCAACTTAAGTAAGACAGATTAAAAAACATATAATGGCTACGGGGCCTTTGTGCCATTCTGTGCAAAGTTGTTAAAAAATATCCTATGATCAGATTTTTATATTCAAGCAAATAAAAAGCTGTGCTAGGGTAGAGTGGAAGGAAAAGGAACTGCCAGTACTCTCTTCTCACTTGAACTGACTATAATCCATCGTAAACGAAAACGAAATCGAAACCTATCCTGGCTAGCATGCGCTGCGCTATGGGGCTGTCGGGCTGTCTTTGGAACACTTCGTCTGATGTCTAGCCGGGCTTGGTCCTTGGTTGACTGCGCCCGCGCCGTGTGTTCGATGGTGGCCAAAGAACGCTCTCTGTTATTTCCTTAGATGTTCATTTCCAAGCACAGACTTAGTACTTTTCCAAGTGGCTCAAAGACCCAGAAGCCGGAAATATTAAAAATGACATTTCCATTTTGTCAAAATCGTCAAAATGGCATTTGTTTGACAATTGACGCGACAAATCATTACGATTGTGAATGCGATTTTTATCATCCCTGATCCCTCTCTGATTATTACAATATACTCCTGAAAATGTGTGGATCTGTATGTATCAAGAGCGATTGTAATTAGTGGCGTTCATTTTTTTCTGCTTACTACGTAAACGTTTTGGACTGCTTTAAGGTTAAAGTACGAGCGGCAACATGGAAGACTCCACTAAATACCAGCAGATGCAAGATGAAATGTCCAGGTAAGATTAGCAATTTACTTCAAATCTTGTGTATCTCCAGATGGTGTAACTGACATTCTGTAAAATTGCTATAATACTTATTTTATTATTATAATTATCAGCCCATAGTGTCCCACTGCTGGGCAAAGGCCTCCCTCCACTCATTCCACTTCTCGCGGCTTTCTGCGATTATACTTATCTAGTGTGTCATAAAAACTGGGCTAATTTCATATCTACAATAGGCTAAGCCCAGCAGTGAATAGGTACTGTATTGAGGAAGCTAACAACAATGCTCTGTTTTCTTACTCTGCCCCTAACACGACCCATTAACGCAAGCAAGTCTTGCTTGCGTTAACCCAAGTATGAAGATTCTCAACTGGTGAAACTGATTTTGATAAAAAAATATATCTAATTGAAAGATATAGCAGTGGCTTCCAACACCTTTCATTGTACAATAAGGGTTTAATAAAATAAAAACATTTTTCTTTTCACATGAAGTTTGGATAGTTAATATCAACTATCTTTGTAATTCTCTTATAAAATAAAAACTACGGAAAGGATATTGAGAAACTCAATAGTAATTTAGTTTACATATCCGGTTACACTGCTACCAAAAAAAACCTTCCACCTTCGACAAGTGTTTGCAGGCGTCACGTGATACCCGATGATGTTCGGCGCATGCATGGTTGTTTTGAGTCTCAGTGGGTAATATTATTGACTTAGTTCTATATTGTCTCTCTGTTAAAATAAATACATACTGACAAAAACAGGAGGTTGTTTATTTTGTACAAAATGCCTTGTATGACGTCCGCTTAGAATGACTGTCCCTTCAATGTCATAATAAACGGATTCAACTGTACCACCACACCATATGTGAGTTTATGCTTTATTTATTTCAATAAATGTTTAAATTCTCATACACAAAAAGCCGTACCAGGAACCTATCTGTAGACAATACAATTGTTGGTTCCATATGGAACCGTATACTTAAAAGACCATTACCTGTTACCAGGTTTGAGGCTGAGATCTCCGGCGGTGACGGCGGCGTCGGTGTGGTCTCGCGTGCCGTGATCGGCGCGGCCACGTTCGGCGCCGTGCAACAGCAGCTGGAGCGCGCGTCAGCACCCATGATGCCTCAGTTTGACATGACCATGATGTACCCCACAGTCCCGCCGCCACCTCCTCCACCATCTATTATGGTGCCTTCACAGGTGAGCTGATGTTTCAATTGTGTCAGAGGCTGATTCGAGGTTCTTCTTCATTGTGTCAATAATTCCTTCTATTATTGTTAAAGGGGTTTAAAGATTTTTGTAAGAGAGAGTGAAACTTCAAACTCCTTTTAAAAAAAGTTTGCCCACAGTAAGAATTTATCTTGCAGTTTGATTGTGCTTAAAAACATTGAGACTCACATAGGTACACAAACACCCAAATCGGGAACAGCTATGTGTATGTATAATGCTTACAAATATTTAATCTATTCGGGGATAGAACCCGGAACCACAGCGCAGCAGTCGAAAGCTGAGCCATTGTGAAAACCGTGCCGTCAAAATCTAACTACAAAATGACTTTTCAAACAACTACAACTGACAGTAATTTTCAGCAATAAGTTCTCCATAATTCAATCTAAAGGGTTGGCGCACACCGAGCATGCGGGCAGCGAGTAAAGGGCAACTCGCCGCCCGACCATGGACCATGCCCGGGTCGACGGAGCGTTGTGTTCCACGCGCGCCTCAAAGAGCGTCAGCACAATGACGGGGCCCACTCTCAGTGGGTCAAAGCCTGCCAGGGTTGCGAGACTTCTTATTTTATTAGTGTTTTCACTAAAAACGTTTTGTAGTTTCAACTGTCACCGCATCAGACCTACAAAGTTAGTGGCGAGATCATATGGACGCGCCTTATCTGAATTTTAGTATTGGTAGTGGTGGTCAATAAGAGTATTTGGAAAGAAATAGGGGGGGTTTGGCCCAAAAAAAATGAAAAAACAGAGTGTGTAACAATATCTAAAATGTTTCACCTTCGTGAATGAATTGCCAATGGCGTTGCGGGAACTAAAAGTTTGTGCATTTGTGCATTTCCCCCAATGCCATATTCATTCACGAAGATGAAGCATTTGTGATATTGCTAAGTGGCCATTTTAGACCCTTTGTTAAAAAAAGCATAAGAGATATGGAAATCTGATGTATAATAGGTTCTGTGTATTTCTATAATTACATTATCAAAGTGTAATTTTGAAGTCAAAGACACGCAAGATACTGAACACTCCTATAAACCGAGACATTACCACATTGTAACATTGTGGCTTTTGATCAGGTACGAATTCGTCCCGGCGGCGTGGAGGGCGGCTTCCCGCCCGCCCTGTCGTTCCTCCGCCCTGGTATGCCGGGCCCACAGTTGATACCTCCTCCTCCGCCCAAGCCGCAGCCTGTGGTCTTGTCAGCTGCTCCTAAACTCTACAAACAACCTAAGGAGGACGAAGAAAAGAAGGAGAAAGAAAGTCGGAAGAGGGTAAGGTTTTTTTCTTTAGGCCAAATTTTGACTCTTTAATAGTTTTATTGTTATGAAAATTATTTAGATTTAATTTCATGAAACAAAGGACCAGGCTTGGATGCAAGATGCAGGTGAAAATGAAAAACCGGCCAAGTGCGAGTTGGCAAATAGACAGACGGACAACAAGTGTCTAGTAATAGGGTCTCTTACACTTTGGTTACGGAACCCTAAAAAAACTTCTTGACACAGCTAGATTTTCTCCAGTTTTGTGTAAAAAAAAGTTCACGATACATTGTCATTTGTGTTTCGACTGTTTATGTTTGGCCCTGTTCAAACAAGTTGAAGTCTTACTTACTAAAACGTTGTCCCCTACAGAAGCGCACCCCCCCTCCCCCTCCCCCGCGGCCCGAGCCGGTGCTGGAGCCCCCGCCGGTGGCGCCGCCGCCGCCCGTCATCAGCACACCCACAGACCCCATCACCAAGCCCAAGAAGGAGAAGAAAAACAGAAAGGTATGTATCTACTGTCATTTGTTCTTGTAGGCTATGTTGAATATAACTTGATATTGACCTGTATTATCTGTGTACTATAAATTAAATTTGATGTAAGTTTAATCAGCCTCTAATGGGGCATAGAGGGCCTGCCAGGGTCGCTGTCTCATCAGGTAATAGTGACCCTGGAACGTAGACGGCTATTGAAGGACCACCGTGTGTTTTAGTCAGTATGAGTGTGACAGTAGGTGGGTAAAAAAAAACAAAACACAACCAGCCTATTTACAGGGTGAATTTTTCAACGGGGCGTGGATGGCTATTTTCGAAACTATGAGGAATATCGAAAAACGTTGAAAGGAGTCTCGAGGCCGATTTTGACGAAAACTATAACTGCATCATTATATTTTAGAAAAATCAAAAATCCTAGCCAGGAATCGAACCCGCTGATTTTGGAATAAAATCACACCCTGTATTATTACACCGTTCGATAGTGTTGCTAATAAGGATCAAATTCTGGGAAGTTATCATATACGGCAAACTTAAGGAAATGGCTGATTTTTATGAAATTGCTATTTTTCTATGTTACTTAACTTCTACTGAGCCATAATTATTCGAAATTATAAAATTTCATTGTTTTCAATGTTTCACTGGATTTGACGTTTCAACAATCCCACTGTTCTTAGCAATACGAAATTATTGAGTTGAACTAAAAATGGCATTCATTTAAAGAAGAAACGGTAACTTATGTTTCAAATACAATCTTTGCCTTGAAGATTAATCAGTTTTCCTGTAATTATACGTTTTCCTTAAGTTTGCCGTATATGATAACTTGCCAGAATTTGATCCTTATTAGCAACATTATCGATTAGTGTAATAATACAGGGGGTGATTTTTTTTCCAAAATCAGCGGGTTCCTGGATCACGATTTCCTGGTCACGATTATTATTTTTTCAAAAATCCAATGATGCAGTTTTCGTTTTCATCAAAATCGGCCTCGAGACTCCTTTCAACGTTTTTCGATATTCCTTATACATAGTTTCGAAAATAGCCATCCACGCCCAGTTGAAAAATTCACCCTTTATAATATTCCCACTGCTGAGACACGAGCTTCTATGTGAGAAAGAATGGCCAAGACAGAATTACCATACTCTAGCACTCTTTGTCCTATTAGAGAATTTAACTCTGGACTAATGGGGGCAGTTTTACACTTTATTTATTTCCTTGTATCAGGTTGTCAGGACAGCTGGAGGTCAGGTGTGGGAGGATGTGACGCTGCTGGACTGGCCTGATGATGACTTCCGCATGTTCTGCGGAGATCTCGGAAATGACGTCACAGATGAATTGCTCGTAAGTATTTACACTTTCACGAAATAAAATCAGATTATTTGTTCAGCAAAAAATACAGGAACATGTAACTGGGTTACCAATTACTCAAGGCTATACGAATGTCTGCCGGGGACGCGGGGCTGTCTTAAACAGGTAACCGTGACCCTAGAACGTAAAAGGCTATTGAAGGAATACAGTGGATTTTAATCTGTACGTATCTGACCGCCCTTTCCGCTCCACTCAACTCATTTCATGAATATTTTCTTTGTTGTATGTCCAAGATCACCAGAATTTCCGTACTCTAAAAATGATGATGATTTTGAAGTGAGCTTGGATGGCCAAAGTAAAAGTATTTTTCGCTATTTGTAGTTTGGTGAACCACACTCACTTGGTAGATACATTTTCATTCTATGGTTGCTAAGTTTTTTCTTTTCTTTTTAGACACGCACCTTCAGTAAATACAGCTCGTTCCAGAGAGCTAAAGTGATAAGAGACAAGCGGACGAACAAGAGCAAAGGATTCGGGTTCGTCAGCTTCAAGGACCCTGGAGACTTCATCAAGGCTATGAAGGAGATGGATGGTAAGACCTAAATTCATTTTATCGAGACGTTTATTAAATGTATTTGTATTATTTCGTCACTAGCTGCTGCCAGCGGTTTCACCCGCTACAACTCGAAAATTATCCCACGGGAACATAAAATCGGGATAAAAACTATCCTATGTGTTAATCCAGGTTATAAACTATCTGTGTACCAAATTTCAGCCAAATCCGTTCAGTAGTTTTTGCGTGAAAGAGTAACAAACATCCATACATCCATACATACAAACTTTCACGTTTATAATATTACGAGCTTTATATAATATAATCTAGTAGGAAGTAGGATGGTGCTACCACACGAATCGGTAATGTGGTTTTACCTGAATTTATTTAATTATTACATTATTGCGTTCAGCAAATATTACAGACACGAGTCACTATCTTATAATGGTAGTTTTAGCAAAAACTAAACTAGGCCTAGGCCTGTATTTTCGGGTAAGGGTTTTTCATTCTTTTTCAACTGACTGCAAGTGCAAACAGAAAGGAGGTTCTCTATTCGACTGTAATTTTACTTTATTAATTACGACCAACCGATTTTAAAATCTACGCATAAGTCCTGCCGATAATATGTGATACAGCATTCTTTATTGCAATTTGATGTAGTTACTTAGACATTAGCGCCGCGTCAAAAGGACTTTAATCGCGGTGCGGACACGCGCCATTAGTGTCAGAGTTTTTTTTGTTAAACCTGCTAACTTCATTCGTTTTCTTTTGCAAAACAGGTCGTTACGTTGGTAGCAGACCAATCAAGCTACGAAAGAGTACGTGGCGCGCGCGCAGCCTCGACGTCGTCAGAAAGAAGGAGAAGGAAAAGGCAGCTCTTCTCTCTCTACTCATGTCTGGCAACAAGAGCTGACAACAATACTAATTTTATAATGCATCTGTGGACTAGTAGGGTTGCCAATTTTTAAAAAATGGACGTAATAAAAGCTTGTAAAGAAGAACTGTGCTTATTATTTGCATAATTTAAAATAAAATAAGAAACTTTAATTCCTTGCGATAATAGCTTTATAAAATAGTGTGAATCGATTAAATTATGTCCAGTTTGAAGTCAAACATTGGCAACCCTATCTAATAAACCGGCGGCCTCTAGGTACAACAAACTAACAGGGAATTAATATTATTTCTTTATGGCAATCCGATTAAAAATTGCGATTTTTCTCGAGTGCAGTTATCTTAGCCGACCTTAAAAAAAGAAAGAGGATCTGAATTCTTGTACTTTCCGGTCGTCAACGCGCAGTTGTATTTGATCTACATAACAGTCCGTACACGACTTTATTCTAACGGTGAGCGGTATGACGGATGTAAGTATGCGTATTCGCTACAAGCGGCGCCTCCTGCCGTGTTTCAAACATTTCTATATGTTTCATCTTACCGCTCTAAGTAACTGCTCACTGCGGCAAGGTCGTGAACGGGCCGTAACGTGAAGGACTCAATATTTGTGAAAAAGGACTGTAATACATAATGTTAAGTGTTTAGTGTCAATCCTATAAAATAGTAGTAACATTACCCGCTAAAATAATTGAGTGTAAAATAGTAGTCAATAGTTTTCTTAAAAGCTTGTTGCATGAATTGTTTGTAATAAATTATATTTATACCAATGTTTCGAAAACAGCAGTGTATATTTGTACTTTTTCAAACTTATCTTTTTGGTAGAACTCTGACAATCGAACACTAAGGCTCTAGACAGACGGACCGTATTTCAACTGCAATCCAACCGCAAATTGCAGTTGACATGGCTGCAATAGAACTGCAAACCAAACGTGCATTCTGACTGCACGCCGACTGCAATTGAAATGCACGTTTGGTTTGCATTTCTATTGCAGTCGTGTAAACTGCATCCGAAGAGTAATTTGCAGTTGAAATGCGGTCCGTCTGTCTACAGCCTAAAATATACTCCCTTAGCAGATAAGCTAGCATTGCATAAAGACAGTACTATTAACCAAATTATTACAATTGTTCACGGTTTTCACAAGTAACCCCGTATGTGATTTTAGTTCATAAAATAAATAGGATTTATTCTATTACTTGTGTTTTTTTTTTATTTCACTCCCGTTTAAAAAATGAAATAAAATAAAATTAAAAGTAATAATTTATTTAGTATAACTAAATGGTAAGATTTCTTTGGCTAAACTTCTCCAATCTTTACACATTTACACTTATAAATATCATACATAATATTATTAATGTAATTTAGTAAAATTATGGGACAATTGTATTGGTTCAGTAGGTACTTATAGAATACTTAGCTATTTTTGTATTATTTCACAGATTTCTTAACTATGTCTTTGTAAGGGCAAATGCAATCCCCTCTAGCCTAGCATTTTGTAAAAATGATATTAATGATATAACTAAATGATATTACAATAATAAAATAATTTCGAAATATGTTTGTACAGTCACGGAATGAAAAGGTTCGTCACCTTAGAGTCGGTTTTCGCTTGCACTAGTACTGCAAGAATTATGCCAACATACCAGTGCAAGAAACAGTGCTGCTAACATTTGAATAAAAATGACGTTTCCTATCGAATAAGGTTTTACTTGTTTTTCCATCCCGTCAATATTACAAAATGTAATAAAACAACAGTAAAATGACAACTATAAAATAACTAGCGGCCCGTCCCGGCTTCGCACGGGTGGAGGACCCGGTCTAAAACCCGATCCCGATGGTTAAAAACACAAAAAAAAAAACCGAATCGGTCAAGCCGTTTTCATGTTATGTCGTGACAACGGAAAACGGGTTTCATTTTTATATATATATAGACAAGTAAAAATTAATTAAAACTACGATTAAGTAAGTTTAATAGCATTTATTTTTAATAACGGGTAAAACCACCATTAGCTTCGATCACACATTGTAACCTATTTCTCATGGAACCGACAAGACGAAAGCATAGATCCGTGCCTCTAGTATCTTCCCAAATAATTCGGCAGTAGTTTTCTATAGCCTCTTTGGTCCTTTCATTTCTATTTTCCCATCGCTGTACCATTAAACCCCATAAGTTTTCTATCAAATTTAAATCTGCAGTTCTTGCTGGCCAGGGTATCACCACTATATGGCTATGCCGGTTGAACCATTCATTCACAATACCAGAAGTGTACGTGTGAGCATTGTCCTGGACATAGCTGCCCTCAAGTAGCTTAGGTTACACAGTACGGACACTTAGTAGCTTATTCTTCTAAAACAGAAAGATAGTGTGTTGCGTTTGCTCTTGAAGGAAGAAGAACGAGCTCGCCTACTCCATCCGCTAACATCCACCCCCATATATTGGGTGAGATTCGTCCAGAACTGAAATTGGGCACTACATGGTCTTCTGTATATCTCGTACTATTATAATTATCTCCACAAATTAAGCCTCCCATGTTGGCTTGACTTAAAACATTTTTCGTCGGTAAATATAGTGGCACTCCAATCGAAGTTCAAATAAGTCTGTGCAAATCTTAAGCGTGCTTCTTTATTAAGTGTCGTCTATAATGTAATCCCATTGAATGTAATGCATTTGTTATCACTCTTGATCAATTAACACAGCAATTATTATATTATATGATAGTTATTTAGAAGAGAAAATAAGAAATTTTACAATGATGGCTTTGACACATTGACAATAGTTTTATCTGAATTAATAATAATGGCAGGTTGAACCAACAAGAAGGTTTTGGTTCATCAAACATTGACGTCTTAAGAGATCTTGTTGACAAGATAAATTGTCAAACAGCTTCGAGCTGAATAATTTTGAACTTTATTAACGAACATTATACATCATTTTTCTGTAACTCGAGTCTATTTTGTAACAAAGATTCAAAAGGTAATATGTGCTCGCAATATGTTAAACGAATCAATTTGAAAATCGACGAACCTTTTCATTCCGCGACTGTACAAAGGCTTTAAGCTTACACCTTTCAACTAAACTCAGCTGATCGCTATTGCGATTAATAAGCAAAGATTGATCCTCGATTCGGGCCGTCTATGATACCGTATTTGCTTTAGGGCTATATATGGAATGTTCCAATCCATATTTAGTCTATGGTATAAACCAATTCAAAAACAAGATGGCCGCGATCCCTAATTTGGCCACACACTAAAGAAACTTACATCCTTATTTATGTGTACATTTGCCCTTCCATTTGAGGAATACAGGCATTTTGTCTTAAACTACAGTATAATCCTCGTTATCATTCCTCCTCCTCCGTGGTCCCCTGAGCCTGACGGGTCGTGGTCTCTTGCGTGGAGGGTCAGCGGTGGCTGCGGCCGCGTACAGCTCGTCCAGACAACAACGATGGTCACCTTCCTTCAACCCTGACGTGTACGGACAGAAGGGCGTCGAGAAGTCTTCGAGACAGTATGCGCCTGATGCACTGAAAATTAGAGTAATGTAGTCAGACATATCTGCAGGGGATCAGTAGAAATTGTTGCGGGTTAAATTAACCAATAGGTAGGCTATTTGTTGATTTACTCAGCTACAATTTTTCCGAAATGTAAAAGCTAAATTGAAGGAACAAGGTGGGATTAATTTAGAGAGACACTCCTACTCCACCCAGATCATAAGCAGCATAAGCAGCACGCCAAAACAAAACTGGGAAAGCCATGAGACCATTAGACCAAACGATTCGTTTGGTTAGTGCACAACTATCTCACGGTTATAAAGTACCTACATTGAATGCAGAGGTTTCTCTCAAGAAACTCTGTCCCAAACATCATGGACTGATGACCTGGAACTGGGCTCTGGATCCAGGACGTGCTAGACCGATTGGTCTAAAACGATTGGTAAAAAACTCCCATTAGCATCGTTATGGGGGGATTCCCCCCATAACGATGCTAATGGGAGTTTTTTTAACAGCTTTGGATGTCTCTCGAAAAAAATAATGCTAATGGCTTCCTGACGTTGAAAGTATTACTAACCTCATAGGCGCAGGTTGTCCAATAGGCACGGGCAGTGCGGAAGCCCTGGAAGGCGGTACCTTAACGGAACACCTCCGACCGCACGGCGCCGCCTCCCGCGTTCGGAACAGGCTCTCCGCTTGGTAGCATATCGACCAGATGTGGCTGCACAGTGCCTCGTCTGTGGGGAAAGGGGCAAATAATATTAGCAAATGGGTAGATATTTTTAATTCCAAGGAGATATACCTACTTAACAAAGACATTGAAGCTCAGGCCATGTGCAATATAGCAACTTACGATTATATAAGTAGCTTTTGATTAGGTATTATAGTTCAGTTAAACAGCTTAATTCAACTTTGACTGTAAGTTGAGTATCATCTGCGAGTCATTAAAATCCTAATGTGTTCCGGCTTTAGAGATACTACAACAAAAGGAAGTTTCAAGAAAGATGAAGGTGTCGTTGTGGTCCATTATACTCACTGGGCGTATCCTCACAGTACGGTTGGCTTCGTCCGCCATTGAGACAAAAGTCCGCATGTCCCAACCGAGCTGCCTCTCCGTACCGGCCTGCATTAGTATGTAGCACGTGCACTGCGCGTGCATCGCCTGGGTCAAGGCGTAAAGCTGGCGCTGAACGGATGAGAGGACGCGCTGGGTCCAAACCTGGAAGAACATGGATAGTTTTGGGTATAAAAAAAAAATGTTAGAGTTTCTGAAAAGCGTGTGTTCCTGCTTCAAGATTTTATCACCGTAAACCATGTACTTAAAATGCATATTGTGAAAGTTGATTCGGGGTGACAAGAACAGAAATCCTGAAAGAATTCAGTTCTTTCAGGATTACTGTTCTTGTCACCCCGAATCAAACCGGCTGAGCCCAGAATATGGATAGAGAAAAACAAAATCAACTGCGTCAAATATGCAACAACTAAAACATATGCTAGCACTTTTCCAGAAAAGATCGAAGTGCAGTCCTTTTATAAAGCGGTAACATCAGTAAGTGTTTTCGAAGTACGCACACATCCAGGAAATGTTTCTTCAGTGCTTCTGTCAAAAAATTCCAGTTGCTGAATATACTTACCAATAATCCTATTCATCCGAAACGTGAGATAGTTAGCAATGATGCCGCACAGATGTGCTCCAAGCGAGTGTCCCACACAGGTCAGGTTGTCGGTCCTCAGACCAGCTCGACGCAGGGCTGCTAATGCGTCGGCTACGCAGCGGGCCACGGGCCGCAGGTTGTGGACCGCGGCCACGTAGCACGGAGGTTGGCACAGGGCGCCCCAGTCCAGCATAAACACGTTGTAGCCGCCACGGCGGAGGTACGCTGAAACAATAGTGTTCGAAATTAATTTTGTATGAGTATTGTTCTAATGCCAGTACAGGTATACAATGCAAGAACCAATAATGTGTGCAAATGTCGTGTGCTCGACTTTTTTCAATTCACTCATGAATTGTAAGCAGCAGGGTCGGAACTATGTTGCCAAGACGGCAATGCCGTTGAAAAAAGTAGTTGCATTTAGATAATCAAAATAATATAGGTTGAAAGTTCCCACATGACCGTATTTAAAGGTAACCGGGGTCGCGCGCGTGTCCATGAAAAGCACAGGATAACTGAAAGAACTTTCAGCACTGAAGGAACAAAATGAATATTTAGCCAGTAAGAGTCTGACAGTCCCTTCCGCTCTACATTGGGCTGGAGGACTAATTTGAAGCATTTACAAAAAGAAAAGATATTTTTGAAGATACCTACAGTATAATGTCTCCTAGTTACCTTAATCAGCGTCATTCCAGACTACATACGATACAATGGGAAAAGTATTTTCTATAGATTATGTACCTAACTCCAGTTTTCCCGCTTATAACGCAATGAACAGTGCTACAATTTCCACAAGTGTCAATGCTGATATACAGGTCGTTCAACTTCTGTAACAACTGCAACATGTGGAGAAAGCCGTGGGAGCCCCGCGCATTGTAATGCTGCGTGCGCAACTGTTCCCGTCGCGACACGACAGTATTGCACCGCTAACACTTGCACTTTCACCTTTGGCGACGATCCAGGGGAAGCTGACATGGTAATTGCAGTTTACACCTCACTGCAAATAAAAGGAGCGTTTTCTTCAAATGACTGTATTTTCTTTGCGATTAGAAAATTCTAGAATTGATCTTTTTCGTTACTATTAGCTTTGAAGGCTACTGTAGCAAAATAGGGACCTTTTGTTTAACTTTTGCTATCCATTTACAATTTTATGAAATGGTGGCCACACGTAATTTATTTAACCTTCATGACTGCGCGGTGCTCGATAAGTTAATATGCTAATCTCTATAAGATTCTACGAGCAGTTCGTCGAAGAACTTTTAATCCAGTAAAGGCAATCCGTAGATTCAGCGCTGCCGCGGCGCTGAGTCTTCAGAGATACAGAACTGTAATGGCGTATGCGGAAGTTCTACATACTTTGCATTCACACTGTATTGACAATGACGCATACATTATTCAGTGTGCATACCATCAGCCTCCTATAATAAGTAGATCGAAATTAGCACTGGTATAATTATGATAACTTTAAATACCTGCATAATATTGTCAAAATCGAAAGACATTGTACCTACATACATAAACCATGTCATAAACCCGCTCACTTTGTAGATTGCTTGAAACCCTAGAGTTTCTTTATGCATGTAAACTTTTTGGTTTTTCTTCATCATGAAAATTGAACTTTATTGAATTTTGGTATGTATGTACTATGTACTTATACTACTTATATATACTTACCTACACATAGAGATATATGGGAGTATGGGGTTAAGGCGTACCATACAATAAAAGCATTTAAAATATAGGCCAGTTACAGCCACTATTTTAAAATAGTTAATATGCTACAATAAGAAGGCATTGGGCAGTATTAAGACATAAAGTATTAACTATGAAATGCGACTCTATTGAAAAGATCGGATGGACCAGAAACTTCAGGACACTCTTTTTCAATCAGGTAATATTAAAAATCCTAGCTCTTACATGATTCAAGTAATTTAATTCAATTTTGCAAGCAACTGAGGATTCAAGTCGAAGCACTTACCATCTCGAAGTACAACAATGGGCAAAGTGTCGTCTCCTCCCGCGTACCCATGTATCAGCAGAATGTTCTCGTGGGTCGAGTCCCAGCCGCTCTGACGCAGCCAGTCTTGACTGCTGAGGTCCACCTAGAAATAAGGAAAACGGTCTAAACTTGATCTTAAAAACTCATGAGCATTGTGTGGAATGTAACTTTTAAAATGGTTCCTTACTCTTGTATCATGTGTGGGCGTATTATTATTTTAAATCACATATGCATACACCACAGCGTAACAACTACTTAAATGTAGGCCATACAAATAGAGTCATATTCCGTTCGGGAATAGAACCCGCGACACGTCGTACAGTGCAGGCGGTCGATCGATCAGCCACTGCGCCGACCATGCCGTCAAACTAGTGACTTGCTGTCTGTATTAAGTAATCTTTTTCTCAACATAATTGTACGTGGTGTGTAAAGTTAAATTTGATAACAATCTGTCTCAACGACGAGGACCGATACGGATTGCTGTGTACGTCATGCGTCTTTAAAAACATAACATTTCTTTCTTTGCAGTCCACAGATCATGGTGTGCAATTAAGATGGCTAGTTTGGAGAATCGAATGGTAGACAATCTTCTCCTATTTCATTGTGATTGTACGAATTAGAGATTGCAGAGACAATTAAGTACATATAGCATTAGTCCTATAATCCCCGAAGGACTAGGAGAGGTGTACCTGAGCAATCACCCCGCTTTTGCCAGTTATTTTAACTCCTTTCCTTTGTATTAGGAGAGTCCTTATTGCCATCATAATTACTAAGCCCACTAAGTTACGCCCGTAATAAACTTCTTTATTAATTTTAATTTAATCACGAAATCATTTATAGCAGTTTATCATTTAGAGAGTTTCTTATAATCATGTAGGTAATACTCTCTCTCTGTTATGTAAGATACGAGTAATTTCCATCACGTTTTCGTGTTCCAGAAGAATGTATAAGATCATTGGTCAAGTCAAGTCAGGGGGCAGATTTACCTTATTTATATTCATTGGAACATGAACGTTGTACGCAATTTTAGTTAGTTTGCTTACAAAGTGTTAGTTTAGGTATAAATTGGAAATAATTGTGCTGTAGACGTAATTTCTAGAAACGTCTTTATTTATCGAAGAGATTTAGAAGTTACGGCAGTAGTTAGAACCCCAGTCAGACGCATTATTTTGTTTATTTATTGCTCCAAACCGTTGAAGGAAAACACCATGCGGAAACCGGCAGCGGCAAAAAATTCTAGAACCAAATACTTAATTCGGAGACTTGTGCCATCTACCAAAGTGCACTGGGCCCGCGTGGTGGATTACAGCCCAATCACAAAGAGGAGGCCTGAGTCACAGCAAGTGAAAACTATGCTATTCGACGAGAACCACCATAGACAGAAATTTTTGTTGTTTTTTTTTAAATTATTAATTCTCACAAAATTGTAACTCACACGAATTTTTCATTTTTTAAAATAGAACGAAGATCCTACTTCGTCACAAGGACAGACCAAATAGTAAAATGTAGGTTTCTAATACATTTCTTGTATTGTTATTGTAAATTACTACGGCCATGAATGGTTTGTATGTGAGCGCAATAACTTATGAGTCCCGCGAAGGGGTCCCCTCGAGGACTTGAGGACGAATAGCGGTATTTTGGACGCATTCTTGCAGTCAACCGCACAGCGTACATCGTAATGAGAAAAGTGAAACTTCCTTCGGCTGTGTATCTGCTTAGTCACAGGTTCGGTCCTGTGTCAACACCTGACTAAAATGGCCCACATACTTATTGAAAAATAAAACCATGCTTTTGAAGCAGTGTGCAATTGGATTTAGTGATCTTTTGTTTTTCGTAGCAAAATCTGATTGCATGGTCCAAAGTAAAAAAAATAACCTTCTCAAGTGCTTACAATTCCGGGGTCACGGGACTGTCTCCGGGGCCGCGGGACTGTCTTATCAGGTAAATATGACCCCGGAACGTAAAGGGCTATTGAAGATCTCCCTGTTGCCGTTCCTCTGGCCCTCTATATAACCATCAAAATCAATAAGGCTCCTAGGTTCTAGGGTCCCATCTATCTCTCTACGAAAATTAATCAAAATCAGTTCCGCCGTTTTGTTAAGAAAGCAGAGCAAACGGAACACATACAGACACAACTTTTGCATTTACTATAGGTAATTATAAAATAGTAGGATAACCAATCCGACCTTGACTTACAGCTTCAAAACAACATGCACATGAACACTAGGTTAAACGGAAAATCGTTTAAAAATGACGCAAAAAAGAATCTTGCATGACTATTGAAGATTACTCAATGGGCGCGTAAACAAAAGTGCAGACTTGGTCACAGCCGATGAAACACGAAGGTGAGCGACTTTCGTTCATCACGTACAGTCAACAAAAGAGTGGAAAATGGAGTCTCTTTCTCATTCTTCTTCATACGAACCTAATTTTGAGAAAGGGTGTAGAATCAATCCTATCGCAAACCATTTTCTTTAATTTTAAAACGCGACTTTCAAAAGGGCCTTTTCGATGGCCTGATTGAAATAAAGTCATATCATATTTAAAGGTATCTATGGTTTTCCAATGTTGTGTTTGTTGCCCCACACTAGGAATTTCTCCTGTTACGAAACAACCACCCAGACCCGAAACAACGACTTGTAGATCATACAAATATTTGCCCCGTGCGGGAATTGAACCCGAAAGTCCGCGACACGCAACTCAATGTGTGGCGTATGAACCTCTTTATAGGATTATAGAATTCACATGCATAAGTAATAGCATTAATAAAACTTGCTGCCTGGATACTTATCCCTTTTGTCGACCGTACATAATTAATATTGAAATAATTACGAGAGAGTATTGTTTACATATCTAGACTTCATGGAACAATTGCTGGGAATCCTAAAGAATTTCGGATTACTTTTTTTGGTGACCCTGTGACCTATGTGGAGGTCAATATTCTCGGGTAAGAATAAGTTATTATTAATTTCTAGAACTATGTCTCTCAACTCAATCCACCGACATCACGATCAACGACTCAGTATGTGAGATACTGAGTCGTTGATCTAGTTGTCGTAAGCACGCGACTGCTGAGTACGAAGTCCCACATTCGATTTACGGATAACGCAAAATGGTGGTGGCTATTTCGTTTTAAATGAGCACTTAGGTAATTTATTAATAGCCATCACGGAGTTAGGATTCGCACTCCGTTAATGCCAATTGACAATAGGCTCGTCTCTATATTCAAAATTAGTACCAAATACCGAAATATGCGTCTGCGAGAGTACAATTAGGTAAACACTGTCTGACCCTTCGGGGATTACAAGCATTATGTCAGTTCAGGTTATGTTCCTAGAATTAGATCCTTCTTCATTCAACGTATGGGGCACGGGGCTATTTAAACAGGTTAAGGCATAATACTAGCCAAGATGTGGACAGTCAGTTGCACAAACAATTTATCCAACACTTATTATTGCACACGTGAGAACTTCGATCACAGACAATGCGTTTTGCGGATAATTTTCAATCTTCCTCTCAGATTTAGGTAAACATGACACAACAATGACGATGTGGTTTACAAAAACTCTGTTTGCATATTTCATTCATCATTGTGCAAAGACTCTAAGAATCCGTGTTTAGATATTGAGACACGATTAGAGGGCCCAAAATGAAAGGTAAATATGTATGTTTTAACATAGCATAATCAGCCTATAATTTTCCCACTACTGAGACACAGGCCTCTGCAAGAGGGAGTGGGCGGGGCGACTACCCTCTGTGGCACTTTGTAGGTTCAGTCACATATTAGTTCAGTGCGAATTGGTAGATGTAACATCTCTTCGAATTATTAGCTCTGTGACATGTTTGCTTACGACCTTCAACGTATTGAGGGGTGTTGATGAAATAAATTACACAAAGACACAAATTAATGCTGCTGGTTGTGTTCTAAATCATGACTTACACCCCGTAAGTCGTTGCCGTTACGAATGGAGTCTTCAAGCGACTGCATAGCTTCTACGACTCTACGTACACATACACACGTACACGAACTCGAGCAGTTAATGTACACAGCCTCCTCAACTCCTAACTTTCAAATAGAAAAACCTGATACTTTTATCTGACACAGGAATCGAACACACTTCAGCAGTTGCGATTGGAATTTAAAGAATCTCAATATCGGTTAATCATGCTTAAGAAATATAACGATATAATGCAACACTCACGACGTTCTTGACGGGATCTGCTTCAGTATAGAGATGAAGGTTCACATCAGCATCAGGGCAGACTTCCTTGTCTCTTCGCCACACGCAGTCTTCAAAGGTGGCGTTACCGTAGGCATCTGTGTGCAACATCAACGCCTCTTTGATTGGATGCCGCTGGGAGGACGCTCCTGTGGTAAGAGTGGAATGGTTTAAGAAGTTTAAAGGCACAGATTGTATTTGAAAGGAAAAGCTGAATGACGCTCTTTCTTTAACTAAGTATTATGTTATGTGAGAGTGCAGAGCCGAGAGCCGCCGAGAGAAGCGAGGTTGCTTTAAAAATAAATTGGACCGTTTTGTAAGTATTGATGGAGATGGAAGAATCAAACAATCATCAAATGGATCTTCCCGCCCTGCAGGGCTATTGGCTAACTTGATAGTCACTGATCAGAGGTTGTCAACCTGAATTTGGATGGCTTGATACCTGTTATGAGGCTAAGTTTAGGAGTGGAGTGCCTCAAGAGCGTTAGAATAGTTGATTAGGGGGAAAATATACATTTATCAGTTTCATTGCAAATGCAAAAACCAATACGAAATTTGCCTTTTAACAGATATTATTTGATGGTCACCACACAGACACCGAGAAACGCAATAGTGGCTGGGTAGGGCAGAAAAGTCTATATTTCTTTTACTGACAAAAAATCTATCCTACTGCTTCGTTTGTCCCGACCCGTAGGACTTTCGTATTTTCGTCCGTATTATAACTTCTTTTAGCTAATGCATGTTATCTACACTTTATGATTTTTGTAGAAAGTCCAATAATAACAGTATAAATATCTAAATAAGATAATTTAGGTATATTAAGAAATTACGGCAATGCGACGTAATATGATACCTAGTAATTAATCTCGATTCACCGACATATTGTACGGTTATTACGTCAAATAGGTGCACGATGGTGTAAATAACTTCGTATTATGGCTGCTGTAATAACCAGTTTATGCAATGATTTCAGTGAAAGAGAGTGCACAGTGAACGTAGAATCATATAGGAATGTGGAATCAACGGATTAGCTAAAAATGTAAACCAGAATAAGTATACTTACCAGAAATCACCGATTATCGGGTTGCTTATGAGTAAGCATGTAAGCTATTTTCTGTCGATGCACTAATTAAGATTTCTCATTTTTATTAGAGCAGTATAAGCGATATTTTTTAATATTCCTGGGACGCCAATTTCCGCCCTGGTCTGATATTTTGCTCTATATGAAAATAGAATGATAGTTTAAGTATTAATAAGTACCTACAAAAACACAATAAGGATACTTTAACCTTTTGCATTCAAAATTGTTCCACAGTTTAATTTGTGTCTACCCTAAAAACTGCCTAATTTACAAAGATATAACAATTCTGTCTAATAACTGGGCCAACAAAATATTAATAAAAAAACCGAATAAACTGTTTTGCAAGCCCACATGTTTCACATACCTTGTACGAGGAGTATGATCGCGATGCATGCGAGTTGCGCGAGCGCACGGACGCGCGCCATCCTTGCCGAGCACTGGTTGAGCTACTGGCGCTTGGTAGCAGTGGGGGCACTGCTTACCCCCGTAGACAGCTGCATATACTTGCCAAATTACACGCTTTGAATACCAACGAGCAAGTGAAATGGGTGAACTTGACTTGTGAACCGATGACTCCGTGTCTTTGCGCAGTAGTGGATAAATATTTGAGGTAACACATACTGAGTTAATAGGTACTTGTTACCCAAGATTATTTTTTTTTTGGCTATAGCATTGTTTCATAATAAAGAGAAGTCGCGGGCTCGCTCGGGAAGTCTCAGGAGAGGACTAGTCAACAGTAAATAAAAAGGGCTTTGAAAACCGACTTCCGATCAAATCTTAGGTTAAAAAAATGCAAAGTCCACCAAAAGGTTGTCTGCAAGATATCTCTACCAGCAACAAAACCACCATTGTAGCGATAGAATCCATAGGTAAAGACTGAGGAGTTTGTTTGATAGAACACGCTAATCTCAGGAACTGGAAGAAGGTAATATAAAATCACGCTATGATCAATAGGAGCCGAGCAGCGGGGGTAAAACCATAGGGAACAGTTAGTGAAATTATAAAAAGTTATGTAATCATGGTGGTGTTTCCTATAGAATATTCTATCCATCTTTATAGATAAACCTACCACAGACATAAAACAAAGTTCTGATTTTTTAAACATATTTTCACTTACTCTACTTAAGCACCGTATATTAATCTATGGGTATTTATCCTAAAATAATATTGCTAGGCGTTCGGAAATTACCAAAAGCTAGTTAATTTCCGTACGCCTAGCAATATTATCATTCGCTCTACATTTTACTACAGAGCACATTGCTATTTGATTGTGACAAGGGACGAATGGAGCGGTACTGCGTCAGTGAGCTCAACCAAGTGTAGAAGTAGGCCCGTGGCGTGGCTTCCGAGGTCGCGGGACTATCGGGCCTTGGGTCGCGGGACTGTCGGATAACCGTGGTCCCCGTACGTAAAGGGCTATTGAAGGACACCGTGGATTTTATTCAGTAAAAATCTGACAGTTCCCCCCCCTCCTGCCTTGTGGGAGAACTCATTTGATGACAATTGGTCGTTGTTTGATGATTAGACCACGTAAATAAAAAGCCGGTGGGCCAAAGGTGCAGAAAATTATAACCTAGTTAGGTAATAGGGTAGGATAATGTATAATGAAAGGTATAATGCAATAGCCATGGAGAAAAGAATAATCTACAAATCGCAGGTAAAAGGAAAAGTAGTTAAATTAAGCCCTATTTAGTACAGTTTCAGTGTCAAGTAACTACATAAAAAACTATGTAAGTAGCTAAAGTACCTACATAATTAGGTGGTACAATTTACAAGTCTACTTCTGCTCTACTGCAGTCAAGGTTGACTTATTTCGATAGAGAAGCCGGCGTGATGGTGTCGACCTCGCAGTTGTGATATTTTCAATGCCAATGTAGATTATGGAAAAAACAATTTGGACAAAATGTCAGAATTCATTAAGGGACGTAGTGTTTTAAAAACCTACTCATAAACACAGCTTGTGGTACACGCTACATATTATGTTATGCATACCCAAGTACCATTGAAATTTCTCTTACGCTAGTAGGTATACCATTGTATTGTCAAACAAAAGGTATGCAATTCAATCAAGAGCATGAATAGATGCCGGAGGCTGCGCCTGCGCCTCGTCGAGAGTGACGCGCAGATGCGATGCGAGTGTGTCGTAGTGTGGCACTACTTGGAGTCAATGATTGCTTGTTGTAGACGACGCGTCTATGTGCGTGTGCGCAGGTGAGATCGCGCGCCAGAGAGAGACGCCGCGCGCGAGAGCCTCCGCGCAGGTAGCGCCGCCGGCCCAGTCAGAGACATGCGCCCCGCGCGCGCCCGCGTCGTACCGTCGACATACGGACACGCATAACCTGCTTTTGGAAAACAACATCACATAAACGTTTGTTTCCCTCCATAGCGTCAAAAACTCTAACAATAAACAGTTAATCGTGCTTCGATACAGTGTGTGACAAGTGATTTTCGTGAACACAAAGAACCACGGTTGGGTTAATTGCGCGAATGCCACGCTCTACAGCCTACGCAGCCGGCGGCGTTCCCCACCTCTGTTCATTCAAGGACCAATCGTTGAACTCATGTCGTCTCATCTTTCGCATCTACGTGATCTTCAAGATTTAGAAAAATGAGCACCAAAAAGCGATGTATTGACTGAGCTGGCAACCAAACACGGTTCCAACGACAATGTCAATCAACCAGAACGCAGGCCAATTCAATAACAAGAAACAGCAACTAGGTAAACAGGGCCCAGAACCGGTCAACTTTCCACCGCGGTATCATCCGCCTCCTCTAGCCGCGAGCGGGCCCAAACTAGCCACTATCGACCCGTCCGCCAAGGAGTACAAACCACCATACGCAGGCAAATCTATTGATCCTAGCAAGTCGCAGTACCCCATAACTACGCATGGTCCTGTTCCAGGTTCGTACAGTGGGGGATCTGTCCATTTTATGAAAAATCCTCAAGGCTATCCAACTGGATATCCTCAACCATCGGGAGCACTTCGTATGCCACGGCCATCAGAGGTGGTGACAAAAGCTGTTGTGCACGAGCCCGTAGAGCCAACTGTACGTGCGAGAAGTGCAGACGACATTCAGCGAGCGCAGCGAAACATTGAAGAGGAACAGATTCACAGGAGATCTGCTGACATGCTCAAGTTTACTAAACGAGTAGAACCCGAGGGACCTCGAGCATCTACAGATCAGAAAAGGCAGATTCAAGCACTCTTAGCTCAGATAAAAGCACTGAAAGAAGCTAATCGCCGATTGAGTGACGATAATCAAGAACTTCGAGATTTGTGTTGTTTTTTAGACGATGATCGACAGAAGGGTAGAAAACTAGCACGAGAATGGCAAAGATTTGGAAGATACACAGCATCCGTTATGCGACAGGAAGTATCTGCATACCAAAACAAATTGAGGCAGTTGGATGATAAACAGCAAGAATTAATTCGTGATAATTTAGAGTTAAAGGAATTGTGCTTGTACTTAGACGAAGAACGTGAGAGAAGTACTTGCAGTAATTGTGGACGAGCAGCGGGAAGGGAGAGAGACGATGGTGATGGCAGCAGTAGTGGGACAAACGCCGAGGAAGGTATAAGAACTGCACCTGCAATACCAATCACCCATCCCCAGCTTGCAGAACGAACAGTACAATATGTTAAAGATTTGGAGCAAAAAGTTCGGCGCTTAGAGGCCGAGAAAGGACTTGGAAATGGAGGAAACGAACGACCTGAAGCTGTAGTACGTGCTCTACAGGTTTTAGAAGTAAGAGAACGCGTAGAACGTGAGCGAAGAAGACCAGCTC
Source organism: Agrotis ipsilon (assembly GCA_028554685.1). Lineage (NCBI taxonomy): Eukaryota > Metazoa > Arthropoda > Insecta > Lepidoptera > Noctuidae > Agrotis > Agrotis ipsilon. The sequence continues at coordinate 3,869,605 of CM052965.1, forward strand.
CTGACCTAGATTCAGGAGAACAGGCTCTAGTGCGTGAGATGTGTAATGTAGTGTGGGGTAAGCTAGAAGACGCACCGCCGCAAGCCCCGCCGCGCTAAACATAACATAAACAATAAACAGTTAAAGTTTCCTAGTTTAGTGTCAAAGTGGGTTCGATCGAAGCAGGTGAACGAGTAAATAAAAAGTTGTTCAAAATAAATACAGATAGAATCCGACTTGATTGAGGTCATCGGTCCGCTGTCTCGTGACCTAAAGAGCAGAACTGTGTCGACCTTATAAATATAAAAAAAGTAACTGAATTTAGTTAGCGTTAAGGCCCTTAGAGACGAGTGTGATGTGATGTATTACTTGCCACAGCATAATAATGTAGCGGGAAACCGAAAAGTACAAAACTACTTTATGACTTGTAACTGTAGGTATTTAGAGATTTTCGTCTTTCCTTCGACAAAAATTTTAATTTCTTCACTCTTGCTTACTTTGTTATTAATAATTATTAATTTTATAGAAAATATTTGAGAAATTGGTTAATTATGAGGCTATACATTAATTTTATTGTCTGTGATTTCCGAGTGAGCTGGAATAATGCAAAATGATTCCTACATTATGCTAAGCTGTATAGAATTTTGAAGCACCTTTGGGTGCTTGAGAATTATCTTGTTCTTTTAGCCGTAACCCTTCTCTCTTAATGTTGAATTAATTTACATTTCTCATTTATTTTTGCTTTGTAGCTGAACTTGTAACTATTGCCTAGAGTCTAGTCAGCCATGGATTCACACGGTTTCATGTTCTAGATATAAGTTATACCAGCTCACTAAACTCGTTCCATTTGCATGCTTCAATTTTGATTATAATATTATGTTATTAATTTATTCAGACATGGGTGTGTGAGAAATAAAGCTATTTCTGTTTATTTTTATTCTTTGCATTCTTGAATGAGTTTCAATACCTACCCAATTGATACATGAGACCTATTTACGGTTATCATGATCGTTGTTTTATTTTTTCATGATGACAGATAGCATGTTTTGAATGACAAATATCTAACAATAATGTTTAGAAGTTTAAAACTGTGTTTGTAATAAAAACAATGGCAGAAGAAAGAGGCGAAGGACCAGAGGATAAAGATACTATCGGGGTAGTTCCTTGAATACTTACAGTAACTTATTGTAACATAACTACAATATCAACAATGTTAAATATTCAAATATCTTCATCACCTCTCTAGGCTCTAGGATTCATACTAAGCCTGGCTTATGGCTCAGAGTCATAAACCCAGTAGTCTTTTGTAAAACCTACACACGATTAAATTCCACAGTACTGTGGTTTTGTTTCATACTCGATACTCAAGACTTCATCTATTACGCTTACATAAGCACAACATCCTATTTCAAGTCACATTTAGATATTACTAACAAACAGTTTCTTAGATCTACGTAGGTCAGAGGAATCCACAAGGCGACAGGCACGGGACAGGATGGGCAGTCCTTCCCAATGGAGACTACTACACAGGGTGCTACTGCCGCGGACAAAGAAATGGGAAAGGCTTGTACGTGTTTATGAAGAATGGCTCCCGATACGAAGGTATGGAAACCTGAGAACTGCGGGAGGAGTAAACAACTTTGATAGATGTATAGGTGGTTTCGTAAACCAACAAAATGAGGATAGTGTTTGTAGCGGTGAACGCCTATTTTTTGTAAGAATTCCTAGTGACCTGCACAGACTTAGTAGAGAGTATACACTGTAATTACCTGGCATAGAAGCATGAACATATCTACACAAATGAAAAGAGGCCTATAGATTCAACAAGATCCTGAAGGTAAAGGGTATAACAGGCGGTGACGTCAGATGATGATGAAAAGTATCTAGGGACTTTTTATAAATAAGATTCTGTTTACAGCTCAAATTCTACGTAGACTTGTCAAATCAGTTTCAGACGTCAAGTATGTAATATTTTCTTTTGATAGGTGAATGGCGAAGAGCCATGAAATATGGAGTCGGTCGTATGGTGTATCCAGACGGCTCTCGTTACGAAGGAGACTGGAGGCACGATTTGAAGCAAGGGTTCGGGGCCTACTACTACCCCAACGGCGACATCTACGAGGGTGCTTGGTTCAAAGGCAAGAGGCACGGACTGGGAACATATTTCTTTGCTGAATACCAAATAAAATTCATGGGAACTTGGGTCGAAGGGACGATACAGGGTCCCGGACAAATTATATACCCCCGATACCGTTACCATGGCTCATGGTTGAAGGGGAAGCCAAAGGGTCCAGGGTGCTTTGTGTTTGATACCAATTGTATGCAGCACGGATTCTATTTGCTCATCAAAGACCCAGCGAGTGAGGAGTACGGTGAAGGCGAGGAAGAGAAAGAAGAAAAGGAGGTAAAAGAAGAGAGATTGGAAGAAGAGGAGTCTGTAGAGTTTGATGAGACAGCAGGTAAGGGTCATTCGATAAAGGTAATTTTAGTAGACAAGTAGTTAGAAGATAAAGTACTACAATCTACATGCAAGAAGATAGTTCTAGTAAATGTCGAATCTTCAGAATGTTTGTTGTACATTGTTTCCTCAAAATAGAAAGAAGATGATCGTATTACCCGACTACACCAGAAGGAGAGCTATGTTTTTGAGTGGTATTAAAACATAGAATTCTGATTTAAGTGCCAGTGCTGATTTGGTGGCATTAGGTATACCTACCTTATAATATTTATTTAAATTTAATGCAAGCAAGTATAAACGAGTCTAACTTTTGACAGAGTTCGATGTCCGCGAAAGACCTCGAACTAATATTGTAATTTTGGCGAAACGGTATTTAGTCGTGTCTGCAAATGCACGATTTAAAATGTCAAAAAATGCATTTATCTTTCGAGACCCACCTACTCACCAAAACATTCATATACGATTTACAGTTATTATAGTTATCCCATTCGAATTAAAATAGGCAAACGTTGACGGCACGATTGGTACAGTGGCTGAGCGATTGACTGCAACGCTGCGTGTCGCAGGTTCGATTCCCGTAGTCATAAGAAATTAATATTTGTACTATCCTAGTAGTTCTTCCGGGTCTGGGTGTTTGTAACATGTGTAAACAAGCCCACGATATGAGAGAGATACCTAGTGAAAAAATAAATCTGTGGCAATAGCCTTGCCTCCTATTACATTATTAAACACTTTCTTCTCTTAGAATTTAGGATAGGGCAGGCAAGGTGGTGCTCATTCACAAAAACAATAACAAGATATACGCTTACCTTCAGGAAAGATTTCAACATGGCGTGCACGCAACGTCACAGCTTACATGGCAGAGTTCTTGCCTGAAGAACCAGTTCCACTGCCTGTAGCTGACTCCGTGCCCTCCCTGACTGACGAGAGCTGCGTCACTGACGTGCTGCACTTCGAGCCGCCGTCAGTCATACCCGAAGACGAAGGGGGAGATGACAATGACTCCTGGCTGCTGCATAGACAACAGTTCCTTGAAGAAGCCGAGAAGGACATTGAAGCGAAGTGATATTTTATTAAGTAGAACTTCCCCATAACACGATTCGTGCGATTTGCAATTTCTACTAAATAAAAATCGTCCTTGCTACTAGGACATAATGATGCAATTCGATTGGCTTGACGTCGTCGTAGCGGGTTTTTTTTTTGTTTTTCATCTACCCGTTGATAACGTTTTATGTTGTATGCCGTGGTGGCAAGGATGATTTTTGCTTGTGTGTCGTGTGTGCGTCGCGTCGCGTTATGGGGAAGTAGGTATTTGATTTGTGTTCAGTTTGTTATAGTGAATGTATGGTGTAGTGTTTATTCTATGATGGTAGTATTTTGGTTGATTAAATATTAATTGAAATTTTTATACTTTCATTGTTCTTACCTTTTTCAATTTGAATAAAAAATAATCTGCCTGGACCTAAAATGTCTATATTACATCATCAAAACATTTACACCTTAATATTTATCTTAGAGTTTATAAAGATGATACCTATAATAAAAACATACACATTTTATTTCATGTATTGATGTTATGTTTCATTATAATTATAATGATGCATTTATGAGAGAGATTTCAAAATTTTTGTGTATGTATGTTTCATGCTTTCCGTTAATGTTTACGTCTCTCAAGTATTATAAAAAAGAAAAAGAACTATTATTAAAATAACTAAAAGCAGTTATGAGTCTTAGATTATTTATTTTAAATAGCAAAATAAAATTACTTCTACATTACATCAACCAATTTTTTCGAGAACATCATTGAGAACATTTATGTGATTATCATTTAGTTATATCATCGCTCCTGTCACATGAGACATAGCGTATACAGGTTATTATTTAAAAACTGATTACCTCAAATTTTCAGTACCTACTCTTGCTTCAGGATGGGAAATTCTGTTTTGTGAAACTTCTACTAAATCATAAACTGTAATCGAATGGGACAAAACTTTGAAGGGGTTTTTATTGCAATAGGTTGTAAACAAGTAGTCCATTTTATCAGTTTATTATTTAGAGACTTTTCATAGTTTTGGCCCAGTTTATCCCTGTTTTAGGTACATCCTATTATTTTCCAGTATTTAGCTAGCAGCCACATTGTCTTGAGCAAGTTATTGACTAGCAAAAATGCTATTCAGAAGTGTAATTTGTGGTCAATTCACACTGAGACGTGACACTGTGCGATGCTGCGCTTCCATTTTGATAGCGACTCCTAGCGGTTCAACTTTATTTAATACATGAAAAGGTATTTTTTAAAAAGGTATGATTTCCAGTATTGCCATGTCATATGTCAGTGTGAACTGACCCTGACTACATTTTCACAAAGATCGCTTTACCAGAGAGTAAAAATGATCATAACAACATAAAGTTGTAACAAAATGTTTGCATATCTATCTATTTCTACAATGCAGGAAAATTCTATTCTATTGCCATATTTCAGTAAGCGGCTAAGTCTTTGTTGTAAAAATATAAACAAAAATTGAAACCTATTATAATATGCACATTATTACTGCTCAGCGTATTTGTGCTGTGTATCCTAAAACTACCGAATTCTTATGGTTGAGGGTTTGGTGGAGGGTTATTGTTCGAGGAAGTGTTACTCTCAAAGGTAGTTTTATTCTTCAACAAGTACGCCGCTAAGTAGTTGATGGGGTCCGGAGGCCTCTCCTTGGCCAGGGCAGAGAGGCCCTGCAGCAGTATTGGCACAACAGTCTGGTCGAGGTACTGACGAGTTGGTAACGCGTTCAGGTCAATCCTGGATTTTCGATTGGCGTTCGACTCATTTTCTTTTTCCATTGATATTATTTTCTGTAAATATAAAGTGTGAAGGTTATGTTGTGCGTAAAGAGCATTAATCTTTTTCTGATAATGACCATCACAAAGATGTGTTACTAGGGAAACCGTTAATTAGAATTTATTTGTTACCTACTCATAGCAACCAAAACTGATGTTTTATTCAATTCTATGATCTGGTTTTACAAGTTTCATATCAAATGATTTGTGATTGCTTGTGATTATTATATGCAATAAATATTGAAAAATGCAAGTCTACTAACCCGTACGGACTCAGGTATCTTGGACGGCGGCAGCTCTTCCTTAAGGGCTTGTTGGGCTTGCAATGAAGACTCTGACATCGGTTGTAACTAACAGATTATCATCCAATTTGTTTAACTTCTTTGTTGATATAAGGCAAGACGATAGAATTAAACACACGACGACGCAAAATTCATTGGATTGAATGTTTATTTTCAGCAAGAAATGAAATGTCAAAATTGTAAATTGTCAAATCGAACCATAGCCAACTTTTGAATGTAAAGTGCTGTTTTGGATACCTGTCTTTTAGCAGAATATTGTGTAAAAAATTAGTAATATAGTTACTGGCCGCACGAACAGGAAAGAGGCTATAGCAACTTTATTCGACATTCTCTAATAGATTTTCAGTTTATCTAAGATTTCAGTCTAAAATAGACACACCCCCTGAAAAATAGAATAACAATCAATTGATATCTCTTTCTGTTTCATTTTCGTAAACATTACCTTGTCTGACTAGAGATAAATGGATATTCATATTCACATAATGACTAAGGGCATTATGGGGAAGGCTCGGTTTATGCTGTATATCTATGGTAATCTCAACAAGAATTGCTAGATAGAGTAGTTAGCACCTCTCATTAGTATGAGCGCTTATGGGTGCCATTGTGCCTCATGAAGCTGTCTAAGTAGTATATCGAGGCCTTGGAGCGCAGAGGGCAACGAAGGAAAAAGGGTGGACTTTTCATCGGTCAGAGTTTGAATTCTTGTCCCTTGCGCTTCACCCAGGGCAGAAGTAACCATATGAACTCAATAAATATTTTATTTTATAGCAATCAATCAAATAATAATTATTGTATTGTATTTGATGATTGACTAGCACTAGGAAAAAGCAGCAACTAGCTTTTACGTTTCTAGTCAATTTCAACGTAAATAGGCATGTCATGAAATGATTATTATCTACCAAAAAAGCAGTTTCGGCATTTAGTTTTCACCAAAATCGGCCTCTAGACTCCTTTCAGTATTTTTCGATATTCCTCCTTGTTCCTTCTAGCAATAAAAGAGCTCTGAGCTTAGTATGAAAACAAAAATAGGTAAAATGATGGTTAAATAAATTGTTTTAAGAACAAACACAAGATTTCTTTATTTACAAGAGTTTTATTATAACTTAATAAATACAATGAAATTGTTCAATCAACATTGTTAGACAAAAACTCGTGAAACCACACGTTACGTCGACAATGGGGCTGCCAACAAATTACTTAAAATAATTAAATGATTATCTTTAGCAATTTCTATATTTTCTAGAGATCACTGCAAAAAATCAAATCAGTCAACTATTGCTGTACAAAAAAATCCAAATCTCATAATTCCTCTGGCAACCCAGTTCTGCAGTTGAACCTCTATCAGTCCTTGGTTCAAATATTATGACACTGAACACGTTCTTCACTACATCATACATGAGTACAGATTCAATCAAACTATTCCAAATACTTGACTTCGTACAATCATCAAGAGACGCACACTCACACCATGAAACTGATGGAACATAGACGTAGAGTACTGACTGAACAATATCAGAGAAAGCGATTGAAGGAGAACTACATGTGGCCTACGATGTACCTTAAAACGTGACTAGTTCCGCTCAGGGAACGAGATGGCGCTAGACGACTTGTATAGCTCTGTCTCTATCCCACAGCCTAACTACTCACTCTTTAAGACGTTATGGTAGGCCACGCGGGTACATAATCGCCCACTCTTTTTTGCCTGTGTTTACAACAGGAAATAAAACACTCAGTCCATTCGCAATGTCTATGCAATGGACCCATTTAACGCAGTCAGTGACGTCAAGCGTTGGGGTAAACGTCACAGAGTATTCTAGCTTCAGAATGTTAATGCGAGTTTTATATTCAGTACTAGGGTCGCGGTGAATTACCGGCCATTACCTTTTACAGAGACGAAGCCTGCCTTCTTGTAGTGAGGACATTATACGACTCTTTAAGCTGCCATAGCTTCATACTTCTACATCTCAAAGAGGCTGTAGTAAGGGGTGGTCACAATCTCTGAGTACATTACTCCGCCTTTGGGACCCCACAGGCTTTTGATAGAACTTACGATTTTGTTTTATTTTTATAGAAATCCGTCTTTCCTCATGACGTTTTCCTACACCGACGTCACTTAAGTCTGAAGATTTCATTTAAAAAATTCAGATATAATGTGGCATGCGTTCATTGACGGACGTGTGAAGTCAAGTGCTTATTAATGCTGATGGGGTGACTATGTTCGAAGGTAGTGCGGGGGCGGGGGAGGAGGCGGCGCGGGGCGGAGGCGCGGCCCTCGCTCGAGCTGCCGTCGCCACGACGCCATGGCTTCGCTCAGCGTCCATAGCTCAGACAGGAGGGAGAGGTCCAGCTGCCGAAGACTCGCCTGAAAATATAAAAGATATGGGTTAGTTATGTGTATGACCGTCTTCACGGAGAGACAGGATCAGCCTTGTCCAAGGGACCAACAAATACACCTTCTATATTGATCTCACTACAGTGGTGAAGACATGAAGCTGTCTTGGACGAAAACTAAAAGAAGCGATGATAGGTCTCTAGTTATTAGAATTGGCAAATTGCTACTCAGAATTAGAGCTTCTTCAAGGGAAAATATTAATCAAAACTTTAAATTAAACATGTTCGAATGAAACAGATACACGTTTATCTCAACATGTTTAACTAAAATAATGAAAGTAAAAGGAAGTGAAACAGGAAAGTAATCTCGCCAATACCATAAATATGGGACCTCATGTATCAACAGTTAACTTAATTTCTCGAGTGCACAGAAAGTCGGTCAGAGAAAGTAAAGAAATTATCAGGATCCTAGTTTACATACGAAGGGGCGTGTACAATGCACATGAACGTAAAAATAAAATATACAGCTAAAAATCGAGACCGCAATTGCAGTTGAATTTCAACATTTTAAACAAGAACTAACTGCTCCGCGTTCAATTTAGCCATTTTATTACCATGACCTAATAAACAGGTATGTTATTTAAATATACTCTAGAATCCAGTTAATGTAAACATTAGTTAATTATCGAACCGCTGAGACTACTGCCTACATCGTAACACGTGGGCCGGATTATTCAGCAGATAATTAATCAAGGGTTTATTGATTTTAACTTCTGCAACGATTTATACAGCCGACAAATCGAAGGTTGATGGTTATGTCAATTTTGTACGGCGTTCAGAGAATGAAGCTACAATTAAAATAAATATCGTAAGCTAGCAATTACCATGACAAACGCACGACAACAGTGCTCGAAGCGACCTTCCGCGAGCGTTCTGGTCGATTGCGTTAGATAGGAATGCAGTACGATCACGATCTGTATGTGGGACGCAGAAATAACCGAACAACTTATTGATATTAGCCACACAACGCGCAACTGCCGGCACATTCACGACATGCGGATCTAGACGACAGGTCTATCTAGATCCGAACTAGGTAAATAGACACCAGATGTAACCGTAACATCTAATAAATATCTATCTCATAAAAAATATTTAGGCCACAATGAACAGTTTCTGCTTAGCCGTTAAATCTTCCTTTTTTATAGCTAGAACAAGGCTTCACATTTATAGTTTTACTGAAATACTTTCAGCGTTGCCAAGTTCTATTGAAAGTTTATTAAAAGAAATTGTCGCCAAAGTCAGGACTTGGTTGAAGTTTTCAATCCGATAAAATGTAACTTAGTTGATGTTATCTAAATAAAGATCAGCAAGGAAGTAAATACCATGTAACTATGGAACGTTATAAAATTCAACTCATCTCACACATCACATAAGTAAAACAAAACGTTACAGTTTATTATTCAATGGACAATTACGTCAATGATCAAAGCGAATCATTCACGAGGTTAGCAGAAAGAAATGCAATGAATCATCGCATGAAATTCAATGCAGCACGAGAGAAAATTAACGTCGCTTGCATTCCCGTAGAGAATGTTTCGGAAAAGAGGGAAAGTGCCTATCGCGACCACGCTCCGGTGGAGATGCAACCATCAAGTCTGGCAGACTAATTAGCATGCACTTACTAGCTCAAATCATGTGCTGACGAGATGATAGGCATGAAGAGAAACTTGATTACTACTTCATTTAACAAGATCATTATTTGATCACAAGATATTTTCCTATAAAAGGTATAATTCAATAAATCTGGTGATGACGTGATTGAGTTATAAAACGGCAACAAGTTCACTCGTGCATAAGACACTTTTACACAACGACAGATTTAGAGACGTTGAAATAAATTGATATTTGTCCTCAACAAGTGTATGAATGCTTCGAACCAATTCCAACCACTTTGTATTCAAATTGTAAAGTACTCGACAAGTGGCACAACGGAATGTTATTTCGTATAGAAAATAAATTTCTCTACGGTACAGAACTCCCAAAAATTATGAGGTCGCGGAAAATAAATTACGCTGATGTTAGTGTAATATGCCAGTGGTGCGAAAGAAGAAAAACATGTTATTTTGAAAGAAATTACAAATGTGCGCGTTGTGGAGACATGTAGTTGAAATGTACTGTAAACATTTGTAGGTATCTGCCAGCTTCGCCAAATGGTTTCCATGTTAATGGATCAAATAAACAGAAATGAAGGTTAAATATAATGATGCCAGATCAAAGAAAATAAACGATTTTATGTGACGGATGAATAACGTTTGTAATTGATGGCTTTCGAGCAATTAAATATTTTTATCGAAAACGTGTCGAAGAGTCATCTTCTCAACGTTGTAGAAGACGTTCGTGACAAATCATAGTAAAAATGTAATCATTGTACAGATATAATGGAATATCGTGATGGCCCTTTGAAATGGATCGTAATAACAAAACAGCCAAGGGGTGGCGAATGGTAAACTAATTGAATTACCTTTCCCGCACCCCTTCACACTGCCGGACATTGAAAAAGCTTTCAAAAAAGAAAAGTGAATTTCCTAAATGGCTTTAGCGTAGTAAAAAGAAAACAACTTCGTTAGGTTGAAAATATAGTTGGACTCCCCGTAAAATTTTCAACACCCAATTGATACTATAAAGAAATTCTTTTCATTTAAAGTTTCATCAAAGAGTTGGTGTTGAGCACGTAGAGCACCGTAAAAGAAGCTTAATAGTTTCTAGGAAGGAAAGCAAACGGTTACATTAACAATTGTGGCGTTGTTGTTACAACAACTAGTTCAAAGGAAACTCCTATTTGTGCAGCACTGCGTCCGGTCTATTGTGTACCAATGCGGCTATAGTTGGACTTTATTTATTTGAGGTACCGAACTGTTCAGCCTCGGCTTAGGTAAAATGCTTTGCAAGGTTCCATTAGCCAAACTGATTGTTTTCATGGTTTTCAAGATTTTCTCACGAGCATTCGAATCAATCAAGAGTTTTATAATTTGTTTACGCTAATTTGAAATTATAAGAATAGCCCCAAGGTGTTTCGGCAAGTTCTTAAATACAAGCTACCATAATTAACCTCCAAAACTGCAGAATATTAGTTCTGCCAAGGAGATTACGCAAATCGAAAATATTTGCTTATTTAGTATTTCCAGAAACCATAAAATCCTAGTGCAAGTGAAATTATCCCACGCGGATCTCGTCGAGATCAAGTGTAACTTAATAGCTGGCACTTTCCGGTAGTGTCCAGTACTCAAGCATCAGTTTCATTCACGCAAAACTTTCTTCACAACGTGTTATTTGATCAGCGGTTTTATATCTGGCTGCGGTTTTATAGCTAATAAAGCATGAAGTAATTGAACTCCTATAAATATCGACCGAAGGAAATACCAGGTACATTCATATACCTAGTGTGTCTGTGCGCCCCAGTCGCATGATGCCACATGATCCTTAATTGGCGTGGTTTCAATTTCCACATGCACACATTCGACATTAATATTTCATACGAAACGAGAATAGCGCAGAAATGAGAGTAAACTGCACGCGAAAACACGATGGAAATCACGATATGTGCGATGAAATATTTTCGTAAGACTTTTGGTTTTTTCGTAACTGCTACAACTGCATATTTGTTTAAATATTATTCATATGAAATCAGATACATATAATGACGATGACATTATATTCAGGTGTAATAAATACACCACTAGGAGCCCATAAGCCGAACATGATAGGGCATAAATTCAAGATTGCCGTTACGCGGTTCCTATTTCTCTATGGTCGTGGTTCGGGAGCCGGCGCCGGCGCCACTGTAGCACCCACGTGTCCCCATATAATTTACATTCAATACTAGTCAAGATGCCTACATGATAATACTTTGGACCGGAAGAAAGTATTATCATCATACGTGACTCCCGTTATGGCGTGGGCAAGACTTGTTACCTTGTGCTCTAACAAATGTCCAAAACGTAAAATTATATGACAGTTTCATTTCGAAAATCAGATAGGAACTTGTTTTGCAGTACATGGAATGGAATTTCATAAATTATGTAATTGATTATATTGCAACCTTCAAGAGAAGATTTGTAAAAGACATTTTAATATCTGTTTTGAGTGTTTATTTAAGATTTCTTTCTGGGTGGTGATCTAAAACAACAAAATTGAAAGCCGGTCCCAGTTTTTGGTTTATATAGGTTTCTGAATGATGTTAAGTGCGTTACTGTAATGCATTACGAATGGGTCAATGTATTGCGATGCTCTCGGTACCAGTGGGTTTTGTCAACGTGCCAGCATGTAGTACATGTTTAAGTATTGAGTACAGTTAGAGCAAGAGGGCGTTAGAAAAAGGTGGCCTCGTGAGACCAGTCCACCCACGGCCGTTCAATCCAGTCCCCTTGTTTTTCACCATGTTTGTACACTTGATGTGATCAACTGATCATTAAACATCAGCTTTTCAATGACCAGCACTTATGCATTGGCCGATAATATTTTGTTTAAACAGCCTAAAAGTATTTAAACACACACCATTAGATGTTGGCGCTCCATATTAGAAAAGGGTATATTTTATAGTAAATCATTTTTGCTTGACGAACCAGCTCACCTTAATTAGTTATGTTGTAGAATTTCAACTCCAAAGTGTGTTGAAGGCGCGCGCACGAACGTTTTTGCAGAGGATATACAAAATCCGGTTTCGAAGTTTTATTAACAGTGTTGAGTATTAGACAGCGCATAATGTAGAACCCTTGCAATCGGTTCGGAAACTCCCAGATGTGTTTTTGGCACACGTGTTTACTATTTGGAACGTTTAACCCAAAAGGATATGATGAAAAATTAAATGGTCTTGTGGTTCCCCAATGTTTCCGTCAGTGATTCGCAATAAGATTCATTTTCGTGTGCACAGTCCCTAAGCCCCGAGCGTCGTCAGTCGCAGGTTGTGCGCGTGCCGTCGCAATTAACAACATATCCGCAGCTGCATCTCCATTTTTTACCATACTGGGATCCTCTTCAAATAGTATTTAGCTGTGACATTACAACCGTCTTTACGAGTTATTTAGACGTTTTATAGACAGCTGCCGTATTATCTAACTTGTATGTTCTGTCATGAAGTGTGTTCTTGAAAGTGCATGACGTCATAAAACGTGGTCCCCTAAACAATGGACAGCGGGCAGCACACGCCCCTTTTTTGCAATGTCGTCCGACCAGTTCGGGCGACCACGGCTTAACCGACAGGTGTGTTCTTTGTAGGACATTTTGAGGACTTCAAGGTGTTCAGTGGTGAATGCAATATTGATATTATTTACTAGGCAGATAGATGTGGGTGCAGTACACGAGCCCAGTCTCCTTACAAGGTCGTCAACAGGTTGATCTGGTCAACGTAGCGGAAGTCTATAGACCACCGTTAATATAATGGTACCTATCAATAAAGGTGCGCCTTACGGTTTATCCATTATACAAGAATTGCAGCCAACATTCTTATTTGGACTTGCACAACAGTCTAGTAAACAAACCAGATTCTTAAAGCTGCCTGTTAGAGCAGAAACTTGGTTAAAAGCAAAGATAATGATGTGAAATGAGTTTTTTCTTGTTTGATAAGCTAAATGAGTCAACAATTAAGATAGATATCGTCCGTGGCATGCATTCGTATGGAAGTTTTGTGTTGATAAAAATAATGACGCATTTTTCACTTGTACTAGTTGCATACTTGTTTTTAAATTACAATTTGAAATATTTGTGATTGTTAAAAATCCTGTTAACTCAACTTTTCGTAATCCTAATCCATTAATTCGGTGTGCTTGCCAAACCTGGCATTTGCATTTCTTGAGTTTTCGTTTCACTAAGGTGGCATTAATTTTTATTAACACATTGATTGCAAAAACAGCCATTTGAAAAATAATACCAGAGATTATATAGACACTAATAATACCTGGAACATTTACAATATCTAATAAGTATCCTCAAAAGACAATAAAAATAAATGTCATCAACCGAAACAAAAAATCAAAAAACAAGGTTTGGCAAGCTCATCGACGTTATTTTCTTAATCAACGTAACAACCTATACGATTCACAGCTCCATTGACGCAAGAAAAAAAATACCTGTCTAAAAACGTAACAAAGTTATCATTGAAACGTGTGATTTGAGGCAAAACCCTCAACAATACGATTGGCGTCAAACTAATATTGTATGTAATAGCTACGTGCTTAGGTAAATATTCCTATGCACCACTACAAAGTATCAATGACAAACAATAGTGGTCTGACCAGTCAAGTGCCGTTCAAACTAGAATAGATAGTATCGCGAAGGTCAGACCTGCGAATGTTAGGAACAATAAATGGAATAGATTTTCTGCCTCTATTTATTTACTTCTTAAGTTTTGTGGAGTATAAACCGCTATTTATTTGTAAGATAACAATAGATAAAGCTGATTATCGGGTAACAACTTGTATCGATTCGTATTAATCACTTGTTAAATCAATTCTACTGAATCTGATGTTAAACTATCAATAGTGTTGGCAATATGGAGAACAATCTCGGTATATAAACTTCGGAAGGCAGAAAGAAGTTCGTTAACTCATCAATGTAAACCAACCATCTCATACTATAACGATCTTAATGAATCAATGATCTCAGAACAAATAACTGCTAGCAACCAAAAGAGATTTACTATTGTTTCCCCAAAACCGCTAACATAGCAGTGATGACGTTCCCACTATGTTTAGCTGCAATTTGTCTACATCACAAGCTATCCATAATTGCTGAATCACATCACTGGCCGCTGGCATTAGTAAACAAACATGGAACCATGTGAATCATCGGTATACTTGCTATTCTGCGCCAAAACGTGAGTTTCATTACTCGGCGATGGAATGTCAAGAGAAAAAAACGGTTAGACGAACTGTAGTTTTACATTACATTATTAAGTATTAGATAAACGTAGCAGGCTGTCGTGCCAGTCAACCAGGTGCAGCTGAATCAGAAGTTTTTGGCAAGCCTTATAGTCTAATGAGCCAAGGGCATGACCTGAAAGTTGAACGAAACAGCAATGAACTGTCGAACTATATCACTGGCAGCTGGCCTGTAATCAACTAACTATTGTGATATGTTTGGTTATCGAAGAGCTGCATGAAACAAAGCGTGATATAATGCAAACAGAACTAAACAAACCTTCAAAGGACGACTCGTATCTAACAGATAATGCGCGTGGGCAGTGTATAAAGCACACATTATCCCATCACTCATGTATCTTTTGTTATTGAAGCAAATCACTGAACATTTAGCTCTGGTTCGCGTTCATCAATGATTCAATCTGGAATATGAATCAGTTCGCTATTTCAGAAGCATTTCGGTAGTCATAATTGTACCTGCCTGGTGCAGTGACTCAATGCGATCTATCCTCTTTTAATAAACGTCGTCCACCTAACCACTGAGTTTTACGTTTTTTATACGACTGTCCAAAAAAGGGAGTGTTATGTTAAGAGTTTTATGGGCAGCGTGAAATGCAAGTTTTCTTTTAGCTATTCCTACTACAGACAACCATAACAACCCAAAAATTGTAACTTAAGTATTTTTGGAACAGTTTGGATTATTTATAGCCAATATATGGAAACAACCGAAAGCCCACCTGCACCTAGGCAGAAAAATTTACATAAACATTTGTCCAACAGCCATTACGTAGGCTCGTGTAAAAACTTCACCCACCCACACGCCAATGATATAGGAAATCAGACCCCAAACCGTGGAGTCATTGGCCGCGAGAAGGTGTGTGTTTACAAAGTCCATCGATCATTCCGTGGGGTGACTACACGAAGCGTTCAATTTATCAGCACAGACGGATCAAAGCATTCGAACATCGCTTATCCCTAAAGCAGACTACACACATTTGCTACCATGTTGATTGTAGATAAACATCATCGTGTAACAACCATTCTTTGAAGTAAAATGATTCACCCCAGTTCTTTTGTTTGTTTCATTTAGGAGCAGAGAGCATGGGACATCCGTGCACCCGAAGTAAATAGTAAAACAAAGCATTGTGTAGCCGTTATGGAATATAAAGAGCCACACTGTCTACGAAGACAATGACACATCATGCACGATGGGCGCAGGACAGTGGAGTATTGAATAGAACGTGTCAGACACGCCGGTGCCAGGGACGTCGACCATACAATAGACCAGCGTGTCAAAATGATTTAATTACTTACCAAAAATATAAAAAAATATATATATTTTAGCACAAAATATTACCAAAGCGATTGTTGTAACACAATTTTGCTGTTACAACATAAGTAGTAGAGGTATATTTTTTCAAAACGTATAATGTTTTCTTGTCATAAGCAACATGATGTATGGCACATAGCGTGGGGGAACAATAGCTTTTTAGAAATTTTGGTGTCACGTGCTCGCCAGCTTTTGGCCGCATCATATGAAAGCCGTGAGTGAATGGTGTACAAGAGCGGCATAAATAAACAATCCCGATAATTTAGCATTCGGTACACGAGCCTCTTAGATTTGGTCGGCCGTCCGCTGTTGTGAGCCGACCTTAGCTAAGTGGCACAAGGCGTGCCGACGGACCAGAGATTCACTACACTATGATTACACTTAATCAAATATGATGAGAAAGTTACTATTGAAAACTAATTAACAATTTCTAACGTTTATAGAGAAAATTCGCAAAGATCAGGCTGATATAATAGCTGCTTACGAAATTGCCTTGACGGTAATGGCGAAGCGATTAGCATTTAGGACAAACACCGTGACCTTTTGCGGAGGTCGGAACGAAATGGAGAATTAGAAAACCCGTAGAACATAACAAAGAGTATTTAGTAATACATGAAACAACAAACAAACAGCTAACTAGACATTATCTTCGAACTACATGACATTTGGAGAAATGGAGACTCTGAAAAGAAAACAGCAAAACGTTTTGTGAAGATCACTTGCATTGACTAAGAAAAACGAAAGTGAAATGTGCGTACGGCTAATATGATCAAGCAGCATAATTAATGCGATCTTAATGATCAATTAAGGAGCGGCATGGATCCTTGCGGGACGCCGGCGTCGGTCGTTGGCAGCGCGAATTTAGACGCAGGAAAGGTCGACAATGACTCACGATATGATTCGTATATGCCACTCGGACACCGTGACGTACGTACTGCCGTCGTTACAGAAGATGCAGATGACTATTGCATAAACAAGTCTAGGTTATTTGCGGCTGGATTTATTGAAAATGATATTCATTTTGAGATTCACTCTGATAAGATTCTAGAGGAAAGTTATCGGTATTGTATGCACAAATAAATTATCTTAACACCAGGATGATTAATTTGGTATAAACTTGCATTTGTATGGCTCAAGATTGCCGTACGATTGAGGACTTTTACATCAAACATTAGGTGGATACGAGAAGAAAGTTAAAGATAATTTACGGACACATACAAGTCCAAAAGAGTTTGATGATGGAGACCGAAGATATGACGTACAAAAGAGGAGATATGAGCTGAGCATTTACAGGTGGATTCATTCATGTTGAAGAAGAGAGAAATCCCTTCTGATTACAAAACTTCTGGTGTACCACAAAAGTGAAATAAAACAATGTTCATCTCTTATGTTTCCGTAGAAGTTATAAAGTAGGTAAAAAGAGCTATAATGGGTCTTGTTAACGATGTGTTACCACTACTTCTGCGAGTGGTCATTAAAATATTTTGCTCTACGCACATTTTCTGTATAGTTTTGGGTGGGATTAAATTTTTCATCTTTATTCTTTTCTTACAGCTTTTTGCTTTAAGTTGACTACATTGCTATAACTGCAGAAACTCTGGTAAAGTTGACAGCAGAACTCCAGGATAAAACGGAAGCTGAAGAGAAAAAACAACTTATTTAAAAAATCGTTCAGATAAATCTAATTCATAGTCTTAACAAGTTCAGCACAGCTTGAAAAAAACAAAATAATCCAATAAGGTGAAGCTTAACAAATGCGTAGAACATTTTTCAATCTAAACGTGTAATCGTTTGACCCGCAATATCGTAGCACTTCAATAAAGCCGAGGAAATGGAATTGAACGGCTGAAGATTTGTTTTGATAACATTTTGCGAAGATTATCTTACAACCGTAAAGCCGCGGGTAAACTTTCGCAAGCGTGAGCCACAGAAATAAATTAATTGTTGGCACTTGGCAGGACTGGATCATATCAAATAGGGCTAGCCTAAATAATTATTATATATTCTCACATCTTCGATCAATAACATATCATTCACGATGTTTTTTAAAGAACTTGTTGAAACCGTTGCCAAACAATACGGCCAAGATTTAAGTCATCCCGGAAAGAAATATCCACAAGAACTCTACATGGTAATTCAGGATACAGTTGACATCTCCGCTGAACATCAATACTCGACCAATCCTTCCTGGTATCATGATGAACTGACAGACATCAAAAAACCCAATCTTTCGCATTTATAATAATATTGGTGAGATCTACAGCCAGGAAATGTATTTCCTCACTTAAAGTTTCCGGCCTATTCGTTCCTAATACCTCAAAGTACAAGCAAGTTCTATAAAATCTTTATAATATGGTTAAAAGCGGAGAACGTGTCGCGGTTTAGATGAGCGGCAGAAATACGATGCCCGAGAACCAGTTTGTGGTGCCTTGTTGGTTCTGAACAATGCATCATAAAATTCATTGCGAACTTTTTATACTTCCAATATCCATTTCAGTATAATCTTACGTAACGTTTCGCAATAAATTAGGTTTGTTTGCTAAATAAAACACAAATATTGAAACAGAAGCCGGTACTTCTTCTAACAGGAGAGGTTTCCAAGGTTTATATTTCAAAGACAACACAATAGACATTACTATGGGTTTCTCAAATTAAAAACATTGATCAATGATTCACGGAAGGTTTCCCGTGATAATACTAAACAAAAACTGTTCGAAAATGTCGTGTTGTATGTTGTACAGCCATATAAACGGTGGCTGAGTCACAGCGCCTTAGGCCTCGAGGTGTTTAGTCGCGCTCCGGTGAGCTCTATGACGGAATAGAAACAATAGCCTTCTCACGGAGCACATTATATTTATTTCACCATCTGAGAGAAGACTTTAAGTTGAATAATACAGTAAATATTATTTCCTGTACAATTAATATTGTGTTGCTCTGATAGCTTTAAGCTACACTGGCGAAAACTGCCCTTTCCTCTCTGAGCGTAGCACCTTGCGCAAGTGCTTTCAATGGTTTCTCAAAGTCTAGTTTTATCCTTAACAACATAATGGCTTATTGTTACTCGTGTTGCGTTATGAGAAGAATCAAGTAGGAACCGCCTGCAAAATAGCATCTCATGGTCGTTATTCAAAACAGTGCACGTAAACAAATTCGCTCGTTCTACATTATATTGGTAACGGATATACTCGCACATTCGGATGCAGTAATTGCGTTTCCTTGGTCAGCATATTGATCACGTGTGGTGCAGCGGTGAACATGCACTGCATATTTAAAGTTAGTTTCGGCGTAAATGTAGCTTCATTATTGTTAATGAATTCATTCAGCGCTACCTTTGAGTTACCGATTGGGAGGAGTACGTTCATTTTGCCTTTTTATGGGATAACGAAATACTTGTTACTTTTTTTTTAATGTAACCTCTTAGCAACAATCGTAATTACATTGGCCATGGCCAAGTGCTTGTTTCCAACAATCAAGCCCTTTGTAGTGCAGGTACTCAGGTACTTCCTGAGTTTCAGAGGCAGTTGAAAAGTATCGCGCCGTGGGAATCAGCGGCAAGTAGGCTTCGTCTTCTCGACCCGGTTTCGTTCACGTACTCCGGCACTTGAGTGACTCTCTGAATGGCAAGTGAACGAATTTTGTGCGCACAATCAAGCGCTGACATAAACTATACTTTCTCGTGACCCGGCTCTGTTCGAATTATTTCGTGAAGGTAATGTTGCTTTTACAAAGAACAAAATTGCTTTTGTTGTCATACAAGATTGGTATCTGGCATTGAGATAAACGTAATAAGCATCAATATGAGACGCAAAATTTCCAGCAAAGTATTATTGTCACGAAATCAAGTTATTTTGTTAATTACAACACAAGTTAGATAATGGAGAAACTAATTAGGTGACTCTATTACACAACCGTCTCCCTTGTTAATGATTGCATTCCTGACCAGGCCAGTTTAGAATTCTTGAATATTACATTGAAGAACTTAATCAATAGAAGTGAGTACAGATATCAGTGTTGTATGTGCATATTTAATAGTGTTTGAGGGAGTCGTGAGTCACGCCACGAGGCACGAAGCCCGCCCTGTAGCCCCGTATGAAAGACACCACATGAATGGGTCATTAGGGAAGCCTGCCTAAACGTTTCCTTCTACGACGTTGATGTATTACGATTCACGTTACAAAATATTCATACAATCTAGAGCAGGAAATGAAAAAGCATCACGTTTCCATGCACACCCATTGAGTGCTCCATGATTTTGCAATTACGGTTTATGTAAAACCCATGATCTACTGCTACCACAAAGCGTTGTTAATTTCGATTTAACGTCAAATTTAAATGAAGCAGCGTAATTTGACGTAGATTAGATAATTATTAAGCAATGAATTTGGTAGCTGTCTAAGTTAAATAACATTTTGGTTGACAATGTAGTTTAACACGATGAAAAGGTAAACATTGGCAGTTTTAATGCGTTTTTCTGAAATAACCGAAGAAAGCGTGAAGTACGGAGGACAGTAAAAGTGTTGCTAAACGAACAGCTTGACACGAGATTGATTGTTTAATAAATAGGGAGAAAATGAGCTGTGGTGATGTTGGTAAAACATTTCGTGACCTGTCACGCGCACGGTTCAACTGCCTTTCATCTTTTGCTGAAGTAACAATAATACCTAGTAACCAATTTAGTCAATCTCGGGATTTGGAAAATATTTCAATTTATTGTCTCCATTGGTTTACGAAGTCGAAGGTGACGAATATATCCAAGTATTTCGGAAAATCTTAATTCAAACGCAACTGTATGTTTTAATGTTTTTCATTAAAAATCAAGATGCCAAACGAATTTCGTAGTCTCGACATAATTTAAGATTCTGAATTCTCCTGTCAAAATATTTGTAACTAATTATTTTGGGACGGAGGCCAACAACATTAAATACTTCTGCTTGAAATAAATTACAAGTATGTAGTTATAACAAAATTTAAGCGTCCTTCATCTGAATCGGAAAAAGTTCAATTAAGAACACAGAAACACACTTGTAGAGTATCATTGTTACTAAATAACACAGTAGTATAATGTTGTAATCTTACAACATTTTTATTTTAATGTTCACGCGGTGGAAGTGTAATTAAATGTAATGAATAATTATAATTACTTTACCAACTCTACGTCTGACAAAACTATAAGTTGTTACTGTCTACAGTTATGGCTGGGTTTGTTGTTTAAATAAAAATAAACATTTAATCAACAGATGAGTAGATAAACTTAATTAGTTAACATTGATTGTTACTGCTCATAAACTGTTAATATTTTGATTAATTAACTTTGGAAACAACAAAAAAGCTAAAAACTTCAGACACAGTATAATGTTAATGATTTATACATTTAGTTTCCGAGGTCTTAACAGCCTATTGTTAGATTTAACGGAACATTACTACAGCGGAACACAAAATTCTATTTTATCTTAAATCATTAGAACTATTTTCTAATCAACAATGGGCCTAGTGGAGAACCTTAGGAATTCCTTGAGTTCCGTACCGAGTTATGCAAAATTGAGGAATATGCAAAGAAATATAAAGTGACCCAATAGGGCCTTTACATAACCGTTACAAAATGATAGAAAATAGAACGAAACTGTATAACGATCGTGGTTGGATTGGCGACAAATTATGCAAGACACCATAAGTATCACATACTCAAGTAATCTCGTGCATGCCATTAGCCCACATCGATGATGTCGTGATACCGTCATCATACTCGATATTAATCATGTCATAGTCTTTGGTAATATGGAACACCGGTCATCGATGTAACACACGTTACTTTGTAAGCAAACTCAAAATGATCAATCAAAATCTACAATCGTAATAAACAGCCGCTAAACCGTAACCATTGCAATGAAATTCAAGGCATTTGAATAACCACTTTCAGTCTTTTCTTTAGAGATATCGACAAAGATACATTATTACAGCATTCCACAGCCCGAAAGAGGATTAATCCAAATGTAGGTGAAATTTTGTACGAATATGACATGTGAAAGTAGTCGGGAGCTGCGTGTGCGCGCGTCCGGCGGCCATGATGCGCGACCGCCACGCGCCATTGCGCCCGCGCAGATGCACCGCGGTGATTCAATCAGCTGGGTTATCACAACACCATACTCTTGAGACTTGACAAATAGAGGGCCAAAGCTTGCCAGAGTCGCTGGAATGTCTTAATAGGTAATCGTGACTCCGAAACGGAAAGGGCTATTGATAGAAACACCCTGGATTTTAGTCAGTGCGAGTCTGACAGCCCCTTTCGCTCCACCCAAGGCGGGAGGACTTGTTTCATGAAATAATCAAATAAAAAAAATTAGTATTTACCTATACATGTGCCTGTACTAACAGTGTTCTATTAAGCAGTTCTTCTGAACTGCTTAATAGAACACTGCCCTGGGGACGGGAGGACTTATTTGATGATTTAAAAAACCAATTGCAATCAACAGAGAAGACAGTAGTGGAGATACAATACTTAAATGTCAGCGCACAGTGAAGATTATCTGGTTGTAGAAAGCACAGGACCAGTCCTTTAGGTGATATTTCGGTGGGGTCGCCAGATGAGGACGAATTACGGCTGAATGAGACGAGCTAACACACAACTCAGATACATTATGATGAAATATTTGAATGCACACCAACTTGAATATTGCATATTGAAAGTAATAATGAATTAATTACACGAAGCTTAGACAACTTATAAACATAAATTGTTATTTGTTTGCGTGTGCAAAATAAATGGGGCAGTAAGTCTTGTAGGACTGACTTAATTTAAAATGGCATCTTTGCCAAAGAGCATTTGAAGGGACAGGGTGGTTTTTAGCTAAGTCTGACAGTCTTACGCTCCTCCTAGAGCGAAATTACCCTTTTCATGACTTTCCACTCCAAAAAAGTAAAAGCCGTACCGTTTAATAAAATCGATATTCGAATTAAACTGGACAACGCTGATAAACGTCAGTAAAACTTTTGTAACACGAGAGCAATCATGCCAAAAAGCTATTAAAATTAATGTTACTATTTTTTTGAAAGACTGGATTTCTCTTTTCACTTCAGCAAATTCAGATTCGATAACTAAAGACGTATGCGTTATTGAATATCTAACCGAGTAATTGAAAGTTGTGATTAAGTTTTAATTAGCATCCGTTTTAACCATCATAACATTATAATTACGTCAACTTTCTTACAAGTAAGCGAGAGAGCTAGTTGATTCCGAGAAGAGCCGACAGGACTGTAAAGATAAGAAAACATACACAGAGCAAACAAGAATAAGGGTCCATTACGACATGAGCACAGACGGAGGATCGCTAATGGAACAGATAAACACGTGCACAGACTGCATCGAGTTCAGCGAACAGGTGCGAACGATGCTTGCGCGACCTACGGTGTGTGGTGCAACTAAAACAAGTCCCCATTAACCAAGTGTAACAAAACCAGTACCTCAATAATCCGCGTACTGAATAACACATACCGACAGACACTCTGTCTAGTTTTATTGACGAAACAACGGAAAAAAATAGCCCACTCTTGAAAACTATTCGTCCAGATCATTTATTTTGCGCGTTCAAAGAATGCATTCTAAAGATAAGTCGGAACTGTTTACGATTATGAAGCCATTACAGAAAAAAATTGGTCAAAATTATGTCTTTTGGCAGAAACATAACTGTAAATTTTTCGTTCGACATTACGAAATAGACAGGCATCAAATTAAATAACACTAGTTCAGCGTTGACTAACACACAAGATTTATTTTAAGCACCTCTCAGAATCCTGAAATACATAAAACCGCGTAACAATAACACAGATAGTTTCTATATTAGTTCTAAATTAGCTGTGTGTGGCGTGGACTGTTGAATCCAATTACGTATCTTATTAGTTTAGTCAGCGATAGTCGGTGGAGCCGGCAAGTAATTGATGAGTTGTTAAGTTGTCAGTAATCCAATCGTGGCGCATTATGTCAGTGTTGCGGTGGGGTCGACGGACTTCCAACCAACTGCCCCGTGGTCAATGGTTGACATAATTTTTTATGATGCAGTCTATAACGTAATGCTCCCATTAGCCAATTTAGTTCAATTTGTGGTTATAGCTGAGATTGTTTTGATTTTCATAGTAGCATTTTGATTTGTTTATGATACTAAGAAAGAGAGAAATATGAATATGATTACAGTTATGACAAAAACAGGTAATCATGTAGATTAAAACTGTGAAGACTATTAAAACAACAGTAGATGTCAAATTGTCATAAGAGAACGGCAACAAAAAACGTTGGATGAAAGAGCTTGCACGAGTAAACGAGCCGTGTCGTCTATATTAAACATAGGTTCAGTTTGTTTTGCTTAATGCCCCGTTGACTCCGTTATTTATAGATGATATACTACATTTCTTTACCGTCGAAAATGTCTCCATGCGTCTACGAAAGTCGTAGATAATCTGATAGCCTAATAAACCAGGCGAGTGACATTTTATCACATCTTTCTACTGCGTCATTGGGGTTTATTACGCCTATTAAGCCCTTGTATCCACGAGGGGTTAAATGTTCTTCGAAGAGTAAATTTTCCATTATATCCGAACCTCAAATATCCCAAAGCAATTTTCACTGGCAATAATTGTTTAACGAGTGGCTTGGCTGTTGGGATTATTCCGGCTTTTAGGCAAAACATGTGCTAAAGATGCTTACAATGAAGGGTACTTATTTGGGTCCAGCGATAGCGCACGTCCTTCGCGTCACGAGTTGCGAGAAACTTGTACCCTGGAGTCTAATCTCTGTAATGGACGGAAACTTTTAAGAGCAATGTTAAGCTAAGTACACCTATTAAAAACCTGGCCAAGTACCTTCGGTCGGATTACAGGCCCTTGTTTCTACGCTGATGGCCTGTAGCGGTTTACGCCACCTCTTTTAAATTAAAGATTAACAACGTTGATTATGAAGTTATAGATTAACAGCAAGATTGACTGATGTAATCAAAGATGATTCTTAAGTTTTAGACTAATAATCGGATACCCTCGTAATGACGACAAATGTCCCATTTTAAATTCTAGTGATTTAATTCAATATGTATACCCATACTGGTTGGTTACTCATGACATAATGCAACTAAACAAATCAAAACACGTTCTAAATCATTCAACAGATGGCAGCATCTTTCACAAACGTCAACCGTGTCGTCTGACATCCGATTCTGAACCATCTTTTTCTATTTCTCATTACCGTTGTCAACGAAGCACAGGCGGTCGCTGTCCATTACTCGATCTGATCGAAGTTTCGTCTAATCCGGTTACAGCACGTGACGTAACCCGCCCCCGGGTGTCGCTCGTGCTAAAAATAACAGCACGTGTCCCTCCAGGCACGACATACTCTCGATATACGAGGGCTCCTACCATATCACACATGCTGACATGACAAACTATAGGCACAGCTCCAAAAATTCTGTTCGATTTGTACGTTTGATCTTTTCGGTTAATCTAGCCAAATGCCTTTTCCAAAAACAAAGTGGGACGTTTTAAATTCACGCTATAATATTATGATTAATTTATTATTGTTCATGGAAAACTAATTTCCAACATTTGTCGATGTAATTTTCCGCCATCGTAATAAGGTTCAGTATTTTTTAAATAAAAATAAGTAAGTAGCATGTAATATGTTTGGTAATTAATCTAGGCGTGCTACCGGAAACCCAAACTGAAATAATTCTGAATACAGATGATAAGAGACTTCTGCCATGTATTATTGTATAGACATCGATGAAACTGAACTTTACGGACTTATGACGAATGTTGACTATTCAGAAGAAATAAGGACACATGACCAGAAAGAGTAAGGCTTTACCTTGTCAAAACAAACGGAGACGAAGACACTCACGATTATGAACCCGTGTCATTTAGGCGAGTTATTCTCGTAGTAGGGGTTCAACATCCTGGCGCTGTGGTTGCCAACGCGGATGCGGAGCCGCAGACAATGCGGGTAGAGGGTTAACGCCGGGGAGACATCAATCGTCACCAGAACATTCTACAGGCGCTTAGAGGGGCACTCGGCCGGCAGGCTACGACTAAATTACATTGGCATTATTAGTTAAAAGATTTATTGGCACTTGAAGTCGTTCTCTATCGGCTTTAGTTAAAAATTACTGTCCAAAACGAAACGTGGAAAGATGGATGTCGTCCAAATGTTAACCCATGATTAAGAATATCTTTCAACAAATCTCCCGAGCACTACTGATTTTACCTAATTAACAATAATTTACAACAAGCTGACAAACTGTCAATTTACAGGCAATTATAATGTTAGTTGTAAAGTAAAAGCACATCAAACTGTTTATGGGTGTGATAAAACAATTGCGTGGGAAGACGACATGGCACAAAGACATAGAAAGTCGTTGTTTTGTTTGGATGTCCAGATAGCGAGCTTTCATAATATTATGTCTAAAATAAGCAACGTGATGATATTTCTTCATCACACTTTTAGTTTCTTTGTGTCATCATATCGGACATTACAAGAATGTGGTCACTCACATTTTATTGACGCGGGATCAGCTTAGGCCGATCAAATGTTTCTAGCATTTAGTTTACTTTGTCTAGTGATCCGAGCAGAATTCAGGCAATTTGGGTCTCATTTGTTGTTTTAACTCGATTAATTGGACATTGAAATCTTTCTGACTGGCCCATTTTCCAATTTATCAATGCATGGAAACTCTAAAGGGGCTTCCCCCAAATGACGTGATTCAGTAGGACTCATATTCCGTTATTTTAGCGTTAAAATCTAAATGTTTTGGTAACCGTTTAAGGAAAACGGACGTCATGGTAAAATATAACAATGCAATCGTCACGTTTCAAATCGGCCATTACAATAAGGTGCTCCCCATTATCATTTATGAACTGATCTCGCTTGCTCAAGCAGAAACCAAATGAATGAACTTCGAACAGCGGTCAACTAGGTCCATTGTTAACTGCAACCTCTATGCATGGAAGATGTTAGTTTTTAAGCTAGCCAAGTTTGGCTTTAGCTAGTTCTTCGATTGTAAGACAAGGGACTTGTCACTATTCCATCCATATATCCACTATTCCTTTCTACCCAGTGCCGATTATGCTAACTGCATTATCGGCACTAGATTGGCGGCGACATCTGAATAAATCATTTGTCACAATCAGTCTCTTCCATTACTGTCAATGGCAATTTCAAAATTTCCCAATTCCCCTTAACAATTCCATTTAACCATTACTGGCCTATATTAAATTCAAACCTAGGAACGGCCCTGATCCCTTTCACCTTCAACATTTCCATAAAAAACATTAACAGTTAACATTTGACCACTTTAACGTTCGAATCAAAATGTTTTTCAGCTGAGCAAACTTTTTGCCGGCAACTTTATCGCGTTTACAAGGATATGGCATAACGGGTACGTATTAAAATACCGAAATTTAAAAGACCGAATTTTAAAATACCGATGGACGGAATCCCGAAAATTGAAACGCCGAATGGTTGTTTGGTCGAAAGTTTAAAATCTCGAAAGTTCATTTGCCCGAAAGTTTAAAATCCCGAAATTTAAAAACCTGGAGTTTAAAATGCCGTAAATTTCCTTTACAGGAGCAAGTCGACGGAGCCCCGCTCCGCGGGGCTCCTACTTCTGCGTGGTTAAAAAAAAAATAACCACGAAGAGGATGGCGGGGTCTGAAAGACTCCGCCATCCTCTTCGTGATTACCGGCTAAACCTAGGTGTAACCGACCACATGCGGTTAAACCTACGTGTATCATACTTATCTTCAGTTAGAACTAGGTTTAGCCGGTTAGAACTAGGTCTAACCTCGGGACTTGCTGGCACCCCGACTAGGACGATTTAGGTTAGAAGAGGATGGCGGGGTCTGAAAGACCCCGCCATCCTCTTCGTGGTTATTTATTTTTTAACCACGCAGAAGTAGGAGCCCCACGGAGCGGGGCTCCGTCGACTTGCTCCTCCAAAAACCGAGGTTTTTGATCAAAAACATAACGACTATCGGCATTTAAAACTTTCGGTATTTTGAATTTCGGTGTTTTGGACGTCGGTATTTCAAACATAGGTATTATGAACTTTCGGTATTTTGAATTTCGGTGTTTCGGACGTCGGTATTTCAAACATAGGTATTATGAACTTTCGGGATTTTGATACGTACCCGGCATAACGCATGACAGCCAATACCGGCGCAGGCGCGTGTTTAATCACACGTTAAAGAATCGCAACGTGATTTAGAAACCGGTTTGATTTTATATCAGGTTTCTGGACCGCGTAAGGTACAAGTTAATGGTGCTGCTTAGGATTATTGATTCGGACTTGCTATTTTCATTGACTGGTTCAGACAAAGTAATACATTATTTTGAATGCATTCGTTTTGGTTTGAGCGTTTAATTTGCCATTATTGCTTTGCATATTGCCATAAGCCAAATTCAACAAGTGTATAAACAACCAAAACCAGGTACTGATCCGGAAAAATAAGACCTCTTTAACGTTTGGAAGTCTACACTTAAAGAATTACACAAATGTGTACATCTGCTTTTGAACCACCTGCACGCACCGTCTGCAGATCAGCACTAAACATATCATTTGCATCAATACAACTAGATAGTCTACTTATTTAATCCAATATAATTTGCCACAAGCCAAAGTAGACTTTATTTACTAACAGAACTACGCAAGATAATAAACAATCGCCTACGCATGCAACTGAAAAAAACTGTTGAATATACACATACAATGACAGACAGTTACCATGTGCTTCTCACCTACGCAAATGTTAACGAAGATTAAATGAAACGAGATTACGACATTCACGTAACTTAAGCTTGCATGATGTTAAACCGGATCTGCCATATAGTTATTAGATATAGATGCAATTACATTGAGATTTGAACAGATTTCCAAGTCAATATTCATTAAAATCGACATGTTACTTCTGGAAGACGATCAATTAAGCGTCTTTATGTAGTAATTTGTAGGTTACATGTCTGACAATTCATTTTTATTAAGAGAATATTCATAAGTTGGGGGAACTGATTCAAAATCGGTCAAGTAGAGACTAAAATTTGGGTCAAACCGAGATGACAGCAGAATATAAGTAGAACCGGTGAAAAATCTGCAATGGAGATGGCCAAGTGTATGCTTGTTGGGTGCCAAGATTATCTGCATAATGCATGAAAAGCAGATTGTTAAACAAAAGCGTAAGGAACAACCCTTGCCATACCTCAGAAAAACTTCGGAGGGACAAATAAAGTGATCATGGGATAGTTCCAGAGATCGTGACTCGATCGTAAGTGGTATGTCGTCGAACTACTCGATGATATCACCCTTCGGCTTAGTCTTACAAGTATAATGAGCTTAGGGGAATGCGTTTACAAGGTGCAACATAAATTATATTATATTTTTCTATGTTATTTGCACCTGGGACTTGTCCAGGGAGGGACGATATGGCCAACATTTTGCAAAGTTGTTACAAGACACTATTTAATGAAGTTAGGGCAGCTGAATCAGTGATGAAAGATTGTTTGTTACACACGTTTTTTTATTCTTAAACTAACAGGAAAACATCTTACAATGAGATAGGTATTAATGAATCACACAACTTATTATAAATACTCTAACAAATATACCTATGTTCAAGCAAGGAGCCCACACCAAAATAAGGTTTATTATAAGAGGACCTAGCATAAGTGTATAACAAAGAAAACCGTGAAGGGAAATCTCAAGTCCTGTCACTTTCCGATACTTTTATTGGCGAAAGTTATATCATTGCCTTTTTAGAAAGTCGTTTTACTTTTGTTTCTATTGGCGATTTGTATGATATAAACAATAATATTACGGCAGGAATGTGTAGTGTGGGATGCTGATTATAATTACGAGTTGTTCAAGGTTGCTGTGGGTGATAATTGCCATTAGAGGTGTTATTATACAACAAGTATGACTACTACAAGACTCTATTACACGTCTAATGTTACGTTTAGTTCGTGAAATACCAACATAAAACCATTTCAAACCGCGAAAATTTGCAATGTTTCAGTTGCAAAATTAAGTTCAAGAATGTAACATAGATAATAATGGAAATAACGTCGTTATATTCTGACAGAATTGTTGAAAAATATGACTAATTTATTCTGTAGCTACATCGGTAGCATATTTCTGTTTTTGGAGCCGGTCCAAATAATAAGAATACTGATGTTCAATACAAAATCAGATCAAAACCTGACGTTGATAGAACTAGTAAAGACGATTACGTTGAAGATACGTGACATGATGAAGGAATAGGATCGACCGGCGATTAGGAAGACCCATAAGGATGTAACAAACCATATCACGCAGAGACAACAGAGTGTATCCTATACGTCACGAGAGATATTATGTTTAGACATATTTAAACTCTGACATAAACCTTATGACAATGACAATAAAGGTCACTGTGATACAAAATGAGAAGTAAAATGATAGTACCTACAATTGTAGTGAGACTTTTCTCATTGTGAAGCTTGTAGAGTCTATAACACCACACAATAATATTATAGTTGGGTCTTTGCGTGACAGTAAATCTATATGTTACGAGTTTTTGCGTCATGAACTCGGTGTGCAATGCGATAATGATACGCCATTATCTATGACTTCCATGTCAGGTGTTTCTTGGAAGGTTTTATTGCACGAGTTTGATCAAATTTTGCAGCTTTTGTGGTAAGATAAAGCAAATAAATGTCAGTTTAATTTGTGCAGTGTGTAAAGGTGACGTGATTGGGGTTTCGCGTAGTTCATAAACTGTAACAGGTATGGCATTTCCGTCCGATGAGTAGTAGTAGGGAAGATAGCGCTGGTAATAACGGAACGCTTAGTAGTAGACTTTAATCCAAATAAAGATGAGTATGGAAATTAAACATTTTTGTTGTATTAGACTCGTGTTCTTGGATGTCATAATATAGTGGAATTGCGTTTCAACTCATTAATCAAATAATGATTAATAAAGTAACAAAAAAACACTCATCGATGCAATATCGGTCGACTGAATGGCACACATGGACATCAATTGTTTTTATTATGTCCACACAAAGCCGATAAGCCATAATACTATCTTAATCGGTACATTAGTTCGGTATCGGTACATCTTTACCCTACTTTGATATGAATCCATAGCCCGTTGGATTATGGGCAATAAAAAGTGTCGACAGGTGTCCTGATTTTCAATTTCCTATATTGCGAGACCCGCTCGTAAGACCAAGTATAGAGAGCATGCACGTCTCTCCATACATAGCGGCCGGGGCAGGCCCGATAAGCCCAAATGTACGAACAACATCTGTTTTTAAAACTGCGCTCGTGTCTGCTGTGTGATCATTATTTATTTCATGTTGCCATGTTTGTATTGAACACTGGGGAGCAAGTCTATTTTCGGTGTCACTACTCCTAGTTTCTATAAAATTGCTGTCATTAATACCGTGGTCCGGTTCGAGTCTCGGTGAACTTTCGTAATTCCGGTATGATTAAACCACTATCCTTATTTAGCGATGGAATGTAAAGCCAACATTTTTCCTTTCAACATCACAGTCAAAAAGGAAATTTTATAATGCTGTAGTTTAAAATAAGTTTCACGTTCATAAACTTTATGACTTATAAACTTGCCGATTATGAAGCCGTAAATGTCGTGTATATTTACCCTGAAGGAAAAGGGTAAAGTTTTTGATTTTATAACTGGTAGCGACGTAATCACGATGTGGCTATCCGTTAGCAATAATAACGATAAAAACAAAGAAAAGATTAAAGGATATGGCATAGATAACTTACCATTTCTTTCTTGAGATAAGCGAGCTGTGAGTCGAGATCTGTGGGAGGTTTGTCCGAGGGTGGTGAGGGTGTGTCCTGCAGGTCAGGCTCGCCTTCTGCGAAGCCGCTGAGGCTCTTCGGAAGAGGCGGCAGACCTTGCAGAGACATGGTGCTGATAGCGCGGAACTGCTTACGAAGTCTGTCCACAAAATTTTACTAATTAGGACAAGATTCTTCTGAATTGCTATTTTAAAAGTGTGAAAAATGATGTCAATCCAAAACTTTGAATTAGTAGGACGATTGAGCATTGGAGCAGCAAAGCAACTTCTAAAAGATTTAAGGGTCAAGCATCGGATATTTATTGATATTATTAAATTGATAATAACTAATACTTATGAATTGAACTCGAAAATTACAGTGGGTATGAATCATCATTATTGGTTTAGGTACAGTTAATTCGATCTAAAATTAAATTAACCGCATACATTTATTTAAAAATAATTTACCACCACTGTAAATAACTATAGACGTCAATTACGTTCAGGTTTACGTTCGTCATTTTAATGACCTAGAAATTGTACCCAGTATTGACGAGTCTACCAGCGGCAGCAGTTCATAACCGGGTTTTAATCAAGTCGTGTGACCTTTTAACACAAAACCACAACATACCCGAATCACGGAAGAGAAGTACAATGTAAAGATTTATTCATAAGATAAGAATTATTAAGCTAAATAGTTTATTAATCCTTGAAACCCACCTAGACTTAAGGTCATCATCGAGTATGTATGCATAAGCCTGATCATCTTTCATATTCCCACTCGTTACTGAAGACATGGCGTAGTTCTGTTCAGAATCTTCAGAATCACACTGTCCATTTGCTTCTGCGTATTCGGGGGTGTCCAAGCTCTCCGGTACGTTGGATTGCGAGCGCATTGTCTGCAGTTCGTAAATCAACATCTCGTGGTTGTTCATGTCCTTCATCATTTCCATCTCCGAATTGTCACTGCCGTTAGTCATGTTTCCAAAATCTTTCCCTTTATCTATCACAGTGTGTGCTTCGTCCTTTTCTTTATTATTGTTTCTACTGGCAATAATCTCCGAAATTAACATTTCAGTGACTCGCGATGTTTTTCTTTCCAGCGAGTTGTTATTTTTATTTACATTATCTTCCACTTTCGGACTTTCTGGTTCTGTTTGTTTAGCCGGTGGAGTACTGACTTGTTTCGATGGACTATTTCGTAACCTGTCGTCAAACTCCTGAACCTCTTCAACTGACGCGTACGGCGCTTCTGAAATTGGGCTCTGTGGGGGCTTAGCGTCTATAGGTGATGAATATGGACTTACTTCCGGTGAGATCTTAGATTTATTGCTATTTACAGGGCTTTTATTTACAGGCAAGGGCTTCATTGGTTTTAACTTAGGTTTTGGAGATAACGGTGGCGGAGGTGCTTTTCGTAAAGGTAGAGTTTTCTCTGCAAAACTGGAAGATTTTGATACTTTACATTTTGAATCTTGATCTAACTTATTCGATGTTGAGAGCGATCTGACCAATATTTGTCTGCATGTTTTAACTGCTTTGGAATTGAGCGATTCATTTGATTTTTTATTCGATGTCGGAGTTGGAATAGAACTACTGTCACTAGAGCTTCTTCTGGAGTTATGACCACTTGATTTTCTTTCGTCAGACGAAGAACTTCTGTCACTTATCACATCTCTTATGAAGGATTTGACTCGTGCTAATCCGTTTTGTTTGGGTGATACTGTTGATTAGAGATGGGTAGCTATAGCCATAACTAGCCAAATACCGGCTATGAGCAAAATAGCCACGGCTATGATATCCGTCAACACGATAACTAGCTATCGGCTACTGGTTGGCTGGGTAACAGACAGGTTATGACATAGCCGCGTAGCCGCTTGTAGCCGCGTAGCCGCCACAGAGTATAGCTAACTGCTACGTTTTGTAGCCGTCCCTATATTCGGTAGCCGGGTAGCGAGAGTAGCCAATAGCCGATAGCTGTGTGCGCGCTCACTGCGCTACGCGTATGCTATCTTCATTCGTATCTTTTTCTCACAATATTCACAAAATAGATTATAGAAAGAGAGAATATTAAACTTAGTAATTTCGTTCGATTAATAAATGAACATAAGAAGTGCGATGATTAGAAAGATGGTTAGTTGCCGTCAGGTTTAAAATAAATAAGAATTTGATAGTTAGTATTTAGATTATGAAATAAAATAAAATTAATTCACCATCTAGACTTTGTTGGCGCGGCGAGGATCAAATTCAAATCGGGCAGTTAATATTGCGTTACTTAAGTCCTACCTAGCTACACCGGCGCCGCGTCGCCGCGCCGCTAGTTACTAAACGCTATTGTTCAATAGCCAAGTAGCCAAATAGCTGGCTAGCTAGCTGGTTATTACACCACAAATAGCCGGTTAGCTAAGCTATTGAAATTTCGGCTAGTTACCCATCTCTACTGTTGATTCTCCGACAGTGTTAGCTCTATCCAAAGTTTTAGCTTTTGTGTAGTGGTTGTCTTGTTTGGAGAATGCACGTGATTTCGTAAAGCTAGCCTTAGAGTCCGCTACGGCCTTCCTCGTTTTAGCCAGTGCCTCCGCCACCACGCTCTGGTTGGGCCGCGGAGGCACTGGTGGT
This sequence comes from Agrotis ipsilon, assembly GCA_028554685.1. NCBI lineage: Eukaryota > Metazoa > Arthropoda > Insecta > Lepidoptera > Noctuidae > Agrotis > Agrotis ipsilon. Next base: position 3,904,184 of record CM052965.1, read on the forward strand.
GGTCCTTTGATCTTGCTGTTCTTCATCGGTTGTGCGTTTGTCTGTACCATCAGCATGCTTGAAGGAAGAGTCACTCGAACAATACTATAATATGCGTACTATAGTAGAAGGAGCGCGTTAACACCAGCACGTAAGTCACACACACGAGAGCGCTCAGTACGCAGGGCGACACGTCCGTCCCCGCGAGCGCGCGGCACTCACTGCCTCCTTGTGGCCGTGCGGCGACCACCGGCGTGCCGGCTCACCGCTATACGCCGCTCCGACGCTACGTCGAACAGGCGTACAAAACTTCGTAATAATTACCTCCCGACTTGGATATTACTTTGTTTGTAGCTTTGCCATAGCTGTTGCGTGTTTGTGCAGTAGGTACCATACGGCCTAACAATGAGTTGACCCACACTTTTAATAATGTAAAAGTGATTGTTTACTATGAGAATGAATGCAACAGTGGCTAACGGTCCGCGGCGCACACGACATGGCTATTGTTGCTGATGTCGAAAGCACTCTCTGACCTATTGTTTTACGCCAATCAAAATGTTACACTACAGTTGTTGTTTATAAGTATTTGTGTTGGAAGAGCTGTTGTCATTTGCTAACAGGACCCTTATAGGCAACATTACAACATACCTAGTTACATACCCTGTGTATTGAAATAATTAATATTGTATGGTTTTTGTGTATTAATATATTTATAAATAATGCTTAAATATTGTTATTAATGAGGAATAAAAGCAGTCCTAATCAGAATAGTTTAATAAAAAAAACTAGTTATTCATATAGTGATGATATCATAATGATAATTTATGAATATTTAATACATTGATGTTTTGGTGCATATTTTAAATTCTACAATTCTACAAAATTATGTAGAATTAAGTCAGAAATGTAGTTCTTACCTTTATAAGTTTATTTTTAACTCATTCTAAATATTATTATGAAAACATGATAAAAGTTACAGAGATGGATGGCACATAAAGATTGTCATTAAAATAATAAAAATGCTAATTATATCTCACATTGATGTTATAATTGCATTAGCTGCTTGTTGCTTAGATTTGCTAATATATTTACATAATACACATTATTTTTGTTACATAGTGTTATTTAATAAACATCAGTATTAAAAAAGAAGACACTTTAATAGTAACTGATAATCTTTTCAGTCTGATTGTCTTACTGTGGTTGAGTCATCAACTGAACCACTGCGTCTTAGAACGATGTGTCTCAGAGTCTTGGACTAGAATCGGTTGAAAACAAAATTTTCACAGAAAACAACTAATTAAAGTACATCAGCAAATTGGGTTAATTATGCAGATTATCTTTATATTAGGTTTTTACCTATTTGCCTGATAGTCATATCACAGTCATCTAACTGTAAGAACAATATATAGAAAGTGTGTACAATCAGCACCGCAGAGATATTGGTCTTATTTTTTTTGACTGCAACTACAAATCTGATTATGAATATTACTTACTAGCTTCTGCCCGCGGTTTCACCCGCGTCATGTTAGGAGTTTGGTCCTATAGTCCCGTCTCCATCAGTTCCCTTGAAGAGCGCTAATTCCGACGTCGTGGGTATCTTCAGTGGTGACTGGGGCGAGAGGTAGAGGATGTCTTTTCCCTCGCGCATTCCGACTGCTAACCATTCCTCTTAATTGCCACTGAATCTTGAGGTACCTACCTCCCGAAACGAAAAAAAACGAAAACCGGTAGGACTGCGTCAGACTGAAGGTGAGGACGCAGCCCGTAGCCTTTCCAAACGCTCCTTAAAGTAGGCCGGTCAATATCGATATTAAAAACCAAACATTGCAAGCGCGCATGTAACTACGATTCTTTTATATGTTGTTAGGTCCCTTTAGAGTTTAGAGTATTTAACACCCAAGTTTGCAACCCTGATAACCCTGTTCTGTCAATGTCAATGTCCAATCAAAATCGCACTTAACCAGTTTTTAGTATTTGTTGTTACAGCGGCAATAGACACACATCATCTGTGAAAATATAACCTATCTAACTATCACGGTTCGTGAGAAACAGCCTCCGAAACATTACATTATTTTATAACATCTTCAAAAACCAGCATCAAAACCACGTTTTTTGTATGGGAGCCCCCTTTTTTTACGTGGTAAAATCATCAAATGAGCCCTCCCACCCCGGGCAGGGCGAGAGGTAGTGTCAGACTTGTACTGACTAAAATCCATGGTGTCCTTCAATAGCTCTTTTGTTCCGGGGTCACGGTAATGAAATAAGTCCCACGACCAATGAGAGCCCTCCTTAATATTTATTGTATTCTAGTTTTTAGTATGTTTTGTTATAGCAGCAACAGATGTACATCACCTGTGAAAAATTCAAATCTCTAGCTATCACGGTTCATGAGATACACACGCAAAAACTACTGAATTGACAGCACAGGGTATTCAGGGTTGCAAATTATAACAAAATGGTAGTAACATGCGCGTTTGCAATGTTTGATGTCGATATTGACCGGCCTAAAGAGGGGTTTTATCGACGCAATTGTGCCAGACCGTCATTATTTTGTCGCGGTATTATTTTGAAACTGTGATATCTCCTAAGATATTCATTGAAATCAAATGATGTAAAGGGCAATTTCGTTCAAAATTAAATGCTTGTGATGATTAACGTATTTATTTGGATAAGGATTAATATCATGTTAATGAAAACACCTTCGCAAATAATGCATTACTTTAAAACAAATTTGGTTCCCATAAAAAAGGTTATAGTGACTTAACCTTTAAAGATAGATGTATGCTCTCGCGGACTTTATTTTAGAAAATTTTATGAGGAATAATTCCGTAGTACATAATTTTTGCGAAACTCTAACCGTTTACTCGGCGCACGCAACGGAAGCTCTAAAAAAGGAATACATTTTCCCGATTTTGAAACATTTCTCATTACTGCTCCGCCCCTATAGGTGATAGCGTGATGTTATATAGCCTATAGCCTTCCTCGATAAATGGACTATCCAACACAAAAAGAATTTTTCAATTCCAACCAGTAGATCCTGAGATTAGCGCGTTCAAACAAACAAACAAACAAACAAACAAACAAACAAACAAACTCTTCAGCTTTATAATATTAGTATAGATGATAAAAATATACCTACATTGTGTGATCATTAAAAATAAGTTTTATGCATTTAAATTGGGCTACCAGCATTAACATTAAGTTAAACATTACAGAATTTGTTGGTAGTGTAATTAAGTTAATGTCATCATGTCAATTTCCATAGAAGCTCTATATACTTATACTCCTTAATAATAATCCTTAAGAATGAGAGAATCGGACAAAGACAAAGAGCTCTATTAATTACATTATTTTTTAAAACAATGATATCATAATGAAACCATCTCATATGTGTGTGAAGTGTTTTGGACTACTTACGTTTTGTCACTCTACTTGTTGTTGAACTTCCAGTCCTGTCTGCACATGGGACACTGCTGCTGGGGTTGAGAGTGCAGCCACTTGACGATGCAGTGGATGTGGAAGCAATGCGAGCAGGCGCCCCACACCAGAGGACAGTCGTCACCGGGCAGCTTGCAGTCAGGACAACAGCTGTCGAAGGGCATGCGACAAATACCACAGTTGTCGTCGTTGGCTACCCAGCGCCAAGTCGCTACGCCCGTCCAACCTACGCAAATGACGTTTACGTGAAAATAGGAGCCGTTAATCATCCAAATAGAAATGAAGGTTGTTGATTTGACAGGTTATGTGTGTTATACTTACTTTTAACGGTTACTTTCATATCATGAAACTTGCATAACGCTTCACAATTTTACTAAGTTATTGTTTTGATGCTAAGTAGCCGAAATCTACACTTATCTGCACGTAATTTCAAAATTTGAATGGAATTCAACTTATTCAACAACAATACAAACAATCGATTGGGTTCGCAATTTGACATTGACAAAATTCAGTCAGCACAGACATTTTTTTTTTTTTTGTTTCTCTTCGTCCTCTTTAGGACAGGCAAAGGGAGCTGAGCCCATACAGCCAAGTCTGATTTAGTTTTCTTTTTCTTCCAATTCTTCTTTTCTTTCTTGTCTTTCTATGTTAAAATCAAGGCCGAAACCATGTCTTCTTTATTCAATGTCTTCGATATCCAATAGTCAGGCCGAAGCCGTCTTATTTTTTTTCTATGTCTTCAATAACCAATAGTTAGGCGTAAGCCAAGTCTTCTTTTGATATATTCAAGTTCAGTGCCATTTGTTAGGCCGGAGCCAAGTCTTCTTTCATGTTTTATTTTTATAAGTATCTCAACATTATCATTTTATCTCAATTTATCTCAATCTCATATAATTTTATGTCAAAAGTGTGATATGTCAAATTCAAATTTCATCAACAGTTGATACAATATAATCGTAAATTGGTAAAAAACAATCTTTTTTCCTCAAAAGTTGCTGAAGCGAGCGCGGGATATCTTCAGCATTTTCATAAATACCTAACAGGCGATCAACTAAAATGATCCTTTGAAGAGCAAAATTAGGACAATCAAATACAATGTGATCCAATGTTTGTACAGCAGAATTACAATAATCACAATTTGGGGAAGACAGAATGCCAATTCGAAACAGATGTGCATTAAATCGACAGTGACCTAGCCGTAGACGACAAATCGTTGTATAAAACTTTCTGTTCCGATAGATATTTCCTCCTGTAAACCAAGGAGAAGAAATCTTTGTTTTAATTTCAGCTAGCCACTTTCCTTTGGTTTCAACTACCTGCTGCCAGAAATTGTGAAATTCACGTGCCAGTTTTGATTTGAAATAAGTCACTGCATCTGAATTTGGAATGGGATTATTCAAAATTGGACATTCCTGATGATGATTAACAATGAATTTAGCCAGGTAATCAACTTGTTCATTTCCAACTACCCCAATATGTGAAGGAGTCCAGAAAAGGACGATATCTTTGAACTTATGTAAATTATTGTATTTTTCTCTGATATTATAAATTATGTAACTTTTTTTTGCATTACAACTGGGATTTTCTAGTGCTCTCAATACACTCATACTATCACTGATAATGATCCATTTATTTTCTTGCCTAGACTCAATATACTCTAAAGCACTGAGTATTGCCATAGCCTCTGCTGTATACACAGTTGCTACTGAAGATAACCTATTTCCAAACCCACTTCGAGCCTGAACGTCGTAAATAGCCATAGATACAGCATTATCATTTTTTGAGCCATCAGTGTACAATTGATTGTAACCATTCCATTCCTCGAGCATTCTGTAAACATCCTCTTTAAACTTCAAAGATTCATTGATTACTATTTTAAATGGACAATACTTTGATTCATAGGAATATAAATAACAGGGCCAAATGGAGCTAGAAAAATAATTTTGATTAGAACAATCTTTTAAAATTTCAGATAAACCTTGTACTAGAAAAGGGGGATTGGTCCCATGAATAGCCTTCTTTAATTGCAATAGAAGAGGATGATCACTGATAGAAGAAATCTTAATGAAGAATTTTGTTCTGAGATAATTGAATCTAATTATCAATGGAGGCAAATTACATTCAACCTGCATCGACACTATAGGTGTTGAACACATTGCTCCCAAAATAACACGTAAGCACCTATTTTGCACTTTTTCTAGTTTTTCAACTAGTTTTTGTACACCACTATAGCAAAAAAATGTATATTCAAAGTGACTTCTTACTAAGGACTTATATAAAATCAGTAATGTCCCTGGATCAGCACCCCAATAAGTGCCAGCGAGAGATTTCAAAATATTGCAAGCTTTTAATGCTCTGTTTGCTAAGTAGTTAACATACACGTTCCATTTAAAATTACTGAGAAAAGTAACACCTAAAAATTTTATGGAACTATCCACTAACATAAGTCTATTATTGTAATAAATTTTAATACTATTAGAACCAACAACATTTTTGGAAAAGACAACAACCTTACTTTTCTCATTGCTGACTTCCAAACTGAGACATTCAAAATAATGTCCCAATTTTTTCAAGCTAGCATTGAGTTTGCTTTCAATGCTATTAAGGTTTTCTCCTGAACAATATACAACCAAATCATCAGCAAATTGTAAATTACAGACATCATTACCTAACACAGTATTTAATCTAGAAATATATAAAATAAATAATAGGGGGCTTAATATTCCTCCTTGAGAAACTCCTCTATAAGAATACCTAGGTCCTATTAATTGATTATTGACTTTTACATACAGTTTACGTTCATTTAAAAACTCAAAAATCCAACTTACTATTTTTTCAGGAACATTTAGTGAAAGGAGAATGGATGACAATGTACTTAAATTTACATTATTAAAAGCACCAACAATATCAAAGAAAACACATCCCAACATTTTATGCTCGACAAGAGCACTATGGATATCCAGAAATAAATGACTAAGACTTTCCCGAGCAGAACGACCACAACGAAAGCCAAATTGATTGTAAGGTAATAGATTATTACTTTCAATGTAAAAAATCAAACGTTGTTTTAGAAGCTGTTCAAATATTTTACCAACACACGAACTTAGAGTAATAGGACGATATGAGTCAGCGCTGTTAGGGTCTTTACCCTGTTTCAGGATAGGTATTAAACAATCTGTTTTCCATTCCTCAGGAATAATAGAACAATGCCAAAGTGAATTCAAAATATTTAAAAATATAGACAAACTGTGTGAATTTAATAATTTGAACATTTTGTATGAGAGCCAATCTAAGCCACATGCTGAATCTCTTCTTGATCTTAAAGCAGATTTTAGCTCATCAATAGAAAAATTTTTCACCATGAAATTATTTGTGCAATTTTGTAAGTTATTGTGACTAACTGTGTAAACATTTTGAACTGAATCAGGAGTATACTTATGCAGAAATTGAGAGATCCATTCATTACTAGAAAACAAGCTGTTATTTGTAGAAACATTTTTTAATTTCCTCATTTTAGTCCAAACTTGACTCATTGGAGTGAGTCTATTAATAGAATTACAAAACTCTAACCAACATGCACGACGCTCCTGTCGCAGAATACGTTTTTTTCGAGCTTGCATTTGTTTGAAACTTATAAAATTGTCTAAACAAGAATTTGATTTAAATAAGACGTATGCTTGCTTACAATCTTGTACAGCTCTAGTACACTTCTCGTTCCACCAAGGGAGTCGAAGCTTCCTCCTAGATCTGCGAGAGTCACAAGTGGTATTGTTTTTATTAAAACTGATTACTGACTTCTGAACTGCTTGTAGGATTATTGAACACAAATTATTATATGTATCAATATGACTCAAGTTATTATACTGAAAACTTTCCATCATGTCATTTACAATCTTTTTATAAATAGACCAATCAACTAATTTCAGATTACAATGAAGAGGAATATTTGAAACATTAGAAGGATCCACATCATTAGCAGTATCTATAACATATTTTGTAATGGTAGGCAAATGATAGCTGCCTATAGAATCCTGATAAACCTGCCATTCACAAGACAAAGCCAAGGAAGAAGAAACCATAGTTAAATCAAGACCATTTGGTCTCCATAGATGAGACCCTACAGTAGTTGGCTGACCATCATTTAAGAGTATCAAGTCGTTTTCATCCATGGAATTCATTATAGCTCTGCCACGAGAGTCGTCACTACAACAACCCCAAAAAGTGTGATGGGCATTAAAGTCCCCAGCAATTATCAATGGTTTAGGTATACTATTTATTAGTGAATCAAATTTGTTCTTTTCAAAAGTAGGGCTGCAATTTCCAGGACTGTAAAAACTAACTACTGAAATGTATTTGTTATTAATTTTAATTTTAATTGCAATATTTTGAATAGAATCGTCAAAATATGTGTCTAATAAACTAAATTCAATACCATTACGTATAAATATAGCAACACCATTGTGATCATTACCACAATCATTCCTAACTGTGGTAAAGCCACGAATGTTGTATTGTATGTGTGGTTTTAACCATGTTTCTGAAACTAAGGCTAAATGAATGTCATTATTATAGAGAAACTGCTGAAACTGTAGTCTATTACTTAGCAAACTTTGTGCATTCCACTGAGCAATATTTAAAATTTTGTTAGTGAATTTTATATAATAATATTTTTATCTTTAATAGTCTCTCTAATAGCAGATGTTATAGTTTGTGTACAAATACTTTCATTTTGTGTTTTATTTAACTTAATCAAGTTAACAATAGATTGTGTCAGCAAACTTAATGCTGTGCTATTAGACAACATCAAGTTTATAATATCCGTCGAATTTTCCGATTTGTTCAGTGATGGGAAATTAACTTTATTAAATAAGTCCGAAAAAGGGGTTTTCAATGTGTTTCTGCTTTCAGCAATCTTTTTTTTCTTAATGGGACATTGGCCAGATATGGACAGATGATTACCTTTACAATGGACACATACAGCTTTTTCAGCAGGTATAGAGCACTCCTTGAAGGAATGACCCTCAGTACATACTGAGCACCTTTGCGAATTTTTACAAAATTTGGCTAAATGCCCAAAACGTAAGCAACGGAAACACTGCTTGACTGGTGGAATATAGGGCAGTACTGAAAGCCGCCACATCTTAATATGTACGTAATCTGGTAAAGATGTAGATGAAGCGAAAGTAATAACTACAGTTTGGGTAGGCTGTAGTTCAGATGAGCTACCTACTCTAACTTTTTTCATTATTCTTCTAACGCTTATAATTTTTTTTGAACTTGATATTGCTTTAAAAATTTTTTTGTTTGACATATCCGTAGGTACTGACGTGATAACTCCAGACAATTCTGTCGTTCCAGCCGGAATCGACGCTTTGATCGACTGTTCTCTCAGAAAAGTAACATTATCCAAGAATGAATTGGCTAGATTCGGGCGATCGAAAACTACGCCGATTTTGTATCTGTTGATCTTTTTCAAGTACTTAATCCCTTTAACAAATCTAGTGAAGCATCCACTCAGGTACATCATATCTCTTTGGCCTATTGGTTGTTCTTCATTAGTGCTCTCAATAAAAACAATAAAGTCATACCCAGCTACGGCGTCCTCAGGGTACCTGCGACTATAGTCTGTCACCTTATACGGGGCATACTTCTCTGCAGTCTTTTCTTCCGCAGTGCAGGAGTCAACGTAGTCTGATTCACTTGTCTCCGAAGATGAATCCGGAAGACCAGTGACAATTTCTTCACCAGGATCTTGTTTAGGTTTTTTCCTTTTCTTAGGCATCTTAATTCTTATGAAAACTACTTGTTTTATAAACTAAGTTAATCGTTAGCAGAATAAAAACAGGAAAATATGTACAAACTAAATTAAAATTGAAATAAAATTTCAAGAAGTAAAAAAAGGACCGCCTATTATTTCGCAGTTCCCGCGCTTTTCTCAGCACAGACAATAAACAATCTGTTTTCTGCTATTCTTTAGAAATATAATGTATTTTTGCAGGTGTTTCGGATTCAATTTATTATCTTTTTCCTTATAGAATTCGTTGGACAAAATGTTAAAAGAGGGTTATTTTTAAACTTACTTAACAGACTTTCATGTGAATTTCTTGCTCGACAAGAGTTTCCAAGCGCAACCATAAAATATATTTTGCACTAGCAAGACTTTACATAAATGTCACTGAAATAAATCTTCCCGAGTGTTTGATGTGTTGGAGTTTATTTATTTTATCCATATTTTACTGTGATAGAATAGTGCGGACTTAAAATCTAAGATGACCTCGTTTGACACAAAATACGATGTAAGTTTATAATCCCGTAAAAGAGATGTAAATCAATAAAATTCCACAGGTCACTATCCTATTGGATTCTGATAATTCCACCCAAATAATCGCTATTTGGTCACAAAACTGTAATCATAATGACATTAAAATGTTTAATTTTCAAGGCCTGGAATTCTACAAGATCTTTTTTGTTTACTTGTTCCCTAAAATTTCAGTTTCTATGAGTCATAGACTTTTTACTACAATCGTCTTTTCCGAACATGATGAACGTTGATAGTGGAGTTAGGTGTACGTTTTACATTCATTTTATTAATTCAATTATTTCACAACATTCTATAAACTAGAAATGCTGTTTCATATATCCATTGGTAATGAATTTAGGTATTTTCCGTACAGTTTTTTATTCCTTCATTGACACTATTTTTTTACCTTGTTGCTGTGTAGATGTACCCTGCAGGGGACGTGGGGGTTGTGGAGGGGGAGATGAACATACCTTCACAGGGTGTACCATCAGGCAACAGTATGGAATTCAACACTCTTGATGAACCAATCAAAGAAACTTTTGTAAGTACATCTTTTCATATTTTAGATTTAGAAATGCTGCTTTGCAATATCTGGTGTAATTTTATAATAGCAGTAATCTTTGGCAGAATTACCCATTTTTTAAACATTCTACACAAAGAGAATTATTTCAGGACATATTACTGCTTATAAAGTTTCACCAGGCATTGTGTTGTATACATAAAGACTTTTGTGTCATTTTAGATTTTTTTAGAAGATTATCATAGCTTATATTACTAAACTACTAAATAATATTATAAATTATATTATTAATTTACATTGCATTGTTATGTGGACAGATTAGAAACCAATAATCTTTTTAACATAAAATTAGGTCATGTTCAAATTAGTTAATTAAAGTACACTTTTGTAGAACATGTGTAGAACATGAAATCCAAACTAATTTCCTTTGACTGATCTATCTTTAGTAGTTAATTCTCATTTCCATACCCACATACTAAATAAAGCGCCTATTTGTATTATGTGCATAATCAAGTTGTTAGCGCATAAACTGAGATTCATGATCTGAAGTTACACAATCATGATCCTTAATGTCAAGAGCTTAGAGTAGTTTTTAGTTTAGTAATAGATATGAATTAGATGATTGTGATCACTATGAAATGTAACTATTATTTGATGTTAAGATGCAGTTCCATTTCTGGAATATGATCTGGTCTGTGTGTTAAAGATACATCATACTTGACATTCCAAAGAAACACTAACTAAGAAAAAGTCTTTATTTTTCGAAATGACTGTATCCAAGTTTAATTGAACTTTATATGCATGAACAGGATACGATTTTAATCTGTCATAGCAAAAGAGATTTCTAATAAAGTTTTTTTGAAGACTTGAAAATTTGTATGAAATGTTAATTTGAGCGAACATAATCTTAAAAACTTAGATGAGTAATAAGACCAAATAATATAGTTCTGTAGTTACTATGCTATTAATTTCGACAACTCAACAACTTTGATTGTGTTACATTGTCATGGAGATGAATTTTTCAAACAAACAAACAAATAAGAAAATTGTTTGGAAAGCGAGTTGCACTTTGGATGCTGGTCGTCTTTTATGACTGGCAATCATGACCCTATTTATTTGGGATTGATGCCATATAGTCTTCAAAGAGGTGTAATAATGCACACACATTAAAGTACACTGTGGCATAATATAAAGTACATGGTACTTATATTATAGGCAAGCCTACTGTCATCAACTAAGCACAAATCCAGACTCCATAGCTGATATCTAGGAATCCCAACCCAATGAAACTTTCCCCGACCTGGGAATTGAACCTAGGAACTTATGTTAATTAACAATGTTGTCAACTTTCATTTATTAGATAATTTATTTTAAGGTATTTTTATTTATTTTTAGCTGATGTTAGTTTAAGTTTATATAAATGTAGTTGTTTAATAAAAATATTTTTTTATTATTTTTAGCTCCGAGATCTGAGAGCGGTGGGAAATAAGTTTTACCATGTATTAATCCCTAGAGAGAAGTCTAGCTTATTAAAAGAATGTGAGTAGTTTTAAATGTCCTTAAATAATAGTAAATAGATTTAACTAAACATTTTGTAGTTTAATCTGGATTTCTTGAGTAATATCTACAAATAGAAATGGTTTTTGTTTTTAAATACAACTCAAAAACTATAAAATGCTCATGAAAAAATTCAATGTTATTAGTTTTTAATTTTCAGATTGTTATCAATTCTATCAGTGTTATCAGGAATGAAAAATTAGTATTTTCCATTTAACAAGCATGTATTACTTCAATTAATCTTCAATGCCATCATGGATACTTTTTATTTTCTCCATTGTTTAGATCTTGTACCTTAGTCAGCCATGGATATTTATATCAATTACCTAAGTATCAGAATATTTACTTACAGCATATTCATCAATAAATGTAGTATTGTATAATTAAGCCCTGATAAAAAAAAAGATTTAATAAAAAAATCTCTTCTTTATTCTTTATCTCTGATCTTATCCGACGTTTTTTCTGAACTATGGTAAGGCAGGCTTGGTCTGTACATAACTGAGGCAGCGCAAATCGCATTAGATGCCGCTGCTCCCTCATCCCTTAACCAAGTGTCGAGGGAACAATGGGGTGATTTTATTAAGTCAACTCTGAAACTTCCACAACAAACATACACATCGACAAAAACAAGGGTTTGCTCAGTAACATTTGTAGGAACTACGCATAGCTATCGGACCTCCTCAACTCAGCTGGGTGTCGCAATAACGCTTGCAAGATTGGTTGTTCGGTTTCGGATGTCCAAGATTTTTACAATTCATCAAAATAGGTTCAGCTGTTGTTTTGACGTGAAAACGGAATATACATTTTAGCATTTATAATATTAGTAGGAAATATAATATCTCCTATATTTTCCAGGGGATCTGTGGGGCCCTCTTCTGCTGTGCACCCTGATGGCCACAATCCTCCAAGGCACGGAAGCAGCCGACAACACCAATGATGGTGGCCCGGAGTTTGCCGAAGTATTTGTACTAGTTTGGATAGGGGCTGCCGTTGTCACAATCAACTCTAAACTGCTTGGTGGAAATATGTGAGTTTGCTTTAATAATTAATAGTTGTCCCCTGCGGTTTTAACCCCACTGCTATGTTATAATAATAATAATTTATTTATTTCACACCATTGATCCATATTGTTCTAGTAACATCTTAACCTATTGTTAGTACATAACAAAAAAGGAAAATAGCACATATAAATTAATTGGCAACATGTACGTCAGTACGCACATGCCTACCTGCCCAGTGCCTAATTATTTACTAATAATAGCCTATCTATAGTCTTCCTTGATAAATGGACAATCCAACACGAAAATATTTTTTGTAAGCTCAACCAAACAAAGAAACTCTTCAGTTTTATAATATTAGTATAGACTAAATTAAATTCTATAATTTGATGGATCATACATGTCATGTGGATTTTGATGGTCTTTTCAGTTCGCCCCCGCACTTGCAGGTTTAGTTCCATATCTCGGCGCCCTAGGTAGTTGATACCAGGTGGCCTATCATAACAAAGCCAGAGTAACTACTCTGAACCACTTCTCTGTCCTCCTCTTCTTCTCTACCCAGTGAGTGAACGAGTTGGCGCTATACGATTTGTAAAGCTCTGTCTCTATCCCTCACCGTAACTACTCTGGCTTTTAGACGTCATGGTAAGCCACCTATTGACAAAAAAGCACGAAGCGAAATGTATTTCAGTATTTTTTTATTGTCTAGCAGTTTCGTTTTGTTGATTATTTCATAATGTCTGCATCTCTTCTCAAATGGCCGACTACATTCAAGTGGGCGTAATCGTCTTATAAACTCTTAGTATTTTTTTACGAAATATGCAGAAAATGCCATGTATTAAGATTATTTTATGGCAGTCATTTTCAATTCTATTGAATTAAAATGGTATTCATTACAACAAGACTTTGAATACTCTATTAACAAATGTCTGGCTTGCAAGTTGTGTAAACATGTTGATCACTCGCAGTTATTCAATTTTGTAGCAAATCAATAAAACATTATTGCAGTGCTAGTAAGTAATGATGATTCAAAATGAATTATTCGATCTTTCTAATTAATTTGAGAGGTGTACCGGTAAGTATTCCATTCCAAAAGGGACTCTATGGCTACTACTGAAGAATAGGAATACAAAAAACAAATGTCTGTATACTTTTGATTGAATAACCACTAAAAAAATTTCATATAGTCGATTCAAAATTATCTTCGATTGATGACAGAGGAATTGAACCCCTATCTCATTGTGTTACAGATCATTTTTCCAGTCAGTATGCGTGCTGGGCTACTGCATGTTCCCCATAGCACTGTCGCTGGTGCTATGTCGTGTGATACTGTTCAGCACGCAGACCACCTTCTTGTTCTTCCTCAGGCTGGTCATATCCATGGTTGGATTCATGTGGGCCACGTTTGGTAAGTTTATCATTTTTCTTCTTAATTTTTTTTAATGCTCGTTTGTAATGGACTAATTTAGGCTAAGTACTGGGTTAGTTTTTAATAGCGAAATAAATTGATTTCGATTTTTTAATACTATCAAAGATCATTAAAAGAGTTTCTCGGGGAAATAAAAACTTGACAGGTATCGATTATGGCGATTTTCAAGTGTTTCTTTCCTATTAAGTAAATTTAATGCAAAACCTTTTAACGCCATTTTCATAGGACAAAACTAGCTTGTCTTTTTGGATCATCAGTTCTGGAGATTACCCTTTATTTTTGTGTGGTAAAATCATCAAAACGCTTCATCCTGCCTTGGGTGGAACAAAGCACTGTCAGACTCTTATTATGAGGTACGCTATTCTTTCGGTTACCCTTTGCGTTTCAAGATCACGATATCCTACCTAAACAGTCCTAGGGCCAAGAGAGATATACCCCCAACATTCATACACGCCTGGTCGACGGCGCGTTGTGTTCCACGCGCGCCTCAATGAGCATCAGCAGATGACGGGGCCCCCCTATAGAGAGCCATAGCCTTGCCAGGGTTGCGGGACATACGTATACCGCGACTCCGGTACACAAAGGGCTACCGAAGAACACCGTGGATTTTAATCAGTACAAGTCTGACAGTACCTCCCGTCCGTGCCCGGGGTGGGAGGACTCATTTGATGATTTTGCCACGAAAATAAAAAAGAAAAAAATAACATTCATACAAAGTTTACCTGTATAATATTAGTATAGATTTACATCGCCACAAGAAAAGAGTAAATCAACTTTTTATGTATTTTCAGCCGCGACAAAGTTCCTCGGAGACAGCCAACCCGAAGGCAAGAAGGCCCTTGCAGTGTACCCCATCTGCCTGTTCTACTTCATACTGTCTTGGCTCGTCGTGTCGCACAGTAACGTCTAGGCATTTACAAGTGATATACAGACTATTTAGTGTTATTAATTATTGTGAATAAATGTTTAATTAAGTGGATCACTTTAGACTGTAATGGCTCATCACAAATCATTAAACGCGTTACATTTAACACTGGGAGCCCACCATGAAGTCTTAGAGTAGTTCCACTGTGGAAACGAGATGGCGCTAGACGACTTGTATAGCTCTGTCTCTTTCCCACAGCTATAAGAAGTCATGGTAGGCACCCTGAAACTGTTTATCCTCTTCAAGAAGATGTTTTAAAATGTTTTAAAATGTTTTAAGCGCTAAACGTGTTTAGTGAGTTGTGGTGCAAGCAGACTTAAATGTATTTATTCAAAGGATAATAAATTACGGAATGACGTCATCAATGTTGATAATGTTCGGTTCTTTTGGATACACTTACGCGTATATTACAGTATATGGCACAATGTAAACATTCCAGTTTTAGAAGCGTTGACTTGAGTCAGTACTTTTTATTAAGATTGTAGATTACCGTTTTTGTATATATTATCAATTAAAAAAATATTTTCCGTCTCATGAAATTTTTATTTGGAATCCTTAAAAACATCAATATGTATCTAAAAATACAAGGATGACACAAATTCGAGACATTTCAGTGCGTGTGTTGCCACTACAGCAGACTGGCATGTACACCATCTAGACTAGTACAATATTATAAACACTTTATGTATCACATTATTTACATATCAGAGATTTTCATGTTAGACATTTTAGGTTTCGGTACGTCGAAGTAAGAAGTTAAATTTCACATTGAGAAAAAACATTTTAATTACAAATGTGCACACTAAAATCGATTGATATCTGTGTTCAATTCTACAAAACACATAAATGATAGTAGAATGGTCATTGTTTCACTATTACATAGCCGAACAACAAAATGCGTGGAATCACTACTACTTAGTAAAGTTGTGCACTAATCTCATTACTTACGTATGTTCAAATATAATCATTACATAGCCTTACAAACAAATTATCACTATTCTATCACATAAATAACTTGTTACACTAGATGGCATGCAACGTTACGCTACACGATACGTTTAGAGCTACACTAGGCGAATGTGAGATTATGAAAAGGGCGCGCACCGCCCGTTATATATGAAAACTCTTTAACATCCAATTATTTCCAAATAATTTCAGGATCTCATGAGTATAATTTAGACAAATAATTTTATAAATACTATTCAGTCAATTTTGCTAAATTATGATCTCAGTGTATAATTTTAAATAAGCTCAGTTTGATACTTTATGATTTTTATGTCAGAAATGTGTAAGAATGTGTTTTTTTTTTCCAAAATTAAACGATTAGGAACGATTTAGTTATAAATACTGACTAATTCTGTTATTGTTGTAATTATGATCAAGAAATATGTTCATACATGAACTTCAGATTAATCAATATATTGTAAGAAAAACTTCAATACACATTTGAAGTACATTTGGCAAGATATAGGATTCATATGAACAATTTTTGTCGCAAATCAAATTCAAACGATAAAATTTTGAATTAAAGTTTTCCTAAACGGAGTAATGAAGGTCCAGCTTAGCTATTTCAAAATAGTATTATAATATTGGAATAAATCATTGAATGATTATTATGAGAAATAATAACTATCTATGGAATTAAATAACACGACACTTAAGTATTACACTGATAGGATTAACGACATTGATATACTAACGTACTAGATGCGCTACGTGCAAGAGTAAGGTAGAACTTTTTACAACAATTGAGAAGTTCTGTAAAAGTGCATTATATGGCGTGTCAATAGCTAAGATCTATTCTGACCAATGAGGTCAAGGTATTTTGATAAATAAAATTACAGTATCAAGCAATGACAGTGCTTGGGACAAGCTACACTAGCGCCACCTGTTTCACAGTTACCCTTCCCATTCATCTACGTACCGTTTCTAGTACGTCAGTATACAGACATAGATTCAGTTTAACTAGACTCTGATCCGCTGGACGTCTTGTCAGGCGTGCGGGGAGGGGTGTGTCGCGGGGAGGTCTTGGCAGGCATCTGGTACGACATGTGCATCTGCATGGTCTCGCGCGCCTTCCTAGCGCTCTTGTAGGTGAGGGAGTTGGCGCGCGGCTTGCGGCGCGAGAAGTGTCGCTCCACCCACTTGAGCATGGCCAGCACTGAGTCTGTGGACGACAGCCGCCGCTCTGCTGATGTCTTCGTGATTGTCGATGATGCGATGCGGAATGTAGCTGCCATACCTTTCAGGGCCTAGAAGATAAGTATAGCTTTTTAGGGAAGGACCGCGATGCATATTTTGTATAGACGAATCGATTTTCAAATATATTACAAAAGTAGAAGGTTCATGTTTGACTGACTGTCTGAAAATAGTTAAGGTTTTCTGGACAGTGGGTAGGTACTTACCAACATGGCGTCTTCATCAGTGACGTCATCACCAGCGTAGATAATCCTAATCCTTTCGCTCCAGTCCAAACCGAAAGCTGTCCTCAAGATGTAGATAGATGCGCGACCTGCAAACGAAGATATTATCAGATTATTCAAGGTACAACTAGGTTTTTTAATCAATGGATCCTATAGTGTTACCTCTGCTGGGTCAAAAATTATATATACTATCACTAATTCTCTCGGGTCTTTGTTTAAAAGTAGGTAAACATGAGGTACAATTTTTCATAGATTTCTAATGAATTTTCTAATGTGAAATTTTGAAAATCCAATACCACTGCCTATCATGGGAATGGAACCTGGAGACCTCTTACTCAGTGGTCTCGTTTACTAACGCTATACCAACGATGCAGTTGCACTTCGTCTGCTAGAAGCAAAATAGAATGCCATAAACAACATACCTTTGTCCCATTCAACAGGTGGACGAGCTTCTAGCGCACAGTGCGCCGGCGCAGGAGTGAAGCCTGATTCCGTGATGAGCTTCCTCGCTTGTTCGGCCAGCGCAGCACGCTTTGCCACCGGCGTCTCTCTGTAGTGGAAGGTCAGCAGAGCACCCTTGTTCTCCACCCATGCACCATCCTTGCAAACCTTGGAGGATTAAAGAAAGGTGAGTTATTTTATGGGTATTTTTTTCATGGGGCAATCCCACTACTCTATTTGCAAACCACTGCAACTTCTGAAAGCCAGAATCAACAGTGGCGATCACCAGAAATGCGCCGAGACAATGAAGCTCGATGTTTCCCGGAGAACGTATAAGTAGTTATGATTGAATGTTTAGATCTAGTGTTCAATCCAAGTTGACGAGTTTCGGTAACCCTTCTTTTTTGTTTGGGTTGGGCAACCTACAAATGACTCCTCTCGCTCTGGCAAAATATACCCTCTTCGCTCCATTGCCCATTGCTTTCCAAGGTGGAAAATTCACCTAAATTATAGAAGTTAAAGAGATTTTTCCTCACCTGTTCCTGCAACGCCTTGAGTAGTTTGACGACGGCATCCTGCAGTTCCATGGGCATGGGGTGGACGAACTTGCTTCCATCAGGGTGTAAGATCTCCAAGCCGTGGTTACCAGCGTATGTGATACCTTCGATGCCCACCTGGAGGAAAAATATTCATTTGTTACTAAAGGATTGTCCGGATAGATAAACCGATGCCCTTAACAAGAGTGGTGAGGCTTATATGGGGAAAGTGAACAGAATGTTGTGGCACAGGCTTGGGGAGGTCTATTATCTTCCATATTATCGTACTGCGGGGAATGCCTCGTAGGTCTACTGGTCGTATAGTAGTTGCACTGCTGAACAAGAGGTCCCGGGGTCGATTCTTAGATCGTGGAAAATGAAATAGGGTTTTCTCATCATATCCTCCGAACTCTTCAATAGCAATTACGGAGTTTTGATTTGGGAGTTTGGATTTGTGTCTGGTGGGGTTTTATAAATAACCGGTGAGATGTGTACTATTGGGTACATTTTGATATTACCGTCGTAGCATCTCGCGGTATCTATAAACTTTCGGAGAGATGAAATACTTTACAACATTGAAAGCAAAAGTACGTATCTATTTAAGATTATATCCTAAATGGGTGAAAAAGTATCACGACTAACCTACTTTGAACATTCAGGTGATTCAGGTCAATTAGCATACCTAGCATGCGTACGGTTTACACTTGTAGCTACGTAGTAGGTAGTAACGGTCGAACATGGTTTATGGGAAATCAATAATGGTGACGCGTATTATGGGGGTATCATTTAAAAAAGAAGGCGCTTCACAAACTAATACTACTCACGTGGTTTCTCTTTTTACAGTTTCCAAAATTGTAGCAAAAGGTAAAACAATATAACCTAGAAATAAACATAAGTACTTGTTGGCAGTAAGGACTATCACAAGGTCGTTAGCAATAGTTAGTTGCATGCACTTGTAATATATATAGATAGCAATTTTCATAAGCCTGTAAACTTGCATTACGTAGGAACACAGTGCATGTTTGCAACAGAATCACATTAGCAAACATGGATGAAAAAGATGGAGGCCATACAAACATTACGTAATAGAAATACAAATGACACACAAGTACCCGCGGGTTCATAACCCGGTTGTAATAACATTATCAAGGGTGCTAGGTAGGTATTACGACGGACAATATAAATATTTTTGTTTTATACAATGATAATGGCAGTCAAAGTTCACCATGATATCAAAGACCTTGTTATTTATTTGCAAAGCCACCAGATAGTTTCAATGAACGTTCTTCTAGGCACAGCTGTTTACGATAGATACTTTTAAAGTGCACAGAATGTTTGAAACGTGAATAAACACTTGGTTATCTTATTATCAACCCCCTTTGAAGCCTTTACTACACGTCATTGGCAGAGTAGTCGAATCGACTCTATTGAAAAAGAAGAAAGAATAAAACTCCTTAGAAATCGGAGTGGCCTCGTCCAAATTAATTTTTTTGGCAAGTATGTCTACTGCTACACACAAAACCGCATGAGTCGCACAATAAGTGTTCTTCTCGAAAACTGAGCTGATGCATGACAAAATGGACATCGAAATTAAGACCTTTGAACGTAGCCAAATGTTAAAAAATATGTATGTATCGTTTACCTATCAACTCATTAATATCTACTACAGTGGCAGTGTGATCAAAGCGGCAGGTCTTCAGATCAAAAGTTATCTTTATATTCTTTAATATTTTCCACCATCCGGAGATCCGATATGCAGAATGTTCTAAGAATTCTGATAACCTTTAAAATTCTTGTTACTCCAGTTATTTTTCGCCGTATGTCTTAACAACGTGAGTAACTGTATATCAGTGTCAACTTGGGTTTTTTATGTAATTTTCAGTTATCAAATAAATGGGATTATAAACAACAGAAAGAAAAGATAATCCGAATATTATAACATCTTCGTACCGATGCGCGACGGAACACAATAATACTGTTTGGCGCCGTTCATATGTAGTTAAGCTTAAGTTAGTCTTGGTGTCTCCATAAACTTGGACTTTGTACCTCAAACTTCACTAAATTATGTGATGCGAACCTAACTAAGGTCGAGCCCATGTGACAGTCATCAGTTAACTCGAGACAAAATAAGCCAAGAAAGGGACTGCCAGTTTTTGTCCCATCATTGCAATAATTTCAAGATTTTGTCCCATAATTGCAATACTTTCAAGCCTAAAACTAAGTAACAAAATGACACTCACCATATTTTTAACATTGTCGACATTTCTGCCAGAGATGATGGCGATGTAGACATCAGACATATTGGAGAGTCTCTGTAGCGTATGCTTGGTTTCCAAAGGTAGGGTCGCCAGGTCAGGGTGCGGTGCAATGGGGGCCAGGGTACCGTCGTAGTCCAGGAGTAGAGCCAGCTTCTGTGTGTAGCCGATGTATCTGGTGCAAAGAACATGAGACTTAGTAAGAAAATTGAGGGGTTCCATAATGGAAATGGGTCCATAAATGCCAGGAATAACTGTCACATAAGGTGCAAGAATGTGGGTGGAGGGAGCTGAATTAGAATCGTCGAATTGTGGGACGGTGTGTACGGAGATTACGACGTCTACATCAATTTTAAATTCCTACGATAATGCGGTCACGTACGTGTCATCGATAGGCGAAATTCAGCTCAATCTTCGGAACAAATTGTGCCAGCTTGTGCTGCCATCTTTTTTGGTGATTAGTTTAATCTTAATTTTGTAACTCACTTGGATAAGTATTCGTCGAAGTCATCAATGGTGACTGGCTGCATGGAGGTAGCTCCAATATCATCCGCTTCCTCCTCCAGCGAGTCCATAGCTTTCAAGAATGCCTTCATCCAGCTGTCGACGTCATTAAGCTGTTCACGTCTTCTCAAGTGGTTCATACGCACTGTGCGCTCATCTTCTGGCATAATTAGGGCCCTGAAACGAAATTTCACAGTAAATTTAGATATTTTCATTTACGTTTTTTGATAAACCATAGATTTTTGCACTTTGGATCAGTCCCAAGGCCATAGTAACAGTTTGAATTAGTTAACCGTTACGATTCTGTTTTTAAGACTCGATCGACAACCCTGGAGTCAATGACTATGATAACCATTGACCGAAGAGAAATAAACCGTTTAATAATAAGTTAATAAGCGTCATATTTCATATATAGCAACGCAATTGTAGTTACAATTGACGTCATAAAGTTCTTAACGATAACATTTGCTGTAGGTAGAGACTTGCTAGGAGTATCGTATGTACCCGCAATAAATAGGCCACGCACTTCTTTGTATTACAGTGCTATCACTTAACAAGTGAAGGATTATGTCACAGGAAAAACCAAGTCTTAGACCTGATGTGATAAAAACTAAGTGATATTCACCTATGAGTAACTTCAGCAGCATCATCCAACTCGTAGGGATTGCAGATGAGAGCCTCGTGCATCATTTCTCCAGCCCCAGCGAATGGTGATACGATCAGAACCCCAGGTGGTTTGTTGATCTGGCAAGCTACGAATTCCTTAGCGACGAGATTCATGCCATCTCGCAGAGGTGTGACTAGAGCAACTGCTGCGTCGCGGTAGAAGGCTGCTAGCTCGTCCTGACCGACGCACCCATAAATGTATCTGGAAAATATTAGGACAAATTATCATAATGGTTTATGAGCTCTTGTATAACGGTTTGACCTGAAATTGGCTCATAAAATCCAAGTGGATTAATATCTTCAGAAACTCACCTAATAGGTGACCAGTTCGGCGTAGTAAATCTTCCGTTTATCCTACCAACTAGTTGATCCATCTCTTCCTTCAAGTCTTGGTACTCTTTGACGTCCGTTCTGGAAGGAACTGAGATCTGCAGTAGTACAACTTTCTCAATGTGTTCAGGGTATCTCTCCAGTAGCCTCTCGAAGGCTTTCAGTCTATGTACTAATCCTTTGGTATAATCCAGTCTGTCGACTCCTAATATTACTTGTTGGTTAGTAGAGAGCACTGGTTTAGCGTTTTGCGCCAGCTGCACGAATCTGTCGAAGGGTACACCGATCGGCAGAGGTCGGACACAGATGGTGCGGCCTCCTAACTCAACTAGAAGATTCTTTCTGTCCACTCGGCAACCTAAGTTTCTTTGGCAACAATCTATGAAGTTCAGACAGTAGTCTGTGATGTGGAATCCGACCATGTCACAACCTGGGGACATACAAACAATCTTGGTTATCATAATGTTCCTTCCAACAAATGGAGCTCCTTAAAACTTAGTAGCAGTACGGCACTTACCAAGAATGCCCTGCAGTACTTCATCAGACCATGGGAACAGTCTGAAAATGTCCCATGGCGGGAAAGGAATGTGCAAGAAGAATGCCAGTTTGCATTTTATGTCATCTTCCTCAACTCGCTGAAAGAAAACATACGATAATTAGATACTTCACTCTTTCACATCTGAAGAATTTGGAAACCATTTGGTTGTTGACATACCTGTCTAATCCAGTTAGCAGCTAACATAAGATGGTAATCATGGACCCACACAATTGGCGGAGAGTTTCCATTCTTGCCCTTCTGTTGTTTGAGTAGATGCAAGGCATGTATCGTCTTATCTGCGAACTCTTCATTGCACTTGATGTACGCCTTCCAGTGGTCGGCGATGAAGGTGGCGCGGTCGGGCATGGAGTGGAAAAGCGGCCAGAAGGTGCCGTTGCAGCAACCATTGTAGTAACTGTCGAAGAGTTTCGGTTCTGCGTAGATTGGGACTATCTGGAATGAAGAAATATGGTTATTATTTTATTTTTGACTAGTTTTGCTTTCAATCTCGCTGGTCCTCTTTCTTAATAGCCTATGTCCAATTCCAGGATCCCATCTCTGTATCTATATTCATCGAAATCAGTTCTCTGGTTCAGACGTGAAAGCTAAACGAACAACCAAAACTCCTATATAACAAACTTACATTTTGTCACGAGTGGTATGTTTCTGTTGTTAAAGATTTCTATGTTTTTCAATAACGTTCGTAGATAACAATTATTTCTTGCAGTATCAAGAATTAAACCAGTCATCGTTAATTGCATTGTCTATTTTATAACACACTTCAATCAAATTATGTTGACATAATGTCATACCGTAAGCCTTTTATGATGTAGTTATTTACTATTTACTTAACGCAATAAAATATATTTAATAGTCGGCTTAGTAGATACCTGCGGTCACATTCATCTGTTATCTGATAAGTGATAACTCAGTATTATCAGATGTTTGATTGGAAAATAACGAAGAGCCTTTACTTCCTGAAAAAATCCCTTGATTGTGGAAAATTGGTATAACTCAACTTTTAGAAGTAAGTATCTACATTTATACGGATTAGCGGTCCGTCCCGGCTTCGCACGGATGGAACTCCTTTAAAACCCGGTCCCGGTGGTAACAAACACAACAAAAAAAGAATTATCCGAATCGGTCTAGCCGTTTTCGAGTTATGAGCTTAGCAGCATATTTTGCAATCCATTTTTATATTATAGAAGATAATTATAAATACGTGAATCAAAATTTTGACCCCTTTTTAAGAAAATAACGCTGAGTGAGGAGAACTATACTCACTATAAACTTTAACAGTGTCGTTCATACTTGAGAGACACATTTAAAGTTTAAATCTAAGGAGGAGGGCAGTTATGTTTATGCAAGTGATATTTGAATAGAATATGGTTAAATTTCTACCAAATGTATCTTTAGAGTACCTATTTCATTACAGTGAGTGTGTAGGTATAGGTGTAATATAGGTACTCTCATACATGCGATATTTTAACTGTTTCTTGTAGTTTATAGCTGAAATAATTACAATTAATTGCATTGTTACGTGATCGGTGAACACTGATATTGCTTGTTATAATTGTTGTAACAAGTACCTCAGATACGTGAGTGTGTATAAAAAATTTGAACAACTTTCAGTTGAACAACTTTCAAAAATTAAAGCGTAGCATCAATCTCGATCAGATTCGGTTTTTCAGATCCATTTGTTGCCACGGACACACAAAACATACAGACAGACACATCAACCTTTACTGTTTAAAGTCTCCCTCTTTTTGAGAAAGGGGGGTTTAAAAATGAGTCAAAAGTATGGAGAGGTGTGTGTTTGTGCTCGTCAGTAAGAAGGTACAGTGGGGAACAAATTGGCAAAGTATTTGCACAGTGGAACATGACGGTCACGCGTGGTGCAAGGTCGGGGCGGGCGGCGTGATTCACTTCTGTGTGCAACTGTTTTTATTATTCTTCAGAATCGTGAAATTTTTACTATCTTTAGAAAAAAACATAAAGTTGCTTTTACCTAATTTTAACCTATGACGACGTAAAGAGGGATATTACAAGTTTGAGTTTTGACGCGTCTGTCATCTGTCTGTCTGTCTGTGGCATCGTAGCTTCTAAACGAATGAACCACTTTTTTTGGTCATCAGCTTACTTGGCGAAAGAGTACCTATTAATAACTTTAATAAATCTAATGATTTTATATTTGGTATTCTGTTACTTCGGTGGTATGTTCATGCAAACGAAGGCAAGTTTATGTTTCTGATAAGTATCCTACTAATATTATAAACGTGAAAGTGTGTGGACGGATGTTTACTCTTTCACGCAAAAACTACTGAACGGATTTGGCTGAAATTTGGTACACAGATAGTTTATAACCTGGATTAACACAAAGGATAGTTTTTATCCCGATTTTATGTTCCCGTGGGATAATTTTGGAGTTGTAGCGGGTTAAGTCGCTGGCAACAGCTAGTTTAATAATACAGTAAGGGAAGCATCTCTACAGATGTAAATAGCCAGCCGTAACTTGAGGAGATAGCAGACATTTGAATTTTTATGGTGCATTAAGAGTTTATGTAGCGAGCGTCACATTAATGTTTACCTACTGTGTTGTATCTATGTCATTCAAAGCAGTTCAAGGTGTAATAAACTTGACGTAAAAATACGACGGTTTTGCACTCGAAAATATAAGCATTTTACTATAAAAATGTAAATTATAGCGATAATAGTGTGGCCTCAGCATAAAATATAAAAATTATTCAATTTCAGTTTTGGGAGTGTTCGGCACCGAAATCTTATTAAAAAAAAATGTTTTCTAAATGGAAATCTCTGTTTCGATGGAAGATTTATCCATTTTACTACAAAAAAGTTGTCACTTGTCTAATTAAACTGTCACGGTCAAAACGACACTTCACATTGAAATAAGGTTCGTTTTGCAGTGACACTTTTTGTGGATAACTGTTCAACAGCTGTTTACGTTTTTGTAGTACGACGGTGTAAGTCCAATTTAACCTTAAAACTAAAACGTTATATACCTTATACCTTGTGTTATGTTATGTTTATTTAATCGTTTTTCGTTAATTTGATGCGCAGTACTTCCCACGTCCAATTTATCCGAACAATTGATATTGATGTGATTTATGATTTCTAAATATAGTATTGATACATGGCATGGCTATTCGTTTAAACTAAGGTTATTTAAGGTAAACAGAGCTGGTTGTTTATAAAAAAGTGTGAGCTAGTAGTTTGTATTTTGACTACAATGTGATTTATTATCCTCCAAAAATCGTAAGATAAACAACTCGTTATTCCATTTTTAGACAAAAAAAAAACAGTCCGTAAGCTGAAAACTAAATCAACGGATATTATTCAATCTGCTCGGACCAACAAAAATGGGTAATTTCTGAATTCAGTTGCTATTTTCTTTTGACTAAGTTTCCAAAATATTCGCAGGAAGAAACTAATTATTACTTGAATGTGTGAAAAAATCGCAGCATATATCGTACCTTCTCAGAAAGTAAGCCAGCTGTAGGGGTCTTGTCGTTGGGGTCTGACTCCGGGATCTTCTCGTTGGGGTCGTCCAAGTGTATGCCCGGCCATCCCACCCAGATACCGCCACCCCTGATCACCACGGGGGCAACAGCCGTGACCAACCCACCGGCGCTGTGGACAAACAATAGTTTTATGTAAAAGTCTATTTTGTGGATAAGTAATGGACATCGGTCTGAAATTCATGAGCATTTTCATAAATTCTATAGGCAAGGTTCATGAAATTTAAGTTTATGTAAAATCTGGACGTTTGATATAATCGACTGGATAGCAAAACATGATAGTCAGTTCTTATTTTCAATTATATGACATGTTTTATTTAATTTTTTCAACGCCATAGCTTAAGAAAGTGTTGATCATAAGTAAAAGTGTATCGTTCCAACTACAAAAAATTTAAACATCTGGTTGAACACTTGTCTAAAAAAGAGTAACTGCAAAAATATTCTAATATAATTGGGTCAGTTATTGGCACTTCTGAAATATCAAAAGACAAGAAAATAATAATGGTATAAATTCTTTCTTAAATCTATGGTGTTGATCGTTACACAATAATACTATATCTATCTATCTTCTATCTATCTATGTTCTATAATATAAAAATGAATCGCAAAATGTGTTGCTAATCTCACAACTCAAAAACGGCTGGACCGATTCGGATAATTAATATTTTGTTGTGTTTGTAACCATCGGGACCGGGTTTTAGAGGACATCCCCGTGCGAAGCCGGGACGGGCCGCTAGTATAGCATAAAAATATAAAACCTTCGTGAGTAGGTAAGAGCCAGTTTATATTAAAACAATAGAACCAGCCAGCCCTGACTATTCGTTCGGAAACACGCGGCCCCTATCTCCGCCAATGAATTCAATCAGCTGTATCCCGCGGCACTTGACACGTGATTCTTCAATTCTACCAACAATTGAAATAATCACGTTTTTCTGTTATAATTGCAGTTTAAACATAGATCATGGAAGGAAGTGTGGAAGACCCTATGCCCATCAGTGCGACAGTATAGGCCAGTGATCTTTTTGCTTAGGTAAGCACCGCAAAGTGACAAAATCTAGTCACATTGGTATACAAAGTGCTTGAATTCAAAACAAAATAGTTTTACCTACGTACTTGAAACTTGTCTGCAGGGTTGTTCAAGTTGCTTGCAATTTGCAACTTGTATAAAAGTTAATTTTTTTAACGGAAACGCGGCGTAAAATTATTCTGCATGTAGGGTTGGAACGCTTGTAACCCAACCCTCATGAATGGTAGACAAAAGCATAATTTAGTTGTAAAAAAAAAGTGAAAAAGATTGATAAATATAGAAAATGTTATAATATTGTAGATAATATATAATCAAACTATGTAAGTAGATTCATAGGCCGCTGTCCGTTAAGAGATTTTAATAGATATAAGTAGCCTTGTGTTGTTTCTCGATTTATTTTCTTTTACTAGTGAACTAACCCGTGTAATCAAACAATCACTATTTTATTGTTATGTAAAGCATTGTAATGAATGTGATTATTATTTAGGTATATAAACGTAAAAAAAACTGATAAGTGAACTTATTAATCTGAATGACTAATGGATCTTTATATCGATTGAAATAACTTTAGAGTTTGGGCGAGGAGAATATGTTGGTTAATAAAATTGCTCAAATTATTATTTTTCACAGTGTTTTTTAAATTTTCTTTGTGATTAATTTCGAAATTTTGAATTAACGCTTATAGCGGCATAGAATAAAAAAATATTTTGTGAAACTAATATCACGACAAATTAACGTTTTCATCAAATCATGAATGATACCATTAATGAGAAAGCTTTTAGCTTAGGTAAACTTAAATAAACATTCTATTAAATTAAATTAATTCACCTATGTACCACTGTTTGTACATGAAGTTTAAATAAATAATGTTTTCATTTGAGTAAAATTATTATTCAATTTCGCTCGGCAATCATTTTTGAGGACGAAAATTCATTATTGATTTTGCGTGTGTTTTGTAATCAAAATAATTTAAAGGAAAAATATTATGGTAATGATAACCAGACTGTGGAAGCATTTATTTATTTGTAGTATAGATTTAGTATATAATCGCTTTGCCCAAATATTATTGTTTTTAATCACGATAACGTGATTAACAACTATAATTTGATTAAATATTGCTTTGAATAATATAAATTAAATTGGTAAAGAATGATTATTGACAAGATATGTTTAATATCCCTATTTTCAGAGGTAAGTCGTAGTTCAACTTAAGTTATTCCGATGACATGCAGAAATATTGAAATTGATGTCAATTTATTCAATAAGTACTTACGTTTATTAGGATCTACACCTAAAGGAAAATATAGTAACTCAATATCTAGATATTATACCTATTTTAATCCCCGTAAGAAATAAAAACATGTCAAGTACAGAACTTTGAAACAGAAAATACAGAATGCCAAAAAAAAAAAGTATAATATACCTGACTATTCCAAAATAGTACAAGAAGTTATGTTTACTTACGATAATAAGCCAGTAAGTTTATTGTTGCGTGTTTTTTGAAATACTATACTGTAAGGCACTTAAATATATCAAGTCAAGGTTCAAACTCAAAGGACAAAAAGGACAAGGCACTGCGTAGACTTTCGTAGTAATAACGTAGCAATGCTACGCTTTTGGTGCTACGTTGCTACGCACGAATCGAACTAGCCTAAATTGAATTTTAATCTTTATTCTTAGTATTTATTCTTTTTCTTTCATAAATAACAGCTAGATTAGGTTCAGATAGTGCACATTATTATCATTTTCAAAAGCAATGCCATAAGAGTGGTTTTTCAGTAACACTTTTTGTGGTATGACGAATAGCAAAATCAAGAAATGAAAAGTTCGATTTTTGTTAAAAAATATTGTCAACAAGTGTGACACGATGATACTTGAAATGTGTATCTTATTATTAAGTAAATAAAGTTACATTTTGAGTCGCGCTATTGAAATTTGCAGCGTCGCGTCGCGTTTCAAATAATAACTACAAACATTTTACTAGTACGTTTGATTTGTTTGATTGAACGACAGTAACAAGCAAGGAGCCGCAATAATATCATATATAGGTTATCATATCTTACATATTATGTGTATATGTGTTAGTTTAATTTTAACTTTGACACGCGTCTTGCAGGATCGTATTGATTGTTGCTATCTGGAGACCTAATTAAACTATCTGCGTCGATATTAATTTTAATATCGCAGAAGTGTTGTGGACATGTTATACGCAGTAAGAAATTAATTTTCTATGAAATATTGCGACTGAATAAATGATGTTTTTGGAATTCACGAAGCTTGCATATTTCTTAAGATACTTATATTATACTTATATATACTTATATGTATACGAGATAATCACTTCCATACTACTATATATATTTATACTTTTATATTATAAATCTAGTATTATAAAATAGAAAAATCGGGGAGCTGGAAGACGGTCACTGCTGAATATAGGTCTCCCCCTTAGACCGCCACGCCGAACGATAAGTGATTAAGCAACTTTGTTTTAACAAACAAAGTTGCTTAATCACTTGTCGTTCTTAATCACGCCTAAATGGCTGAATGGATCCGGGTAAAATTTGGCATAGGGATAGATAAGTCTTGAATAACTTATAGGCTAACTTTTATCCTGGTTTCGTTTTTATCGATTACGTTCTGGTAAAATATTTTTCAACTAAAACTTGGGCAAAGTCATTGGTAAAAGCTAGTCAACGATAACCTTAAAAAAATGCGTGATTGATTAATTGGGTCATTGGATTATCATCGGAAGCACAAGCGAAGTCTGTCCGAGAGATATTCTCTTAAGGTCATACAGGTATATGCCCCGACGTCGACTGGACATTCGGATGATGTGGTTGATGCCATGTATGAGGATATATCCGAAGCCATGCATCGCAAAACCAAGACCCACTTCACCGTTGTCATGGGTGACTTCAACGCCAAAGTAGGAGTACAGCAACGCGACGAATCGTGTGTCGGACCGCACGGCTTTGGAACCAGGAACCACAGGGGGCAAATGCTGGTCAACTTTCTGAGCATGGAGGGGCTCTTCTGCATGAATAGTTTCTTCCAGAAGAAACCCCAGAGAAAGTGGACTTGGCTAAGCCCCGACGGTAGGACGAAGAACGAGATAGACTTCATAATGACGGACAAGAAGCATATATTTAGGGATGTCTCTGTGGTGAACAGGTTCAACACCGGCAGTGACCACCGACTAGTAAGAGGCACCCTAAATATCAATTTTAGGCTTGAGAGAAGCCGCATGATGAGGTCAGTTCTCCGTCCAACACTGGACCAGACCGGCCAAGGTTCCAAAGCCTTCCAATTGGAACTCCGAAATCGGTTTGCCGCTTTGGAAACTACAGAGGACCTGGACAAGGACCTAGAGAGCGTGATAGAAGTCATACGCGAAGTGGGAAATAGGCACTTTAAGGGGAAGGCAGCGTGCCATAGGTCTAAACTTTCGAGCGAGACTCTGGAACTGATGAAGCAACGACGAGAAAGGCCAGAGGAATCTTTGTCAGACACCCGATCCCTTCATAAGAAGATACGAAGTTTAGTGAGACGCGACCTACGTAAATTGAATACTCGCCTCATAGAGGAGGCGATTAAGCGCAATCGTGGGTCGAAGGTCTTCACTAAAGGACTCGGGAGGAGCCATCTGACAAAGTTGAAAACCTCGGATGGCAGAATTGTTACATCGGTTCCGGAGATTCTGGCCGAAATCGAAGTATTCTATGGCCAACTCTACGCCTCGCATTCCCCGCAGCCGCAGCCCGACGCAAATGACCAAAGAGCCACGCTTACACGCCACTACACAGACGATCTCCCAGACGTAGAAATGGATGAGATTGAGACGGCCCTTGGGCAGCTTAGTAATGGGAAGGCTCCCGGCGAAGACGGAATCACCTCAGAGCTGCTAAAAACTGCGGGCCAACCTGTGCTCGGAGAGCTTAAGAGGCTGTTCAACTCCGTCATAGCCAGTGGGACTACCCCGGAGGCGTGGAGCAGGGGCGTGGTCACATTGTTTTTCAAGAAAGGAGACAAAAATCTCCTCAAAAACTACAGACCAATCACGCTCCTGAGTCACGTCTACAAGCTGTTTTCGAGGGTCGTCTCAAATCGGCTTTCCGTTAGATTTGACGCTTTCCAGCCGCCGGAGCAGGCTGGGTTTCGCAAAGGCTATAGTACCGTAGACCACATACACACAGTGCGGCAGGTTATACAGAAGACAGAGGAGTATAACCAGCCGCTGTGTCTAGCTTTTGTGGACTACGAAAAAGCCTTTGATTCGGTCGAAACCTGGGCTGTTCTGGAATCCTTGCAGCGATGCCAAGTCGATTGGCGGTACATAAAGGTGCTAAGGAGCTTATATAGCATGGCGTCGATGTCGGTCCAAGTACAAAACCACCGAACAAAACCCATCCAGCTGCTAAGAGGTGTGAGACAGGGTGATGTTATATCCCCTAAACTGTTTACCAACGCGCTGGAGGATTTGTTCAAGACGCTGGACTGGAACGGACTGGGCATCAATGTCAACGGTGAATACCTAACGCACCTTCGTTTTGCCGACGACATAGTTATTATGGCGGAATCGCTGCAAGATCTGCAAAAAATGCTGAACAGTCTCAATGCTGCCTCGAGACGTGTGGGTCTTGGGATGAACCTGGACAAGACCAAGGTCATGTTCAATGACCATATCATCCCAGAACCAATTTCCGTCGAAGGCATAACACTCGAAGTTGTCCAAGAATACATCTACTTAGGACAGGTATTACAGCTAGGTAGAGACAACTTCGAGCGGGAAATTGCCAGAAGAGTGCAGCTTGGCTGGGCAGCATTTGGGAAAATGCGTCATATACTCACGTCGCCACTGCCGCAATGCCTGAAAAGCCGGGTGTTCAATCAGTGCGTCCTCCCAGTCCTAACCTACGGAGCCGAAACGTGGAACATGTCTGTCAAGCTGGCCCACCGACTTCATGTCACGCAGCGTGCTATGGAAAGGTCTATGCTTGGGGTCTCACTAAGGGATAAAATCCGGAATGAGGTCTTACGGCATAAGACCAAAGTTACAGACATTGTCCAAATCTGTAGCAAGCTGAAGTGGCAATGGGCTGGCCATGTCTGCCGCAGAACCGACGATAGGTGGAGTAGGAAGGTTCTCGAATGGAGACCGCGTGTAGGTAAACGTAGGGTGGGACGCCCCCCGGCAAGATGGACCGATGACCTGAAAAAGGTGGCTGGCAGTGGCTGGATGAAAAAAGCAGGAGATCGTGCGCTGTGGCGCTCCCTGGGAGAGGCCTATGTCCAGCAGTGGACTGCAATAGGCTGAAATGATGATGATGACAAGCGAAGTATGTTTGAATGTTGTGCCAAAGTGAAGATAAAATGATGATCCTAGTTTCAATCAATGTCATTTGATTTTGTTTTCGAGACCTCTAGCGGTATTGAGTTATGTTCGTTAGCCAATTCCACGTCTAAACCAATTATCATTATTATGTTTTGTATATATGTAAGGTGTCAGGTATACAAGTACGGGCATAAGGGTTCCTTGAGTCTCTGGAATTGTGATTCAGTTTAATTTATTACAAATCGATTATATCTCGAATTTATTATCAAGTTATAATATCACGTGAGCGAAGACGCGGAGAAAAGCTAGAATAACAAAAACCCATCCATACATCTTCATACAATTTCACTTTTATAATAGTATTTAGAAGTAAGATAGATATTGTTTATTATTTTGGCTGTTAATAATTATATTATTAAGAAGGAAGTAATCCGAAAAAAACATTATAAGCATCAATTAATAAGTATTAATTGATGCTTATAATGTTTTTTTCGGATAAATACACAAATATATCAAAAAGTTGTCGTTATATTTGTAAACTAGCAGTCCGCCTGTGACTTCGTTCGCGAGAATTTCGTATTTTCGTCTATGATTTTCAATTCACTTCCTTCACTTCATGTTCAATTAGTTGTTGATAGATAAGTATCTATCAACAACTAATTGAACATGAATCTAACTGCAACACTTTATCTATTAGTGAATTAAACAATCCATTTTCCTTATTGATTCAAACCGAGTGCATAGCAAACTAGTAAGCTAGTAGGATTCTAATTAACCCAAATACGTTAATCGTGTAAACTAAAGCAAATAGGAGCGAATATTATCAGTCTTATCACTAGCATATGACCGCGGCGTTGCCCACGTATAGTTCGATAATGATACTAAAGGGACATCATACCGGGATAAAAAATATCCTATATGTTAATCCAGGTTATAAACTATGCGCGTACCAGATTTTATCAAAATTCGTCAAGCGGTTTTTGAAAGAGTAACGTAAACATCCATATAATGTATCTTCACAAATTTTCGTATAATACAGTAGAAAGATTTATAAAAGTAGTAATAAACTAAATAAAAGTAGTAGGTAAGACTTATAAACTGATACTTTTGACTGGCCTGTTGGTCTAGTAGTTAGTGACCCTGACTGCTATGCCGGGGGTTGTGGGTTCGATTCCCACCCAGGACAAATGTTTGTGTGATGAGCATGATCATTTGTTCTGTGTCTGGGTGTAATTTATCTATAATATGTATGTATTTAGAAATATATAAGTATGTTTATCAGTTTTCTAGTACCCATAACACAAGCTCTGCTTAGCTTGGGACTAGATGGCTTTGTGTGATAGTTGTGGAATATTATTATTATTTATTTATTATTTATAAAAGTGGTAAGATTTATAACCGTAAAAAGACGTAAATAAGAGCGAATATATTATGTTATCATTATGTCAAATATTTTGATGAACTTAAACAACTGTATGTTATCAATGTTGCTTTATCACTTCACATTCAAAACTACAGTTTTTATTCTGTTTGACAACTTAAATAATCAGAGTTACGCTAAGCGGTATTGTGAATACCGCGACGAATCAATTAACGGTATAATGCTACCTCATACGACCTTGAAAATAAACATTCAAGTCCAAGGTTGCTTTCAATTGTACATAATATGACCACCATATATTGCACAATGTCACAAAGCCCACATATGACAACACGGTCAACTACAAAAGCACATCACAACAGATTCAACGCATCATTAAATCAGTCACAATAAGGTAAATTGAGCACAACAAATATACCTTTTCAATTAAGTCGCGTTATACCTAAGTTTGTGTTATGGAAATACACTGAGAACAGCTGACGGTAATATTATGTTCCATAAAAAAGCCGGCGAGTTTACAAACATGAGATCACGCAGTGTTCAACAAAATTGTTAACGGTAAACGGGCAAGTTACCATGCAGTTTGAGTTAAAACCGAGTCAAAAAAATGCATTTATTATAAAATCGACCGCAGCGTAGAAGCTTCCCGAATCGTACCGATATGTTCCGCGCACTCATCGAAACTCGGCTCTAGAAACCGTGCATTTTAATGAATGGTAAACACAACATCAATATTTGGAGTTACACTATTTTATGCCAAACTTTACCTAAGACTATTTATAAGTATTTCACATATAACATACGCTTCCAAAACACCATATAACTGCGATACTAAAATCCGATAATCCGGTGTTATTGCTCAATAAAATCGCAGCTGAAAAATTCTACACTGAATTTTCATGTAAACTAAGTGAAAAATTGGTCACAGTACCTGGCTTTCCTCTCGAGATCTCCGGTTTTCTCATTTCTCTTCAATATAAAAGGCAGTCTGTTGGACACAACGATCATGCTTCCCTTGCTGTTACACGAGGATCGACTGGCACTGCTGTCCGTTCCACTCATATTGCTTTCTTTGCGAACGTTCCTATTCACGGCCAATCACAACGCCGACTGCACGCATGCGCGACCCAAACGGAGGGATTTTTGAAAGAAAATATTTATTTAGCACTGTGTTTGTATTGTTTTTGTCATTGCAGGTTATTCGAATGTTATTGAACAAATTCTCGCGTTGTTCAGAATGTCTAAATTGACATCATGGACGGAGATCGAAGGCGTACTGTTTCTTTTGTGTGCGTCGGGTGCCTTTATAGACTATGAGAGACGCGTCGCAGAAGGGCGAAGTCTCGTGCGTCTGCGAGGCGGCGGCGGAGGTCCGCGCGCCCGATCTAAAAGGGGTTATCACTCTACTGACCCCTCTTCAAGAATGGTCTTGCATCTTATCCGACTGAAAATGCGAATTCGGTGTTTTGTAATGATTTAATGAAGTTGATGCTTCACTATCCAATTTTAATAATATAATGAATTGGTATCTTCTAACTCGAATGAAATTTTAAGTAAGATTTGATTAATATATTTTTTCTGGGTTAACAATGAATGCTGGCAGAGACCTGTAATTTTTTAGCATTAAGCTGAGGCCCTAAGTATATTTTAATAGTCTAGACCGTGCATATCTGAATTAAAAAACGGTAAAGACAATCACAATTTCCTGTTCATAGTTTCCATATACGCTACTTCATTATGTCTTCGATTGAAATGAACTTTTTGTAAAATATGTCTTTTACAGCAAAATCAAAACACGTCCATAGTAAATAATAAATGTTACTGTCATTGAAAATCAAATTGACAACAGGCTTTCACTACAATAAAAAAACTATTTGATGCTGGGGCCACACTAACGGGAAATGCCGTTAATTACCTTGACGACGTTTTAAAAAGCGTTCGTGCGAATTATGGATTGATGTTCGTATATCCATAATTCGCACGAGCGCTTTTTTACGGGCGCTAAAAATACTAAACTGGATAAAAATATATTTCCCTGTATCTTATTCATATGTCAGCGCTTTTAAAGCGCGGCGCTTTTTACGTACTGTATTTCATTTTACTTCAATTCTTCTTTAGTTCCAGTTCAGCGCCATATTTATAGCTTATTATAGTTATTTTATGTTATTATATTTTTTAGATTAGTAAGTGTGGCCTCTGTCTTAGAAAGCATCATCAGTGACTGATGGTCCGACCTTTTAAGTAAAGACAAATAGTGCAATATTTATCTGGTTTTTGTTGTAAACGAATATAAATTAAATATCGATAATGAATGAACACAGTAGTGAAGCGCCTCGTAGGTTCATGAACACAGCCGCCGTTAACGATCGAAGTTATTGTTACAAAAACCTTGGAACGGCTATTTACACTGGAAACAGGATACTTTTACAATGTCCCCACTGCTTCTGTTTTGAAATTAAGTAAAAAATTAACTGTACTTATTATAAAGATGAAAGATGATACTGCCAGAATGTTTGAATTATGCCAATTTGAAAAACTCAGGTAATGTTTCTATTGTCTCGAATATTGAATCGATTTTGAAATTCTTTGCAGTGGTACGAAGCTTACGATCTTTCACGATCTATAGAGTATTTGTCCTTCACTGAGCATCCATGTTTTTTCCCTATACCAATACCATGGTACCGGGGTCACGGACTATCATGTAACCGTGGCGCTGGAACGTAAAGAGCTATTGAAGAACACCGAGGATTTCATTCAATACAAGCCTGACAGTCTCCCATCTTGCCCTGGGTGGGAGGACTCATTTGATGATTGTACCAAGTAAAAAAAATACCATGGTAGGCAATCAAATCACCATATTTATATTTCATCTTGACATGATGTTTGGACCAAAAAAATACAACAATGCCTAATGCTTTCAACAATTAACAAAAAGGCTATAACTTAAACTGTTTCGGAAATAATCTTCAAAATTTACACGGAGATTGGAAAAAAAATGTGACGTGAAATAATTACTCCTTTAATTGCCTTTAGCCATTCATACTGCGACAGTGATTTTATCCAGAAGGCCACCGAAATTCATTAATAAATTATTATTAAACGTAAATTATTTGTATAATCTATTTGGCAATACACCCGGTACGTAGGAACCTAGATATCTACATTTAAAATCTATTAAAATGTCGGTTTAACTGCGGTCGGGAATAGTTTTCCTCGCTTGTATGTCATGGTGGTCGGATCTATGCGTGATGCTCGCGTGTTGCGCACGAGTATGTCGCGTGGCGCGACGTCTCCCGCGCATGCCCGGCTCGCTGAATGAATGACTCCTCGCCGTGGAGTCTATGGTATGCTACTATTGTGACGTAGTACCGTGCATGTGCTTTGTTTGTATACATACGTGCTAGCGATATTGGGGTTAACAGCTGTCGTCTAGGGACATTGCAGTATGTTTGAATGGCATTCACTGGCAAAAATGTTCATTTCCTATCTGTGACGAGGTCTTTTTTCAATCTCTACGGTATTTATTGATGGTTTCGATACTATCAAAGTTTCCCTCCGGAAAGTTTATAAGTTTCCCTTTTAAGAAATCCTATAAAACTTCTCTTAACAAAAGATAATGAACATAAATCCAATGATTCACTTAATTAATTTCGTAATGAACATTTCCACACGTGTCATTAAGAACTACATAATAGTCATTAGTGAGCGACCGCACGAAACAATTAGTGAGTCTCACAGTAAATAATATGGTGCTACTTACAACCTATAGGTAAATGCAAAAGTCTATGAGGATAAAATAATAATGTTTGTTACTTTCACAGAATAAAACTAATACGGAACGGATTAATGTGTTTGATTATCAGATATTTTATGACCTGTATTACCACATAGTTGTCGCGGGCAATGCCACGGATGTTATGCTAGTACAACAAGTATCTTATTAATCATTGGAGGAGGCTTTTGTCCCGCAGGTCGTACATTTAATATATTTGATGAGTAAGTAATGATCTAAGTAGTTTAAATCATTGCTCTGCTCTTAAATAACTGCTCTGCTCTAAATTGACTAAATCATTAATTGTGGACGTCAAAATGAATACTATAATTGGGTCTAAGTTAAGTTTTCTTTGTACCCTTTATTATAAAATGGTACAGCATTTAAAGCGTGAAATCATAACAAACAAAATGCCATTTTTCCAATTTTTGCCAATTTTCCACCCATCATTTGTGCAAAAGGCGAAAGTGTGGTAAGGTTAAGCTACGCCTAAAGCCTTTTGGAAAATACAGATTTTTGGAAAATACAGGTATAAGTTTTTAAACTGACATGGTCACTATTACAAATATTAGGGTTTAAAACGGGATATTTACTATGTACCAAACTCAAAACAAATAATAAACATGGTAAATATCCCGTTTTAAACCCTAATATTTGAAATACAGGTATGATGACTGTAATATTTATTGTATTTCTAGTTAGTCTAGTCTCACGCTATAAATCACGACGCGGAAAAGTTCTATTGTAGTTAATCACAGTGCAGCCATCGACTGCATGATTTGAATCAAGAAGTGACGCTCCAATAAATCAGCGTCATCAACATTTGTCAATACATTATAATACTTTTATGACCTTATAGATACGCGAACAAAGCTGTGCGGCAACGTGGAAGCGTAGCTGAAATAGAATAATTATCAGTCGTGGAAAATCTTCTGTTTGCAATTATTATTAATATTGTGTTAACAATGCAAGATTGTTATCTAGGGAAATGTAAACAGAAACTATACTAATAAACATATTTATCGTTGTTTCTATGGTGTCTGCTGGTCTAGTGGTTGCAAGCGCGACTACGGAGCATGAGGTCTTGGGTTCGATTTCCATGTAGGGCACAGTATTAAGTTTTTCTATTATTCATAAGAATTTTTCCAGCGTTAGCCACGGAATCCAGATTTGAGCCTAGTATAAGGCATAGTCTTCCCGAGTTTCGCTCCTCATTACATGATACTTAAAAATAACTGGTGAAATGTGGATAAACTATAAGGGAGGTAGTAGGTATCCCTCTGCCTTCTTGGAATTTGTAAAATTATAAAATTTCGGAAGGGACTGGACTCTTACTAACTAAAAATCAAGCCGATAGGTCAATTGCCCTTTTCATCCCAGGGACCTCTGCCTATCGCTTTAAGGTTTACAGGCGTGATGTTATGGACTTCAACTTAATATTTAAAATAAAAATATTCTAATAGTAGATTATGCACCGAGGGGCTAAAGTTGTGTCTTATGTCACGGGCGTCATATTGAATCTCGAGCGCAATGAAGGATTCGGGATTTAACTCCCGAGCGTAGCGAGGGAGTTAAGAGTTTAACTCACGAGCGAAGCGAGGGAGTTAATACAAGAATCCTGAATGCAGCGAGGGATTCAAGCTAGCCCAAGGCAAAGACACCTTTAGCCCAGAGGAGGATACTCTACTTTTTACACCTACTGTGAGAAAATAATAGCCATAGTACGAAAAACAAAGTATTTATTAAATAAAAAAACAGTAAGAATAACATTTAGAACTAGTTATATAGGTACACTTATATATTAATTCAAGTTAATTGTAACATTTGAGACATTAGTCCAGTTGTGCAAAGATATAGTTATGTTTTTATTTGGTACGTTTATAGATGTTGATGTGGAATTTATTTGAGTATTGCTCGTCAATGCTTCAGAATCTTGTATTCGCAGAGAAGCATTTTGGGTGGTGAAAGTTGGTGAAGGTGGTGAATGAGGCTCAGGGAAAGATGGAATGTGATGGTGTGATGTTGAAGGTTGTGGTGAAAAAGAATCAGATGACGTTTTTAAAGTGATGCTGTTACCAATTTGACAGCTTATTTTATTTTTGTTTTGTACAGAATTTTCAATGTATCCTTCTGCTACTGTATCCGATTTCCAGCCACCATGTCGTTTTATTTGGGCTATATCTGCTCCCGCATCAACCAACAGTGTAGCTGACGTTCGACGAAAAGAATGACCCGTATAGAGCTCGATATTTGGTAATCCTAAGTATTTGGCAATTTCCTTCGGCATGGCACTCATTTTGTTCTTCCCAATCACTTGACGGGTGCATTCAAATCGGTTAGTGTTTATGTTAGGAGGCCGCAGAGCTTGATACTTTTCCACAACCTTTACATATGCTCCGCGGATGACAAATGACCTTTTTGGTTTTAGTGTCTGGCAACTTAATCAATAACAACTCTTCTGAGTGTTTTTCTATATCTTGGACCTTCATGTTTACCATTTCTTGACAACGACAAGCCCCATTCACTCCAATAATTAAAGCCACCTGTAACAAAAATAAAAATAAATTTTACTAACAACATACGTAAATTCAGTAAGTATACATAAGTGTTCTTGTTGGTATTTGCTACCATGTGGTATTTTATTTAGTTATAAATAAAATGATGTACTTACTTTTACGGCAAGATAGCTATGATCAGGAGCTTCATTTAAAAAAGTTTCAATATTCATAGGTGTGAAAACTTTCGATTTCTTTGATTGGTGACCTTCCGATTTCCTCTTTAGAAATGCTAATAGCTTAGCGTATGTCTTGATATTTATATTGTGTTTCATGCTTATTGTTGACCTAAGCATTGAATAAGTACACCATAGGCTACTTGACTTCTGAGTACAAGATAAATGCTGAAAATACACTAATAGAACTGGTTCCGAAATGGACTTGACGCCTTTCGTACTTTTCCATTTTTGGAAATTGTCATAGGCTTTTATATAAGTTTCCTTTGACTTTTCCGGCAGTAATTCATTGGAAATATTATTAGCTTCGGTTGTAATGAATTCAGGAGTACAATCACTTTCATCACTCGACATTTTATAATACTTTGTTGATAAATTTAAAATTTAAATGCCAAAAATTCGCGCCTTTATTGCGTCTACCAATAAGTAGCCAAGACACGATCAATTCGATTTTCGAAAAAAAAAGTATCTTCTATGGTTTTGTCGTGTTTGTCCTAATGATATCACTCTCATGGATGTGGCGTTTGTGTAAACTAAGTTTTATACAGGGCTGGTAGAATGGTTTTGGATGATTGGCTGTATGCATTTTGAATTTAGAACGTCATTGGAGACGCTCGTGAAAATAGAGTATTTTTGATAAAATGTGATAAATCGACTATATTATAGATAGGTTTTATTATTTATTTACAAAATCCACAGCAATCTTAGTGCAGTTTATTTAAAATAAATTAACTAATGTTACAGCCAATTACTATTACCTACGGTATTACGGCGCGGTACGGTATTTGTTATTATTAATGCTAGTTTTAATGTTATTTCATTCCTTTTAAAAAATGGTTCGTAGGTAGTTATCTAATTATTCTTACAATATTATGTCTTCGAAAACATGGCAACGATATGAAGAAGCAATCGTTACGATTTTTTAGGAAATCGAGAATATCATCCACGCGTAGTAAGGGTTTCGAGAATAGCTTTCCTCTTTCTGGCACACTAAATCAGACTTGGCTGTATGGGCTCAGCTCCCTTTGCCTGCCCCAAAGAGGGACGAAAAGAACCAAAAAAAAAAATCTAGGCTGCATGGGCTAGATAGATCCCTTTGTCTTCCCAAAAGGGAAAAGAAAATTAAAAAAAAAATCTTTCTGGCACCAAAGGGTGTTTGTTGTTTATAAACATATTCCAAATTCAAATCACATTATTGACCAGCGGGTAATAATGAAATCCAGTACAACATTATTGACCGGCTGTGCCCTCGGCCACTAATGACTCACTTTAGGTTAAGGTTGCTTGACATATAATTAGACATTTTCGAGCAGGTGGTGTGAAAAATCATTATCAAAACGTTAAGTATCAGAATGTAAACATCATATTGTTTACATAACAGTGCATTTCATAAAAAAAAACGTTAATAATAATCAAAACGTTAATCTTGTCAGCTCTTTACATAACGTTTGCATAATTGACATAATAAGTAAACATATACCTACATAACGTGAGGTAAGCAGAGGTTTTAGTGTAGTGGATAACAGTTTTTTTTCTAAGTATAGTAGAAGCAGAAGAAGAAGAGTAAGATACCAACCTATAATTTTCTTTTAAAACAATGTTGCGTTACACTAGGAATTACTCCTGTATGAGTTTATAGGTTTGTTGCACTCAGCGATTAAAAATATAAACTGACATACACAAACGCCCAGATACAGAAACACGATTTTTGATCATACAAATATTTGCTCCGTGCGGAAATGGAACTCGCGACACGCAACGCAGTTGTCCGATCGTACAACTACTGTGCTAACCATGCCATCAACCATCGCTACATCGTTCTTACAACTTCCCCATCTTAGATTTCGGATAAATCATAATATCTATGAACTCAACCTAGTCAATAGTGCATTTCATAATCCGACTAACCCTGGCCTGGCTTTGCACATGTGTAATTTTAGTCTATGTTAATATAAATCTTATGTATACTAAGCCTGGTCGCGGGACTTATTCCATTACCGTGACTGGCTATTGAAGGACACCGCGGATTTTAGTCAGTACAAGTCTGACAGTCCCCGCCCTACCCTGGGTGCGATGACTCATTTGATGATTTTACCACGTAAAAAAAATGTATACTAGGCCTATGATGACTGGTCGCGACACTTATCTCATTACCGTGGAACGTAAAGGGCTATTGAAGGACTTCGTGGATTTTAGGTCAGTACGAGTCATTTGATGATTTAAAATAAAAAGAAGAAGCCTATAACGACTGCATGAATGAAACGAGTTTTGGATTGCTGAATATCAGAATGTTGGTAAAACGCTATCGACACACTGAAAAGAAGGACATCGAATTGACTCCAAAATATCGTTAAGGAAAATCCCAGTAAAAGTTTTCCCAATTAAAATATGTCTTTTAACATTAGACAGTCGATATTAATGAATCACTGAGTGTAATCAATGAGGTAGGTTTACCTACCTATCAATGACTGGCCATTATTTACACCTAGGGCATGTTGAAATCGTGACGTCAGAGCCACGTGCCTCTGTTTATTTGTCACCGATCGTTCTAGGTGTGCGGTGAATAAATACATAGCCTTGGAATAAATGAAGGTGTTTGTGTATCTATGTATGTATACTGTATACACGGTGTATGGAAACGTATGGTTTTATAAAAGTAATTGGTATACGAGTGATTATCTAGTGATGGAAACAGAAGATTATATTGTGTGTTTGACATGTTGAGGTAGGTCTATGTACATAAATATTGTACCTGTCTAGTTATTTGTGTTGATCGGGAATATAGTACTTTTAGATTTTTAAATTCATATAAAGTTAATTGAAGTTTTAATTTATTGAATACCATTCAAATATACAACTAAATAATTATATAACTTAAAGGTGACTGACTGATATAGTGATCTGTCAACGCACAGCCTAAACCACTGAACGGATCGGGCTGAAATTTGGCATGCAGGTAGATGTTATGACGTAGGTATCCGCTAAGAAAAGATTTTGATCAATTCCAGCCCCAAGGGGATAAAATAGGGGATGAAAGTTTGTACGAAACTTTGTCAATTTGATAAAAAATACATTGTTAAGTTCCGACATCCATGCGAACGAAGTCGCGAGCACAGCTAGTTATTTATAAACTGCAATTTATCAATATTTTTACACATACATTCATCCTAAATTAAATCAGTGACAGAATCAGAACACATCTAAAACAAAGTCATTTCCAAAGTTAAGTTATATTTTTTATTTATTTACTCTTGTAATTATTCCACTCATTTTTATTATTGATCTTTATAATCTACTAAGTAACTATGGAACACTTTTCCTGTACAACTTTACCTTATTTTTCAATATAAATCATAATTTTGCAAACCTGTCTATCTCATAGGTAAGTTGGTAAGTTCTGGTCACTGGCGATGGCGGTATCATCAAAGATAGCTATAATGTCCCTC
Organism: Agrotis ipsilon; assembly: GCA_028554685.1. Classification (NCBI taxonomy): domain Eukaryota; kingdom Metazoa; phylum Arthropoda; class Insecta; order Lepidoptera; family Noctuidae; genus Agrotis; species Agrotis ipsilon. The sequence goes on from CM052965.1 coordinate 3,948,255, forward strand.
TGCAAATTGGTGCGGGATCCAATGCAGGTAGTGGCGACCTACTTGCCGTCATTACTGATGATTGAGCTGCACCGCGATAACGACTCTACTCACGCGGTTCGCACGTGCTACCAACTATTTAGCGGCTATGTTATTCATACAGGGTTATTTGGTAAACATTAACAACCTTTAATGGACTGAAAGTACCTACTCATTGTGATGAAACCAAACATAAAAGATTTTAAAAAATCCAGGTGTTCGGTCGCGTGACTCCGAACGTAAAGGGCTATTGAAAAACACTGTGGATTTTAGACATTCCTTCCTGCACTGCCCGGGGTGGGATGGAACATACAATATGGAATATTTTTCCGTTGGCAATGCATATGAAACATCTGAATTTTCGGCTTAGGGGGAAACTCGCCTCTGGTCCGCGGCCCAGTTTACACAAAGTGGGAACAGTAGTGGAAATCTGGGCCGAATATGTGGGCGAGAATACCATATGAAAAATGTTCAGTAGTAAAATGGACCCATTCAGAAAACATTTAATTTAAATGAAATAAAGGTGTGAAAAAAAAAACGTAAGTGGCAAAATATATCGTCTTTTCCTATTTCTCACCAGTGGCTTTGTCATCACTGGCTTTCTTTTGATCTTTTAGGGTAGTAAGGTTATAACCGTAAGTTCATGCTTTCAGCCAATGAAAAATTATTATTTGTCAAATAGCCCTTCAACCTTCCGGTTTCCGACTGTACAAACTTGAAGGGTAAGAGTAGCTTGTTCAATTGTATCAATAAAAATATTCAACATGTGGGGTCGGAACCCAAGCCCCCACTGAACGGTAGCCATTTTTGTTTCCATAACTAACAGTTTTCAAGACACGCAGGAAACTCGCTTTAGTTGATGATCACCAATCCACAGACCATCACAGATCAACCTGTGCGGCTGTTATTATTAAGCTACGAGTTTATCAAACTAAGGAGTGCTGATTAAGGGATTTTCACTTTTATTAAAGCTTTTTAAAGGTGGTAAAGAAAGTAGGAAATTTACAGTTTATGAGACAAATAACTGGAAAAAACCTTTCATCGTAATAGAGAATCATTTCATCATCACAATCTCTATGTTATAATAATGGCGTTTTCCATAGACCGCTATTCTGAAAGGTTTTTCCGGTTAATTGTAGTCGGAAACATTTAACATTGTACCGGTAACTGTATAAATATTCATGGGGTTTAGTTATCGAGTTGCGATTGGATATTGCTTCTGCGAACCCTAATAATTATGTGCTTCGGAATTGTTTTTTTTGCCGTACAGAAGTAGATTAAACGCAGTCCGCCGTATGTACCATAAAAAGATAAGCATCTGTTGAACGATTGTCTTAAAAAATGTGTAACTGCAAAACGACCCTATTATTAACGTGAAATGTCGTTTTGACGTTGACAGTTGTTTTAGAGAAGCGTCCAACACATGTTTATCTTTTTGTGGTAAGACGTAACTAAGTCTAAGCATAATTAGTCACTGATTTTCATCGGTTTCTGGGACGCCGTAGAAGGACAAATCTTTAGAAGGGTTAGGCTCTTGGTAATCTGGCCTAATACATTAAGTAAGAGTAGTAGCTTTTCTTGGGGATATATTTGGATAGTGACTTAATCTGGCATGGTTTTAAGAGACATATTTTTCATATTAGTAGTATTTTATACCCTTGGTTCTAGATAACTGGGTTTGGTCGCGGGATTTATTTCTATTACCGTGACCCCGGAACATAAAGGGCTAATGAAGGATATCGTGGATTTTAGTCAGTACAAGTCTGACAGTCCCTCCAGCCCTGGGGGACTCATTTGAAAAAAAAGGTAACTGGGTTTCTCCCACTTGCAATATCCCTTTGTGCCTATCGCTTTGTATTGTTGTTTCCTACTTGACATTGAGGGTTAAGAGACATATTTTTCCTACTCCTCCACTATTATTTTCTGAATAATTTCGTTGCCGGATTCAAGACAGGTAAACTCATTCTCCGGGACACGTCGAGCTTCATTGTCTCGGCGCTTTTCTGGTGGTTGCCACTGTTGGTTCTGGTTTTCAGGATCAGTGGTTTGTGAATAGTGTTGTGGGTTTGTCCCAAAAAAATGGACTATTTTTTCCCGATGTCTTCCTTCGCCAACGGCACACTGAAAAGATACATTAGTTTGAACTAACAATCTCGCGTCACGACATAGCTGCCTAAGGCTTTAAGTGTTTTCCCGAGCCGACCGCCTTTGATTGTAAACCTCCACCTTGGTCTTTACTCCTCCACCCTCATAAGATACATAGTTGATCATTATCTAGAAAATATCGTATAATTATGAACATTCAAGAATTGCGGCCTGTTTCATTAAGATAACATAGACTATCGTAAATAATATGAAGTGATTATCGTGCCTATATAATAGCCCTAGCTGTACATAATATGTGTGTGATGCACATTAGGACCAAGGCTAAAGAGGACTCTCTGTCAACAGATATTTCTAGAAGCGGAAAATGATAACGATGAAGATCAAAGAAATTTCTAGAGGTTCATTAGTGGAATAGCCTATTATAATGTTCTCGATATCGTGCATTATTATATCAAGCCGTTAGTATTATCAAGCCGGAGATATGGCTTAATGATCATATAGTTTGCGTTAAGATTATTTTATTGTACTTAATTAATAAAATGCTACAGTAATCGATTTTGGATAGTAGCTTAGTGTACGATGGGTGCATTTAGGTAGTAATAAAATAATCTGGCCTAATTCTTGATCGGACATCGGGCTACCCGTTACTCGCCGTCCGCAAGCCAGCGATACTATGGATGGAAATCACCTTACTATTGACACATTTCAGCATTCTAGCAGTCTAGCACTAGATAATAAAATTGATTCTTAAATTATTATATACGAGTAGGTTCCATAACTTGTCTGTAACGTTGCATTATGTCAGTAGGTACGTTTGTAGTTACCACACGATTTCACGGCACATTTAATATAATCACTGAGCAAGCATGTGCAGATTATGCAGTTATACATTATTATAAACAATAACTTATGTCACGTGTAGAGGCAACCTCGAGTGAGACGGTATGTTTTATCAACACGAGAGCGATACATAAATAGTGCAGTTAAATAAATCAAAAAATCTTATTTATAGCATTGTTTACTGACGCCGATTGTACCTACTTGGTTATAACCCAGCTGAGATTAACTTTTTTTTATTTTTTTACGTTGTAAAATCATCAGATGAGTCCTCCCACCCCGGGCAGGGCGGGTCCTTCAATAGCCTTTTATGATCCGGAGTCACGGTGATGGAATAAGTCCCGCGAACCCGGCAGGCTTTGGCTCTCTGAGAGGCAAAGGAAAGTGTTACAGAACCGTTGTGTGGCACCGGACTCCGATAGGATGGTGGTCAAGCTTGCAGACTGCCCTGGTATTATCACCGCCAGTGGGATTGCTCAGCCCTCACCGCAGGTTACAGGTAACCGGTAGTGCCGTTGCCAGGGGTGGACCGCTAGGAGGTGTATACCACCGACCACTAAAATAGGAAAGGATTTAAGAATATTTTAATGGTAGTAAACTAGTTTATGTAAAATAAAGTGGTGCTCGTTTTATGCAAAATTAAGTAGGCGTATGTATAATCATGAATGCTATCGTATCTTTTATAGAAATGTAGGCGTAAGAAAATTAAATTAAGTTTTCTTACTTCTTACCACTATTAAAAAGGGTATAATATTATGTTTGTTACTCTTCCACAGATAAAAACTACTAAACGAATTGGGATGGAAAGCTGCGTATACAGATATTTTTTTCTTTGTTTTTGAAATTTTTATTCAAAAGTGAGAAAAAAATAAAAAGAAATAATGCTTTTATTAAGATTTATGAATTTCACGCGGACAACACCGTGAGGATAAGCTAGTAATAGTATGAATTTTCTTATTGTAATTCCCTGAAACTGCGTAGGTGTTACGCCAACGTTGGAAAACAATCACGTCAATGTTTGAAATTATTTTCAGCACGTACTCAAAATATTATTATAATAAAATCAATTTAACTTGAGCGAAGACTCAACAGAATCTTTTTACAAGTTTTATTTAATTTCATTTCTCTTTTGTTGAGTGTTTCTTTCTTGTGTAAACGTAGCGTTTTATTTACACTGTTAACCATGTTGTAATGTAATAATTTAATTAAAATGATATATAGTACCGTTAGCGTGGCGTCTATTACAAGAGGTTACGGCTTGTATACCGTCGCTGCCAGTTATTTCTCTTGCTACGAGGCGATTATAATTAGAATTATGACAACGGAGTGTATGCCGTTGCTACATAACAAGCGAATGCACCGCTTTTATCGCATCTGCTACGAGCTGCTACGCCATCTCTACGTCCGTGCTACGCTGTTGCTACGAGCGGCTACATCGCTTTTTTCACATCTGCTACAAGCTGCTATGCCACCTCTACGTCCGTGTTACGCTGTTGCTACGAGCGGCTACACCTCTGTTTTCGAATCTGCTACGAGCTGCTATGCCATCTCTACGTCCGTGCTACGCTGTTGCTACGAGCGGCTACATCGCTTTTTTTGCATCCGCTACGAGCTGCTACGCCACGTGTCTATGACCCTGCTACGCGACTGTTTGCTTCTGCTACGAGCTGCTACGCCACTTCTACGTCGCTGCTACGCACTGTTTGCGTCTGTTACGATTTGCTACGTGCCATTATCTACGAAGATGCTACTAATTATACAGTGGTGCTCCATCACGTCCATGCTAAACAGACGTTCGACTAACGCTACGAAAGGGTTTATACAAGGCCAGTGTGAAGTCAATTTTAGTGCAAGAAGTGTTTGAGTGTTTTGAAGAACTCCCAGTCGGCTATTTAGAAAAACCATTGATAAAATAAAATCGATTACGTAAAACTAACCTCACTCTGTGTTTATAAATATGTTTTGATATTGGCGTTAATGAATGACCGGGCCGCGTAGTGGGTCGTGTGGCGGGTCAAGTCGCGGGTCAAATCAAGGCTTCACGTGTTTTGAAGGGACTCACGCGCAACTAAACATTTGCCGTCACACGTACTCTTATTAAGCGTAAATATTTGTATCGTAGTATTAATAACAGAGAAACTCGTCAATATGTTACGTGCTTCTATGAAATTATCAATATTTTTCGCGTAATATTTACAACGAAATAACTTGTCACTACGTTCTTTTCTTGAAATAATGTATGACAAACTAGAGTTTTTTTTGTTTCGATTCATTTTATTTATCATTGCCCCATTGAAGAATAAGTTATTCAGGAGAGTCATCGACTAAAATACCTTTCAGACTAGCTGTGGCCCTGCGACTTATTATAACATAACATTGCTCTTAAGCCCTCAGTTTCAATAGTCAACTATGAGACAATATTCACATATCTCCAGATAACTTTCAGTCCCCTAAAGCCTATTGAGTAACATTTGTTGGAAAGCTTTCATAAAAAAATAACTGAAATCGGTGGGGCAGCTATGTCACGCACATCTTACATGCACCTCATGACATAATGTATGTAGGGTAAAGTACCCAATTGCCGACCTCCCACCAACTACTGACCTCTTAACAGTTTTTATCAAAAATAATAATAAATCTTCTTGCAGTGCTGCATAAAGAATACAGAAAATGAAAAATAATTTATCTTGTAATATATTAGCGTCACAGAAAATTTAAGTAAAGCAATATTGCGTCCGTAAACCTAAGATAATAAAATACCCTGCTAAAATCATCAAGAAATTTAACAATTTGCTAAGCTGACGGCTGTTTTCAATGGCAATTTATTTCAGTTTTACACGATAGATTCCTTAGATTTTGGTATTTTTTCGTTATTTAAGACACACATAATGCTTTTCCACAGGATTTTCACGTTTTAATGATCATTAACTTGTTAAAATGATGGGGTCAATATCTGGTACACTCAAATGTATGAATAACCATTTATTTGACATGACATGTCAATAGCTGGTCATTAACCATATGTACGAATATACCAGTTACTGACACCACGGTTTATACGTATAGCTCATTTTAATGGTGAGTTAGCTTAACTTTAATGCATCTGTATTATGCCCATGGGCGTTGGCACCCCTAAAAGTGTATCTGCATAATCACAAACATAAAAAATACCTTACGTAGTAACCTGAGAACCTAGTTGAGTGAGGTACTTAAATCGGTCAACTGTCACATTCTGAATCCTCCTGAATATTTTAAACTTACAACTATTATAGGAAAAATGAAGACTGAATGGATTTTGACACAATTTGGCAAGCAGATAATTTTAAAACCTGGTTAGGTGGGTGTACCTGGACGCAGGATACTTTTTATGTCGGTATATGATCCCTTGGGACAATTGTCGAACATAACACGAACAATGCCTTAGCCATAAGTTGGTTTAATACATACAATTCTGACAAAAATTACTCTAACCTGCATGTTTGAGCAAACTGACTTAAATCATATCCGAGTTTCTTCATCTGTGAGATCTTCTACATAAGTTTAGAAAGTTAAAACCGTCTTATGTAATTGGGAACATATTATGTAATTCAAACTTTTTTAAACTCACTTTTAAGTACTAAAGCTGTATTCTTTCAATTTGTTTTGTCGGCGAGCATTTTTATATCTGCTGCATAATACAAAACAATGAAATAACTACTAATAAAGAGGAAAAATTGGTCAAAAAGTGATCAAACTAAAACAAAACTTCAAAAATAAATGCAAGAATATTATAGGCCGCGTTTGAAGACTGTAGACCAAAATTGTGTGAAAAAAGAAAATAAGAAGGGCAATAAGACTACCTTTGTTTGTTTTTTATCAAATAAAACCTCGTATCACAGTCCTAATAAATAATATTTGAGTTTATTCTTATACTACAGGAGGTCAAAAATTGGTCATTTGCATGTTGAAAATTTGGTACAGACATGTTGATAACTGGTCAAATGGCCTGTTCTTGCTAAACTCGAGAAAAAAAACACGATTTACCTTTGTTTGACTGTTTATAATGTTTTAGTTACATTCTCCAATGTATATTTTACCTTCGAAAAACATTCATTTCCACTTGCAACTAATGCATTAGTTTATTTTGCGAAAGAAGCAAGAAAAACCGCTTAAAGGGTCAATAGTTGGGTGTTTTACCCTATATGTTTAAATTCTACGCGCGTCTTAAAGAGTTGTCCGCAAAATGACGGGACCCTCCTTAGAGGGCCAAAGCCTGCCGTTGTCTCGGGACTATTGAAGGACACCGTGGATTTTAGCCAGTACAAGTCTGACAGTCCCTCCCGTCCTGGCCTGGGTGGGAGGACTCATTTGATGATTTTACCACGTATAAAAAAAAACCTTTCATTTATTCTTAACATGATCAAATCATCTCAAGATATTTTTTTTTTTACACTCCTTTGATAAAAGAAAATCTCTTATCGAACTACTATTCAAAATTACAGTCATAATTCAGAAGTTCGTCTACATGTATAAGTGGGTAGTAAAATTATTGATTTTATTTTCTTCGTATAGCGTTAGCTTTGACATTTATTTTTGCATCGCCATACAATCATGTATAGGAATATTTAGCATACATATGTAATTACAATTATACAGCAGTTTTGTAGCATCTAAAGTAGGTACCTATTGCTTTATTTACTTAACTCTATTATTATTTAATGATTCTTTGTACTAGAGACGAGAGTCGGGTTCATTGTTTAAACAATTAAAGAAACAGATTAACAATCAAAATCATGCCATTGGATTTGTTATGAAAGGCAAATAATGCATGCATGACAGATTTTTTTTTTTTTTACGTGGTAAAATCATCAAATGAGACCTCCCACCCCGGGCAGGGCGAGAGGTACTGTCAGACTTGTACTGACAACTATAATCCACGGTGTCCTTCAATAGCCCTTTATGTTCCGGGGTCACGGTGATGGTATAAGACCCGCGACCCCGGCAGGCTTTAGCCCTCTGAGAGGGGGCCTCGTCATTATGCTGACGCTCTTTGAGGCGCGCGTGGAACACGACGTGCCGTCGACCCGGGCATGGTCCATGGTCGGGCGGCGAGTTGCCCTTCACTCGCCGCCCGCATGCCCGCGCCCACGGTGGCCGGAGATCGTCTTGCGACGTCCGACGCCGTGGGCGTCCACCACCGCGGGTGGGGCGGAGGGAGGACCTTGTCCTCTCTCTCACGCGGCCCGCCTCCTCCTTCGCGAGCATGACTGCTTCGCAGAAGGAGGCGACCGCTTCCCACTCCGTCTCGCCCCGCAGCATGGCCGCGACTGGTCTGGGCGCGAGAGGTCTCCGCCTATCGCCGCCGTGAGGACACGTCGGTGCTCCGCCCAAGCGGGGCAATCCTGCACCGTATGCTCGACTGTGTCCTCCGGGCGATCTACGCAGTGGTGACACCCAGGCGTTTCTTCCTTTGTCATAAGACACAGGTACCTCCCGAAACATCCGTGTCCGGTGAGGACCTGCGTCAAGCGGAAGGTTAGGACGCCGTGACGTCTCTCCAGCCACTCCTCAAAGAGGGGTCTTATCGCCGCTATTGCGGCGTGCCCGATGCATGACAGATGTGATATATTATTGAAGATACAGAAAAAGGTGTAGATATTTGTGAATTACACTATAATAGACTATAGGGAGGTGGCGTATATCGTTTTTACGAACAATAATATCTACGAGAGTTCGAGCATTATGTATGTTTGTGAAAAACAAGTTGATAACCGCTGACACAAAAAAGGTTGCTTTGATTTTGACTGCTGTGTGTATAATATAACTATCTGTCTGTGTGTCTGTCTGTGGTCACCGTAGCTCCTAAACGGGTAAGCCTATTTAAATGCGTTCGTATTTTATTTGTAAGCATACATATATTCCATCAATGGTTTCTATACATGCTTTACCAACATGAGTCATCACCTCTTTTGTTACGCGTCGAGGGCTTTTGTAATTTAAAAATGGATAACTTTATTTATTGATCGAGACTATACAACCTTTGCATAATCTATTGTAGTAACCCCTTATACTAGCAAGGTGAAGATAATAATATAATCAGTATTCTAAGCTCTAACGTGAGAAAGGTATAAAACATGTTTATTTTAAGAAGCCAGAGCACAGGCACGTGCAGATAATGCCTCATTAGACAGAGCAGACAAACAGGCGCTAAGCTGTCTACCTTATGTTTGTCAATAGCTAGGTAGGAACCAAGATCTAATCTAGTTTACATACAACACAGTACTAAATTGAAGAATGACATGTGAGACTTAAGACAATTGTCTACTGAGCGCTCGTCCATACTAAAAGAGAAAACGTTTTACTGCCCCTAAATGATATCCTATCTCAATGTTTTTTTAGAATGCTTCTGACAAAGTAAAAAATTAGGGTTTATAGGTTTTCTTTTTTTCAAAATTTATAATAGTTTGAAAGTTACAGGCGCCTTAAAGTTACTATTTTTATGACAATCTTCATTGACGTAAAACCTTTGTATTTTAAAAACAAAGAAGTTTAAAAAAAAAGCAAGACATAAGTACCTACAAACCTAGAATATAATATGCTTAAACGATTGATGCCAGAATCTAAGAGATTGGTCGTGATTTAGTATGTGAAAAACGTTTTCTCCCGAGAGACAAATTTCATGTAAAAAATACTTACAGACAGTCGCGCGCTCTCTTTCGCACAATCGGGGGTCGGATTAATCGCACGATTTAAATGCCTATTTTTTGAAATGGCAGCCGGTATACAATCCTCTTAACAAGTTCACACCGGCACCTCATGAGTAGGAGCTTTGTATTTCACGGCGCAAATCTTCATATGGCCGCTGGTGTCGACGGTATACGGTCACAAATACATTTCAACTTATAGTTTAGAAAATTAATAATGAATTAGAGAATTTTTGATAACCCATTACATAAATTGTTTTGTCTCGTAAAGGTGAACTTCACCCGGCTATCATTTCCTGGTGTAATGTAAAGCAGCTGGTGTTGTCGTGATCATTGGCAAATGAGGTGATAAATGAGATAACTGTACTCCGTATGTGCATGGTTATCAGTATGTATGGATTACGTGTGTGGCGTAACCTACCTACGTAAACTGGGGTGTTTTGGTTCAAGTAACCTATACCAACTTTGTGTCGTAAGAATGACTTGCGTAAAAGTTTCAAGTAAATGCTTCTGTGGTCATTAATTTTAATTAGGAGAAAGAAAAAAGTCACATGCAGTACCGTCAGCACGAGTTTTCAGTACCGTCAGCACGGGTTTTCAGTATTTGAGACGTGAAGTAAACTGGAACTTTGACGACTTCAAATTGGCAATTTTCAATGAAAAAATTGGTTCCTTCTTTGCACACCAGAGGCGCTGCTCCATATTTTCATACAAGAAACGCTGTAAATACTGGAAAAACTCTGTAAAGTAAAATAGTGACAACTCGTGCTAGGGGTACTGTATTTGAGACGTAAAGTAAACTGGAACTTTGACGACTTCAAATTAGCAATTTTCAATGAAAAAATTGGTTCCTTCTTCGCACACCAGAGGCGCTGTTCCATATTTTCATACAAGAAACGCTGGAAATACTGGAAAAACTCTGTAAACTAAAATAGTGAAAACTCGTGCTAGGGGTACTGTTCTATAGCTTAAAGCTTGAAAGTCTGACATCCAGAAAATACTGATATTCAGCTACATCAGGTTCAATGGAAACTGACCCGAACTCTCATTACGTGGTCATTAATATCATTTCAGCCCTATTTACAACTTCTCAGTTTTTTGCGACCTTTATCCTTCTGTTCCTCGCGACTTAAATTAAATGGTCATCCATGACTTCAACCCAACGCGCTTTAGAACGGCTATTGGATTCTTTAGTTTTGTTTATACCTAGTAGCAGTGTATCTTTAAAATCTTTAGTACAAATTATTTTTTTCTTATACAAAGAATCTGAATTTATGCACACGTTTGATTAGTCTTCGTAAACATTAAATGCTTGGATTCGATTGCTGGGCTAGCCAGACAGCTTTTGGATACTTCCTACTTACAGGAATTACTAAGTGTCAATAAAATTTTATGATATTATTTGTGATACAGTTTTGTGTTATAGGAAGACTTAGTTACACTATGATCGCTGATTGGTGTACTTCAGGTATAAGTGCTTAAATGGCACATTTTTGCTTAAACTATATGTTTTAATGTTAGGTTTCTACCAATGAAACAATGCCTTTGTCTCCGTTATCACCTCTACACCTCGTGCATACTACCCCACAAGAGATAATCTAGTCCTTGATACTTCTAATTATAACCGGCGATAATGATTGACGTTAGTATCACGAGCACAAATATCGGTAGCTGCATGATACGAGACCGTTAAGATGCGATAATAACCTATTATAAACAAACGTATGGAGCGTTAATGAAGCTTTGATGACCCTGCGGTAATGACGGATTAGCGCGCGTTTAGTGTATGCGGGGTCTTTTAAAGAAAAATTTTATGGTATTGCTCTTCCAAGGCTTACTGCAGATCACGGTCTCTTCTAATTGGAAGAAAGAAAAAATAAAACAGAAAAAATGCGGAGAAATTACCAAACAAACTAAATCTAAACAAATAAAAACAGACGCCCTGAAAGAAAGGCTTCGCACTCAGCGTAATGCTTTGTTATGGGGGACCCAAAGCATATCACAGGTTCTCAGTGATCACCCGAAGAAAACTAGCTTATCATTTTGATAGGAAAAAGAGTAACTAAGTAGGTTAGCTTGTAGTCGCAAGTGCGATTGTTAAGTTTGAGGTCCTGTTTTCAATTCCCGAGTCGGCTATCAGTGTTATTGGGTTACCAGACTTTGGTCACCCCTTTGAGTTCTGCGCTCATAATATGTGATGAAATATGGATGAAATTGATGACAGCACCTGTCTGGGCTCAAACGCACGACCCAGAATACTTAAGTCAGGGCCATTACCACTGAGCCACCATAACATAGCACTGTGATTGGCGAAGCTGATAATAATGCAATGTTTTTTCATAAGTACGCTAAGGGAACAATTATTTTTATCACAACATTAGTCACACTTATCGTTAGCAAAACAAAACTTTTTCACTCTCACTCTGTCACCACCAAAGCTTTAAGATTACTCCGAAAATTAATTGAAACTAAACCGCGTGATTCATCTGGTCAAGGTTTTAACCACAACATTAAATAGAGCAGTGATCAAAAGAGCATCAGCTGGATTAAACGAGTGATAACGGGTCTTAAACAGGGTTTAACAGGTTATCACCCGTTTTGGTCGGTTAAAACTAGTGAGCTTTTATCACAGAATTCACGGAGCGCGTGGTAGCCAGACTTGTGCAAACAATGTCACATTATATACTCACATTTATTTATTATTAAACAATAATTGATATAAATCTTACGTTGATTCATTGATTGGATGTTAATGTGTGTTGTGTTCCATGTAAATATTTGGGCGATGATTATGAATTGTAAATTGTAGGTGCAGCGGAAATGGAAGTTACATTATATTTCAATGGCCCCCGATGTAACATAATATTATTATATTATGTTACAGTGAGAAGGAAGTAATAGGCAATCATATGGGCCCAGTGAAGTTTATCAAGGGAACACCGGGGAGGTTTTACCCAGTATCTTAAAAAAGGGTGACAAACTTACTTAATTGTGTGATGTCGTGAAAGAGAGAAAACTATTAATCCCTCCACCCACATTTTGTCAGCCAGTGGTGAATAGTGAAACTTTTCATGAAAATTCCCTTTGTTCACCCCGGGGTTGACAGGGGGAAGACTTGATACTGAACTTTGTTTTAAGAAAGATGACATTATGTCATTTTATTTATTTTACAATGTTCTTGTTGATTGGGCCTACATAGCCAACGAATAATTATCTATGCCACTTCGATTTTATGGTCTTGAAATAAGAAAATGTAAAGTAAATAGTTAAAAACTAACTTGAAAAAATAAATGCGAGTAGCTTGTGTAAGCAGTATTCATTTGATTTTATTCGATCTGGGTCCCAAGAAGTTTCGAGAGTTCTTCTAAAGGAGATCTTTAAATAGGGCTTCAAAATGATTCAGCAAGTTCACCAACGCAAGAGGATACCTTGTTGGTTTAATTGTTGCAAGAGCGACTGCTGAGCAAACTTCCCGGGTTCTATTCCTGGAAGTAAAAATTTCTCAGTAGCAGTGAGAGTCTTAATTTGTACCCGGTTAGTGGTAATAGGCTAGGGACTTAGATGTTACTGGTAAACTGTGGGTTTGATATTAGGTACTTACCTCTGCCCTTTGATTATTAATCAAAGCCTCTATCTAACAATTGCTAGATTTCTAGAGTTAAGTTCTGTCATGATGACGTGAACAATAATATTTTTGTTTTCTTTCTTGTCAATAATGTCATAATTTATTTTCTTCACTGCAAAACAATATGATATTCCAAGAATTTTGTGTGTAAACAAACAAATAAAGACTAACTTCCTCATACAAAGAGACGAAGTACAAGAATTAGAGGTTAATGACCTTAACTGAGATATGAGTAACATTTGAAAATAATACTATCAGAACTTTAGGTACATTCTTAATTAGGTTACTGACCTAATAAATAACCTTACTAAATTATATCTACTTATAATAAATAACCTTACTAAAATATACTTATTATTTTAAAAATATGTCATTGGATGTATCGGTAGATAGACTAGGTAATAAAAAATCTACAAACAATATAATTGGACTTTAATTTCTATGAAGAAATATAAAACACTTATTGCATAAGGTTTGGTAATAGTAATCACAACAACTTGTATCAAAATATTCAGATCAATAATAATTGTTTATGAAATATAACAATATCACAGCAACTTCACAACATGCAAATTTGCTTATTGTAATTATTTAGGCGTTTGGTTTTCAATGCTATTAATAAATGAGTAGGCGCTCAAACATCAGTTGGACATCATGCAGTCGGGTAATTTAGTAACACTGCCATTTTCTAATCAAAATTTAAAATAAGTTTTCTCAATAATCAGTATTATTGAACTAGTGGAGGTGGCCCAGTGGTATCAGCGCCGACTTTCGAGCTGTAGGTCCCGGGTTTGAACCCAGTCAGGCGCATTACTTTCTGTAATTTTATTTTCAATATCACTCCCAAAAAACGGCGAAGAAAACATCGCGAGGAAACCGGCATGTCCTAGAACCAAAAAGTCGAATACTTGTGACATCTACCAACCCACACGTATTTTAATCATTGTTGTTACGTTTACTCTGAAAGTCCGTGACATATTTTATTTCTCTGTATCTAATAACACCCGTATTTATAAAGAAGTAAAAGTAAGTACTTGAGTAAAAGTAATTACTTAAGTAACGATTTGTCTTCTATAGTTAAGTAATTGCTCAAACTTAGAACTGTCAAAAGCTAGAATTCTCAGCCAAGTAATAGTCACCATTTCCTTTACTTAAGCACACGTCAAAGTGACGTTATTTTCAATAAAAAATGGACACTTTGGATAGTATCGAAGCGGTTTTTGCTGTTGTAGACAATATAGATGATAATATATTAGAGGAGATAGAAGTTGCTGAACCTAGAAATCCCAAAGTTTACTTTCGTGATGTGGATCCATTTCATGACTATTCGGAAGATTGCTTTAAAAAGAGATTTCGTTTCACCAAAAGTATTGTGAGACATGTTATTTTACCGAGAATTGAAGACACTTTACAATCAGAGACACAAAGAGGGCTTCCTTTAACTCCACTGTGTCAGTTGCTTTACGTTTTTATGCCACTGGAAGCTTTCAGATTGTATGTGGAGATATCATGCATATTTCTCAATCGACAGTGTGTAATATAGTGAAGAGAGTAAGTAGAGCATTGGCATTGCTAATGCCAGATTTTATTAAGTTTCCTGCAAATTTGAGGAAAACAAAGGATGATTTCGAAAACCTTGGTTGCATTGGCAAAGCACCTGGACTGAAAAATATTGTAGGAGCAATCGATTGCACCCACATTAAAATCACCAAGCCTAGAGGTATTCTTCATACAGAGCAGTACCGGAACAGAAAAGGATATTTTTCATTGAATGTGCAAGTAGTTGGTGGCCCTAATTTGATGATATATGTTAGAGTAGTACGTTGGGCTGGCAGTACACATGATAGCCGAATTTATAGAAACTCGCGTTTAAATATAAGGTTATGCAATAATGAAATTGATGGGGTGTTACTTGCTGATGGAGGATATCCTTGCACTAGGTAGGTAAATAATAGTATAGTAATATTTTATTATTATTCATAAACAATAAAACTACTACTACTCTTCCTGTCTACTTCATTCATATTTTGAAATTCACAAAATAAATACACAGAGTAAAATAAAGCCTTGTTTAAGTTTATACAATGACCGGTACTATTTGACAGAATTGAACGTATTATCTGTCTAAGTAAAAGTTCACGAGTCGGCACTTAGAATAATAACTAAAGCATAGAAGGAGGGCTAAAATAGCAACAAAACTCAATATACTTGCTTCATTTTGACTTATGGAGCCGCTTCTATGTTAGAGAAGGACACCTAAACAGAAAACTTTTCGAAATTTCGTTGGTTGTCACTCATTCTGTTCAGACTAATGATGTGACCAACATCGATAGAATTTACAATGCATGTGTGAATGTATTTTGTAAGCATTTATTGTAATATCTAGGTAGGTGGATAAAATTACAATTTATACATAATTATGACATCTAAATCGTTTTTTTGGAAGTTAAGTTTTTTTTTTAAGTTCGTTTTTTTTTCGTACTTAGATACGAACTAGATGATAGTTAGTCATCGTTATCACTAAAGTCCTCTTTGGTTCCCTACAGATTTATATGTATCTAAGTATTAAACCTGACCTGGCTACCCCCGAATGTATTTAATTGCTATACAGTGATTGATGGGAACAATGTGGGAGACTTCGGTTTTAAGAATGTTTTCAGCAACTCTTGCTTCAAATTACATTCTCATATTTATTTGGATTTTAGACTTACAAAGTGGAAAATAATAATGTTTAATGAAAGACAAATAGATGGATGGATACTTTATTGTTTGCACGCCATAAATAAAATACAAACCGACCCACTAATAACTGAAAAATAACAAATTATTTAGGTAGTTATTAAGAACTGTTTTGTATCATTATTAAGAAACATCTGCGTTTTTATTTTTTATATTTATGCCAGCCTTGTATGAATAAAAAAGAAAACAAAAGAGGTGTTTAAACCTCTCTTGGAAGAATTATTTCAGCAATATGTTGTCTTTCGGGATCCTCGGGAATAGAGCGCCATGTTGGTTGCCATGTTGATGAGCGCGTCTGTAAGCGGGCTCAGGAGCTCATGAGCATTTGTCGATATGACATCGTTGGAGGGACTGCAATACTGCCCAGGTTTCGTTTGAATCGAAGGCTTTTTCATAGTCCACAAACGCCTAGATTGATTGGCCTGTAGTACAAATAAAATAAATACATATACAATTTCATTACATACAAATGAATTTAAAGTAAAATGTTTGGAGCATATGTGACTGTGCTTTTTTGGAGTCCAATTTCGTCTACCAATACAATTTGACTATTCATTTTTTTTTCACAGTTTCTTTAGGAAATCTGTAAAAGTATCGACAACGTTTTTACGTCACTATGTATGATCAAGATAACCTCAAAACAGTTTCCGAATATTCGCTAATAACTTCTATTGGAATAGATATTACGTCCGGTTTCCACTGCAAAGTGATTCAGCATCAATTGCTATGTATTTAAATTTTGTTATCAGTTCACATTTAACAAAAAATTGAGCAAAATCTTACCGATGGAAGGTCAATATTTCTTGTTTATTTTCTTTGCGTGATGAATGGGACTTGCAGAGCCCCCAACTGTACATTGCTCACACAAGACATTGCTCCACAGCGTCCACACACTCACTAATTGTAGTTTAAAAAAAGAATTCGTGCAATCTAACAGTAAAATATCGCAAAAACATACCCAGATTACACAAAAAACATAAACAATGAACACGCGAACAAGGCAAGTAGTTCAATGAATGAACTGTCAGGCATTGAAGCAAAATACTATCAAATTTGGCCGGGTTGAAATAGAACCAATATAACCAAATGACAGTTCATCTTGTGACATGCCAAAAAAATAAAACAAAGAGTAAATCATTTATCTCTTTCACACATCCTTTTTCGAGCCATAAGATAGAACGAATACAAAAGTAGTTACAGAGTTCATTTTTTTGCTTTCCTTCTATGCTTTAGTTATTATTCTAAGAGTCGGCATATAATCCATGTGTCAAAAGTAAACATTTAAATTTAGTAGGGTTATACCATGTCAAACGTTTTGTTTCTACAAGCATTCCTGTTTTTGTACCAACAAAATTATATGACAATAATATACCTACTTTTTACAATTCAAACTACTTTATACAACGCTATTGTTATTATATGTGTTTCGTAACACGTCACTTATATTTTGAAGAAGCGATCCAAATTTCAGCCTTTGACGCTAGTTAATTAACTCTTTACCTTCATATATCCATAGTACAAACCAGGAGTCCATCTTTCACCTCTATGCAGTACGCGTCTCTACGCCTGTGAATGTCAATGTCAAGTTGACAGGTCACGTCATAGCATCTAAATTTTAGCGCGAAACGGACGCAAAATTTTTCCTTCCCTCTAATTTTCATGGAAAATTAGTAAAATTTCAGTTAAACTGTACAGAAAGTATTTAAAAGTGCTCGGAAAAGTGTTATATTATGTTCACTCCGATTATGATTTAGTATTAGATCGAAACGAAGATTTAGATCTTCGTTTTCAGAAATGTCTTGTCGGTTCTGATAGGAAGCAAAATTCCTTTCAAGTTACTTGTTATCCTCGAAGGATAAGTGTTTAGATGGCACCGTCTTCTGTGTCGGCTTATTTACCGAACATAAGGTTTGTGATGACAACGATTTCTAGCACTCCTCACATTGTGTGAGTTGGAACGAGGTGAGTGGTATATTTAATATTGTACGTCTCTCAACTCTGGGTTGGAGTGTTTATAGCAGCAATGGCGTAAGAACAAAGAAAATTTTCGTAGAAATTTTCAAAAATCCCTTATTACGACTGACCCAACCCGGAATCACTGTGTTGTTAAACAAAGTTCAAAGTAGCGATTTCTGGCTTGTGATTCTAGCAGAATGGTAATGGTGAATAAAGCATATTGCTTTTTCCTTAGATGAAGCTTGTGTCTAAAGACCACAAGACTTTCAGTGTAAAACATGGTGCTAGTAGGAATTATTCCTCAAGTAATTTCTGAATGTCTGGAGAAACTAAAACTGCTTGACATACTCCAACATGAAAACTAATTCTTGGATTATTGATACAGAAACCTTGCAGTCTCAGTCACTTAGCTATAGCACAATCAAAAGTGTATAAGTAGTAACACTAAACAAGCATGTATATGCACTTATACCTCTGCGGAGGGAGGTTTTTATACAGAACCTAAAACAGCTGTGACTAAGCCTATGCCTGTGCTGGAGCCAGTTGCTAAAACATCTGTATTGCTAACTGTGCTAAAAAGCTTCCTACTTATTTATAAATGATGTCTGAAAGTACAATCAGAACATCCCGGTGAGAGTCCTATCTATGGATCAAAGAACCCACATGATGTTAATATTTCTTGGAGCATTGTCTGATATAATGACAATTATAATTTTTTTTTTTATTTAATTTAAAAGCTAATAATAATATGACACGTTCATTGAAATATAAAATTATTTAATGATTTTTGTACTATTTATCTATATCATAACTAGGCCATCGCTGTAACAGTTCCAAATAAGAGAACAATCAATAACAAATTAATTGATGGCATAAATATAAAACAAAAATTAAATAATTTAGGATATCTTGGCAGTTTACTAAAATATTAATTACCACTATACTAAAATAGTGCTAGAACCTAATTCACATGTATTACTCTATGTGACTATAAAGTGTGTTGACACAGTGTTGTCTGTGTAACAGATTTTATTTTTGTTCAGTCTTACAAGGCTTACCGTTTACAATCACCAATTACAATGGTGCATTGGTTATAAATTAGATTATAAAAATATCTTATTAAAATATAGCACACTTCTAATTCCTGAAAGGATGGGCAGTGATGTAAATATAAGACAATTATCATAGAGTGCATGAACTTTTAGTGAAATTGATCAATTTCTTAATGTTGTTGATGATTTATATTCAGAAAAATGAATAATTAATAATTTTTAACAAACATGTTTTGTTTATAATGAAGATTATGACAGAAGGTCAAATCCTTTTTATATGAGAGTTGAGTAAAATAGCTTGTTTAAGCTTTTGTGATGTATGCATTACTTACCTATTTGGGAAATAGGTCATGCCAATCAAGTCTGAGATACTTTTAGGATTAAAAGTATGAAAATTGTCAGCTTGCTAAATATTAAACCAGTTAATTACTGACAAAGAATCCGTTAGCATGAGGTATCTGCATTTATGTTTATTGTTTGGGATTGTACCTGTAAAGTTTTACATGGATAGCTTAATCATTATTAAGACCCTAGGATAGTGAAAATACTAAGGAACCCAATCTGTGACAGCAGATTATGTTGCGAAGTTATTAAGACTTTCAAGGATAACTTGTATTGCCCCCCATAAGCTTATTATTAGTATGGTGGCATTAAACAAATAAATCTGAATTAATTATTAAGTAAAAACTAAACCATGTGGCTCTCTTCTATATTGCCTAGGTGGCGCTACGAGTTTGCCAGGTGGTGTGCTTGTGATACCATGAGGTTATCAATGTACCACTCAATTTCCTGAGATATGGGTAGGGTAACCTTCTTTTTTGTCCGCACAGCGTGTGAAGAAAAGGTGAACCCATAATACCATTTCTCTTCAGAAACATAATGATATCATAGACTCAAATCCAAGTGTCAGAGAATATGTGCATGTTGGAGATTTAAAGGAAAATGTGACGGACACTCTTCTGCCTATCAGAAGTCAACTGATTGACATGGGCTATCCAAACGCACAATTCAGCTTATGAAACTTGATATCTAGTGCTCTTGAATGTGAGATGCAAATTGTTGAGGCTAGCAGATTGCTGAATATCACTCTGACAGCGGTTTCCCTCCCGGGGAGGGTTAAGAAGTAAACTGAAATCTGTTACCGCCTACCTACTAGGAACAGATAGCCAGATTGGCTCCTGTTGCCTCATGCCCCAGGCCTCGGAGGCTATGTTTTCAAGTGGGGTGTCCCAAAGTGACCATGTTCGTGCTAGTCAAGTTGGCCTGTGAGCAACTGCACGTACCAAGGGACTGAACTCATGGATTTTCGAGCTTTACGTATTGTGTAATGGCTAATGATGAGTCATCTCAACTTGTTGGAAAATAATGAATTAATTGTTCCATTCTGAACTGTGTTGTGTTCCATACTATAAACAATGCTGGCCCTCGAGTCGAGAGCTCTCGGAGAGTGAAAGCCACAACCTGTACCTTAAACCTAACAAACTGCTACCCTTAGGCTAACAAGTTGGGGGGGGGGGGGGGGGGGCAGTTCAAGGACAGGTGCATCAGTAGAATAAAGAGGTTACAAGGTTATTACAAGGAAAGTTCTGAGGCATGTCATGGCTTATAGATTACATGACGTTCATCCTCAAATAATGTAATAAGTGTATTACAAGGAAAATACTGAGGCGTGTCATGGCTTATAGATTACATGACGTTCATCCTCAAATAAGGTAATAAGTGTATTACTTGTGTTAATCTGTTGAAAAACATGTGCAATTTTTACCTTTTTGTCTATGCATGGATAGGCAAAGACTTGCCAGATTGGTACCTGTTACCTCCAATTAAGGGGCTCGGGGCCAATGTTTTCAAAATGATTTTTTGAGCATCTCAGTGGGACTCCTTGCTGATGATTTTTTCATTTTAACAAGTATTTTGACTTGGCTTAACCTACCCGTTGATTGGTAGAGACGTACAATAGCCCAATGTTGTAAGATTATGAACAACTTACATTGGTATGAAGGGCCGATAGAACTCGTCTGTTTATTGTGTTGCTTTTTTTTAAAATCTACCCTGTTCCTTGATGAATTTGTTAATGAGATCAAGGCCAGGCTGACCTGGAAAGGTTATTCCTGTTGTTGTGGATGGTTGGAAAATCCATCTTTTAACAGATTAAGAAGCTTAATTCCCTTCTAGCCATCAGGAGGTTATCTGGAGAATAGAATTTTAGATGACACAAAATTGGAAGATCAGTTATTCTACCAAGATAAACACTTTGTACTAATATACAGTCATCAAAGAGAGAATTTCCTCAGGATAATTATCCTGGAATGTGTCCAATGAAAGGTTGGAGATGAATCTTACACAGAGAGGAGCTCATTTAATGAGCAGGAGGATTTATTACATATCTCTACTACATAATAAAATACAAATGTATAGGTAGTAGAAATACACAATGTACAGTGTACAACGAATTTGAAAACTTTAATAAAATAAATTGTGTAGGTACATTGCTACTCGCATCACCTACTGTGTTTTCTATGGCTAGGTTTTAATGAAGTAAATGTTGTAATAGGTCTAATAATAGTCAAGTTCACAAATAATATTTATTGGTTATTCTCACATCTTGAGAGAGTATTCTTCAGTCATGTAAGAGATACATTTATCTAGACTGACTGGGAGTCAGTAATGAAGTAAATTAATGATTAATGACCCAGTGATTCTGGCACCATAGTGGTACTCTCTGAGAACTAAGCGATTCCTTACATTTTTGATAAGGTCGTCATCGTTTTTAAATTTAAATGAATAATCATTTTAGTAGTTTTTTATTATTTCACAAATAATATTATAAATGAGGCATTTGCTAGGAGTATAACTTCAAATGGGCAATGTGTTAATTTGTGGATTTATTTAGAGAAGTTCCAGATCACCCAATGTTCTATAGTATATCTGTCGATAAACTGTACAGCAGTTTGGCAGAAGATAATGTTAAATAAAATGTTATGTATTTTTGATAAAAAAAAAAAAAAAAATGTTCGAATTTAGGATAAAAGGATTCGTTTATTCTAAGTTAATTCACATAGCATCTAAATCTTTCACCAGCAGATAACAAACAGGTCTTCAAAATATAAGTGACGTGTTACGAAACACATATAATAGAACTGTTTTGCATAAAAACAAAACAGTTATTATGTGTGTGGAGTAACACGTCACTTATGCAAGGTGCTTGCTGGTGTTTGAAGAAGACTATGACGTGACCTGTCAACTTGACATTGACATTCACAGGCGTAGAGACGCGTACTGCATAGAGGTGAAAGATGGACTCCTGGTTTGTACTATGGATATATGAAGGTAAAGAGTTAATTAACTAGCGTCAAAGGCTGAAATTTGGATCGCTTCTTCAAAATATAAGTGACGTGTTACTCCACACACATAATAACTGTTTTGTTTTTATGCAAAACAGTTCTATTATGAACGTAAAATAATGTAATGTAAAAATATTATTGCAAGGTTTTGTACAAGTAATCTAGACCTTATGTTTGCTATTTCATGCAACGAAACGTGGTCATGAAGTGTTGCCACACAGAAACAACCATCAAGCGTCGACTATTACTTAAGCATTTGCTCAAGTAAGTAACGTGTGTTACTCAACTATAGAATGAGATTTTGTATTTAAGAATTCTAACCATAAGTAATGACTTAATTAAGAAATTACTTAGCAACAAGTAATTACTTCTTTATAAATACGGGTGTTAGACTTTGCTGTCCATCTGTCACCAGGCTGTATCTCATGAACCGTTATAGTTACTACAGTTGAAATTTTCACAGTAATGGTATCGATCTCGTTTTCGGTAGTTTTGTGATGGTTTTTTATTTCATTATTCTGCTATCCGTGCGGAAAAAAAGGAATGAGGCGAATTTACAATAATAAAAAATAAAAACCTTTGGTTAATTTATACATAACTTTTTTCGTGGGGAATTAATTTTGTGGCGAACTTACCTACCACAACCCGAACTAAGAAACATGGAGTATTAAACAAACAGGTTTTATTTGTAGCAATAAAATCATAGATAAGTCCTAAGCTTAGCAATAAGAAAGCATATAAATCATTGTTGATTAATATTGTTTTAACTGATAAGGCATTGACCGTCTAGCTATTATCTCTGTTATCAATTTCAATTATTTATGAAGTTACTGGATCACGGGCACGCCGCAATTGCGGCGGTAAGACCCCTCCTTTGAGGAGTATCTGGAAAGACGTCACGGCGTCCTGACCTACGGCATGACGCAGGTCCTCACCGGACGCGGAAGTTTCCGGAGGTACCTGTGTCTTATGAGAAAGCAGGAAACGCCTGGGTGTCACCACTGCAAAGATCGCCCGGAGGACACAGTAGAGCATACGGTGCAAGACTGCCCCGCTTGGGCAGAGCATTGACATGTCCTCACGGGGCGGCGATAGGCGGAGACCTCTCGCGTCCGGCATTAGTCGCGGCCATGCTGCGGGGCGAGACGGAGTGGGAAGCGGTCGCCTCCTTCTGCGAAGCAGTCATGCTCGCGAAGGAGGAGGCGACCCGCGTGAGAGAGAGGACAATGTCCTCCCTATGCCCCACCAGCGGTGGTGGACGCCAACGGCGAAGGTCGTCGCAAGACGAAGAAGGCGCGGGCATGCGGGCGGCGAGTAAAGGGCAACTCGCTGTCCGACCATGGACCATGCCCGGGTCTTACTACTACTACTTATAAATAACAATGAGAGCTAAAGCTGATGACAGACGGACCGCATTTCAACTGCAATGTAACCGCAAATGGCAGTTCGGGTGCAATTTGATTGCAGTTGACACGAATGCAATAGAACTGCAAACCAAACGAGCAGTTCGATTGCAGTTCAATTGCGGTCATCGTGCAATTGTGTTAACGTTTGTATTGCAGTTCTATTGCAGCCGTGTCAACTCACAGTCTAGAGCCTAAGTGATCCCACTGGTGGTGGTACTCGTAGATTTTGCCAGGGCCGCCTGCGAGCCCTATAACCTGTCTTACAGCGTTCAGTCGGTGCGCAGCAGTTCAAGTACCCTACTGTATGCGCTCATCTCTGTTTCTGGACTAGATTGAGACAAAGAGTAGGTAAACCAATTTAAAACAAAATATAAGGCAAACTTTAGGAAAATAAGGCCCCACACTATCTGATATACCTTCGTTATGTTTTGTTGACTGTTCATAAAAAAAAAACATATTTATATGCCAAAGAATCAAAAGATGTAATATTATCAAAATCAAAACGTTTATTTCAACTAGGCCGTAACCGGCACTTTTGAACTGTCAAAGACAAATTAAAATTAGTACAAAAATAGTTATGGTGCTACAGTCCCAGTCACAAGACATAAAAACTGTGAAAGTACCGTAGGTGCTCATTCCAAAGCGTAGATCTCTATGGAGAAGAATGAGCAAGAAACTCCATGGACACTCTTTTTCAATCGCCAAAATTATTACAGATCTTTGGTTACATCATTCATCATCAGATGGTAGGTACATTATGTGAGAACGATGTGGCAAGTTATTAGTGTCCATAGTAAATATACAAAAGACAATTCAAAAATAAAGTTATTAATTATTAAAATAGACCATGGCAGCTAAGAGATGACCAGTCCCAACTGACAGCGCCCGTTCACGAACATGAAACATATATCAGCACCATTCAGCTCAACCATTTTGAAGGGAACTAAATGATCCGACACACATGCCACCATCAGCGAGACTTTTGAGTGAGCATGACATACTCTCAACCGCCAGAGTCATTCAAGTCAATGACAGACGTAGGGTTTTAGTCAAAGATAGCTCATGGTACTCACACAATGCTGGTAATGACTCTATATAATACTAGATAAATACACTCTATACAATGCAAGAGATAGTTATACATTCTTCATCCGCTCCGACAATATTATTAAAAATGAAGGAAACCTACGACTGTCGTACTAAAAATAAAATACACATAAAAAGACTACAATAAAATGTAAAGTAGGACAACAATGCCCGTTGATCAAAATAAAATAATAAAACAAATACAAACACATAAAATAAAATAAAACAAGATGACTTAACTAAGTCATAAGAAAAAAATATAAACAATTATATGAAGTCATATAACTTGTCCAGAAGAGAAAAAAAAAGGGTAAATAAAATAACTTAACTGGGAAAGAGCATGAAAGCCGTCTTAACTTCAACAGAGTGACCAGCTGTTATTATCCACTAAGTAATCGTTTACGGAATAATATGCCTTAGAACAAAGGATGGATTTAATCTTAGATTTAAACTCATTAAACGGCAAGTTTAGCAATGACGGAGGCAATTTATTACAGAATTTTATACCAAGGCCTACAAATGAGTTATGAACCCTATGAAGTCGATGAAAAGGAACGCGCAGGTGGTGCTTATTTCTCGTGTTAATAGGGTGAAAATCACTGTTTTTGGTATATAGGTGTAAATTCTGCCTTACATATATAATGTTGGCAAAGATGAATTGAGATGCCACCGTCAGAATGCCAATCTCCTTGAATAAATCCCTCAGAGAAACTCTAGTACCCAGCTGATAAATTGCTCGAACAGCTCGTTTTTGTAAAACAAATATATTTTGAATATCAGCCGCTTTGCCCCACAATAAAATGCCGTAGGACATAAGGCTGTGAAAATAACTAAAATAAACTAGTCGAGCTGTGTCAACGTCCGTGTACTGTCTTACTTTTCTGACAGCGTAGGCTGCCGAGCTTAGTCTTCCCGCTAAACATGTTATATGCGGACCCCATTGAATTCTAGAATCTACTTTAATACCCAGAAACACAGCTGAGTCAACAGTTTCAATTTCTTCATTACTCAGAACTATATATTTCTACTTAAATCGACATTTAATATAATAACGATTACAATAATAAGGGCCCCTAACGACAGACAGGCCACTAAAGGCGGCCCTGGAATGGATCAAATTAAACACATTCATAAAACTGCATTTCAATTTATTGACTGTTCGGAGATTAATGTTTACAATGTAGTGATACCGGGCAAGTGTTCGATAAAATTAATATACAACACACCGTCAATATCATAAATATACATAAATAAATAATGTTGTTTTTTTTGTCCTCTAAACATTCCTAAACTGGTTGTTATTGCGGTGAAACATAAGATGGATTTTTTTAAAATTAGAAATGAATAATAACCAAGTCATCGGGTAATGACCTGCCTTGCACTAATATTTAGAAATTCTTGAGTCTTCAGTAGGTCACATTACATTTAAACTATGAAAATATTTTCTTAAAAGAAGCTGTAGTGACTGCGAACAAAGTTGTGGTCCCCAATGTTACTGTTGAATTATATTTTTCGTACCACCTGCTCAAAAAAGTGACATTCTATGCCACAAAAAGCGAACATAACAATAGTCATTTTTAATCTGTGAAAAACAGGGAAAGAATGTTGTACTGAATTTCATTCTCTCTCTAGGGAGAGAATGTGATTTAAATTTGGAATTCTTAGATTACGGTAGACTCGATCGAAAGCTAACCAGAATAATAAAACATTAAAAAATAAAGATTTCGAGTCGACAACATATATCCGCAAAATTCGGATTGTCGAGTCGTGTTTTCATCTAGTTAAATAAAATTACGAAAACCGACGAGGCCGTATGAGCTTGATGCCTTTGCTTTTTTAATTTGCCGCGTTTTTGTATTCTTCAAATACATAAACGTTGAGTTTATTTTTACTTATTTTTATAAATAAGTTAATGTTAAATATTAATGTTTAAAATGCGTAACTCATATTATTACTGTGTTATTTTTTTCGCAAATGGTACGAAAAGTAGAGTATTTTCCTCGGTGATAAAGCTGTCTTAGTCTTGGGTGAACTTAAATCCCTCGCTACACTCAGGACTCGTCTTAAATCCCTCGCTTCGCTCGTGATTTAAGTTTTTAACACCCTCGCTACGCTCGGGAGTAAACCTCGAGTCCTTCGTTACGCTCGCGATTTAATTCGCCACCCGCGACAGAAGACCCTGCTTTATCCCCTTGGTTAATAATCTACTATTTTTTGCTTTGATCATATACCGCAGGAGAGGTCTGTTCAGGTGCAAACCTGGGGGGCGCGGATACGCTTTTGCGTGATGATCAGAGGTCGGAATTAGGTAGAGTTATTTATAGTACTTCCATCGATTGGGATTTCTAATAGACAATCTTGTGTGGAAAACAGTATTACAAATAAATGATAATATGTATTAAAACCATCAGAGACAGATTAGACAAATAAATTCTGTAAAAGTAAAAAACTTTTTGGTTTACAAAATCACGGATTTGTAGAAAAGTAATTCCGGGATTTGGGACATATCCACTCTATTCTTTCGCTGTATGAAATTAGTGTAAGTACATGAATAACTCTACCCATAATTCCGACCTATGGTGATGATCGATGGATATCAAACAAGGTATTGAAAGAATTTGAAATAAAAGCACAAATTATAAACGGAATTAATACACAAGAAATTTGCCGTGGAAAAGTTACAGACCTTTCAAGGGAAACCGCGAGTATAAGCTAGTTTTATCTAAAAAAAATTATAAATGACGCGTAAGATAGTAACAGAAGCAAAGTTCACAACTAAACAATAATAATCTAATATGTCTATCATATCACACGTATGAAACAATGTAATTACTATTATGCCAAACATAATAAACCATAAATACTTGTATCTATTTGAATGGACGATACAACATCAGTATGTTCTCAACTGTTTTAACAACAGGACGCGACGTGACGTTAAACTTAACTAAATCGTATCAAGTTAATTTAATTAGATTATTAATTCATAGTTCGGGGATTTTTTTTTTTAACTTTTTTTTTATTATTGACTGTTAAAATGCCAATGAAGGTCAAACATGTGCAGATTTATGGTGTGTCCTTGTTAAATATCAGGCTGGTGTGGTACAGTTTGGCGTTTGTCCATCTTGTGGTGACGGCAATCGTCACGCTGTCTATAGATGTGACGGTAGACGAAGACCCCCTTGTCCGGGCCTACAGTCGCTTGCGGTGGAAACTCATTACTTTCTGGTTCAATGTAGGTAAATATTTTAAATTCTAATGTTATCTAATTTAAGGAATAAGTTTGATTGTGGTTATCGGATTGAAGATTTTTCAATGTTGTCTGTTTGTTTTGCTGTTTTGTAAATTTAGAGGGATTATTGTACTCATAGCTTATCGTGATGATATATTGTTTTTGTAGTCTAACACTATAACTGGTATGTTGGTAATAACAAATAAATAATCAACAATAACTTAAAACAAATTTTTACTCAAATATTTTTGGAATTTTGAAGCTATTGCTCAAGTCGCGGGACTGTTTAAGGGCTTCAAGAATGTCTAAAAACGCAACTAGACCTGGAACATAAGGGGCTATTGAAGGAAGACCGTGGATTTTAGTCAGTAAGAGTCCTACAGTCCCTTCCACTCCACCCACGGCAGGAAGACTTTTTTGATTATTTTACTACGCTAAAAAAACCGTGGTCGAGAATCGAAAGATCCCTTTTATAATTTTTTTATTATGTTCTTTTTTTAGGTAATAACACTGTGTTACCTACCTCTCTGCTTATACTGCGACTGGTGTGAGACGAGGGATGAAGAGCCTCCTCATGTGGAACCTCTGAGGGTTCTCAGGGATGTCGTGATGACCTCAATTTTGGTGCCTACAACGACTGTGAGTTGCATTCTTAATATTAAATCAAGCCTTTTCAGTACGACCTCACAGTTTAATATGGTTAGGTAGCTACAATGTAATTGCTTGAGATTGGCGAGCTAGTGACCCTAATGAACGTACCTACAAATTAATAAGTCTGCTTGCCTTGTAACAAATCTGGATAATATTCTTAATATTAAGCGTGTATTCAACCACACCACGTCCTAGCGACAAAATGTGCCCAAGCTGTGGGTAAGTGTGAATAGTGTCGCGGCGACTTTTTGCAGTTGCGTTGTCGTAGCGACAAAATGTCGATGTAGTTGGGATGTAGTCATATTACACAGGTGGTCGATAACAGCGGCAGAATGTGGTAGGTACGTGTAAATTGTAATATTCATTTTAAATACAAAATATCGCCCGACCACGTGGCATCGTTGTGGTGTGGTTGTGGCTGTGGTGTGGTTGTGGTAGGTGTGTATTGACCCTAAATGAACTTGGTTTGAATCACACATTTTCCTAAGTTGACCTATGAATTCCGAAACAATTGACTCAAGGTCTACGAAAGAAAGTTCCACTTTTAAGACTTTTTTTTTAAAGTTGCCCAGTTCCACACCGTACTAGGAATTTCGCATGTGTCGTGGGTGCGTTTACAAACATAAACCCAAAACAAGAGAGTAGTATAAAAAATAAGAGAGTGTATGGAGCCAAACTTTAACTTACTTCTACGTAGAGAGAGAAAATATATTAAAGGGTAGTGTAAGTACATATAAAATGTACTTATATTTTTAATAGCCTAATTTATTGTACCTAATATATCATTATTATTATTATAGATCATCATAGATCATTATAGATCATTTTATACATTATTATAGATCATTTCCCAAATACATGATCTATGGGATTACAATAAATTATGCTGATACTACTGATTTACCACTGGGTGGCTCGGTTGTATCAGCCCCGACTTTCGACTTGTAGGTCGTAGGTTCGAACCCAGGTTAGTCCATTATCTTGTGTAATTTATTTAATTATCACTGCTCTCAAAACGGTGAAGGAAAACATCGTGAGGAAACCAACATATCCTAGAACCATCAAAAGTCGAAGCCATGTGACATCTACCAATCCGCACCGGGCCGACGTGGTATAGAGAGAAGGCCTGTGTCCCAGCAGTGGGAACATTATGGGCTGATGATGAAATGCTAGAACATAAACTATTCCACTTATAAAACACCTGCGAAAAATAATGATAGGTGTCGTATGTAGAATACTGAGTTGCCATTCGCTGAGGTGTCATATCAGGGGGTGCCCAAGGTAGAAATACCTCGGTCGCTTATTACAGCTACCTATACTTTCTTAGTTCTCAGATGTGGTATTCTGGATGCTGTTCCCGTTCAATCCCAGCTTAATAGCGCCTCCTGGCGTGTTTGAGCACCTACCCTATTGGTCGCAACACTCTTTGCACACCATCTCCTTGGTGACAGTCATCGTGGACTTGATCTTGACTCCGAGGAGGAGGCCTCGCAGTATGAAGCGTAGGCTGGGCCTCTTGATGGGATTTGCATCGGCTTATTGTGCTATGTAAGTATTTTTCAAAGTAGATACCTCCGTGATGACGTATGGTGTTGAAACATGGTCTCTTATATTGGGTGAGGTCTCAAATTAGCCCAACGAACTATGTAGAGAGCTATGCTTTGAGTCTCTCTGCATGATTGAATCTGAAATGAGGAGATTAGTAGAATCTGCATCCAGATTTTTTTAGTGGTAAAATCATCAAATCTGTCAGACTCGTACTGACTAAAACCCACGCTGTCCTGCAATAGCCCTTTACGTTCGTTCCAGGGTCACGGTAATTTGATAAGTCTCGCGATCCCGGCAGGCTTTGGCTCTCTCCTTTCATCATTCGGGCACTCTTTGAAACGCGCGTTGAACACAACGCGCCGTCGACCCGGGCATGGTCCATGGTCGGACAGCGAGTCGCCTATTTGACATCCGACTATCTTGGCTGATCCTGGCAAGCGCAAAAGTGGCGCCTTGAATATATCTTTGTGAGGCTCTGTGATGCCAACAGCTCGTGCATGATTTTATCTTTAAAAGTTAATTGTAATAAGATGACAATTAAATGCACTGTGACAATTAAACGTTAATTGAAGTCGTACTGCATTTAAGCATCTATGTACACCAATTACCTACAATTTAAATGTGTAATATACTTTTATCGTGGTATAATCATCAAATGGGTCCAAATCCCGCCAAGGGCAGGATGGGAGGGACTGTCAGATTCGTACTGACTGAAATTTACCGTGTTCCTTCAATAGTTTCAGAGTCACGGTTAGCTGATAAGACAGTCCCGAGACCATGGCAGGCTTTGGCCTTCTAAAGAGGGCCCCGTCAGATGTTGGTGTTTTGAGGCGTACGTTTAACATGTCGACAACGTCAACCCGGACATAGGCCAGGATCGGACGGCAAGTCACCCATTATTCGTGGTCCGCATGCCCTGGTCTCCCGTAACAGCTGGGTCGTGAGGTGGACGCTGTCTTGTCCATAACGGTGCCTCCTCAAAACAATAGCCATACTTAATATAATATTTAAAAAAAAAACATGCATGTACGAATCTACATTCTGTTTGTTCTGAACTTCATGCTTAGTTCCGTGGAAAAATATTTACATATATAATAATAATAATATTCCACAACTATCACACAACGCCATCTAGTCCCAAGCTAAGCAGAGCTTGTGTTATGGATACTAGACAACTGATAAACATACCTACATATATATTTCTAAAAACATACATATTATAGAAAAATGACACCCGGACACAGAACAAATGATCATGCTCATCACACAAACATTTGTCCTGGGTGGGAATCGAACCCACGACCCCCGGCATAGCAGTCAGGTTCATTAACCACTAGAGTCTAGACCAACAGGCCGGTCACGTATGTCTAATCCATGATAATCAGTAAGGTAATATTTTTTTTTTGCAGGGTTTACGTTGATCTTCTGCAGGGCGAGGCAGTGTACGCAGTGCTGGAAAAAGCCAGCAATACTTTTTTGCTGATTGTATACAGCTCGTTCCATATAATATTAGCAATCTGCTACTATGCACAGTGGCATCTCATCGACTATGTGTGGGGGCATAAATATAAGTCGGGTAAAAAAAAACATGTTGAATAAGGCACGGGTGACTCTGAGATATAATAATTATTTTTAAATGGATATTAAAATGCAAATGTGGTATTATGGTATGTTGCCAATAAGGTGTCTTATCTATTAAATATAAATAAGAAATAAAATTACTGTATTTTTTTTTTGTATTACTTGATCATCATCATCAGCCGGAAGACGTCCATTGTCCATTGAACATAGGTCGCCCCTTTAGACCGCCCCACCGAACGCTAATTTGCCACTTGTGTCCACCTAGTGGGAGACCTGCGTACGCTGCGTCCTCCGGTTCGTGGTCGCCACTCGAGAACTTTTCTTCCCCATCGGTTATCAGTTCTACGAGCTATTACTTGATACAAGGTATTATTTATGTAAATGTAATTATATGAAAACGATAAAATAAACTGAAGTAACAGTAAGGTAGAAAAGGTGTAAAAAAACAGATGAAAATTATTCAGATATAGCTTTTTAGTTACAAAATATTTTTGTTGTGTTTTTTGTTTTACAAAAGGTGGTTTTGGTTTTTATGTTGATACTTTATTTATTTTAAAGTTTTTGGTCTGATGTTAGCCTAAGTAAAAATAAAAAAAAAGAAATAAAACAATTCATCAAGTCCTATTTGTTTTTTTTTATGGTAGTTGTTCTATTGATTTTAAGGCATTCAGTTCCAAATGTAAAAGATAAAGATAGGTGGAGATACTTACTTAAAAAAACCTTTTTTAAATAAAAAAATAACACATGTTTACCAAAATTAAAAAGTTTAATGTTACAAAAAACATATTTACAAAAATTATCACCGTTATAATCTTAATTTTCTATCTACCTACATATAATAGTTCAGTACAGCCTATCGATTTATAGATCTACTCCTAGTTACGAATAAATACCTAATTGAGCAACTAACATAGGCAAGTATACCTACAAAGGCAGACCAAACTACACCAACCTGTAAAATATCGAATATGAACCTTTTGCTTTTGTGATTGAGTTGAAAATCTGAAAACATATAACAGATTGGAGTAGAGTGATGTGCGTCTGCGCAATGAACGTCAATGTTTGTGGCAGAAGCGGTCATAAAACGACTGAGTAAGACGGAGGTGATATCTCCGTCTTACTCAGTCGTTTTGTATTTGTATTCCGAATCTTGTGCCGTCTCACTCCCACGATTTAAGACCTGCCAGAAACGTTTACGTATACTAAAACACAATAATTTGTGTACATTATAATGTCCTAACTGGTAGGTACGATATCCTGTCATACAACAATTATAATTATATCCACTAAGTTACCATTAATTAATTAGGAAGGCTGATCGGCAAATATTTTGAGTACAAGCATTTAATTTAGAGACGCTAGCAGGTCAATCTACCCCAATCCGTCAAATTTTACCAATTAAACATTAACTTTCTACTATTGTGATAAGGTTGAAAATCTATTAGAGAAATTTGACAGATTGAGGTAGGTTGATGTGCTGGCTACATGAAAAAAAATAAGGTATAATTACTAAATATTAACAATTCGTTTGTACAATGCTTGTATTCAGATATTAATTGACACAGAAATAAAAAAATTGACGTTATAACAATGGGCACAAAGGGCACAGTTCTTTTTTTTAAAATTTATCAAATGCTCAGTTGTTATTACTAATGCTCATTAAATATTTATTTTTTTTGTCTCATTACGTCTTAACGTGGTCTTCGTAAACACAGACCTCACAGCCTTGAATTTTGTCGATATTAATTTATATTTTTAATATTTACGAAAGTCGAGAAGATACAAACTTACCTAAAGAAAATAAATTTTCGAAAAAGTTATTACAAAAATAAGATATCAAAGAACTGCCTTACCAAGAGCTCTTAGCGCGATCCTCATTAGCGCGATCCTCATCTCATTAGGCTGTGGGAAAGAGACAGAGCTGTACAAGTCGTCTAGCGCCATCTCTTTCCCACAACCTAAACACTCACGCTATAAGAGGTCATGGCAGGCCACCAGAAGTCAAGAATTAGAAAAAAATATTTTGGAAACTTATCACAGTTTTGTTTGGACCCTTAAATAATATTTAAATCTTATGCTTATTTGCGTACATGACAATTTTGTTACTTTTATAGTAGTACAAATATAAAAAAAAACAATATCATCAGAAATATACAACACTCGTCTTGGCGGGGGCACTGTCGTGCCCCCAGATATTTTATCATTTTTTTTCCAACAATATCATTCTGTATTAAGCAAGTTTATTTTGTACTTGACAACATTTTTAGGTACAAAATATACCTCAATGGATATATCATCTTTTTTTTCAAATTGTAAAGTTATATTAATGACCAAATGATTCCGCGTAGCAAAGTGCTACGGTGCTACAAACCGTAGACGTCACGTAGCACAGCCATATAAATGGGTGACTTGGTTTCACTGAATTTTAAATCCAGAAGGCTAAATAGGATGTTTGACTATATTTCAATTATTTCACGCCTCTGAAGTAATTTGATTGCAATTAGAAAAACTTCGAAAAATCAAATAAAGTCGGTATAGTTTTTTTCTTGTTAAATGATGTAGAAAAGCAGCCTTGGCTGTAAATGAAGAATTATTAATTGTGTTTACAATAACATTAATTTTATTGCAAAGACAATGAACAATTTTCAATTTATTTTGAAGTCGGTCCATTCTTAAGACTGGGCCGACTACTCTACTCAAAATGATGAAGATTATGCAGGCTACTGAGTTTTTATTTCTTCAGCGACATCTTTAACAAAATCTAACGGATATTGAACACATTTTTTTGTTTGCAACAATATTTTTTGGTTCGTGTTAACTGAACGTCAAACACCCTATTCCTTATAGATGATGATGATGATGACTGACTTACACAACTAACTCCCGGTAAACTCATCACATTTACCGCACAGCATCCAGTTTCCACTTGAGCAGGAAGAAGGCGGTGATCCTGAGGGTCACCACGAAGATGGAGAGCGCCATCACGTCGAACCAGAACTCGTCTGGAGACATCGCCACTTCGTTCAGGAATGTACGCGGATGCCTGGTGATAACACAGCAATCAGTGGTGCTTTCAAGTTGGTCATAAGCTTTTTTTAAACGTTGCCCCACATTACGAATATCGCCTATATTGTAACTGCTTTTAAATATGTAAAATCATATATCAAACACAGAGACCCGGAACTACAACTAGTAAATCATACAAATATATGTTCTGTGTGGGAAACGAACCCACGAAACGCAGCACAGTAGGCGATTGCTCAGCTGCGCCAACCTTGATACAGCCAGTTTTACTTAAAACTACCTACTGCGTATTCCCCTAAAAAATGTTCCAGCAGACCCGCGAAAGGATCATGTGTGTTAAATTTTATTTATTAGGTACTTATATTATTAACGACCTTAAGAGAAGTTGGAAGTTATGGAAAGAGGCCGTTGCCCAGTAGTCAAATGACACAGGCCAACATAAAGTTAACATCATATAGCGAAAACCGAATCTAATAAGAACATAAACCAAATACTCACTTGTAATGACAGTACAAGGCCTCATTGCAGTCTAGGATAGGCCTCTCAAGTCCATAAATGGCCCCGATGAAGCCCTCCAGTCCGTACCTCAGGTAGGACACGTAGGAGCCCCAACGTAGGTACCCGGGCAGGTCCCGTAGGGTCACTCCGAAGCCAGCGAACATCATCATGGGTACCGATAGGGTAGGACCCAAGAATGTGCCGTTCTGGATGGAAAAAAGGAAGGTTACTTTTGGTAATTTTTGGAAAACATCATCAGAAGCATCGGTGGTAAAATAGTAACGGTCTGTGGCGAGCTGTGGGTCGTGGTCGTGGTTACGAATCCGACCAGGAGTATTACTTTGCGAAAAAATATTTCATAACGACTGTTCTCAAAACGGAGAAAGAAAATATCGTGAGGAAATCGGGATGCCCTAGAACCAAAAATTCAAAGATATATGTGACATCTGCCAACCCTTTTTGGGCTCGAATGGTGGATTAGTATAGGAATGTATGACTGTCAGACTTGTACGGACTAAAATCCACGGTATCCTTCAATAGCTCCTTTGCGTTCGGAAGACACGATAACTCGTTAGACCCGCGACTCCGGTGGGCTTTGGCCCCCCGTCAATCATGAATGATCTTTATGTTTAAGTTCGACCGTGTCAGTCCGTGTCTTATGGATAGTTAAATTTTTTGAAAAGTCTTTCAGTTGTTATGTTACTCACCACGACGCTGAAGACGGCTCCGATCATGAGGCCGAAGCTCTGTGCCACCAGGACGGTGTACAAGGAGATGGCGAAGAACATGCAGAAGCGGACGATGTCCAGCGGCTGCGAGGACATCGTGTACACTATCACACTGAACACTGCACAGCCCACTATCTGGAATACGGCAAAAAAATAATATTAATAATCATTTTCCCAGGTATTAAACCAACCTTGAAAAAAGCAATAAAAGTAATTGAAAAATAACTTCTCTTTTGGAAGTCCGTGGCCAAAACAAAAAACAAAGTCACCGTCTTCTGAAGGAAATCTCATTATACAGTTTTTTGTGATAGTTTTAGAGCGCAGATCCTTTACTAAAAAAAGGTTTTTTTATTATTTCACTCTGATTATTTTAAGATTTTCAACAATAACCGGCTCTGATTTTTCGTCTGCACGGCTTTTTCCCAACTATAGCGCCGTATTCACGTTCCATCTTGCTGTACGTCCCGCCAAGGTCATACATCGTGTATGCACGATACGTGCACGACGCAAAAACACCGTGAATAGGCTTGACGTACGTCAGTAATTATTATTATTATGACGTGAATACGGCGCTTATGTCGAGGTCGGCTTCCAGTTGAACCGTAGTATACAACGGAATATCAGTATGTTACATGGAGCGACAGCCTTTATGACCTCCACAACCCAGTAACTGGGTAAAACGATACCTCTGGGTAAAACCAGACTTTCAAGCTTCTAAAAGTATCGACTGTCAAAGATCTACAAATGACAGCGGAAACAACGGTTTTATATGCTTTTGGAGGTACTTAGGTAACCTGCTTTTTTTTAATAGCTTATACTGTCCCACTGCTGAGCAAAGGCCTCCCCCAATCCCTTCCAGGAATTCTTTTCCTGGGCCGTTTCGAACCAGCTCTCATGGTTAGAGTCTAGGTCGTCTGGCCATCTTTTTCTGGGCCGGCTTGCTATGTCTTAAAACTTTGTAATTTGTTTGTGCTCATCTTCTATGCTATCTGTCTGACTTTATCCTTCTGTATGTGTGATTCGTGTGTAAACTCTTTTCTTTGTTCTACCGTGTAAGTAGTCTACTTATTTACGACACCCACACATTCTACACTATGACAGAAAATCATGTTGTGACTTACCGATACAGGTAGATCGACGACTGTAATCGATATGTAGTAAGATCCTAAAGAATACCATCTGTTGAAATGTTCTTTGGACAAAATTGACATCTCGTTGGGAACTGTAAGTAAGAAAACATAAAAAAATGTTAATAAGAGCTATAAAGTGGTTGTGTGTAGCGGGTTTGATTCATGCATGGAACAAATATTTGTGTAATCTACATGTAATAATTCCGGGTATGGGTGTTTGTGTATGTGAGTTTAAATTTTTCTGAATGCAATCATAATACAAGAATTGCGTTCAGTTACGATAATTGAAAAAAAAAAACAACAACCAGCCTACTTTTTAAGTCCACTATCGAATGAATGAACGCAACTAACTTTGAAGTTTGTTCGTTATTTTAGAGGCGTCTAAAACATATTTTTATGCTGGGAGAGTATAGCGTCCTCCCTCCACCTCAGCCGCAGTGATAGATGACCAAGGCGTCGGACGTCAACTGACAATCTCCAGCCACTCGATGTCCGACCATGGACCATGCCCGGGTCAACGAATTACTACGTAAAAAAAAGAAGAATGGACAATAAATATACTTACACGTAAGAATAGTTAACATCATAGGCGACATCATATGGTGCATGAGGATGGCAAACAGAAGGTTGTAGTTCTCCAAGACACGGGAGCCCTCGTTACCAGCATTGATGAAGAGACTGCCCAACATGATACCGACCACCACGTTCACCATCAAACGTAAGTGGGTCATCGTCTGGAAGTAAATGAAAGGTTAATTAGTTTTGTTAAAGTTGAATTTGGAGTGTCTCATGTCTGAGCTGACTTGCTTTAGATGCTTCTATGAACAGCATGGTACGTCAAAAAATATACGTTAATGGACATCGTTTAGCTGATTTGTCTTTTGGCTGAGCCTATAGTGTCGCTTCATTCATTGAGTTTTTTAGAGGAAATATTTTAAAGGGCGGGCGACGGACACACGATTGTTTTTATAAGGATTCCATATTTTCTTTCTGATGTTCGGAAGCCTAAAAACATAAGGGAAGAAATAAGTAAACAGCTGAAGGCAGCATCTTGATTAGGCACACACATAAATACCTAGCTACTATTTTAAAGTCAAATGTATGACTTACCGCATCTCTCTTAGCTTTCATGAATCCTCTCCTCATTAGAACACTGAGCTGGTTAGACTGGCTGGTTTCCTCTTCACCACCTTTGGGCTCCGTGTCCCTCAGGACACTGAGAGGCACTAGCTTACGGAGTCCCTCCATCGTAGGGATACTCTCAAAGTCATCGAACCAATCCAAAGCACGACCGTTCTCAGATTTATTGGCCATAAGGTCGATTTTGTCTTGCCCATATTCACCACATGACAGCTCGATAACTGTGGATAACAGAGATAAATACATTTTAATTTTAGTTCTTCGAGTCGTTTGTTTTTTGTTGTTGTTGAATAAATTACTTCCTCAACCATTGGACCAACAATATTGTGTTAATTCGCGTACCTACTCGCATGTGGGGCAAAGTTCAAATTAAATTATGATTTCGCTTGGCAAGTTAACCTTCCGTAAATAATAAAGTTAATTCACTAGTTGTTGCCTGTGTCTTCGGTCGCATGCAGGGGATCATACTAACGGGATAAAAATGTGTCCTAAGTTTTAATCCAGACTATGATCTACCTCTTGATCGGAAATAGCATAGCAACAATACCCGTTTAGCCATTTAGACATTATTGAGTAACAAACATACATTCATCCATCCAGACATCCAGACTTTGATTCAATAGTTTTTTGTGATCCAAGTATCGTGAGCAAGTAAGGCGAAACAAGTATCCCTAAAACAATTCTAATTTCTACACTTAGTACCAGGAGCATAAAAACGAAGAGAAATTTAAAATGCCACTTACTGTAATCAGCAGGATTATGATACAAGGGGCAAGGTATCCCAGCCTGGTCTAGATAAGATACCAGGTTCTTCGTGGTGCCCTGGTACATGCATCTGCCGGCCGCTAGCACGTACACATGGTCAAACAAGGCGAACAGTGAGGCTGATGGCTGATGCACCGTGCACACAATGGTCCGACCCTGGTGCGCCAAGTTTCTGCACAGCTGTACTACTTGCGAACATGATGAGCTGTCCAGACCTCTGGAAAAGTAAGAGAGAAATTTGGATATTTTAGTAAATATACGAGTATAGATTTCGAGATAAAATGCAGAGAAGGTAGGAATACCTAGGGAAGAGAAAGGCACTTTGGCCACGATCATTTTATTATCCTATTATGATTCTGCCAAAATAGTATTTTTGAGTCCGATCTTATTTAAGGCGCCTTTACAAACAGTGGTACATAAAGAAGACTAGCAATTTTTTTAAAGATAGCAAGAAAGTAAGTAAAAGTAGTTACTACATTAAGGCAGTACAAAAAATAATAAGAAATTAACAAACAAATGTTATCAAGAGGTCTAATAACAAAGATAAAAAGTAATTTAAATGAGTTTCAAGATATTAAAGACCGAAGTAAATGAGAACCTTCATTTTAGTTTACATGTCGTCACCATTTTTGTTGCCAGAATCAATAAAGCCAACCTACTTAGTAATCCATAAAAGGTGATTATTGGTACGAATATTATCAAGTAGTTGCTAAATATGAGATCATGGACCAACTGCATTTGTATACTTTCAATGTTGTGAAGCAAGTATACTATAGTTTCTGTACTGTACTTTGACTTATCCAAAATCCGGATTTGTTGAGTGACTGCGAATTAGCCTAAATGTTCGTGTAAAGATTAATGATTTGATATAATATCTACATAATCATTTGACTCCTGTATTCAGTTCGATTTCCTACATTATTTGGTAAGTCAAGATGCAAATTGATTCTTATTTTAAGATTAAAGTTGCTTTTTAGATTATTTTAATACTTAAAAGTTTTTGAAAGCAAAAAAAGTGTTTCAATTTAAACTTGTAAAATATTAGATTTGTTATTTGATAAGGTAATAATTATTTTCTTTGGGACTTCAACATACCTGACGAATAAAATGTAGATACCTATAGATACTATTCGTTACATCTTCGGAACCCCTCCTTTCCTGAATTACAGAAGTGAAGTTATCTAATGATATGTCTAACATTTTGTCAAACCTCCTCAGTAAACACAGTGCCAGTTTACTTGGCAGCGTGACCCCAATAAGAACAACATAGTTTACAGTCACGTGCATCTAATGTTTGTGCATACATCTGCTATCGTTATATTCAACATACAGGGTAAAAGTTCAAGTATTCCAGTAAATAGGTATACTATTAAGAACCGAAATGGTACACACGTGTTTATTATCAAGGATTTTATTTTTGTGTCTTTATTTTTGTGTCTATGTGCACAGAAAGACAAGACAAAAGGTAAGAAGCACAAAGGCACAGCTTATTTGTTACAGAAATTTCTCGGATCAGACCTGAGAGAGGAGAAAGTAGTAGAAGATAATATGATAGGTGTGTAGATATGTGTTTTGTCCCTTTGCCATGTTGTATAGCAACATCATCATCAGCCTATAATGTTCCCACTGCTGGGACACAGGCCTCCTCTCTGGGAGAGGGAGTGGGCCATAATCCACCACGCGGGCCCAGTGCGGATTGGTAGATGTCACATATCTTCAAATTTTTGTTTCTAGGACATGCCGGTTTCCTCACGATGTTTTCCTTCACCGTTTTGAGAGCAGTGGTGATGAAATCAATTACACAAAGTAATGCGCCTGGCGGGGTTCGAACCCACGACCTACAACTCGTAAGCCGGGACCGATACCACTGGGCCACCACTGCACTCGTTGTATAGCAACGCCTTTAACTAAAGTTTTAAGCCAGGCCTTGGGTTACAGGTATCGTCAATTAAACGTTTTGATATTTTCCTAGTTCAACATATTTTAGTAAAGTACATAAGTGTAGAAAATATATGTGCCGGTGTAGAAAGAAAAAACCTAATTAATTTTTGCGTTAATCCATGCGTACGATTTCTTTGACAGTTTAATATTTTCAGTGGGAACTAAGCCAATGCTATCTACATTTATTACTTATGAGATAAATTCCAAGAAGTAATTTTATACAATAAGTGTTACTCTACTACCGTTATCGATATAAGTATTGCATGTTGACGTGTTTTTTACGATATTTTGATAACCTGAGCCAGGAAGGAGATTAAAAGTTATTTGAATGTAATTTTGATAGATTTATTTGTACTTTGTAGGTCATTGCAATTTGTGTTTTATGCGTATTTGAGTAAGTTGTCATCACACCTAACGCGCTTGCAGGACGCTATGCGAAGAAACTGATTTACATCGCAATATAAGCGAAAATCATTCTTACTATGACAAAATATTTTTTTTAGTAGCTAGCAATGCATGAGGTTGCAAGTTCAAACCAAGGCAAGTATAAATGTGTTTTTTTTTTATAAATGAAATGTACAATTCATAGCATGTAGTACTTTCTAAGCTTTTCTTGGACATCACTGTCATGGGTGACGGAAAAGACGGATTCATATCTATATACAGGGTGAATTTTTCAACTGGGCGTGGATGGCTACTTTCGAAACTATGAGGAATATCGAAAAACGTTCAAAGGAGTCTCGAGGCCGATTTTGACGAAAACTAAAACTGCATCATTGGATTTTAGAAAAATCAAAAATCATGGCCAGGAATCGAACCCACTGATTTTGGAAAAAAAATCACATCCTGTATTATTACACCGTTCGATAGTGTTGCTAATAAGGATCAAATTCTGTGAAGTAAACATATACGGCAAACTTAAGGAAATGGCTAATTTTTATGAAATTGCTATTTTCCCATGTTACTTTACATCTACTGAGCCATAATTTATTCGAAATATAAAAATTTCATTGTTTTCAATGTCTCACTGGATTTGACGTCTCAACAATCCCACTGTACTTAACCATACGACATTATTGAGTTGAACTAAAAATAGCATTATTTTAAAGAAGAAACGGTAACTTATGTTACAAAAACAGTCTTTGCCTTGAAGATTAATCAGTTTTTTTGTAATTATACGTTTTCCTTAAGTTTGCCGTATATGATTACTTCCCAGAATTTGATCCTTATTAGCAACACTATCGAACGGTGTAATAATACAGGGTGTGATTTTTTTTCCAAAATCAGCGGGTTCGATTCCTGGCCAGGATTTTTGATTTTTCTAAAATCCAATGATGCAGTTTTGGTTTTCGTCAAAATCGGCCTCGAGACTCCTTTCAACGTTTTTCGATATTCCTCATAGTTTCGAAAGTAGCCATCCACGCCCAGTTGAAAAATTCACCCTGTATATAAAAATGAAACCCGTTTTCCGTTGTCACGACATAACATGAAAACGGCTTGACCGATTCGGATAATTCTTTTTTTGTTGTGTTTGTAACCATCGGGACCGGGTTTTAGACCGGGTTCTCCACCCGTGCGAAGCCGGGACAGGCCGCTAGTAATAAATATATAAGTCCAAAGCCATGTTAGAGTTGTTAAGCTTGCGGTGGTCCAGTGTATACTCTCTACTAAGTCTGTGGGTGGTCCTAAAGGCGGTTTATTAACTCTGACACCGGAGGCTGGCAACATCCTTACACGAAAAAGAAAGTCAAAGTCAAATGATTTATTTCGATAAGGCCGTTCGTATGGGTCGGTTTGTATGGAGAAGAATGGGCAAAAAACTCAGAAAGTTCCCAGATAAACTCCAGTAGGCTAGGTCAGAAACTACACTTACGTTGTAGGCTCATCAAGGAACATGATGAGAGGGTTATTGATGAGTTCCAGCGCGATGGAGA
Organism: Agrotis ipsilon; assembly: GCA_028554685.1. Taxonomy (NCBI): domain Eukaryota; kingdom Metazoa; phylum Arthropoda; class Insecta; order Lepidoptera; family Noctuidae; genus Agrotis; species Agrotis ipsilon. The sequence continues at coordinate 3,991,279 of CM052965.1, forward strand.
GCCTCTTCCTCTGTCCTCCCGACAGCTGTGCACCGCGAGTGTTCATGTGCTCGTACAGACCCAGGTTTGTGAGGATGTCTTCAATCTGAACACAGGAATAAAGGCTTTAAATTAACTAGTTTTTAACACTACGCTGCGTAGGTAAAAAAGCTGGCTCAATAAGTTTGGTCGGGACAGGTTAGCTGCGTACATTACGAGTATTTTATTATTTTAATTGTTTTTCGTCTGGATATAGTTTTAGTTTTGTGGTTTGTTGTAGCATTTTTTAATTTGTAACCTTTTTGTTTTGTCTTTATTGTTTTCGGTGTTACTAAACTTACTGCTAATTTATGCAAGTTTCTTTAGAGAAACTTTTATAAATTAGTAGTAAGTTTTACCGAAGCGGTCTATAAAATATGAGTAAATGGGGCCTAAGATCATGAGATGACTTAAAAAAAGTTTGAAAAAAAGTGTTTTCTGCACTCCATATAAACTTTAACAGTGCCAAACATCTTCTTCATCCGCATGATTTTCGAAAAAGGGGTACAATGTTCCGCTTTCTATAAATACATGCACATTGTTGCAACCAAAAAAACACATTGAATTTAAAAATAAATGTCACAGATTACGAGTAATGACATCTGCAGACACTTTTACCGCCGAGTTATGCAAAACTGGCAATTTGGCAGAATTGGGTTACAGCACAGGTGGTGTCATTACACTCTGTATTTGTACGTAATTTAGTGCAAATAATATGCAACGGAATAGGTAAATATAATGTTGTTATAATAGTGGGTAGTTACTAGTGCAGTCTGTAATGTAACGTTATGGATTCAAGCATTACATCAGTGATATGCGTAATGCTTGATTTTACTCCCTCATGCCCACCTTGTAATGATACAATGTGTTACAACTTGATACAGCGTGTAACATCAATGCGCTCCACTTGTAATTAAATGTGTCCGGAGTAAAAAGTCGAATCTCTAATGTTACATTACCTTCACGCGGAAGCTCTTGGTCTATCATTGAAACTTACACGTGTAACCAACTTTTTTTTTAGCGTGGTTAAATCATCAAATGACTCCCGCCCAGGGCAGGGTGGGAGGGACTGTCAGACTCGTACTGACTAAATTTACGGTGTCCTTCAATAGCCCTGTACCTAGTGGGATCACGGTAATTCGTGAGCCCCGCAACCCCGGCAGGCTTTGGTCCTCTCAAGGCCCCGTCATATGCCTAATCTAACTTATGGCGAAAGTTTGGTCGGATGGACGTTAGTAACGCAATCACGTCAGAATCTATCTTGATGAAAGGTTCAGATAGGATATAGTTTGGAATATAATGTAGGATACCGATTGTCCCGGTGCTACGATTCCGTGGTTTATTTTTCGGGAGAGTCACTGGCGATGTTGCTGGCAACACCTGGTTTAAATAAAAGTATAAACTATTGTAGTCTCTCCTCTGTTGTAAAATGTTGAAATAAGCACATTATCTTCATCAAACGTTAACCTACTTTTACAGGTGACTGTACACATTACATTTTCTGTTATTGCCAGATACCTACAGCGATTATTTTGCACATATTGCTTTGTTTATTTGTCTTTGTCATTCAATAATGTAAACGCATGGCAAACGAAAATGAAGGCATTATGTGTCCTCTAACTCAAAATGCACGATCAAACAAAGTGTATCTGAGTAGGTAAATATTCAGAACATGTTTATGCATGAGCATTATTGATCGTACGTGATGCATACATTATCATGCTGATTAAGTCAGTACCGAATGTACGGAAAATAGAAGTTAAATTGAGGAAGATGAATGTGACAGATTCGGAGGTATTTCGCAAGATCGCAACAATAGTACTATGAGATTATTTTTTACCATTTTTTATTGCTTATTTATGGCAGAGCCATTATGAGAAGCCCCGGATGATTCCTAAATTGTAAGCCAAATATTTGCCAAAAACTTTCCGTAATTTGATTCCAACCATAACAGTTGGTTATAACTTTTTGGTTTGTGAAAATTGTCAATGTGTTCTTAGAGGTGATCTCTCGAAATTTTAAACTGATAAAAGCTTAATTATTCCTGAAATAAATGGGCTATTTTCGAAAACCAGTGTTAGCCTATAATAATAATAATATTATTTATACAATTTGTTTGTTTGAACGCGTTAATCTCAGGAACTACTGGTTTTAATTGATAAAATATTTTTGTATTGTTTAGTGCATATATCGAGGAAGGCTATATAACATTTTTGACCAATAAAGGCCGAGCAACTTGGTTTTAGCCATACTGGGAACAGCTAGTATTCAATAAACTTACAACTTCCCCCTTCTCGTATTTGTCTAGCCTGGTGTCGAGCTTGAGGTCTGCAGCCAGCTTCATGTTCTCTCCCACCGTGAGCAGACCCTGGAGCCTGTCGTCCTGCTGGATGTAGCACGACATCCTTTTGAACCTCTCTGTAATTGAAAATTGAACATGTTAATGGTAAGTTGGAATTTTCATATTAAGTACGTAGTAGTAATTTTTGTTTATCATACAATTCTATCTTAACATTGATTTATTGAACTTCGTGTGTTGATGTTTTGAACGATATTTAAAACGACATCCGTCTATTGAGGTGTGTGGACTAGTTTGAAATATTAAATTAAAAAAAAAATATTTCCATTTTATTTCCGTCTATTTTACGGTATGTACGAGTAATTTGATTATGAAGTACCTATTCCAAAAGCTTATTATTTTCAAATAATAATTAAGTACGAAGTTACGAAGTTGGACACATTACGCGATTGATGCACTTGTTTTGTTCCAGTCTACATGCTCTAAGTAGCTTAGAAGTCTTAGGTCAAGGCTAGTACTGGATAACTAATTAAACCAGTAAGACAATCTCGCATAAATATGTACAGAGCCGTCTTTTGCCTATAGGAGGCCCTACAATATTTGATTCTGCAACGATTCCTTAAGTTCTATGGGGCCCATAAAGCGAGCCAGAGATTTAGTATGAATCGGCTCAAACAAAAGCACATGTAACTTGATTAATGCAGAAAATTAAGATAATCATAAGAAAGTAAAGAAAAATAATAGTAAATACTTTGGAACAAGTCACGATTTTTTTGGAAGCCAGATATATTTACAGAAATTCGGGGCCAGGGGATGTGCCTACTGCTCTGTCGACAAAACTTGCATAAAGTGGCTATGCTTTCAGTGTGTCTCGGCTAAGCCCTTGAGTTAATTGAGAAACGGGCCCAGAGGCTTCTACGGCTTCCATGGGTCATTTAAGGCATTCACAGAAAAGTCCGGTTAAGCAGCTAACAACCTCTTCTAGGTTTACATGCTAGTCGACACACAAAAAGAAAAGAAACTGCCAAGAGGCTTATCAGCAACTATGCACTAGTTGCCTCAAAGCTCCTGAACAACATCGAAGCCGATTTGCCAGCCTGCCAGTAGCATTTCGGTGAGTGTGCAAGCGTGCTTCACCTTCGACTAAATCATTGTAATCAGGCGAGATGGTGGTCAAGTGCGAGCTCTTAAATGAAAAAAAAAAACTAATTGCAAAGTGGAAGAAACCTTGGATTACAGACATGAGACAGTCCATGACGCATGGTTCGCACTGACGCTATCTACCTTTCTATCTGTGGTCATCGGTCAAGTAGCACGTGAATGCATGTTATATCACGGCATGAATGTAGTCTAACCTAGCCTTTATCTGTCGCCTAGAATCCGGGTCCCTGGTTCATAGCTAATTTATTTTCCGCTGATAACGGCTGCGTGAGCGCAATCTAATCGCTTACTGATGCTATTTGTGTTTCTGCTTCTAAAGACGTTAATGAAGTGCATTTCGTAATCAGTTACATTGAAATTCGTTTGGAATAAATAACACGTTATTGTTTTTGACCGGTTTTAAATTAATTGTTTATACGAGGGCGATTGACGACACGTCTAGCGCGGGTCTGCACTCCTTTCTCATAGTTTATTTATTTTATTCATCATCAAACGCCTTAACATGTATTATATCAAACTGGTTGCTTATTCAATATCAAACATGTTAAACAAAAAATATTGCTGTTTTGTTTGATTTGTCTTAATTAGTTCGATGTGTTTACTAAAGTGACTACTGAGTTTCAACACAAAACGATATCCATGTCTACATTCTCTACCTACTCTTTGTGCAACTCTACCCGTACTTAGCTTTTCTAACTTGAATATAAAAAAAATGTAAGCCTCTTTCTTAGCTTGTCAGGCAATGTGCTATTTTTGCCATCAGGATTTCACAGTAGAATTCGTGCCTGTTTGATGTCAATAGACTCGGCCTCTATTACATGGGACTTAACATAACTAGAGAGAAATCTGGGTGTACTATTAGGTACGCCTTTAGTCCTTCGAAGATTAATACTGTCATGTTTATTAAATGGAATCTCATGACGAGATTGCCATTAAAAATTTGACCGTACTCACTCATAATCCTCCCTCTTCCATTGATGAACACTGCTCCTCCTACTCCGGTGATGCGGTACCCTGACAGTACATCCAAGAGGGTGGACTTGCCAGCTCCTGAAGGTCCCATGATGGCGACCAGCTGACGTGGACGAAGTCTGCCGTGGACTCCATGGAGGATCTCTTTGCTGCCTGTAACAAACACAAGAGTGGTTTAGAACTTGGAACATCTTTATAGAATGAACGATGTTTAAGATTCGTTTTGAGTTTCCGAAACGATTGTAATGTTTAATAATTCATATATGAATTGTGTTGATAGTGGACAAAGAAGACATAGTCAAAATTGGTAACCAAAATTGCTCATTTCACCAAGGTGATATCACCCAGGTGAAATGTGTGGACTTAAACGGTGTTCGTTCGTCCATTTCGGAAATGCTTCACCCAGGTGAATAAAAGCGACTTTTTTCTATTCTTGTGGACTTTATCAAAGGTGAAATGAGGACACCAATGAGTGCACTTCGGTTACCCGGGTAATAATATGATCTAGGTGACAAGAATAAACTAGCGAAGCTTTTGGACGCTTGCAATATCAGAAGTATCGCTGCCACGTTCTCAAATCTCGACCTTCATTATACTACTTACAAACAAAATATTTGTAAAAAAATAAAAAAAATAAAAATAAATAAATATTTCCGATGTCTACGTCTCATCTATTTTTAGGATATTCTTTAATTATAACTAATATTCATAAATGTCTGCAATGTAATGAATACATATAATTTAGTATCGGGTTTACCAAAAACATTTAAAAATAAAATATTAGAGATGGGACACCTACGATTATGGTCGATTAGCCAAATTATTGACTGTAAAAATGGCCGATTATGGCCAAGCCGATCATTTGAGATTGTTGTGACTTTTGCAACTATAGTAATAAGTTATTATTAAGTAAGTTAAAAAAAAACCTTTATTGTTATTATCACTACATAGTATAAAACAAAGTCTCTTCCCGCTTCCTGTCCCTATGTATGCTTATATCTTTAAAAATACGCAACGGATTTTGATACGGTTTTTTAATACATAGAGTGATTCAAGAGGAAGGTTTTTTGTATATAACATACTATATTTAGTAGAGATTGCAGCCGTGCGGAGCCAGGGCGGGTCGATGGTTAATAACAAAAATTAATAATATTATTAAAATTATAATTGTATATCAATCGCCCCACTCGACTGGTCTCGTTGTCGGAGCTTCTTACCGACTAGTCGCCGACTATTGGCCTATTAGTGAGTTTTAGTGCATCTCTATACTCAACCAAATTATCAGGAAATTCCCAATGTCCGATGACCCAGTCTGTTTTTTGTTGCTAAAAATATATATTTAACGAAGCACGTGAATAAAACATGTGCTAAAATAGTTAAGCACTATGACTTCTGGTATTTCTATAAATACCTATCTATTCAACTTTTTACTACGTGTTATGATAATAAATTTATTTATGATATTTGGAAATACACTTTTGAATATTCAGTGAATTAAATGAGTTATGAATTATTATTATAACATTTGGATATTTTAATTTTCGGCGATCAGATAAATACAAACCACTCTTACCAATACTAAATTAAATATGTCATAATTAAGTTATTTATGTGTAGTATACAATTGGCGACAAAATCAACTTGATTAAGCGATATAATCTGCTGCACATAAGACATAAGCCTCTCTTATGCCTATAATCTTAGCCTCTCTTAAAATACGAAACTAAGCTCCTATCATGACTTTTCACGTAGACTGATGCGTTTTTTCAATTTCTTCTTCTTCAATAAAAACTTCTTCAAGTACGCTGTAAATAAAATACTGAAATCTTGTGAGAAGGCGGGTTATTCCCAAAATGCTCCATTCCATTGTTCTAAAAGATAAAAAATCTCATACATTGATTCCCAAGTTGCTCCACGGAATTTTTATAATTTAAAAATACGTTTTATTTTGTTCCCATTCTGCTCCATAGGTATTTGGAATCATTCTCAAAGTAATCCACTGATTGTTCGTAATAAAGTTTAAAATTGCTCCATACATCTACATACAAAATAATAAAATCGTAGAGCTGTCATTCCTGTACATTGATTTTTTTTTGTTTTTTCTTTCGAGATAAGGGATTAACTCTGAGGACGCTGTCCGCTCCCTCACGCGGCGCGCCTCCTCCTTCGGGAGCATTCATCATCATCAGCCTCTAACGTTCCCACTGCTGGGACACAGGCCTCCTCTCTTGTGAGAGGGAGTGGGCCATAATCCACCACGCGGGCCCAGTGCGGATTGGCAGATGTCACATGTCTTCGAATTTGATGGTTCTAGGACATGCCGGTTTCCTCACGATGTTTTCCTTCACCGTTTTGAGAGCAGTGGTGATGAAATAAATTACACAAAGTAATGAGCCAAGCTGGGTTCGAACCCACGACCTACAACTCGTAAGTCGGGACCGATACCACTGGGCCACCACTACTCTTCATTCGGGAGCATTACTACTTCGCAAAAGAAGGCCACCGCTTCCCGCTCCGTCTCGCCGCGCAGCATGGCTTCGACTAATGCCGGGCGCGAGAGGTCTCCGCCTATCACCGTGGTGAGGGCACGGCGGTTCTTTGCCCTAGCGGGGCAGTCCTGAATCGTATGCTCCACCGTATTCTCCTGACGCCTATCCAGCCTCCTCAAAGAGGGATTGGGCTGGTGTCGCCTGAGGGTGGCCAGTTCAGCCTTGGGGCCAAACTCAGGAAGTTATCCCTGAAGTTCCACCGGCTGTCGAGGACGAGTCCCAGTTACTTCATCTTCGACACGATGCCAATGCGAATCCCTCCCACCGATATGTGGGACTCTAACCATGGCGCGTAGACGCGGCCATGGAAGCACATTTCCTCCGTTTTGTGCAGCGCCACTTCGAGTCTCAACTGCCGAATCGTATCAGCAGCAGTCACAACCGGTTGCATTGCCAGGTCGGCCGCCGCCTGGTGCGACTCTCCCTGCGCCAGGACGAGGAGCGTAATGTTGGCGTAACCGATGTTCCACAGGAGCACGACATCTCTCGCCGGTTCCATTCTCCCCGGTCACCTGTCTGGAGTTCCAGGGCAGGGTGTTGAAGTCATTGGAGATGTCCAAAGACACCGCCAAGACGACCTGCCCCGTGCTACCGCATCCCCCTTCGTGAGGGCTCTCACTCGCACAGACATGGACATAGGGTATCTTTAATCCCTAAACACAGAAGCGAGCTGTTGCCGAGAAAAACAACAGTAATTTTCATTTTCCAGATAGCGCCGCTTACACGATCCGAATTATTTCTCAAATTCTAAATTGACGCAAGCGAAGCCGCGGACAAAAGCTAGTTTTGAATAAAAAGTTGTGGAGCGCTTTGGGAACACTTCAAAATTATCATGGAGCAGAATGAAACTTAAAAATATTATTAATTAAAGTATTACATTTTTCATGGATTACTTTGGGAACTTTTTTTGGAGCACATTGGGAATGACCCCATCAGTCAGCAAAAGCTCAGCTTCTGTCATTCAATCTTTGCCGACTCTATTATATTGCAGGTCTTTGAAATATGGGTGATGGCACCGTTAGCGCTGTACCTAGCTGAGCGCTTGGACTGCTGTGCAGCATGTCGCGGGTTTGATGGCACACGGAACAATATTTGTATGACCGACAGGTAGTTTTTTCGTATACTGGGTGTTTGTGTGTGTGAGTTCTATGTTTATAAACGCATCCACGACACAGGAGGAATTCCTAGTTTAGGGCAAAGTCTCTTTAAAAAAAGCTATTAGGTTCACCTCTGCCTAACCCTTCGTGGATTACAGGCGTGATGTTAGATATGTGTGTTTATATTTGACCTATAATGGTCTCTCGCAGAGTTTCCGCGGTTCGACACCAGCCTGATAACCCCGAATGACGTCATAGATTAAGTCCGTAACGTTCCGATGCACTTGAAGAAGCGAACTTAACTACTTGTAGGTATTGTAAGTAGTTTAATTAATACTTAGTGACAATCTGACATCCTGTCATTAGTAATTCAGGGCTGAATTTAATCTAGAATTTGTCATAGCTGTAGTTCTGTGGTGTTATCTCTATGATAGTCAAACATTTTAGTTTCATAACCGTTACTCGTTTGCATTAACATGCCCAGGGGGGGTATTACAACATCATTAAACCAGACTTGTTCCAGTGAGTGAACGAGATGGCGCTAGACGACTTGTATAGCTCTGTCACTTTCACTCACCGGTTTTACGATGTTGTAATACCCCCCCTGGGGGAGTATTACAACGTCTTAAAACCAGGCTTATTCCGGCGAGTGAAAGTGACAGAGCTATACAAATCATCTAGCGCCATCTCGTTCACTCACTGGAACAAGCCTGGTTAAGACGTTGTAATACCCCCCCAGGGCCATTACCACGAGCCCTTAACGTGATCCAGTTTAGGCTGTCGGAAAGAGACAGAGCTATACAAGTCTCTCCCATCTCTTTCCCACAGCCTAAAGACTCACGCTTTAAGAGTTCATGGTAGGCTACCTGTTGGAATTTCAAGTCTCAGTCGTCTCAAAGTTGGTTGTTGAAACTAGGGACCACAGTACGTTTTTACTCCTAAATTAATGTAGGTTTAGGAATCAATTTATGAGTCAGAATAAGCAACAGTGCATAAATACCTATGCATTTGTGGTTTCTTTTGTCATTTTCAGTGGTTTAATTGATTTTATGGCTGTTGTTGTTGTTTACATTATTTTGTTGTTATTTTATTGCGTCAATTAAATTATACAGAATACAGATAATATGAATATTTTTATAGAAGATCTCAAATTGACATTTTCCACAAAATAGATAAAGTACGATTTTTAATTGTAGTCAGTAAAATGACAAGAGTAACTGTCACTGATACAATGAAATTTAGTACATTTCTATAGAGAACAAATGTCATTTTACTGTCATTTTACTGACTACAATTAATAATCGTACTTTAGGTCACTGGTTCATATCCAACTCGAATGACCTATAAGATGTATGGGGAGCTGCTGAAACTGGCCCACAAAACATGGCTTTTAAATATAGGTAAATGAGTTAGGTACCTACTGATAGCCAAATAAAATTCTGATTAATAGTTCATCACATCGAGTAAGTAATGCTATGTATGCAGTATGGCTATTTATATAAAATTATATAAATAGCTATACTATTTAATATAATTATATGTACACTTATATTAAATTAAATTATTTTAAATAAAATTTCGTCGACGCTGTGGTGCAGGTACATTACATATCAACTATTCGTTCGAGACTTCATATTTCATAGCGACCGGTGTTTGGGAAAACCAACGGGTTTCTTCCGAGATTATATGAACAGGTATTCATAATATTGTTGCAAAAACCCCAAGACAAACAACAGAATAATAATAATTAATTAAAATTTATTGATGAAGACAGAGTTTAAAAATAAGTTTAACTAATATTATTAAATTTTGATAAATTAGGTATTGATTTGGATGTTTGTTACTCTACCTATCAATCCGTCACTTCAGAACCGCTGAACGGATCTTGATGAATTTTGTCTCATAGATAGATTATACTCTAGACTTCTAGAGTATTCGCTGATAACACCTAACTACTAATTTGTTACTTGTCTTTGTTTCAAACATCAGTTACTATGCTGAACAGTATTGTTATCACTAGATTATCTATTCATAAAATGAATCACATAATAAATTACTAATCAAACATGTGGATCAGTATCGCAACTGGATCAACCTGATACTTTTGACCGACCTTCAAGGATTATCAATGAAGCAATTTTAATCTTATCAAAAAACTAAATTATTTATAATTGCACAATTACAATTTATTTTATTAAACGTGGAAGAAGATAGCTGTTATGTGTTAATTTAAAATAATGACAATAATTATTGTTAATCTTCTATGATGTGCTTGCCTCGTGTAAAGTTGTACATAATATATTTAACCTGTACTGTTATCGTCTATAACTATACTACCATTTAGTTTATGGGTAAATTAATTGTGTACATGATCAGCTATTTTTTATCATATTATGAGGAACTCGTGGCTAAATAATAACAGCTGCACAGACCGATCTTCTAGGTTAAGCCGCGCTTGCCGAGGTTGGTCTGTGGATGGGTGACCATCTGTCATAGCGAATTTCTTCCGTGTCTCGGAAAGCATCTATAGCTGGTGGTCCCGGCTGTCATTTGAAGATCTTTGACAGTCGTTACTGTTAGTCAGAAGCTGTAAAGTCTGATAAACACTTTACCATGGGTATCGTATTACCCAGTTACTGGGTTGTGGTGGCCCGACAGGCAGTCGCTCCATGTAAAATACTGATATTCAGCTGCATCCGGTTTGACTGGAAGCCGACCCTGATGTAGTTGGGAAAAGACTAGGCAGATGATGCTCAGCTATTTTCTATCCTGGTATATATCATCAAATTTCTCCTCCCGCCTGGGTGGAGCAGATTAGACTGTCAGACTCGTAATGACTACCCTGTTTAGATAGTCTCGCAGCCCAGACACGATCAATATATAATGTTTCTATTGGTGAGACACAAGCCTTCTCTCTAAAAAGGAGTGGGTGAGAAAGCAATCTTCAACGCGGTCCTACTGTGGTTTGATAAATTTCACGATGTCATCTCTTTGAATTTTTGGCTCTACGATATACAAGTTTTCTCACTATGTACATTGTCCTTCCACTTTAGTCAGGGCCGTTACTACTGTGCCAGCATTGCTTTTATCTACCTTTAAAAATATTGATGATTATGAAGTAACCAACAGGAATCAAACGTGATGGTATGCATCACGTTTGAGTAATGTGGTAGCTAATGCATATATGAATGTAAACAAATCAGGATGATACAAACATTAAAGTTATTACCTCTTTAAATAATTGCTGCTTGTCAATTAAGATAACTTTGCTAGATTTTTTCAGTATTTTATGAATATGCGTAATGTATTTACTTATATCAAGAAAATCGAATCGAAAAAGAGTATTGGAGATAGCGTGCGAATGGTGTCGCGGCTATGGGTAGTGATAGGATATAAAGTAACATAATATGAATTTGAAGTAATTGTAGACCAAGTCCTAATAACAAATTATGAGCTGGGTAAAACGATATTCTTATAACAGTCCTTAACGATCGTGACTAATTCAATTGACGTTGCAGACGGCTACACGTTATGTTAATAAAGCTAATGTAAACAAATGGTAGATAACTTAGCATTTTATTACAATAATAATAGATTGTAAACACATTGTACGGCTTTATTGAACTTTTCCTGAAAAATATTTTACTGAAGCTGGAATAGTACACTTCTTACTTTGTAAAACATAAGAAGAAAGAAAGGAAACTAAAAACTTATTAAACAAAATAAATGTCTCAGCTCAACATAATGTCAGATGGCAGTAATGCCACCTGATGCTGATTTTTAACTGCAACCCACTATATACTCTTTTTTTAAATACATAGGTTGTAAAATGACAGTTGGATGGAAGTTCTGTTATTTTTAATAGGATTAGGACAATTAGAAAACAAGAAAAATACTCGACTGGACTTTTGGCTGGATTTGGCGTCGGCGGATGATTTGACAGACACCACATCAGACAGACCTGAAATCATTCCTGTCAATTCCTTTGTACAGTTCATCCATCGTTTCTTTAATCTTCCAGAGAATGGTCTTTATTCATGTCGAGAAGTTATTTAGATAAAGATAATCCGAAACCACAATACAATAAAAACTGTTACTGCGCAAAAAGCTCGCAAGTGAATTGGCAAAACAAACACGTATTGTACACAAAGTGTGCGTGTACGCAGTTTGATAACATTGTTTATAACTTGAAATGAGTTGAGCAATTGTTTTGGTTCAATTGAGTGACGAGATGGGCAGTAAATGTGACAAATCGATAAGAGAATTGGTGAAATTAATCTTTCTCCTCTGATCTTTGGTGAATTTTTGGGTCGAAATAATTTTAGATAATATTAACCCAAAAAGGAGGTTTGTCAATTAGACCGTACTTAAGCTTTTTTATGTTTGTACGAGGTTATCTTCTTCGTTTATGATCCGATTTTGATGATTCTTCTTTTATTGGAAAGAAGATATATCAAAGGTGGTCCATGGTAAGATTTGGGGTTTGATGATGGCAGACATTAAGTATTTTAAAGCCCTACAATTTAATAAAAGTCTGAAATAGACCTGATGATTGCACCGAAAGACATTCGAGGGAACTCCACAACATAAAATCATCAAATGAGTCCTCCAGCCCAGTCCTGGGTAGAGCGAAGGGACTATAAACTTGAGTTCCATTACATTACGCTGTCATCATATCTCGAAAACTTGGAGATTAAAAAGTTTTTAGTTAAAACAGGTTTTATAATAAAAAAATCTAATAAAAATGATGAATAGTTGGGTGGGCCAAAATATTCAACTCTACCCTTTAAATGTCCATTAATCAAAAGCCGTATACTAAAACTTGTTCAATATAAATCCTCATAATGGCTCATTTCCGGTTATTATTTAATCTAGTATCAAAGTATTTTTTTAATAAATACCAAATTATTCATTAACTTGCTTATGATGTTGAGGAAAAACTTTTATGTTTGTTTTCTGGTCGTGTTGTAGAATTACTTTAAAATATCTGTTGTAAGGTGCTGTCTCGTTGTCAGACTTTAAGAGCTTCTACGAGTAACTAATAGTAACGTAACGACTGTCAAAGATAAAAATCAAAAATCATCAAAAAATCGACTAAAAGTGACAGCCGGGAATAATGGCTTTACGTACTTTCCAAGGCATGGAGGAAACTCGCTATGACAGATGGTCACCCACCCATCCAAAACATGGGGATTGGTATGTTCCAACCCCCATTTTTTAAGGGTTTATTTCTTTGGTACGTAGGTACGACTCCTACTGAACTAATTGTATCTTGTATACAAAACATTTTTTAATCAACTAAACTAATCTAAGGGCAAAAACTGACATGTAACTTAACCACAAGATTTAAAAAAAACTTGATCGTGTTCTTTTTATAATGCTATTGGAGTTTATAGCTTTGATTGATCCCTTACTTTATAGACCTTATTCTATATAATTATAAGGCCGTGAAAGGTTTATCTTCACATACTTCAAGATACAGTCATCAAGATCCCTCAAGATATGCTACACATAAATATTTGCACGTAACACGTGTTTGAGACAAAGCCGGTGACAGACTGACAGACAAACAACATGGCTGCCGTGGAGAAGTTAAACACCTTTGTTTGACGTTGTTATACCACGTGTTAGGTTGATTCATGGAAACACTTATACATAACTCAGCTTTCTTAGTAAGTAGTCTGTTGAGGAAAAGATAGAGGAAAAATTATAAGCATAAGATCTAGTTAAAATTATGCAGTACTCGTAGTAGTAGACAGGAATTGATGTGTGATTAACACTAGGAAATTCAATTCAGAAATGTCTATAGGACTATTCATATTTTTGTCATATAATTCCTCTTTGCTCAAGACAGAACTGCTTTTCAATTTTATTCTACAATCAGGATCGTGATTATTAGATTGACAACTCTAACGAGATAAATGTGAGCTTATTATTTGTTTTTTTTTTCAATATAAATGTTTAAGATTCCATAGCAAAACTAATTGCAATTAATTTTACCTTATTAGTAGAAATCACAACTTTACTTGTAACAAATGTTTATTACTGTTTAATAATTTATTAAATTTTATTATTATTTATTTATTTATTTTTTAAATAAATTGGTTCATCCTCAAACAAAAACATGCCATTCTCCTTTATTGTGAAACAATAACCAAAAATGTTTACTCGAAAAGCTGTTTTAAATTGTTGCTCAAAGGCGTGAATTTCGCTTGTAGTGTTAGTGTTACGTCAGAGGTTGGTGTGTGGTTGCGATTCAGTCAGCAGTAGGTATACGATACAACGACCCATATTCGCAGGTATCAGCTGGCGTGACGTCATGAGGTTGATGACACCGAGATAATGGCCGCAACTTGCCAGCTGCCGAATGTTAACGAAATGCCTTTTGTTTATTTAAATAGCTGCGTCTTGCGAGGCGGTTTTTAAAGGCAGAAAATGTATATAAATGAAACGTATGCATTACAAGGAAAATATTTTTGTCAGGTAGCAGTCCGTTTACCACATGCTTTTAAGGTACGTTTGTCATTTTTGCAAAGCAAAAAAGGAATACAGTTTTCGACGAAAACATTTGTTTTAGAATTAAACTACTCCTAACTACTTTTTTTTTAAATCATCATATGAGACTTCCACCCAAGGCAGGGCAGGAGGGACTATCAGACTTGGACTGACTAAAATCCACGGTGTCTATCAATAGCCCTTTACATTCCAGGTTACGGTAGATGTTTAGTCCCGCGACCCCGGCAGGTTTTGGCCATTTAGGGGGGCCCGTCATGACATACATAATTTTTTTTTTTATAATAATAATATTCCACAACTATCACACAACGCCATCTAGTCCCAAGCTAAGCAGAGCTTGTGTTATGGGTACTAGACAACTGATATACATACTTATATATTTCTAAATACATACATATTATAGATAAATTACACCCAGACACAGAACAAATGACCATGCTCATCACACAAACATTTGTCCTGGGTGGGAATCGAACCCACGACCCCCGGCATAGCAGTCAGGGTCACTAACCACTAGACCAACGGGCCAGTCAATTATATGATTGTAGACGGAAATAATAAAAGAACATACGAATTCTATCTACTAATACTTCTGCTTGTCTTCTTACTTCTTATAAAACAAAGGAGGATATTCATTATTACTGTACACTTGCAAGAGGAAATGAAAATGTAATCCGTTATGTTATCAATACAAAACGACCTTTCTCATCCGGTGCTCATTTCCCGATTGTTCAAAGCCTAAGTTGATAGTGAGGAACAATGTAGACCCTTCCTTCTCTATCGATTTTGAAGTTACAATAAAAAAAACCACTATAAGAGGAAATACTTCTAGTCAAGTTATTGCTATAATCATATTTTTTGTACAAAATGGTATTATGTTTTAGCAATTAATCAAGATATTAAAACCAGTTTCTGACACTACACGTAAGTATAAAATGTCAAATATTTTTTCATAAATATCCTTTAGTTTTTTTTTACCTTTAATTGCCTAATGTCTCACAAATATAGACGTTCGGTATAGGAGCTACCGAACACTTAGTTATTACATTTTTTGTTCACCTGACAAAGATTTTTTTTAATTTAAAACGTCTCATCCGTGACCCTGCACTTGCAACTTGGAACAGTCAGTGCTGAAATACGGAAACTCAAAACATGGTAGTTAAATAACCCGTTTTACATTACATTCAAATAATATTTTGTCGAATTTAAAAAGTTATTCGAAGATGAATGAAGAATTTGTCGAGTTACCCATTAATGAAAAATAAAACAAAACTTGGTATAAAGAGAGCAAAACAGAACAGTGAACAAACTATAATTCTGTATTTGTACCAAAAATTACTGAAAGTTATGTGTAGGTATATTGGTGGTTTTGGGATTCTTTAAGGATGAAATTAGTAGAACATACTGAGATTCTGAGATGACGACTCAAAAGCGAGATATTTGAAGATCCCAAACTGAATTGGAATAACTATGGCAGGATCGTAACAAACCTTAATTTTACTTGCTACAACCTTAAGGTATTTAAAACAAAAGTGAATAAGTTACCATCATCGCTTACCATCTGTCAAGATAGTTGTACAAGATTATCCATAAATAAAGTAAATTAAAAAGTTTTTCATCATTCTCGTCGAATGCATTAGATGTAAATTTATTGCGTCCAACACCTGTTTTCAATATGTAGGCTAGATAACAGGCCGATTTTCAGTTAAAATAGATAGTATACTAGGTATATAGATATATTTATAGTGGGACAATAGTTTGATAGTAATGTGGGTCGTAAGTTACTAGTAGTTTCAACATTGTGTGATGTCCTCGCGACCGACCGATTTGGTAATTGATAATTACATTGTTTATGCGTGTTAGAAATATTTTTATCTAGATTTAGGCCTATCTATTGAGGTGTGGCTGAACAAATAAATTATCTTGAGAAATTGTATTAATCCTACTTAATATAAATGCGAGCATGTTTATTTTTTCTTGTATGTATGTTCCGATTTCACGTTAAAACAGCTGAAACGTATTTGATTAATTTTGCTACATAGATAGTCGGGGCTATAGAGCCCGCCTATCTATGTACCAAAATTAATAAAAATCTTTTGGCTCTATAGCCATGGTCATAGTAGCCCGGGGTCCAATGACAGTTTTACCTGACCAAGTTCCTTTCAAGAAATAATTATTGTTAATAGCCTTTCAAACACGTAGACTTTCTAGGTTTTTGAAAGGCTATCGCTGCTTATCCCGCCAAAAGAAGACTTTCACGAAGCTTTATGATACAACTCCCTAATATAGTCTACTAATTATCGCTTGAGAGGAAATCACAGACGAAATTTTGAGGTGGCCATATAGAGAGCGAAATCACTGGCAACATCTAGTTACTTTCCTAAATAACGTGGATTGATTAAAATCATAAAACGGCGTTAATTATGTATAAATTAGAACATTAAATTAATTAATTTATCGTCAATCTTTCAATAGGCTTTTGTGTTGTCCTTGAATTAAATATTTTATTGCTAATAAAGTCATAAATGCCAGCAGCACGTTATCTAATCAAATTGCACACTTCCTGCGTTTAGTCACGTTAACTCAGTGGTATACACAATTAGCACTAAATTAAGTGGACACAGTGAGCGAACTGTCCTTTTTTTAAGACACATTTTCTCAGAAATAATTATGTTTGAAACAAAAGATCATACGGATGGCACTTTTCAAGCGCCTACGTCTGGAGGTTTGAGCAAAGAGGCATTATTTTGGTTTGTTGGAAGTCTTTATAAATATACCTATTATAAACTGCTTTTCAGGGCGGAAATTCACAGCATTGTTTCCGCTGGTTTTTGGAAATGTTTAAAAAGAGTTGATGCGGTCCTCGAACGCAAAGAATCATTGATGGAACAGTCGGATTTAGTCAATATGAGTCTCCGTTCACACAGGCCCTTCTGCTTCACCCAAAGTGGGAGTAGTCTTGATAATTTACCTACAAGTTTTTCTGAAGACAATGACAATAGTTCAATTAAAATTATCTTGTATCGCTTTAATCTCTGACGCACTTGAAGGGTCATGGAGGCTCATAGTCATAATATTATTGTCATATCAATCTTTCATAGAGACGACTTTAAGGGCAGGGTCAGTGACGATACTGATCTTTCATAGACGAGTAATTCTATGATTAGCACTCGTTGTAACAATGATACCATAGAGTACAAAGTTCAGTTTAACGCGATTTAGCGAGTAAAATAACGTGAGTTTCTGTCAGAAAAATTCGGATGCTCTCCGGATGGAAAACTATGTACCTACGCATACTATCAGAATTTTTATATAGCAGCTTTGCATCATCATCATCAGCCTATAATGTTCCCACTGCTGGGACACAGGCCTCCTCTCTGAGAGGGAGTGGATCATAATCCACCAAGCGGGCCCAGTGCGGGTTGGTGGATGTCACATATCTTCCAATGTTTTGTTCTAGGACATGCCGGTTTCCTCGCGTTGTTTTTTCACCGTTTTGAGAGCAGTCGTAATGAAATAAATTACTCAAAGTAATGTGCCTGGCGGGTTGCGAACCCGCACAAAGACCGCGCGCCTTATTAAGGTTTCCCCCCGAAAAAAAAAAAAAACAAAAGGCAGATTATGTGTGGCAGATCGTATAGCGTCAGCCTTTAGGGAGGTTCAATCGAAACTGATCTGTCATAGACAAGTATTTCTACAATTAGTACTCATGATAACCATGATACCAAAGAGAACAAAGTCCAATATTAACCGCAACAAAACCGCAAGTGCAAAGTTCAGCGCGGATGAAAACATTGGCTATGCGGATGTGTGGCAATCTGTCTGTCAATATGTCCCGCGATTGTATTTGTGGGTACTTTGGATTATCAGAGCAATGTGAACATCCTGTGATGATATTTGATGTTTATAATATGTGTCATATTTTCATGGAGTTTGGACTGGAATTGTAATTTGTTTTTGCGTGATTGTAATTTTCCAGGGTTAGAATTGATTATCTTTTTTAAGCCGATTACGCCAGGAGAGGGTTATTTTTTTACATTAATAAACTCATACTTTTTTCACATAAATAAAAGGTGAAAACACTAGAATGTCATCTGCTTTGATCTAAAATAGTCATCCCCAATTTGTTTGGTCCTCATTATACTCGTCGACTGAATAAAATGCATATTTTTGAATCCAAAAGTGGGGTGTAATGAAGAGTAGGTTTATTAGAAATAACTTCACAGCTAAACTAGTATTTAAAAGATCAACAAAAAGTCTAAATAATCCAGTCTAGAAAGCTCAGATGAAGCTAGATTTTGCATTTCTCTAACCCCATAACCGAGTGACGATGGTAGAACTGGTTTTATACATAAATAATGATAGGTATGTGGAGCTGAACATGTATTATACTCGTAATGTAAAAAGTCGAAGAATACAGGTGCACGGTTCAGAGTATCAAGGGGCCAATTTTAAAAGTTGCTCATTTGGGGATGTCAAATTCGCCATTTGTCGAATTCTAACGTTAGAGTTCAGTAAAATCTGTCGAAAAATTACGTAATTAGAAATTTTTGTCGAGTTCGACACCATCTCTAAAACCAAGAATTGGCCCCTAGGTCTTTTCCATAAGGACTCCAACGTATAAATAACAGGTATAGGTATTATGTAACAGGTATTTTGCCACTTAATACTACGTAATGCCCTACCGAAGGACATCCACTTATTTGACCCACAGAAGTCGTACATTCCAGTTTAAGTCGTCAAACAACTTAAGAGTTCGACTTTGGCATTAATTTGACTTAGTTACTTGGAAATGATTTAATATATCCACATACACTGCAGGTCGGTGATCTGAGTTAAGTATCTCTACTCAAAAACTTTAGAAACTTGTTTTTTGTATTTGTTGAAAGAGATACCGACTTCGAAATGGCAACTAACCACTTTACTTTTTACCTGTTTTTTTGGGTTGCACTACTATTTATATATTATACTGTAATATATAAAGTATACTATAGTAATCTATCTCTGCGCCAATTTCATAGAACACTCTGTACGTTCTAAAATGCTGATCATGATTGCCTACATAAATACATAAGAAGGTTTTCTTGTGACATTCTCTATGTAATAAAGGAAGTAAAAAAATGTATTTTAAGGTTTTTTTATGTTGTATTTAAAGCTATTTACCTACATATTTAAAAAAATACAGTACAGTTAAGACATAGTTAAGTGTCAATTCTTATTCCTTATTATATCTTACTAAAGGAAATTATTTTTAATATTATTTTCCTCAAAATCCAAGGTTGTTGGACTTCAATCATGTTTTTATTTGATCACGTCGCAGATAATAATCACAGACGTAATACCTATATAGAAGTATATGAGACTGGTTATATTGGCAAAAAAGTAATGTAATAAAATGCACGTGGAAACCTACTTAAACAATATTTACCAGGTGACCTAGGCTAGATTAGTGGAAGCATAATATGAATTTGGTAAAATTATTTCTGTATCATTTATTTCAATTTGATTATATTCAATTTTTATTATGATTCGATTAAAGTGACTTTATAAGACCCAGACATGGCGAATATAACGTGAGGAGCTCGTGGCGCACAAATCGATCTTCCAGGTTCAGCTGCGATTGCCAAGGTTGATCTATGGATGGGTGCCACTGCCACTAACGAGTTTCCTCCGTGCCTTGTAAAGCACGCTTAAGTCGGTGATCCCGGCTCTCAGAAGCTCGGAAAGTCTGACAGACAGTTTTACCAAGGGGTATTGTATTGCCAAGTTATTGCGTTGTGGACCACAAATAAGCAGTCCATGAAAAATATTTATATTTAGCTGCATTCGGTTCCATTGGAAGCCGACCCAATATAGTTGGGAACATAATAGCACAGGGGTGCGTTTAAGTAAGCCAGCGAAATTTTCACCGGATAAAAATTAAACTAGCTAACTAGGTTCGCTGAACGGAGTCATAGATTTAACTGTCAAATTCAATTGACAGCTCAGCTTGTTATTAATTATTCTCATTTTTTTAAAATCTTATGTACTTGTCACACACAAGTTAAATTCACGGAGACGATAAAATAAGTACTTGTTAGAAATATTTGTTTCTAGAGAGCGAATTGAGCAAATTAAATAACAAACAGCTCAATGTCAAAGTCAATCTGACAGCAGGATAAAATTTAGCGAGGTAAAAAGGTCGCTAGGATTTATCCTACTAGGCGAAAACTTATACCAGCGGACGACCGTGAACGGGGCATATAAAATTTTAGTCAGTTTAATTTTTCACCTCATGGTGTACTTGGACGGGGGTTTAACGTTTAGTCCCTATAAATTTTAAACTGGATAAGGTGACTTAAACGCACCCCTGAAATGATATAAATTGGTTAATAAATATGGAAGGGTTAACCAACGATAAAATTAATCCTATTGGAACTGAAATAAGTTTAAATAGGGAAAATATTTCAGTGCCTGTTGCGTATTTTAGTATTAGTGATAGGGCACTAATGTTTCCGTAGGTAGAATCAAAAAGACCTACCGAAGAAAAGGCACACGTAAATTCGACATTTTCATTTTACCGTCATTCATTTAGTTAAATAAAAGTATATCCCATAAATTACGGGTTTTCCGAGTATTTACCTTAAGTACCTATACATATTTTAAGTCTTAAGTATTCAAAACACCAAATTCAATGGATATTTGGCTGAGACAAATATAATGTTCCTTGATGTTTAACAGTCATGTCCTTTAAAAATTGTGAGAAGGAGCAATGCTCGATCCAATGCAGTCGGAGACCAAAGACACATGACAAAACTGTAGAGGAATAAATAACAATAAAGTAGATACCTTGTTTGATTGTGTGATCTATGAAAGTACCACGAAGAGGACAATGTTCTTCGATTTTTGAAATGATGATGTTTGATCTTTGATGAAATTATGAGTCATATGTTTGGTTTCTAATGTGTGTGTTTTTTTTTGTTCATTTGCTATACCTTAATAACAAGTATGGACTTTGAATTGTAGTAATAAATCATAGTATTTTTGATAAATATAGTCGCGGTTTGTGAATCATCTCTTCTCACTAATTTGTACGCCACGATTTGTATTTAATTTGTTAACCATGTTTATACAAATAAATACTTACTTACTAACATCATAGTCAAATATGTTAAATTAAAGTTTCTATGTAGCGACGTACAAATATGAAGATAATTTTGAAAATCAGCTTTCGTTTCAAAAAAAAAATAATCTATAGGTACTTATTTATATTTTCAGTATTATTTCAGCTTGAACAATACATAATTATGTAAACGAGTAAAACATAAATAACCAGAAGCAACCTTTAATGACGTCACAAAGTTTCTTATGTAAAAACCACTCACGTGTGTCTTGAATGAAACTCTATGATAATTGGTTCGGACTTCGACTCCGACCCATGTGATATCACTAGACAGATCCTTGACATGTGGTGTCCGTGCGTCAATGTTTATTTCACACAGATGATATTAGTTAACAATATCACAGATAGAGAAAATGAACCGTAAATTATGTTGTGTGTGGAATGTTGTTGCCTCTGCTTTCTTATAGCCCTCACCTACGGCTCGGACCAGCAATATCGCCTCGGCTGTAATTTTAAACTTACCGCACTTAGGTATATCATAATGTACTATTTTCTTGTGAGTGAACATCAGTGTTGGAAGGTAAAAACTACAGTAATAGAACCCTCACAATGCTACCTGTTTCGAGGAGTATAGCTACTGTTTTTTTTAATTTTATGCAGTTCCAACCCTCAAGGAAGTATCTTGAGATTTATTCATTGAGGCTTTTGTACATGGCTAATAAAATACCCATTATATGTTAAGTTTTCTTTAGAAAACTTCAGGGGATCTAAGAACGCTACTATAGTAAAGTTGAAATATTGCTCAACCAACAGAGTAAATACTGATAAAAAAATTATTGCAATTCATTTTTCTTCAGCAACACTGAAGTAGCCTTTTTAAACCCGCTGGATCAGGGAAAAAAAAACCTAGGTAAGTTCAACGACTTTTTATAACAACAAAGAATTTTATAAAATATGCAAAATAACTACTCGCATATCCATGAAATAAGGAAGGATTTAAATATAATCGATCACATTAGAATGGCAACACAAACTGGACAATAATCAGAGGTCAAACACACATAATAGTTATTTTTTACCAACTACGTGATGTGAATATTAATAGACGAGCATCAGTTACTTGACAACTTCCTATACCTATCATGAGCTTATTTTTTTTTCCGCCCTTTATGTTCCGGTCACGGTGATGGGAATAAGTCCCGCGACCCCGGCAGGCTTTGGGCCCCGTCATTTTGCTGACGCTCTTTGAGGCGCGCG
This sequence comes from Agrotis ipsilon, assembly GCA_028554685.1. Classification (NCBI taxonomy): domain Eukaryota; kingdom Metazoa; phylum Arthropoda; class Insecta; order Lepidoptera; family Noctuidae; genus Agrotis; species Agrotis ipsilon. The sequence continues at coordinate 4,014,250 of CM052965.1, forward strand.
TGGAACACAACGCGCCGTCGACCCGGGCATGGTCCATCGGACAGCAAGTTGCCCTTTACTCGCCGACGTTTCCATTATATCCGCATGCAACTGAATACCTAGGTGGATGGTATACTTTTTTTATTTAGCAATATGCTCCTGTTTGTCCACTATCTCGCTTGACGGTAAATGATGATGCGGTCAACGGTGAAGAACGCCTGTTTATAAGCAACCTATTCAATCTTAACTTAAAGACCCCAAGGTCTATTGGAGGCCGTGGGTAATTAAAAACAATGGGGCCCTAGACCACTTGAACTCATTAGATTCTGTTATTATACAAAAATATACGCAAATATTTACTTTATGTACCTAACTACAAGGTACCTAACTACTCAAAAGAATGCAAGATGAGAAAGCGAGTGTAGCGAACTCGAGGATAAACTGCGCGATATTTCTATATGCTAAGCTCGCAGGAATTCAGGAGCCCCAATTATCCAAGGAATATGAGGACCTGGATACCTGCCCAGTAAATCCCCGCATAGTAAGACTGTATATAAGAAGCCCGAAAGTGTGATAAACTGTCTCACCAAAGGTAAGTTTTATGCAGAAACTGAGTGGTGAAGAACAGATTTTCGGGCGCTTTGTGTCAAAAACTGACATCCAGTAGCATCTGTTTAGAGTCAAAGCCGACTTCAACTGGATTGAGAGTTAATGCTAAGCAGTAGCTGAAGACTGCTGGTCTGACCGTCATGAGTCAAAATTCCCATTGGAAAGACTGGTCATGAAGACCTTCTATATATCTCAACAATAATGCTCCCACTGCCGGGGCACACTCCTCTCTTTGGGAGGGAGAGGGCTGTAATCTATAAATCCACACAATAGTTAGTGGGGAGCAGTGGTGGCCTAGTGGTATCGGTCCCGACTTACGAGTTGTAGGTCGTGGGTTCGAACCCAGCTTGGCGCATTACTTTGTGTAATTTGTTTCATCACCACTGCTCTCAAAACGGTGAAGGAAAACATCGTGAGGAAACCGGTATGTCCTAGAACCATCAAATTCGAAGACATGTGACATCTGCCAATCCGCACTGGGCCCGCGTGGTGGACTATGGCCCACTCCTTCTCACAAGAGAGGAGGCCTGTGTCTCAGCAGTGGGAACGTTATAGGCTGATGATGACACAATAGTTATGGGTTGGTAAATTTCACATATCTTTTAATGATTGATTGGTTTTAGGGCATGCCGGTTCTCTCAAGATATTTTCCTTCACTTCCTGATAATGACTTCCTATATACATCTCTATAAATAGGTCAATAAGGTAGAGAACAGAAAAGCCACTTCAAGATATTGCAGTGGAAATTTATCTAAACGTGACACACATTGATTTAACCTCAGCATAATTACCTTATCAATGAATAGATGATAAATAATATATTTTCTTGCAATAAGCTGGCAAGGTTGGTTGTACTTTATAAATAAAATGGTTTTATTATAAAATTAAACAATTTTAAAAGAATAGGATAAAAGAAATTTATAACAGAAATTCCACATAAACCAAACAGTTGTAAATTAAATCTTTGGCTGTATCACAGTATAAGGATTTTTAGACTGTGGTTGTACCTTATAAACAAGTTGGTTTTATTTATAAAATTTTACGATCTTAAAAGAATAAGATAAAATAAAACAAAGGGCTTATTCTAAATATTCGTGATCGATCTGTGGCTCGATGCAAATTTTATAGCAGATAGGCTTCGAATAATAACTCTGATCGAAGCAGATAGGTAGGCATGTATTACAGTTATACGACTAATAAACTTTGTACCGTCTAAAGTCCATGTTATGTTTAGATGCCTTGGAAACAAAGGCCACTCACTTATCTAAGTGTTGGACCAACTGACACATACTGTTTATATTTAACTACTTTTTCTTAGTCATTCTGCTTTGTTATTAATATTATAAATTGTGAAAGTTTGTGTTTGGTACACAAATAGTTTTTAACCTGAATTAACACATAGGATTTTTATCCCGATTATTTTGTGGACGAAGCTGCTGATGCCAACAGTTATTACTTATAGGTTATATACAACGTGTAACATTAAAAGCGCAAAACCTCTCGTGGGGTAACTCAGCACATTTTACTGAACAATGTTTGTTCTAAGACTTTTAAAAAATTACTAGTTATAAAAATTTGGTTTTTCATACAAAATGAGAAATTGATCAAGCCCATCAGTATGAAAAATCTTTTTTTTTTGCGAATTTCCAATAGTTTTAGAACAAACATTGTTCAGTAAAATGTGCTGAGTTACCCCACGAGAGGTTTTGCGCTTTTAACGTTACACGTTGTACCTACCTATAACTGTAGGTATACATAATTAGGTGAAATGTTCAGTGACAAAGACATGATGAGCTCGTGAATCACCGAGGAAACTAATACAATCGTTTAATTGCGTTAAAATAGCTTTGAACATGTTCTTCGTCGTTAAGTAGACTTGTAGTTGTAGGTAATTAATAATTAGGAAGCTATTAAGTTATCGTGTAACAATAATAATAATTAACCTAATTCAGAAGGCTCCTCGACACGGCTCGCATGTAACCTGTCTCTGGAGCCCTAACCACCCGGTAGCTTGGATAGCTTGGACCCTGCTCCCACACCGGCGGGATCACTTTTTTTTTATCATGTTTTGTTTCTTTAAAAACATAAATATAGGAAATAATAATTAAAAGTACTCTGCTGTATAGTAAATGACAGCTATATAGAAGATAGGCAAATTATAATAAATCTGTATAATTAAATCTGTATTTTTTCGATAAAACGAAATAATAATAGAAAAATTAATTATGTCTGAGGTTTCCCTTAATTTTCCTTCCATTATTTTTCCTGTCACTTAATTTTTTCACATCGATGTTAGTAATTATAATCAAATAGATTTGTTAATTAAATAAAAAAATTACTCTTTGGAAATAAAAACATTATGTAAAACACAAATGTCTTGAATACTTATAAGCAATCTTTTATTAACACTGATAAGCATTTGAATATAAAAACAAAAATATTATTAGTTTACGTAAACATTTAGGTACGTACAATTTTTCACACATAAAACTATGTCAGATAAGTATTAAATATTATGTTTGGGTTCATTTGTTTTATGTTTAAATTCTGTTTTGACTACAACTTAAAAGTTAAAACTGAAAATTATATTTTCATTGATTTTTCTCTCGTCGTGGCCATATTCTTGATCGTTAATCGTGCAATCTATCTAGGTTTCTATGTTAGCACCTAGTTAGGTACATAGATTTCAAGTAGGAAGTATTTTTTTGCGTTCGGAAAATCATCAAAAGACTTCTCTCACAGAGCGGAAGGGAGGGTGTTTAGTCTGAACGGCCCAAAGCAAATAGACCGCAGGGTTCGCGGGCCAATAGGTATATACCGAAACCAAAAATCCTTTACGTTCCAAAGGAACACTTTTAGACTCAATATTGCATAAAATTGAAAATGTTTTGCTTCAATTTCCCTCTATCAGTGTTTGAGTGCTAAGTATTAACTGGATCATCTGTCCAATTTCTGTCAGAATTTCAAATAGGATCCAATTCTTTCTTTTATCTATAGATCCATCCTACTGGCGCCAATTTTATAGAATAAAATAGATAATAAACAATATCTAGACAAAACATAATGTTATTTAAAACCATAGTGTGTTTGTGTGAGTTTTGTAATGCTAATTATTTCCGAGACATTGTGGGGTTATTAAAACAATTTATATTTGCCGCGATAAAGTTGTATCCAGTAACGTTAATTACCTTATCGCTTATTAGCATCTAACAAACGGTTCTAAGTTCAATAATTACAACAATTTTACGTAATTAGTTATTTGCTAGAAACATCTCGTTAAATATACAAAGAAAGAAATATAATGTGACCCGACTTTACTAGAACGAAATTCGTTAATTTTGGAAAATGAGCAGTGGAAAAGTAAGTAAAGTCTTCATTCCCATTACACCATATTACCAAAACAAAAATACCCGAATTGGTCAAATCGTTCTCGAGTTTCAGCTATTAAATATTAATGAACATTATACCATCCCATCTCATAATGAACGCACGGTATTATCAATTGTCGACAAAGTTCCCACACCCACAAGTCAGACAGTCAGATCAGAACTTTTGACAAATTCTGTCTTTGTCTCTTCCTCATCCCAACCCAGTTTAATGTCAAGGTCCGTATCCCCCATGGCAGATTAACACTCATTGTCCACATCCTACTTTTTGGAGGGGACAATCACAAAACCTGGACAATTGAACTGGGATCAACGAACTGTACAGTGCATTATATCGAACACTTGAATTTACGATTGTTGGCGATCTAGTGAATGTTCTTATCATTGTTATCAGTGATTTTGTATTTATCTTGATAAGTGGAGTAGGACCTTACATCCGGGAGTGTAGTATCATAGTAAAGGTCATAAAGATATTGTTTGTTCTTTTAACTAAGGTCATACACAACGCGAGCATTGTTCATGATCGGACAGCGAGTATCGCGAGGTCGACGGCGCATCGCGTTCCACGTGCGCCTCAAAGAGCTGTCAGCATAATGACGGGGTCCTTAGAGGGTCACAGCCGGCCAGGGTCGCAGGACGTGAGCTACCGTGACCCCGGAAAGTTCAAGGCTATTGATGGACATTGGACACCTTGGATTTTAGTCAGTACAAGTCTGACAGTAATGGATTGGAGGACTTATTCGATGATTTAACCACGTAAAAAAAAGCTTTTAACTAAGTTTGTATGATCGGACTTCGGACGAATTTTTTGTGTTGATCATGATCTTCTTTTTCTATGTGGAAGTAGATCAATAGGCCAAAGGAATGTTGGATGTTTATTATAAAAACACGTTCTTATCATTCACATTCCTATCATCGAATTGTAAACCCGTTCATTTTAGTGCTCATCTGCGGGATAAATACGAGGTATAGTCGTTGTTCATAGGAAACGTACAGTAGGTCTCCTGATGCTAATATGATGATGGTTATATCTGATTCCAAGTAATCTTCAAAGTAAGCCTTGGTCATTACGTGGACCCCAGAAATAATCAAATACATAGTCCCAAGCTTCCTCATAGAACATGCCTGGTCGAGTTGGAGAAAACCACCGACCTGTGCCCTCGTTAGTCCTGGATCGAAAGGCGCGGAAATTTTAAGAAAAGGCCCTTTCTTAAGAGTAGGATAATGCAAGTTTTAAGGTTACGCCCTGTCTGTAGTTGTCAGAAATAGGCAGCCCCCTATAGGGCTAAACGCGTGCCACAGGGTCACAGGTTTAAGCAAGATACTACTGGCCCTAGAACACATAAGGTAACCGAAGGAAAAATGGATATTTAGACAGTAACAGTCTAATAGTCCTGGATGAGGTTGGAGCAAGACCGTGGAGCTTGGCACAAACAAGGAGAGGCCTATAGCCAGCTGTGGGTGAAGACTGGCTGTGGATGATGATGATGATGATGAACCCCCAGCCCCCCCGATCTATCCACTGAAAGGATTCATTCGATGACTTTTCTCCTAAAAATCTTGTAATAGTATTCAAAAATGAGCTTGACAGAAGTGATAATCATTATCACTTTCCTATCATATATTTATGATAACGAAACTTGACAAGGAAAGGTATTTCAATGATACAAAAGGTATTTAGTACATTTTTATATCTAGACCTTTGTATCCAAGACAAGATAGGTATTGATAATGTTGTTAATCCATGGATAAGGGAGATTAAGTCAGTATTCGAATAGGCACGTTATGTACAAGTCTTTGTGACATATTTATGAATATCTACATGTATGTGATGTGACTTTTTACGTATCATGTAGGTCGGGACTGAAGCAATTGTTACATTTATGTTATTAAATGTAAAAATTTATTGTTATTGCTTTGTTTATAAAAATATATTTTATTTTAAATTGTTTGAAATTTTATGTACGATGATGGTGTCTATTTGTTTTATTATTTTACTATAGTTTCACTTAATGTTAGGTTAATTTTATTTCGTTAAATTTTTGGATGTCTGTATGCTGTATACCTATGTTTTTCAGTACTATTGTTTTGTTTGTTTCATGGTTTAGATATACGAGTATATACGTGTCTTTGTTTCTATTAGTATGAGTCTCTTAAAATGTTTTTTATTTTCTCTATAACTTGTTATTACATATTTGTGTTAGTTTTAAATGACTTATGTAGGTCATAATACTCGTTATAAATTTGCATGCCATTGCTATGGCGGAATGTGTTCTGCCCTAAAATAAGATATAACACCTTTTGTAAACCACATTTTATGCAAATAAAGAATACTTACTTACTTACTTACTTACTAGGTAGTAACATAGATAGCTGTTGAAGACAATCAAAGGTTCTTTCAATTATCTGTAGAAAGTTATTTGATTTGTCAAATATTTACCTAGTATTATTATTATAAATTATCCGCAATATGATTGTAGTTTTATAATAATTAAGTAACACCCATTTATTTCATCAGTAGTTGGATTTAAGCGAAATCACTCAATTTAAAACAAAACACAATAAATCTGAAACGCGTTCACGAGCGATCAGTTTATGAACAATCTTGATACTTAATGATATATTATCCTTATAATATTTTTGAATACAATTTAGTTTACAAATTAAGGTGCATATTCTGTTAAAAGATAAAATCTTTACGCAATTTCTGCATCAGTAAGTTCGTCGCTTCTCCGAAAACCACAAACGTAAATTAACAAAACCGGTATTATAACAGCTACCAACAGCTACCTTGCACTTTGATCATGTCAGGCAAGTATACTAGTAACTTAAGTCGAGACTTGTGCGATGACGCATTCAGGACTATGCATTCATTTGATTAAAACTTTTTACTCAGGTACAGATTTTTTACAAACTTATAACATGCATAAAAAAGATACTTAGTCATAATTTTGGCTGTTCGCATTTCATAACGTTCGTACAGTAATTTGTACAAGTTTCCACAAATAACATTGTAACTTTGGAACATGTTTTTACATTCAACCAATTTTTTAAAACGTTGCCCCACAGTCGGAATTTCGCCTGAAACGTGGGTACGAGCTTAAAAAGCTGTAAACTCACATATAAAATGCCCAAACTCGGAACAACTAATTGGAGATCATACAAAATATTTGTTTCGTGCGGACATGAAACCCGCAGCGCAAACGCAGCGGAACAATCCAATCGCTTAGCCACTGCGTCAACCATGAAATTCAACTCTACAATAAGGAACACATTAGTTTAAATACAAAATAACCCGTATTTTTTAGTTTTTGTTTACAATCTCGTTCTTATACAGCCAACCCATACAAAAAATGAACTTGACTTAGGTACATAAAGTCGTAACTGTTATGAAGAAACAACGAAGTCAAGGCAATGTATTGTGATTGTTAGATGCGGTTTGATAAAGTTCAATTTATATTGCAACGGAGCGAATTTTCGTAACGAAGTCATGCAAGGCATAATGAACTCTACATCAATTTTGGAATGTAAAAATAGATCAGAAATAACTGACAAAAGTCCCAAAAATGAGCAAATATTTTACGGAAGTTATGCGTTTTTTTTTTCGACTTTACGTTACACAATAAGTATAAAGTTCATTGTACTTTTGGGACAAAAATATGCATCCATTCCATTTCATGGCAAAGTGAATTGAATCTAAGAGTCTCAATCGTTGCAAGTAGCACTTTGAGTGCCAATAAGTGTTTTTGATTGACGCAAATCGACCTTTAAGTTGTTATATTTATTAGTTTTAATTTTGATAAAATGCATCGAAGGCTTTGCACTTTGCTTTGCACTGACATTAAAAGCGGGCAAAAAGTGTCGGTTTTTGAAATTATAGTTTCGTCATTTTTTAGAATAAAATAGGTTATTAATTTTGTCTACGTTCGTTAAAGTCAGTGAAATTTAAAACAGCTTCTCTATGGCTACAAAATGATCAATCATGGGTGCACAACAAAAGAGTCACCGCGGCCTTGTTTATCGATTTAATTTTATAAAAAAAGAAAGAACCTCCTCCTTTTTGAAGTCGGTTAAATGTAACAAATAAGAATTGTTGCGAACTCACACATGTGTACATTTTTCGTGACGAATCAACTTTGAGAAATACGTAAGTACAACCACCCCTAGTTTGCGCGCCATATACATATAAAAGTCAGCGGGAAAACTTAGTAGATGCTACAAATTTTCATGGCACTCCGTCAACAGGACTTCAGTCACTTCAGTCGAAGCGTGGACTTTATAGTTTACATTAATGTCACTTTAAATATCCTATTATCTAAGCGCATTAATTGAAGCAGCATTAGTGACCTCATTAGACTTTGAAGTAATAAAAACAATCGTATTGTTGCTACAACTAAATCAAGTATACGGGTATTAACTGGGTTTATGGGTATTTAAAATTGTGCCACAACTAGAACGAATGCATAAAATGAGAAATAGATACTAGAGATTCAGGAAATAACTTCAGGAGGACTAGTTTTTGGGAAAAATATACGTTTCGCGTTGAACCATATTTTTTTTTTCCCACATATAATTTTGGATTCAAATAAATACTGTCCGTGAAATATAAACCCTTAATCTTCAAACAACCTTAATGGACGCGAACTTCGAGATGTTAGGTACAAATGCCTAATGTCCTTTGAATGGGCATATAATTGAAGATGAATTAGATTGGTTGGATTGAAAATTAACAATTATATTATAAACTGAAATCAATGATGGACCATTCTCAAGCTGACCTGTATAGACAGACCATGGATAGGCCTGTCTGGTGGACGGATACGTGTACGTGTTTTACGTAGTAAAATCATCAAATGAGTTCTCCCACCCAGGGCAGGGCGGGAGGGACTGTTGGACTCGTATTGACTAAAATCCACGGTGTCCTTCAATAGCCCCATACGTTTCAGAGTCACGGTAATTCGATAAGTCCTGCGGCCACGGCAGACTTTTCCTCTAGAGAGGGGAGGGGGGGCATGGTTTTTATACCTTTGGAAGAACGCATTATAGGTCGAAAGAATCAGTCATCGCCAGGAACTGGAGGGAGAAGACCAAGCAGACAAATCAAATTAGACTAAGGAGTAGAAGTGAGAAAGCGGGAAAAAATGTTACAGAAAATGATAAAACAATTCAGAATGGATGACATTGATGTATTGTATCTTCTTCGAAGCATGTTTCCTGCTTTTGATTGATTACCTATGATTACCACATGAGTTGACAATCTGCTAGGGATTAATTAAATCTTTCGTCATTGATAAGTAAGTACAGTGTAGTTATAACAATTATTTTGACCCCTGTTGCATAATGGTTGGAATTTTTTAGACAGCAAATCGAGTGTTTTGTAATTCTGCTGTTATATTTTTTCCTTTTCGCTTTTCTCAAATAAATAAAATATTCGTATTCAAAAACATCTCAACTATTTATGCAAAGAGTAGTCGTCAGCCAATTGACTGATACACTGTATAATTATACATATAACACAGTATATTGTCTTAATCACAACTATGGTAGGTCATTGACCAAATTTTCTTTTTCATAATTATGTAAGAGATTGATTAAGTTTTTCAGATAATAAGACAGATTAAGTTCAAATTCAATTATTTCAGTTGCAGTTTGTAACAATTCTATCTTTATTGTATGAATGTCCAAGAGACAGGCCTGGAAATTATCTCTAGATACGCCCTGCCAAGAACTATGTCATTCAGGACAAACTAAAGTCATCGATACTACTACTAGAAATAGAGGTCACATTACTAGTAATACAGACTATCTTACTATAGGCCTTTATAATTACTGTCGATACGCATGTTAATCTTGAAATTCGTTAGTTAATTGTCATTCACATTGGCTATTATCACAAAACCACTAAATAACAACAATAACACAATAATTAGGTACCTACAAGATAAATACGTAAGTAACTAATGTTGTCAATAAGTTATTAAGTAAATACGCTTCCTGAGACATTGTTTATATCTTGTAAAGATAATATAAAAATTATATACAGACTAAGTTACTAAGCGCACTTACACAAAGACTCTACTAAGATATTATTGATATTTATTATCACTTGGCTGTCGATATAATCATAAAATGTTCATATAGTATTGTTGTAGCATATCAAATAACACTATCACGACTTGCGGAGCTGTGGCTCGCCACTTCAATAATCTTGCACTCATTTTTAAAGTAGATCTATTGTCTTACGAGGGGTCAGCTCTGGACCTTTAATTGTGCAGGGATCACTAGGTAAGGCATTGGATCATGATTTACTTAGATCATGTATGAATTGAATGTTAAAGTTGCTAAAAACAATAAAAAAAAGAAATAAAAACTCTACAGGATTTGATGAAAATTCACATCCGCTTTCAAAAGTGCAAGAAAATGTTGTACATAAATCTTTTTATTTACCTTTAGTTATTCCCAGTTTGACTGTGCATGTGATGTTGCTGAAATGTATGTCCACTGGGTCAAGTTTTGGGATCATGTGGAGCCCCTGCGCAGACGCAGGTGGCGGGGCAACCGGCTGGGCTTCCCGGGACGAGCCCTGGGCAGGGCTCGGGATCGCGGGAGCTGAAGGAGCGGTCATCCCCGAATTCCCTGTAGTAAACGCCACACTAGTTTCGTCAACAATCTGCGCGCCGGCAAGCATCATTACGATCGCGAACTACACTGTTTCTTTAATAAAAGTTCGCGCGTGCGCGCTCCGATACGTCGCGCATTCAAGTGCGCCCGCGCTTCGCTCGAACGCGAAGTGGACTATTGGAACCCTTTGTCCGTAGCCGGTAAATAATTGCACACGCATTTGTTTCATTGCACGTTAATTTGTAAATGAGTGTTGGGCGACACTCTATGAGTGAGTGTGTGGGCGTGCGCGCGTATGTGTGCGTAGCGCAGTGAACAATACCCTTTATTGTAATGTTACTGCGTTACTTACTTGTATTTTTTGTGAAGAGACAAAGATACGCATGTCTTCCTTAAATTTAAGAACAACGGCTTTATATGTATTGTAAATATAAATAGCATATTAGAGCTCACAACGGCTAAGCCAGATCGCACCTTTATACGTTGTTTCGTAATATTTCATTGACAATAATTATGTGTTATCATAATAAAGTTCATAACTATGCAATTTTAAAATTCTATAAACAAACTAAAAACATACCGTTTTTATTTACTTAAAATAGTTCTAATATTATATACAAAATAAATGTATAACGTCATCGGGGATACTGGGGTTTAGTTAACCACTGCAAGTCCGGCTAGATTTATTTTAAAAACCATTTTTCAAGCAGCATAATAGCAGCTCAATGCAGCTTAATTGTCAACTATTGGGGAGGCAGTAGTCTGGTTGATTGCCTGAATTTCAGTCAACTTACAGTATTGATCCCCTCATACATAAATTCGGTACAAGTTTCGGTTTTAGGAAGTAATGGAAATCCTGAAACCGAACTTTTCTCTTCATACTGAAACGAACGAACAAAATAAAGAAATTTCAGATTTAGCATGAGATCCCGAAAAACACTGCATTATTTAGTAATCCCTGCTGTTAAAACGCCATCTCTGATCGACTCAATAAACTAGAAACACACGCATTTACTCACATTACATACATAATGAAACTCCTATGTACAACAGATAAAAATAATGTATCTGTGTTCTTTAAAAAGTTCCGAGAGTTGAACATAGATGGCGTAACTCGATCATTTTTCATCGATCAATGTTGTTTTGGTTAGTTTAAGGTCACAGACCTCTCTATTGACCCTCGGACTGGGTCAATAACTGTTACAACCTCTTGAATAAGAGGCCAACGTTTCTACACACGTGAGTTTTGTAATAGATGACTAGGCTGTTCCATGAGAGGATTATGGGCAGGCCCTTTTTTCTTACTGGGCACACTGGGCATGTGCCCAGGGCCCCGTGATGGGTTGGGTCCCGATGGTTCATATCAGATCACTAACCTTCACCGAATTCTTCTCTGATTAAGTTGCGGAATCCAAGACTGTTTTCAATGTCTGGGACTTCGATGAACTTCAGTGTTGAAAAAAGCATCGTGCTTGCCTGGTGGTCGTCACTGTTAATTCTGGCTCTCGAGAGATGAAACATTTTGGGAATAGTGCGGTACGGTCCTAAAATACCGTTTGTAACAATGAAATTGCAAAAAATAATCTGGTTCCCCATGCATTTTTTATTCACAATTAATCGTCGAAATGCAGCTGATTTTTGCCTGTTTGATCAAAAAATCCTCTGACAAAGTTGTTGGGGCCTATTATTCTAAAGTGCACTTAAATTCTCCCAGGATATAAAATTGTACTTCAGTGATTGAGAAAAGCATCGTGCTTGTCTGGTGGTCGTCACTGTTGAGTCTGGCTCTCGAGAGATGCAACATTTTGGGATCACTGCGGTACGGTCCTAAAAAACTGTGTGTATCAATGAAATTGATAAAAATAATCTGGTTGGGCCCATGCATTTTTGGTTTATCAAACGAAAATCTGACAGAGATGTAGGGGTCTTTTATTCTAAAGTGCCCTCAAACTGAACCAGGATATAAAATAACAATATCTATTAAAAACTAAAAAAGACAAACGAATGACTCAGAATCAGAATAATGTATTATTGAAACTTAGGTATTTACATAAATGGTGTTATATAAAGACACTGAGCGCAATTAAAATGTTGGTTTTCTGTCTAGTTTTATTTTTATTATTTTTTTGTTCACTGTGACAAGACAGGCGTGTTTATAAATAGGTACACTTAAAAAAAAACTGATACCTATCTATAAACGATATGACACAAAAATATAATAATTTCTAATTCTGGTTATTAATGCACGAATGTTTATTATACAATATTGAATTCTACCGATATACCTATTATGTATACCTACATAGTTGTAATCTACAAGTTTAGTTCTAGACGATAATGAAGGCTTAACCTAGATATTATTCGCAATCAACGCAATAAAATCGAGGGGTCGCAGGACTTTCTCAAAAGGGCAAAGCGGCTTTGGAACGCAAGTATAAAAAGGTAAGATAAAAAAAAGTTCCCATATTAACTAAAAATATTTCATCATAATTAGTATGAGCAATCAGCATTGCTAATTTGACAGCTATATTTTTTTTTGTCACAACTCTTTTATGATTTAAAATTCAACACAATACGTACGCATTTGCATAATAGGAGCAGAAAAAACCGTCACAAAAACAGTATAATTATTATTTTATGGCTAAAAACGGTAAATGAATACGTCTAACACGTCTATTTTTAACCTTGTTTGCTTTAGTCATAATTTATTTACTTAAATTAAATTTAAAAATTAAATGTTATGAAAAATATCTAGTTTTAATTCCATGACAAAAATCCAGGCTCGACGCAGGATGCAATCCCACCCTCCCACCCTCATGCATATGCACATGCACATGCAGGAAAGGAACATGCATATGTAGATACCTGGATTGCATCCTGCATCCAAACCTGGTTTTTTTTTTTTCGGCGTCGTACGTCGCAAGACGATCTCCGGCCACCGTAGGCGCGGGCATGCGGACAGCGAGTAAGGGGCGCGCCTCAAAAAGCTGTCAGCAAAATGACGGGGCCCCCTCTCAGAGGGCCAAAGCCTGCCGGGGTCGCGGGACTTATTTCTATTACCGTGACCCCGGAACATAAAGGGCTACTGAAGGACACCGTGGATTTTAGTCAGTACAAGTCTGACAGTACCTCGCGCCCTGCCCGGGGTTGGAGGTCTCATTTGATGATTTTACCAGGCTAAAAAAAAGCCGGGATTTTTGTCTCGGAATTAAAACTCTCATGGATTTCCGCAAAGTAGGTAACGCCTGATTCCAAAATTAAAAAAAAATAGGTACATTCCATTTTCATTAGTTAGAGCTGATAATAGAGGATCGGGACATACAATATGTTTAATCTGGGTGCAATTGAAGATAGAGAATACTAATTTCCTTCATTATTGTTACTGAAGCAAACAGATCGTAAAACACAACTACCAGAAAGAGGTTCAGGCGAGTTGTACCATTTTCCCACGTTTTTATAAACTCACTTTTTTTAAATATTTATTTAACTCGGATAAATAGAAAATAACTACTGTATAACATCACGCCATCACGCCTATGATCCCCGAAGGGTTAGGCACAGTTGTATCTAACAGCACACCCACATATTCTAGTCATGAATAACATCCCATACTCCTTGGCCGCGATTGAGGAACTACCATTAAAGCAAATAATAAAACATAAAATCTTTTTCGAAAACAGAGTCACTGATTTGTCCACAGGGCAGGGCTGGCATGATTAAAACAAGTTGATTAAAAAACACAATGTTTAAAACAGTTTGAATTTAAACAGTACTTTTTATCACACGTTTTAACTACTTTTCATGGGTCATGAATGATAATAGAAAATAAATAAAATATTGAAAGGTTTAAATAGCTTTACAAAAAACCATTGGAATCATGCTAAAGTTTTAAACATTTTGAACTGTTTGATTAATAAAATAAAAAAAAAACTGTTTTTTTTTCAACCCTGATACAAGGTCAAGCAAGTTTATTTATAAACTATATACACTGTGTTTGGTTTCGAACTTGCGATGCTTGAAGGGGATATTATAGACTCATTTTTATCCTAAAAACTGCTACAAAAAAAATCTTACTAAAACACCTCGCGAATTGCGGCCATTTTAGCTTTTGTGTATTTGTAGTTGATACTTAGCCCTTAATTTATACTTATTTTTTTTATCGTGGTAAAATCATTAAATGAGTCCTCCCACCCCTGGCAGGGCGGGAGGGACTGTCAGACTTGTACTGCCTAAAATCCACGGTCTCCTTCAATAGCCCTTAATGTTCCGGGGTCACGGTGATGGAAATAAGAACTAGAAATTAATACTTGGGGTTTTCTTCGAAACAGGTTTTTAGGTACCTTTTTGCTTTTATACCTTGCTTCGTGAAAGAAGGCGAATTCAGTTTAAATTAATGATGAATCAAAAGCAGACGGAGATCCGGGTTTTGGGACACTGCGGTGAACCATCATTTGTTGGACTTTTTAATTTCAGGGTTTATTCAGATATTTGTCAACAAATTTTCAGAATATCAGATATCGGTATTTCCAAAAACTTTATCATCGATGCTAGAATTAAAATTACAAATAAAGCTACAGCTATTTACTAAACAGCTGAACGGATTCGATGGCCACAGTGGGTACCTGTTCTTAGGCCATTTCATGACTAATCCCGTTTTTAACCGACTTCAAAAAAAGGAGGAGGTTCACAATTCGGTCGGTATTCTTTTTATGAAGTTAAGCTGGAACTTTGACGTTAATTTGTACTGGAAACTCGTTCGTACCTACTGTAGAGGCAATTACCTATTGTAACTTAACGGTTGCGCCACACTAGGTATTTCTCCTGTGTCTTGATTGCGTTCACAAACATAAAAACTCAGACACAAAGACACCCAGACCCGTAAAAACTATATGTAGGTAAAACAAATATTTTTTCCGTGCGGGCTTCGAACCCGCGACACGCTGCGTAGCAGTGTAATCATACAATAAACGCAGTAAATATTTCAAAAATACGCTAAATAAAATACAGAAAAATCTTGCGAAAAGGCGTCTCGGCATCGGATACTTTTTAAACCATTCCAAAGATCCTGTTATGATTTCCAATACCTATCAATTGTGAATTCCTTTGATGTTTTGTTTCTTTTTGTTATCATAGCAAATGACTAAATATACCTAATAATAAAAACCTAGTTTATATTTAGATGACATGCAGTCCACCTCCATGTGGTTTAATAATTTTTCCTAAGGTGCTTTTTTATTGTCCATTAAGAACTAAAAACCTCCAAGCAAAAAAGAAGTAGGTAAGTAGGTATTTTAACTTTGTTTTTTCAAAAGTGATGACATAAAGAAAATTTGATGTCCTGCGGTTTCTTTCGTATATTTTTAATTACCTACCATTTTATTTTATTTTTGTAGTTAAGAATTAATTTGAATAAATATTACTGTCAATGAAAATAAAAAGTACCTACATTAAAAAGACTTTTATTTTAACTTCTTTGTTTAACATGATTAATAAACAACCTTATTGGTTTATTTCGTTTTCTAACGGTGTTCCTATAACTACCTTCCAGCTCCATCATCAGTCTCTGGATAAAAAGACAAAGTACCCACTCGTTAAAACTAATCAATCGAATCCAAACTCAATGGGTTTGCGGCGTTTCATAACAGAGTTCCTCTGGCAACCTTCCAGTTCCATCACCAGATAAGCTCCATGTCATTGTAATGTGGCATTGCCACGCAACATAATTATGTGCAAAATTTCAGCTCAATCAGAAACAGGCAAGTATGTTAAAAACTTACAAGATTTGATAGATAGACAGACAACGGAACAAGTGAAAGTAAATTAATAAAAAATAATTAAAGCTTGGAAAGATTTGTGAAGAGACCTACTACACCCAGCATTGGGTGACTAAAAGTTGAAGAAGTAGAATAAAAGCTTGAAATTACTTCGTCGGAAATCAGAATCCAGTAAGAAATTCGATGTGTCGACTATAGTAAACAGTAGGTACTTGGGGGGGTATTACAACGTCTTAAAACCAGGCTTGTTCCATTGAGTGAACGAGATGGCACTAGACGACTTGTATAGCTCTGTCACTTTCACTCGCCGGAATAAGCCTGGTTTTAAGACGTTGTAATACCCACCCTGGTGACCTACCATGACGTCCTATAGCATGAGTGGTTCCGCTCAGAGAACGAGATGGCACTAGACGACTTGTATAGCTCTGTCTCTTTCCCACAGCATAACTATTCACGCTTTAAGATGTATGTCAGTATAGGCCACCTGTACTACATACTCTACCATAAATTGTAAAACAGTTAAAAGAAAGAAGAAAAATAAATAGGAACTGAAGAGTGTCGTCAGACACTTCGCGGACTGGATGAATCACTTCCTTGTGAAAAATGTTCTCTTTTAAATAATTCCACGTTCAATTAAGACCTCGGACTTGAGCGGGTAGCGGCCTTAGACCAACAAAATTATACAAATAAAAATTTGAGCGCTAGCTAACGAATTTATGAACTTTTATACCGTACATTTTCCTTCCAGTAAAAGAGCCAGATTTTAAAGAAGAGACACATTAATAAAAAATAAAAAAATATATATAAAAATGTTCAGTGTTTACAAACTTGAATAAAACTTATTTATTTTTCATTGTCATCATCATAAGCCGGAAGACGTCCACTGCTGAACATACTCGTACATAGGCCTACCCCTAAAACCGTCACGCCGAACGATTTGCATTTTTTTTTGCTCGGCTCACATTTTGAAAAGACTTTAACAAAAAGCCGGTCGCTGTACCATACCCACCTAATTAAAATACCAAATCATTTTGGACCAAAATCAATTTTTTTTTATTTTATAATTTCGTGCCAATATCAAAATGCGTTTCACGCGCCAATGTCAAGAGTCTTACAACCTACCTTTTTGTATTTAAATCTAATCAATGACCTAACGATTAAATCATGTAATAATATTGAATAAACAAAATAATATTTAAGAGGTTTAGAGGTCAATGTGTTCTTTATTTCCAGGTACAAATATAGAATTAAGCGGGCATGTTTTTTTTTTGTTTATTAAAAAATACTTTGGCCCACACTAGGAAATTCTCCTGTGTCGTAGCGTAGGTGCGTTTAAAAACATATAAACTCACATACACTAACGCCTATACCCGGAACAACTACTTGTAGATCGTACAAATATTTGCTCTGTGCGTGAATCGAACCCGCGACACGCATCGCAGCAGTCCAATTACTCAGCCACTGCGCCAAACGTGTCGTTGATTATGGAAAATAGCCACCATTTACACCATTACATTGGTGGGTAAGTGAATAAGTCCTCTATTTATTGATTACTAGCTGTGCCCGCAACTTCGTTCGCGTGGATGTCGGAATCGAACAATGTATTTTTTTAGTTCGAAGCGCTTAATTCTGGCCACGTTTTTCATATAAACCCTGTATTTAGAATTTTCTTAGATTTATCAAGAATATTTGACGCTTCTATTCCAGGTTTATGTAGAACTATTTTTCCTAATGCCCGCTCTATGCACTCCACTTCACTCCACTCCACTCCCTTCCGTTCCACACCCCTCCGCTCCGCTCCACTCCACTCCGCTCCATTCCAGTCCATTCCAGTCCATACCAGTCCGTTCCAGTCCGTTCCAGTCCGTTCCAGTCCGTTCCAGTCCGTTCCAGTCCGTTCCAGTCCGTTCCAGTCCGTTCCAGTCCGTTCCAGTCCGTTCCAGTCCGTTCCAGTCCGTTCCAGTCCGTTCCAGTCCGTTCCAGTCCGTTCCAGTCCGTTCCAGTCCGTTCCAGTCCGTTCCAGTCCGTTCCAGTCCGTTCCAGTCCGTTCCAGTCCGTTCCAGTCCGTTCCAGTCCGTTCCAGTCCGTTCCAGTCCGTTCCAGTCCGTTCCAGTCCGTTCCAGTCCGTTCCAGTCCGTTCCAGTCCGTTCCAGTCCGTTCCAGTCCGTTCCAGTCCGTTCCAGTCCGTTCCAGTCCGTTCCAGTCCGTTCCAGTCCGTTCCAGTCCGTTCCAGTCCGTTCCAGTCCGTTCCAGTCCGTTCCAGTCCGTTCCAGTCCGTTCCAGTCCGTTCCAGTCCGTTCCAGTCCGTTCCAGTCCGTTCCAGTCCGTTCCAGTCCGTTCCAGTCCGTTCCAGTCCGTTCCAGTCCGTTCCTGTCCGTTCCAGTCCATTCCAGTCCATTCCAGTCCATTCCAGTCCATTCCAGTCCATTCCAGTCCATTCCAGTCCATTCATATTATGTGAACCGATTACGATGAAACAAAATACATAGTGTTATTTCAACTACACGTCTATTCCAGGTTTTTTTTTAACGCCATCTGCCGTGCGTTGAAATATGTATTTATTTGAATAATGTAGTTTTTCTATTCGAAGTTAGATCGCGCGACTGACGTACGAAATCAATGTGTGAGACCAAAGTGCACTCGTAATTTTACTTCTGAAACACTTTAAATTCAAATATCTTTTGATAGACTGAACCGATTCCAATGAAACAAAAACTAAATTCCTCTCCAAGTTACGCTTAATCGTTGTGTATAAAAGCTATCTACATTTATTGCGTACATTTTATGTGATACCTGGACAAATACACAGACAAACAGACAAACAGATAAACAGACAAAAATTCTAAAAATGCTAGAAATGGGTTATTGGTTGTCCTTTAATACCCTGGCTATATTTTTTGAGTTTTTTTTTAATGTACAAAAATAACTTTTCTACAGTTTTATTATATGTATATAGAATAGATATAGATATAGATATAGAATAGATGATAGTTACTTGAAAAAAACGTGATGTGGTTGTGTCTTTTACGCATGTAATATAACTTGCCTTGATTGATGTATTGTGTGGCTCAAATCGTGCAATTGAATTTTAAACCTGTTCCAGAATTTGAAGCCACACACTTGTTTTTTTCTTTTCTTTGCTTTTTTACGGTACCTTATGCAGGGCCCTTCTCCTTTACCGATCAACATTGTTTTCATTTTCTCGATGTTTTGTCAAAGCGACTGCACGGTTGGTGCAGCGGAAAAGCGATCGACTCGTGTCGCGGGTTCGTTCCAGGTCTGTGAGTTTATTTATGTGAGTTTCTATGTTTGTAAACGCACCCACGATACAAGAGAAATTTCTAGTGAGTGGCAACAACATTTAAAAAAAATGGCTTCAGCTGAAAAGATGATTGATGAGATGAGTTACATACGTTTTATTGCTGACCAAAATCCACTCTGGCCCTGTAAATAAGGTAAATAGTAGTACTATTACCCATACCCAAGGGCATAAAATACTGCATGGCGAGGTCCCGGTTAGCCTGACAAGGACACCCTAAGAGGGCCAAAGCCTGCCGGGGTGATGGGTGATGATTTACTCGTTATAAAAAAAAGGCTTAGGTATAGTAGAGAATTTATTAAGGGCTGGTTTAGTGGTCTATTTCTTTATATTCGTCTTTTGTAAATCCCAAAGCTGCATTTTGCTCGCAATACCAATACATAAAGGGCCGCCTTTATCGTAAATAAATTATTATACCTATGACAACAACGTCTTCGCTTAGAAATAATTTATTGCTAGAAATATTTTTAATTATAATTCGTGTTCGTGCCTATAAAGCAAATAGTTTAATCAAGAACAATTACAAATGACTTCGTAAATATTAATTAGGTAATGTGTCTGGTTATCGTCATTACTTTTTATTGGTTATGTAATTATGTTACTTCACCGCAGGAATTCGGAACTCTAGAATGTGCTGTTTTATAGTACCTTTAAATATTTATTTATTTGTGTACTAATGGAAAATTTTCGGGGTTATTTTTGTAAAACAATAACAATACAAACAAAAACAATATAAACACCTGACGGCGCGACACATGACATTTTAAGAGGAACACCCTGAAAGAAAAGAAAACTTTGTTATCGTTGAGCCTTGAGGTTTGGTTTCAATCTTGATTATGTTTTACAAATAACCCTGTATGGCGAAAAAATATATTCTAATCTAATATTATAAAGATGAAGAGTTTTTTGGTTGAACGCACTAAGGGTGCTTGTACACGGTGCATGTAACTGGAGCAAGTAAAGGTGCGGGTTACCCGCGCGAGTAACATGCGCAAGCTACTTGATCAAGTTACTCACTTGTACATGTTTCAAATGACTGGAGCAAGTAAAGACACGGGCTACTTGCGCAACTGTATGTACGGGGGCTAGTATACACGGTGCATGTAACCCGCGCAAGTGCCTTAACATGCTCAAGCTACATGCACCGTGTACAAGCACCCTAACTTAGAAACTACTGTAATGAATTAAAAATTCTTTTTGTGTTGTATAATCTATTTCTCGGGAAGGCATCACCTTTTGACCAAGAGGAGCCGAGCAGCTAGTTATTCATACCTATAGGAGTGGATATAAGGGTATAGCTGATTTCATTAATCCCTTCCAGCAGACCAACGAAATAAGACTAGGGGTTGAATCTGGACAAAGAAAAGATTATCAATGTACTGAGTTCCACGTTCAACCCTCAGGGGTTGGTAATTACCAAGAAGCTAAAGTACGATGTCCCACTTCTGAGCATGGGCGGGGTAGACATTGGCATGTCTAAAGAGCTGAAAATTCTGGGGCTCACCGTCGACCACCAGCTCACATTCAACACCCACGTCGCCAATGTTTGCAGAAAAGCTGCAAACATATACAAACAGCTGGCACGAGCGGCCAAAGTGAGCTGGGGCCTTCACACGGAGATCATACGCACCATCTATACGGCGGTAGTGGAGCCGATAATTTAGTATGCAGCGGCCGCCTGGGCGCCGGCGGCCCGAAAGATCGGAGTGCAGAAGAGCCTAAACACGGTCCAACGAGGATTCGCCCAGAAGCTCTGCAAGTCCTACCGCACCGTTTCGCTGAACGCGTCCTTGGTGCTGGCTGGGATACTCCCACTCGACCTCCGCATAAAGGAAGCAGCCGTTCTGTATGAGGCAAAGAGGGGGGTGCCTCAGCCGGCACTTGCGGATAGGGAGGTAGAGCGGGTGGTGGGATTTGCGGAGACTCCGCATCCGGCGAAACATATGGCCATGGGGTTCGTGTGCCTGGATGACCGGGCGCTTGTGGAGTCCCACAACCGCCAAGCAGTCAGAGTTTTCACCGATGGCAGCAAGATCGAAGGTAGGGTCGGAGCAGCGCTGTCGCTCTGGGACAGCGCTGCTGAGATCAAGTCTGTCAAACTCTGTCTGCCGACATACTGCACGGTCTACCAGGCGGAACTCCTGGCCATATGCGTAGCCACGCGGGAGATCCTCAGGCGCGGGGAGGGAACCTTCGGTATTTACAGTGACTCGAGGGCCGCTTTGGAGACGGTCACAAACCATGGTTCCCTCCACGCGCTGGCCGTGGAGGCGAGAGCGAATGTTGGCGCGGCTCTGGCCCAGAGCAAAGATGTGTCCTTGTTCTGGGTCAAAGCACACGCCGGTCTCGAAGGCAATGAGCGCGCCGACCACCTCGCCAAGGAGGCTGCACTCCGATCAAAAAGGAAGCCGGACTATGATCGCTGCCCGGTTGCATTCGTCAAGCGACAGATCCGTCTGGGGTCGCTCGACGAATGGAACCGGAGGTACCAGGCCGGCGAGACGGCTGCAACCACCAAGCTGTTCCTTCCAGACGCAATAGACGCTTACCGACTGGTCAAAAAGCTCAAACCGGAGGGCGTGCTGACGCAGATTCTGACGGGACACGGTGGGTTCTCCAAATACCTGCACCGATTCAGGTGTAAGGGGAGCCCATCGTGCATCTGTGAACCGGAAAAAGAGGAGTCGGTGGAGCACGTCCTCATGGAGTGTCCTGTATATGAGAGAAAGAGAAATGAGGCTGAGGGAAGGCTGGAAGCAAGAATTGATTCGGGAAATGTAAGTAAACTACTGGGAAACAAAAAACAAAGAAGCATATTTCTGGAGTATGCAGAAGGCATTGTTGCAAGGGTTATAGCGAGAAATAAGGATGCCTGATGATTTTGTGTTTTGCCCTGTATGAATATTTCAACATCGAAAGGATACGGTGGTAAAAGCACAAAATCATCAGAACATAGAAACGAAATGTAAAATAATTGCTCGGAAAATTGGAAAAAGTTCATCCTTTATATAATAAAAAAATTGAATTCTTTTAAAAAATTAGGGTAGAAATTAAAACAAGACCAACAAAAAGAACGACGACACAAGTTCTCTGACCACGTCAGGGGGACCCGAGCAGAACAGGAATGGGTTTTAGCGGGTTCAAGCCCCGCACTATCTCGACTGTCTCACAAATCTCCGTGAGATAGTCGAGATGTCCGAAGGGATTTCCCACTCCTGCCAAAAAAAAAAAAAAAAAAAAAACCCTCAGGGGTTGAATGTGGAAACGTTTAGGGGTTGAACGCGGAAGAGGGTAGAAAATCTTGGGGGTTGAAAGCGGAATAAACCAGAGATACAGACAAGAAAGTAAAACAAAAATGTATGAATTTACTAGTTTAAGTATCAGTGAGTTAGTAGAGTGAAAAATTATGTTTTTAAGGTGATCTGACGCAAGTTTTGATTTCATTATAAAGTACCTGCCTACACTGACACGCGATAAGAAGTGGCGATTGCAAAATATATTTATCTTTCCACTATCACTTTGGTATTTTTTAATCAAAAGCTTGCATTTATGCATTTCACACATAAATATAAACAATAATTGTATCCTTGTCATATTCAAACAATTGGCAGAAACAAAACTATAACTTATATCACCACGTTTATCGCTTGCGCGTGGAGTAAGTGCAATTATTTTTTGTTTTCAATACAAAGTCATAACAACTAGATATGTATTTTTTTACATTAAAACTGAAATAAAAAATACACAGAACTCAATAAATTACAAACTAAAACTAAAAATCAATAAAAATAACAAATTATCATATTTAATAATCTACAAAATACTTATTTTTATTATAATACAAAAATACAATATTATAACGTGATTCGTGCGGTATGCAATTTCTACTAACTAATAATGAAAATTGTTCTTGCTACTACGATCATCATCATCATCATCTCAGCCATAGGACGTCCACTGCTAATCATAGGCCTCCCCTTTTGATCTCCACATATAACGGTTGGAAGCGACCTGCATCCAGCGTCTTCCGGCGATCTTTCTAAGGTCGTCTGTCCACCTTGTTGGTGACGTCTTACGCTGCGCTTGCTAGTCCGTGGTCTCCAACGAAAAGTGCTAGAGTGCGTCGTAGCGATTGTGTTTTGTTTTTCATGTACCAGTAGACAATCGTACGTTTTATGTCTTATGTCGTAGTGGGTAAGGATGATTTTCACTTATAGTTGGAATCGATGGAATCGCATCGCATTGCGTCATGAGAAAGCTCCTTTAGACGACAAAGAACTTCTCCGCATCGAATGTGCCCCAGAAGACTAGCATTGCCATGTTGGATGGCAATGCTTATTCTTTGGTCAAAGAAAGAGCCAGCCCTTTTGTCGCGAAGTGTCGACCAGACGACGAGAGATTCCGGTGAGTCCGGTGACGCGCACTCCGACTCCATGTCCCGAGCGTTCCAACCCTGTAACAACCATACCATTAAAACCATAGGGGACTTTTGTCCCCAAACTGTCAAAGTACTTAAACGCTACTGCACTAGGGACTTCAGCACCCATTTCACCGGGACAATAATGAAGAACATAAACAATGGTTTGAAACAAAAAAAAAACTATTATAATTTTGTTAATATAAATGGAATGTTCAACATGCGTGCTGCTGCTGGGTCATAATGTCAGTTTAAAGATAAACCCATTGAAGTAATTAGCAAGATAACTATAACCTGTATTGTCGCATTGTCTGTGACAAATAGTGATAATCGCACATCGCACACATTGCATTCATTTGAATCAGTCTAATAATTTGTTTACAATGCCTTTTTTGGTGTTTAACAAATTCACTGCCACCACAATTTTTTTTGAAGTTCATCATGTGCTATTGCACCCTATAAAGCCACGCGGGCACATCAGACCTGTCGGCGGCACTACCTAAATCTTGTTAAACATGGACACGCTAGGCGTGTCCATTGGCACCTTAATCACCATCATCAGCCTATAACGTTCCCACTGCTGGGACACAGGCCTCCTCTCTGTGAGAGGGTGTGGGCCGTAATCCACCACGCGGGCCCAGAGCGGATTGGTAGATGTCACATATATTCGAATTTTTGGGTATAGGACATGCCGGTTTCCTCACGATGTTTTCCTTCACCGTTTTGAGAGCAGTGGTGATGAAATAAATTACACAAAGTAATACGCCTCGCGGGGTTCGAACCCACGACCTACAACTCGTAAGTCGGGACCGATACCACTGGGCCACCACTGCTACACACCTTAATACTTAGAGTTAAATTCTAAATCTGTCTTTTTTCAGTTTAGCGATGAGTAGGTATTTAGTTAGTTTACCTAATTCGCAAAATCACGTTAGGCGTGTCTTCAGATCTTTCACAGTCGTTACTATTAGTCAGAATCTCTAAAAGTCTGACAACCAGTCTTTTTTTTTTAGGAGCCTGCTCTGTCCCGCTCCTGGGTAAAGGCCTCCCTCCACTCCTACTTTTCACGATACTGGGGACAACCAGTCTTACCATGGGGTACTCGTATTGTATTACTCTGTTGAGGTACTCGTACTGTTGAGGAGGTCCGGTAGGTGGTCACTCCATGTAAAATACAGATATTCAGCTTCATCTGGTTCGACTGGAAGCTGACCCCAATATGCTTAGTCATCATCATCATGCCGCCATCTTGTCTGCCAGTTTTCACTGCGTTCAATAGATGCGCAAGAGTTCCATGTCCTTTTTTGCGAGCTCTATTATAGGCTTCATCTTTGCTTTTTATTTACTTAGGTTGATAGATTGATATTATATATCGAACTATGCTGGCGTTGGCAAGTCTAAATAATATAAAAAGCCACTATATAATAAGTATGCAACTTTTTATCTGACCGCTATGGGTTATTTACGTAACAATATACCCTTTTGTAACATTGCATCTTCATATGGCAATAAGAATAAAAAAACATAGATTTAGACATAAACAAGTTATCTAGATCCTAAGTTTTCTGTTACTTTTTTGTCCATTAATTCTGTGAAAATTTGTAATTGGCTTCATGTTGCAAGCTACCAGTACGATTCTTTTATTGTAGCTGTTGGTTTTGCTTAATAAATAAATAATTATAGGAAAATCATTTCCCTTGTATTAGGTATTAGTTCAGTTTACACGGCAGGTTACGCGTCACCGCGCAGTGACACGTTTAAAGTAGTTATAAGTTATTGTAATGTCTTCATATTATATTTTTTGTTCTATTTTATATGGCCTACCGATGTCTGAAATAAATCAAGTAATAACTAGTAGTATAGAACCATTTCTTTCAATACAAAACCATTCCTAACGATGCTTCACTTCATTGCTCCCCACGTTTCCATAAACGATTAGGGCTGGAGATGATCTATAAATTACCATACTACGAGCACATCCCACTATTAAAGGGTAATGCGCAATCTGGACGCGGAATAACGTACTCCTACGCATCAGCCGTGTCGACATTATACCACAGATTATACTCTCGGAGCTCAAGTAGATAAACATCAATTTATCTACTTACGTAGTTGTACATTTCTATAGCAGTAAGCTGATATTATTGATCGTTGCAACCACTGGCCTTCATACAGGTCACATTACCGTTTTCAGTGTCCATTTCACACGGTATTAGGTATTAAATATGTATAGGTTCCGCTAGAAACGATATTTCAATATTAGGAAATTGAGGTTCATTGTTCACATAACCTATTTTACTCGTAGACAGCACAGAACTTGGCTAGTTAAATATTTTTTTACTTCATTATAAACTATGCATTCATTTGTATACTTTAGGTTCAGTGCTTAGGCCATTTAGCGATCATTCGATTACGTCAATCGAAACGGTCTTAAAATTACTGATATGTGTGTTATAATTATAAACAATTTATTATAATAATTCATAACAAAATTTAAAAAAAAAACTTAACTTCACACGGTGCACTGATTAATTAAGAAATCACGGTACTTGTACCCGACGAATGCTTGAAATGGAGCCAGTATGAAAACACCCGCGCTTCGTGCGCCCGCAGTCTGGTGACGACCTCGCGTTGTTTCGCACAATACGCTCGAACACACGCAGGCCACGGACTTCCAAAAACAAAATTTAAAAATAAAGACTAAAATTAAAAATAAAATTGACAACTTCTAATAAATTAAAAAAAAATAACAAGGCGCCATAAAGCGGTGTTCGATATTTCAAAATAAAAGAAATGAAAAACATTTTCTAATAAATCGTAAGTTTGTGATTTTTTGTTTTCTATCGAAAACAAATTAACTGGTGTTGTTTAAAAATTCTTGATAAATAAAAAAGTGCACGTGTTGACAAACATGGCGAAAGCTATGGCTCTGCTGCAAGGCTTGGGGCAGAAAGTGAGCGGGAAGGAGCAAGCTGAATGGAGGACCCTTCAGGTTAACATGCCCACCCCAAGGCCTGTTGACTTGGAGTTTAACAACATCACGCTGACGGTTTCAGAAGGATTGACCTCACGAAGTAAGTAGAACAAAACATAATTTATTTAATCATAGTTACTTTTACCTTGTGTTATGATTTTAGAAGGTAGATTGTAAAACATTTTTATTCCGTTAGAATTAAATTCGTAGTGAGTGAAACTAGTTTTGATTGAACTTTCCATCTTTATATTCATACCGGATCAGGATAGGATGAACATTAATCTAATACGTAGGTGGATTTTACTTAATCCCGTGCGATAAGAACGAGAGATAATATTTGTTTATATTGAATCATCTGTGCCCATAGACAAAGCTGTATTATGCAATATGAATATGCATAATTATCATGTATATGCATTTAGGAAGAGATAACCATTTGTTTTGACACCCTGACACGGTTTATATTGGTCTCGTCTGGTAGATTAACTAACTGTACATTGTTATTGGACAAATTCTTCTACGATCGTCTACGGATAAAAGGACACATACCATTAATGGATTAGAATAAAGAAACGGAGTTTATTTTTACCTTCACCATCAATTTTATAAAGTGGATACGATCTAACTAACAGTATTTCCGTGACTTGATGTTATAACTG
Source organism: Agrotis ipsilon (assembly GCA_028554685.1). Classification (NCBI taxonomy): domain Eukaryota; kingdom Metazoa; phylum Arthropoda; class Insecta; order Lepidoptera; family Noctuidae; genus Agrotis; species Agrotis ipsilon. The sequence continues at coordinate 4,041,988 of CM052965.1, forward strand.
TTAAAAGCGGTGATATCATTAGTTCATTTGGTAATTAAATTGCAGAGTTGAGGAGCTTAATTAGAAATTGATAAAATCGGTTTTTTATCTATGTGATGTGGGTAGAAGTAACACAACGCAATATAAAATAGAAACTTAAAAAAATGCCAGGAAGAGTTCAATGGCCTCTGTAGTTTAAATAAAAAAGAAGAAGAAGAAATTTAAAAAGTGCAAGAAATACACAATTACTATTATATGCAATTTAAGCACGACCGCATACTAGTAAAATTTCTGTCAGAACAATCCCGATACTCTTCGGATACAATCAGAAATTATGACTCAACAACTTTTTCAAAACAAAGATGACCTATAAGAAGATCTATAAGATTTTTCCTAACAATGTGCTATACCTAATACAAAATGTATGCAGTGAGCGCCTTCCGCAGAGCATCAGAATTTTTCTGACAGTAAGTTTTATAGTATGCGGCCACACTAAAACTTTCTCAAATTAGAGTGTAGAATGTGGAGATCTTATGACTCAAAATATTGAAGTCTGTACGGACTGTTGTTTGTAGAAAGTGTTCTGACTGCGGCTTATGAGGTCAATGCGAATGTCAGTGGGAAGCTTCATATTATTTGCATTTCCGTAATAAATTCGGATTAATTGTGACATGAAACATTGCTAGAATTGCTTTTATTGAAAAATTGCTAGGAAGAGGCGTTATTGTCGTCTTCCGGAGATGACAGTAAATACTTTTTTCTTATTTGCACCATAATCACCAGTTTATGTTTAGTCTGTTTTCATGAATACTTGGGCATACTAGACCTACCAGTACCTGAGTTTTCATAAACTAACTCTGAAGAGTTACCTATTTAAAGGTGTACTACTAATACAATACAAAAAATACAGAAAATCAGTACTGTGCCTTTTTTTAAACATCACAGCACGTACGAGTTACGGGGGCCTTTTGGCTTGGTACAGGATCAACTTAGTTGTTTATTTTATATTTTTGTTTATTTTTTTTTTTATTTCCTGTTTGTTGTTTCTGTAATTTTGTTTTGTTAAAAGGTCTGTTGTTGTTCTGTCTTGTGTGGATCAAATAAATAAAACCCTTTTCTTTCTGTCTAATAATACACCCACATTTCATCAGATATGTTTTTAAGTATTTCTGATGAATATATGTAACAGGAAACTACCTCATTGCCATTATCCAGACTATTCGGCTGCTTCTGAGAAACCCGAATTTTGGTCAATATTATTATCGTTAGTTACATAGTAAAATATTCCTTTGCATTATCGGACGCGGATGGAAGCAAATGCAAACTTAGAACAAACTTGGACATTGGACACGCATTAGATCTTGCTAGACTTATCCAATTCCATACTTTTATATTGTACCCGAAATGTTAACGAAATAAACGATTTTTATTTTATTTATTATTTATTTATTTTATACTTTTATATGCCTAGTATTCTGAATGCGTAAAAGCACTAACGACAGTCGGGAAATTGTAGATACAGGTCTTATCATACCGGCTTAACGGGTTTGATGACCTACGGACTAGTTTATGATAATTCTTGAACTAGCTGTTCCGCATCTCCTGTTTGTATTTGAATTCGACCCAGTAGTTTTTAAGATTAGCTCGTTCAAACGATTTCTTCAGGTTTACAATCATGTAATTATTAATGGTTAATGGGTATTAGGACATGGGATACCTTGCTTCTTGTGCCATATAGGCCTTTTGTGGTGGTAAAATCATCAAATGACTCTTTTCTCCATGGATGTAGTGAAACGGATTATCAGAATCATACTGAATAAAAATGGTACAAGTCCCCTACTCCTTCAGTTGTCCTTTGCTTTCCAGAGCCATGATCCCATTAGATACGATAAGATAATCATTTATGCGCCGTTTTAAACCGGCAGGCGTTTACTGAAAGCTCCTTAAGGCAGGTCTGCTCTCTTGGGTTTAATTTCCGACTTCTATGCGGACGAAGTCGAAGGCAATAACTAGTAGGGAATTAAAATTCTAATGCATTATCACTATAGGTAAATATGTAGACATACCAGTAGCAAATATCACGTTGTGTTGCGAGTTATCAAATAACAAGTTCTTATGCCAGTCAAGCAACTAACAAATCAGTGAAGCAGAAGAAATTAGTTTCATAACTTGTACATAATTCCGACATTAACTAGTTTACATTGAGGCCATTTTATTTATGTGTTTTCCTGTAAATTCTCAGGCCTTATTCAGGCTATAAGTAAGTAGTATCCAGAATTCGTCTGTCTTGGTATGGACGTGTGATGAGGAGGGATGACACTCATGTGGCTAAGAGAGTGATGAGTATGAATGTTGATGGATGGAGAGGAAGAGGAAGGCCAAATAAAAGATGGATGGATTGTGTAAGGGATGAAATGAATGAAAAAGGAGTAAATAATTCGGTGACGTTTGATAGGGGAGAATGGAAGAAAAAAACGTGTTGCGCCGACCTCAAGTAAAATGGGATAAGGGCAGGAAGATGATGAAGTAAGTAGTACCCACTATTCAGTTTATACTCATGTAGGTATTTACTGAGCCGTTATCCTTTTGCACACATAATCTACACATTTATTTATTAACATAATTACTCAGTGTGACAGTACGTAGATATTTATGGTAAATAACCAGTTTTTAAAAGGGCAAACATAATTATTGCATTTCATTAGTTTTATTGATAAGTAACGTAACTGCATGCAGCAATTATTACAAAAATATTCCGCCACAGAACGCCGGTGTTGCCAACGATGTTAAATGCAAACTTAGTGTTGCAAGTTTATAAAGCCACCTATAAAATTGTATATCTTTAGTAAGAGCTATGTTCGAAATGTCAAAGTATTTATTTTAACCGACTTCAAAAAAGGAGGTCCTTCTCATTTCGACAAATGTGTTTTTACCTCATAACTTATAATTGGTTGAACCGATGTTGATGATACTTTTTTGTTCGATGTAATTATCTAGTTTCTGTTTACTTGTACGATGTTATGGTAGATACTACGGATTAGGTACGTGTTTTACGTGTTTATGATTTAGGTTAAATAATTTGACTAAAAAGGGAACAAAAAAAAACTAACCGCCTTCAAAAACCACCACAATAAAGTGAAATTAAAAAAAAAAACTTTTGGAACTTGGTGGCTTTGTTTTCGAATTCATTTTTGCCACTGACTTCCGAAAGATATGAAGGCGGTTAGTTTTTTTATGAACGAGAATTGAAACAATGCATAACTACAATGATACGTCAGTCTTACTCAGCCAAATCTACGACCCAGATTAACTGACCTTCCGAAATATTGTCTCAATACCACTGTTAAGTTGTAGAGACCAGACCAAGTGCAATTGACTGAAATAGTCTCGTAATAAGTCGGGTAGCCGAGAAGTTAAGTAGAACTTGTTGATTTATTACTATTTTACATAAGTTTGTATTTTATTTTCACTTTACATAATTTGGACTATGATTAATTTGTAATACGGACTTGATTGCTTCAAATGATTTTTGTTACCTACATACCAACTTTATTTGTTTCAATAATGATACCGTATTTTCAGAACGAATCGACAAAATCCATTCGCTAAGAACGTATTATTTTCTTATTAGTGTGATAAAATTCACCCAGGGCTGGGCAGGAGGGACTGTCAGACTTGTACTGACTTAAATCCGTGGTTTCCATCATAGCCCTTTACGCTATGATCGTTCTTACATAACCTTTGGTAACAAACAAAAACATGCCTTTTCTGAAACATAATTACATATATCTAAAACCTATATTCTAAACTCTTGAACTAAATAACAAGGTATGTTGATTATTCCAAATGAAGTGACGATAACAGTTACATACACGTGCATGGGTAAGGGGGGTGAGGGACCTGAATAATAACGAGATGTGTCACCCGGCTCCCTCTGACAAAACTATGTATAAACATATTTGTCAAATTTTTGTTAAGTGACGGCCCTGAATGTCAAAAATCTGCCAAATTCGTTAGTTCTCATTTCACTTCAATAGTTTACCAAAAGAATCAGCTTAATGACGGGGGATGGGAGGACTCATTTGAAGATTTTACCACGTAAAAAAAAATAGTTTACCAAGGGAAATAATAATTATGTAGATTTTTTAAGTTAGTTGTCGTGTGACTGACCTTAAAGCTGACATTTTTTGTTACAATGTCAAATTCCAATGGGTAGGTAATTAAAACTTATGATATAACTTATGATAAAGAGATAAAATAAACAAAAATATCGTCGTTTCAAATGAGTAATTTTATTCATTGATATACCTACCTACTAGTAGGTAGGTACATCAATGAATAAAATTATTAAATTCATTGTAATAATGAAAAGTAACAATAACATACATTTTCCTTTGTTTGTTTTTGTCATCAAATCCAAATAAAGCCTGCTACACAGCCAGCTGTCAGAAATATAAATTAAAAAAGTACATATTTGAAATGTTGCCAACTTCTTAACAAAAGTGTACCTACGTGACTAAAGGCGCGAACAAAACCACAAACTTAGTACTTAAGAAGATTTATATCTTAATTTTTATTTAATGGCATTGTAATTTGCAACTATACAACGTTTATGTCAATAACCTGATGTCGTTATGACTTCCGAATGACAATTGTCATCAAGACGTGACGATTAAGAATGCATTGAGGTGTTTCCTCACGAAATACTCAATTCATGGAAGATGTCAAAATTCAGATCTTAGGGTGCTTGTACACGGTGCATGTAACTGGAGCAAGTAAAAGGGGTTACCCGTGCGAGTAACATGCGCAAGCTACTTGCAGATGCGTATGCAAGTCGCTGGACCCGCACGTTTTTTAATGGGTTTTTGTACACGGCATGTTGAGGCACTGACGCGGGTTACATGCACCGTGTACAACCACCCTTACGAAACGATCCAATGAATCCGTCTTTAATTAGGGCTAATTTTATTTCATTCAAAGGTAACGTTATGTCTTGGATTTCCGGAAAGTAACGCCGGATTCTATAACATATAATTCTTACCTATTGCTATGTCCACATTACAATATCCACAGGGCGAAACAGTGCCTAATTGGGCCCTGTATCGAAAAATTTGTGGCCCGTAGAACTCGAGTACCGCGAAGAGCAAAAAGGAGTATAATAAACTTAAAAGCATTGTTGTGAAATGAATTAAATGGTAAACAGACTTTTATTGTTTAACTTTAAACTGTTAATTTTATTATTAGAATTTTTCAGCGTAATGAGGCATAACATTGAGAAAAACCTCACAAAAATTACAGTTTTATTGGTAACGATAAGTGCGTGGTGCGGGTCTCAAGTGTCTTAATAATTAATTAAAAAAATATTTTTTACTTAAAATATGTCGCGAGGTTCTGTTCACTTAGGGCCCTCATATTGTTGGGGCCAATACGTCGATTGTAGTTAAGGCCCTGGGGCCAAGACAAAGTGACATTCGATAGAATAGTCAAGTGTGTGACATTAAGTTAGGTACTGAAAAGCTTCTGTCGTTGATGTTAAAAGCCTTTGTCGAAGCCTTAACATACGGTTAGCGCAGTGGTTGAGCGATTGGACTACTGCGCTGGGTGTCGCGGGGTTCGATTCCCGCACGGAACAAATATTTGTATGATCTACAAGTAATTGTTTCGGGTCTGGGCGTTTGTGTAAGTGACTTTATATGTTTGTAAACGCACCCACAACACAGGAGGAATTCCTAGTAGGGGGCAACGTTTTTAAAAGAAAAAAAAACTTTATAAGTCAAAGTCAGTACTTCCCAGATTCCCAGACATCAGACTAGTATCATAACAATACACATCAAAATAAATGTTTGCATACTGTAAATCAAGAGTCAAACCCGATATTTACTTTGCAATTTGGTTCTGGCCAAAATTTAAGTAGGTATATAAAACGCCGTTTCATAAAATGGTGTGAATCTATGAATAAATTACACATTTACATTTAATTTTTTACAGTAATTTTAAGTACTCTAATGTAAGCCAGTAGTGTTTTTATTATTTTCAAACAAACTAAGACAACAGTATATAATTGTTTTGAACAATGTCTTCTTAGACAGCTATTCGTATTTAATACACAATGACTAATTGATGTAGGTAATTAAATAACAATAAGTAGGAAGTAATCACTAACATTAGTCCTTTAGAAAAAGTTGCGAAAAGAATGAATGTGATGTCAAGAAGGCAATTGAACAGGATGTACATAATAATACTTGGCGTACGTACCTGTACATAGTCATACTCACTCCGTGTAACATCTTTTATTATGAATAGGAAGGTAGGTATAGGTACGGTCAGTAGCAAAAACTTACCCATCGCATCTTGACTAAAGCCACATTGTTTAGTCGGTAGTAAAATGGAGAATTTGTTAAATCTGTTCTATGATAAAGCTGAAGATTGAAGTTTTTTTTTTAACGCATTAATCTCAGGAACTATAGCACATATTACAATAGGATCAAATTCAAATAAAAAAAAATATGTTAAATAGCCCATCTATCAAAACACCAGCAGCACAGCAGTGGTGGCCCAGTGGTATCGGCCCCAACTTACGAATTATAGGTCGTGGGTTCGAACCACGCCAGGCGCATTATTTGTGTAATTTATTTCATTACCACTGCCCTCAAAACGGTGAAGGGAAATATCGTGAGGAAACTGGAATGTCCTAGAGCCAAAAATTCGAAGACATGTGACATCTACCAACCCGCACTGGGCTCGCGTGGTCGTTTATAGCCCACTCCCTCTCATAGAGAGGAGGCCTGTGTCCCAGCAGCGGGAACATTATAGGCTTATGATGAAGCCCATCTATCGAGGAAGGCTGTAAACCATCACGATACGACTAATAAAAATGAAATGAAAATGTCGTTAGTTTAACTACTGATCTTATAAATGTCTCCTAACCACGCTTCGTGTAATAGCCATTTATTATTTTTCTCTTTATAAGAAAATGTTTTCCCACAACCACCACAACGGGAATTGCGTTTGTGATATATGATAATATATATACAATAATAGTAGAAAAAGTATATTTACAACAATTGATTTCCGAACGAAATCAATTGATGTTCTAATATTTACGAAAATATAAATTAAGGTTACAAATAAATACTTGCTAAATTGCTAAATTATCTAATCAAGTTTTAAAATGTTTCCATTACACAGGATTTACTAATTATTACTTATTTTATTAGTTATTTAGCTATAATGTATGTCGATCTGCCATTGGCCAAATATGGCGGCAATCTTTGACGGATGGGGACGATTCTAAGTTTATAAAAATGGATGTACCGCCACATTCGGGGTTATTATCTTGTAATAGTTCTAAGCGTTAAGATGGTGTGATAATTACAAAGTGTGTACCTGTGTTCTACAATGATAATGTAAGTTAATTGATATGTATTACACGAAGAATGTTACTGATATATTGTGTTTCATAATGTGTATACTGATAATGTATGTTGCCGTGGAGTTTCTTTCTCCTTTCTTCTCCACGAGGACCTAGGGTTTGCGAAAGGAGGTAGCTTGATAATAAATGCTTAGTATTCTCTTTCTGTGCTTTTCTTCACAAAACCCATTCCCATACATAATTCACCAGAAATATTTCACCGTGACTATCCTCATAACCAAAGCTTGGTTATTAAATAGATATAAATACCTACATATACAGACATACATCTACATTCTCACATCAGAAGTGGTTGAAGTGCCCTGACCTACTTGTGATTTCTAATGAAGTTATCCTTTCTACATTTCATGATTAACGTTGGAGCCATCATACAAGCACAACCGCGCTGTGACGGCGGCGGCGGCAGGTTGGTGAATCGATGAAGGACCAAGATAACGTGCTGCTACCTCGGACAGTAGAACTGCAGAACTGCCGAAAAGCATCGAAGTAATCCCGAGGACATGATGGTGCAGCAATACGATTCGGCTTATGTCGGTAAGGCCTATATAGGCTCTGCTTTAATGATAAATATTATAAGGTTGTGTTAGATGAAAGACCTAGATACTCAATTTGTTTAAATGTTGTAATTTGAAATATTAACGGATGTAAAGAATAAGTAAACAATTAATATTTAATGAAAACTGTTGTGGGTATTTTTATAAAAGTCTTAATAGCATAATTTTATTTAAATTAATAATACTATGAAATTGGGAGATTATTGGATACTTGAAAGTTGTGTGTTTATTGAATTTCAACTTTTAAGTCAGCTACCTACTAATGGCAATATTAATATTTGACTAGTTTGAAAACAAGAATGTTTTAGACAATAAGAAAGACGTTATCAATGTTAGATTCTAACCGTTAGCAACGATTCGTGATTATTCAGCGACAAATAATTGCAAAAGTTAAGAGTGTGAACAGAATGGTTAAACGATAAAAACTTTATCAACAGTTGATACTTGATAGAATAAAGAGGGGTAAACGAAACGAAAATTCGTTGGATATATTGAAATGATAATATTAGTAAAAATGAAGGTTGTCCAGATTTTACTTTGCCCCTTGGTTTGCAAAATGCAGATTAATTTTCGGAAAGTATATTTTATTTTAACTTTGGCTTGTGAATGTCGACATAAAGAGCAGAGTAGCTATAGATTCTGTGTTCAATGACCAAGTCATTCTGAAGATCATTTTCACAGAATACGATTAATACAGCATCATATAAAAAAGGAGTATACAGTTTAAAGCCTCAAGGCCCAGGGTTTAAAAGTAATTAAGGTATTTTTTTAATGAAAGTATTTATTGCCACTTATGACATACAAAACGTAATCCAACGAAATCCGGAGCAAAAAGAAAAAATGAAAATACAGTATGTAAGAACCAGAAATTGATACTACTATTACCTAGTCATAATAAAGAATTGAAATAATTCCTAAAAAATAAAATAAAAAATGTTACGATAAAAAGGGTATTTTGCTATAGAACAAGTTTCCCACTTAGTCTCAAGAAATTCCCGAATCGAAAACGGATCATGTTGTTTCAACAATTAATCCAGTTTCTATGATCATGGTAAAAATAAGTTTTTATTATTTGAACAAAGAAGTGACTAATCTTTTTTTTTTCTGCACTTTTATAATATAAAGTTACCATAATTTAAAAAAAAAAACACTTGTCACGTTTTTGTAAAATAAACTGAAACTTTGACTTTAGTTTGAAAAACAAAAAAACAACAGAAAGTTCCTCGTTTTGAGACTATACAAATATACAATAAAAGGCATTACACATACTTTAGGCAATATACAACAAAAGCAATCAATACTTTAAATGCGCTGTGTATAAAATGCAGAAATATTGAAGTGAGGCCTCGTATCACAATCCATAATAGGCGATCAAGTCTGATAATTTGAAAAACTAAACACAACCAGATTTTATAAATATGTCAAAAGGTAAAAAAAAAGGAATAATCTAGCCTAACACAACAAAAAGTCGCCATTCGAAACTCGTGCTGAATAGCTGGAATTTTTTTACAAGTAGATTTTTCTTGCAGTACAAGATGATTTACCCTCACATGCGGAAAACTAAAATCTCGCCTTAGTTTACACCCGTGACATTTCATAAATACCAGGTTATATTAAATTGAGAAAACAAAAGTTTAGAAATAAAATAATAGTTAATAAAGTCAATTAGGTACTAGTAGAATAAAATCTCAAAATTACAAAAAAGTCATATAGGAATTCCACTATTTCAAATGTAAAGTAAATTAAATTACAATAAGTTTAACACAAAATCAAAATATGATTACTATGTCAGCAAAAATGAGGGTAGTAACAATCGGGAAGACATTCGTGTCATGAAGAAACTCAGTGTGTAACAATATTCTTTTTCTGAATAAAATTATGTGTAGATTTAAAATGTATGGGTAATATTAAAAGTTTGACTAATTTATTTGCAGCCGGAGGCTGAAAAAGTTCGATAATTTTGTTTCTGCGATTCTCTTGGATATCGATTAATAGATAAATGAAGATTTAATCAAACTCTTGACAATTCTCGCCAGGGTCACCAAGTTGCTTACCTAATAAATAGGTCTAAGAATTATGTGTTAGTAATTTCTACTGTACAGTTATTATGAGCAATATCAACTGTTTGGTATTTACGGCTGGTGGAATCAAGACAATTTGTTTTATTTAAGTTAATAAGAAGAGTCATTTCATCAAGCCAAGCCAATTTACAATGTCACTCGGAGAATTATTTAAATCATTGTGAGAGTTAGTACTATTGGTATATTCCATGATAAAGTAATGTACATACGTTCCATGTATAGGAATATTAGCTGTTTTTTTTTAAATCAAATACATAACCCAATAACTATGTCCATGTAGGTAGAATTTTTAACAAAATGTTCAATTTATATCATAATGTCCGAACTGTTATGTCCATTTTAAGAATTTAGTTTTAGAGATCATTAATATACAACTAAGAAAAAGGGTGGCCCGAGTACGCAACTTTTAGCAACAAATATTATATTATGCTTAAGTAGCTAGCTAGATAGGTATTCAGTTTACTAAAAGTTATAGTGATATAAATATCGAAATCGTTTAGAGTTGTGTCTGTGTGTCATAAAAAAACGAAAATTAGTATTCGATTTAAAGGAACAGAAATACCAACAAGACATCAAAACTAAAATAAAACGATTTGTAGCTTTTTAGATGAGTCGTCATGTTTTAACATACTATTTGCAATTGATAATTTATTATTGTCAGAATAACCGAGTCGTAAGCTTCTTTGGAAAATGAAATGCAGGTTCGTTTTGATTAAAAAATAGATAGTGTATTACTTGGATAATCATTTAAATTCTGTAATTATAAAATCAAGCCTTAGTTGAATCTAGAAATTAGACATTGCTGATGGCAAAGACAGACTTTAGCACAAAGGCAAACTCAAGGGCAAGTTCAAGTACACAAGCAAAGTTAAAGTAAAACGAAGGGATCAAGCAAAGGTTTACCAACTATTATTTAAGATAATACTCGTAACAAAAAGGGGAATTTATAATTACGGTTACTTCATGCTATTCAAAATAAACAGTGACAAAACAATATCTTTGCAAAATGTTTGTAAAACCAGGAACTAATAAACATCAGGAACTTTTATTACGAACATCACCCAAGGGTTGTAAAAAACCAGATAAGTCGGTAAAAATGGCTGTTTGTTTGCATGATGATCCGCTACTAGGCCTTTTGCTTGGCGTCAGTAGAACTCACTGGTAGCGGGTGAAGTCGTTGACGTGTCTATGTAACTGGCTCAACTGCCGCTACTAGACCTTTTACTTGGCGTCAATAGAACTCACCGGTAGCGGGTGAAGGTCGTTGGCGTGTCTAGGTAATTGGTTGAACATGATGAACTATGCTCTTCCTATTTTATTGCTTTGCTACCTAGTTGACCATTATTTTGATCTCACTATTAACTGGTGAAGTTACGATTGTCGTAACTAAATGATTGGCACCAATATTCAGTTCGTATTTCCAGAACATTTTTTACAAATTAGTCAAGACATACAAATGACTCATTGTTTTTATTATTTCATTATAATTATAGATATATGAAAAAAAAAACATTTTAATCAATAGAAATTTAAAATAATTGAATTATTAATCATTTAGATTGTAAATCATCAAGTGTGTAGCCGAGGGAGGGCCCTGGTGACCCGTGATCCAGGTTTTAATGAAACCTACTTCAGGCACCAGTCTCTCACAACGTTAGCTCCCTGTTCTTATTGTACCTATTGTTTAAGCCTAGCATAAATAACTTGTGTAGAGAAAATAAATAAAATTATTATTATTTAAAATGTGATCACGTTAACAATATTGATTGAAAAAATAATTGAAAATAAGAGAAGTTCGGTGTGGTAATCAATAATTATGAAGATGCATTGTAAGTTATAAAAAAAAAAAAAGTGTATGCAAAAGGGAAAGGTCAAAGAAAGAAAGAAAAAAAACTGGATCAATTGAATAAAAAAAAAAATGTTGATAAAGACAGGTGGATATATAAGATATAACTGGTTACTTCATTTTGCAAAGATTCCTGTATATGACAAAATTGTAAATGTTAAGTAAGGTTGATGTGTTATTGATAATCATTAGTTTAATGTATAGTTTTTTTTTGGTTTGTTAAATATTTTCTTATCATTGATTTATTGTCGTATTATTTTAAGTGTTTATTGTAGGTTTAATAAGATAGTATTTAGTGATTTTATTGTTAATTATTGTAAAATGTTTATCTCACTGCCTTGATTTGAAAGCTGGCTGAATTGCGAGAAGACACTGACAATTATTTCTGTCTTTTTCTCATTATTTCGTAAAAGTTAATTCTGAAAGCATAGATTCTTTTATTTTATTTTATATTGGCTACCATCTAATTCTAAGCAGTAAATTGAGAGTTAAGTGAGGAGTAGAGAGAGAGAAGGTATGTACTTCGAGGACGAAGTACTGTCAGAATGGCCGTGTGATATATGATAATATATATACAATAATAGTAGAAAAAGTATATTTACAACAATTGATTTCCGAACGAAATCAATTGATGTTCTAATATTTACGAAAATATAAATTAAGGTTACAAATAAATACTTGCTAAATTGCTAAATTATCTAATCAAGTTTTAAAATGTTTCCATTACACAGGATTTACTAATTATTACTTATTTTATTAGTTATTTAGCTATAATGTATGTCGATCTGCCATTGGCCAAATATGGCGGCAATCTTTGACGGATGGGGACGATTCTAAGTTTATAAAAATGGATGTACCGCCACATTCGGGGTTATTATCTTGTAATAGTTCTAAGCGTTAAGATGGTGTGATAATTACAAAGTGTGTACCTGTGTTCTACAATGATAATGTAAGTTAATTGATATGTATTACACGAAGAATGTTACTGATATATTGTGTTTCATAATGTGTATACTGATAATGTATGTTGCCGTGGAGTTTCTTTCTCCTTTCTTCTCCACGAGGACCTAGGGTTTGCGAAAGGAGGTAGCTTGATAATAAATGCTTAGTATTCTCTTTCTGTGCTTTTCTTCACAAAACCCATTCCCATACATAATTCACCAGAAATATTTCACCGTGACTATCCTCATAACCAAAGCTTGGTTATTAAATAGATATAAATACCTACATATACAGACATACATCTACATTCTCACACGTTCATGAAATAAAAATACACAAGACATTAAGTATGGATGGCCTTTTATTAAAATGACTATGTACCTAATTAAAAATTTAACCGGATGCCTGCACAGGATTTCTGTATTTTATTTACAGCGAAGTCTTTACTGCGTTTATTGTATGAAAAAATGAAAAAGCGTCTCTATTAGACAAATGACGAACTAATTTTTACATCACATTAACGTCAAAGTTTGATACTTTATGGATCAAACAGCTGTGTTGTTTTGAGTCACTCTAGTACTCGTAGGTAATCAAATAGAACCGGTACGTTCAATAACAGTTATTTTTTTAAATATTTTTAAACGCCTGTGTCAACACTTGGATTTTTTCCTGTATCACGTGGGTACACTGGGCACGTTTACAAACACACTCACACCCGTAAAAAATACCTGTAGGGTATGCAAATATTGGTACTTGGTACGGCTACAGGTAGCCAATGGCTCGATTACTGCGCCAACAATACGGCCAAAGTACACGGTATTTTATCTATGGTCCCCGCCCCGGTAGCCCGGTATTATTTAATAACGTTTCGTATTTTTTTATAATTATTGTATTTTAATACATATTGTATGACCCAATTTCAAATATACATAAATATTGAATTGCAATTTCTTATGTATAATTAAAAAATAAAAATTTGAAATCTTAAAATTTTCTTTGTTTTATTTTGTATTCTTTTAATTGTGCCTGATTTAAGTTAATTCTGTTTTATTTATTAATATTAGTTTATACGAAAGTAAGGTTGAGCTGAAATGGTGATTGAGTTTACTTGCTGACCGTATTGTAATGATGTATACTCGTAGCTAGCCACTGCATGCGCCTGCGCTGGCAAAGGGCCATGTTTTAATCTTCTTATTTGGAGTCAAGAACCTCCTCAACATAAATGAATAATTTGTGCATAAAATCAAATGAAACATATATTGTCAAATAAAAATATAACCTAAAGACATGTTTTTTTAATAAGTAGTGGTGATTGATGGCATGCTTAGCGCAGTGGTTGAAAGATGGACTACTGCGCAGCATGTAGCGGTTTCCATCCCCGCACAGGAACAAATTATTTTTTTTGCTGTGCAGGTAGTTGTTCCGGGTCTGGGTGTTCGTGTATGTGAGTTTCTATGTTTGTAAACAAAGTTAAAAAAATAGTTTTAGTGTAATCTCTTGAAGTCTTGATGCACTAAAGTCATTAATACTAAAAGGTGAATTTCTTAATAAGTGTAATGAGGGTTGTTGAACTCTCTCGTCAAGATTTTGGAACAAAGGTTGTTCAACCTAACGCATTTGGACCACAAACACTCAACAGTCAGATCAAGACACTTTGATTAATAATAAAAAATATCTTTATTAGGATGGGCCTCAAGTTTTGGCCGCCAGGTTTAAAAAGGCTTTAAAATCCTAACATAATTAACGACAATTTCGCAAAATGGAAAATTTTATTCTATTTTTCGGGTAGTTCCCAACAGGTCCATGCGTCAAGCAATGGAGTATCTACATAAAGTCGCAATTATTATTAAGATTTCTTCTGGTCGAAAAGCCGACAGTAACACATAGCTAGTTTATTTTGTGGTTTTACCCCTGCCGTATGGTAACAATAACAAAATCTTCAAGTATTGAGCAGTGAGCTTTTAAATGCAAAAGCACAGATAATATAAAACTAGCGGCAAAAGTATGTTTTCATTTCCAAAAACAGCGCGATAAAAGAAAAAAAAATCCGCTTGCATAAGGCCCTTCGTACACAAGGCGACTCAAGTTTCTGATACCTTACAACTTTAGCATCCATTGACGCGTGCCTGTGAACGAATCTCTATGGAATTGTATTGCGATAGTCGTTTGGATACCGAAATCGTAAGGTATCGGAGACTTGCGTCGCCTTGTGTAAGAAGGGGCTAAAAGTTTGTTAAGAAGGAGCTTTTTTGTTGTAAATAACTGGTCAATGTGTCACAGCTAGGTTCTGTAAAATATCTATAACGGGTTCTTTGTTTGTGTTGTTTTGCTATCTCTATGCGCACATGCGGAAGATATTAACTCTCCCAACGCAGCCTCTAAAATTCTAGTTAAATAAGTTTAAAGCTTTAATTGCTGACTGCTTATTAATCAATAAACTGTTTTAATATTAGTCATTAACAACAATAAAAACAGGATTTTAATGATCTGTTAACATATAAATGGGTAAACCCACTCGTATATACTTCGAGAAAAATCTAAATGTTGTGTGTCAACTTTTAAGCCCGTGGCGTTGGGACGACCATTTAAGTACGTGAGGGTTTAAAAATAAACTTAATATGATACAAACCAGCTTTATATTCGTTCTTAGCAACTTTTAAATGAATATTTATAAATCCTTTCATTCCAAGAAATGTTAACAAGGGAAAAAAAAGGAACTGAATATTCCGGTTCAATAAAAATAAACCTTTAGCGCCTTTACACCCAACTTATGTTAGGTTCGGCTTCCAGTCTAACTAGATTTGGTTTAATACTATTGTGACTGCATATCTGACCTCCACAACCCAGTTTAATGCATAATGACAGCATTATAATTAAACCAAATGCCTTGATAAAATAAAATATTAAAAAAATCTATACTAATATTATAAAGCTGAAGAGTTTGTTTGTTTGTTTGTTTGTTTGAACGCGCTAATCTCAGGATCTACTGGTTGGAATTGAAAAAATCTTTTTGTGTTGGATAGTCCATTTATCGAGGAAGGCTATAGGCTATATAACATGACGCTATCATCTATATAGCCACCGTCATAGTCACCGATATAGCCCACCGGATTAGCAAGCTGAAGTGGCAATGGGCAGGCCATATTGCTCGCAGAGCGGATGGCAGATGGGGTCGAAAAGTGCTGGAGTGGAGACCACGGACTAGCAAGCGCAGCGTAGGACGTCCACCAACAAGGTGGACAGACGACCTTATGAAAGTCGCCGGAAGACGCTGGATGCAGGTCGCTTCCAACCGGTACTTGTGGCGATCAAAAGGGGAGGCCTATGTTCAGCAGTGGACGTCCTATGGCTGAGATGATGATGATGATGATGATCATCTATAGGAGCGGAGCAGTAATGAGAAATGTTTCAAAATCGGGAAAATGTATTCCTTTTTTAGATCTTCCGTTGCGTGCGCTGCGCAAACGGTTAGAGTTTCGCAAAAAATATGTACTACGGAATTATTCCTCATAAAATTTTCTAAAATAAAGTCCGCGAGAGCATATATCTATCTTTAAAGGTTAAGTCACTATAACCTTTTTTATGGTAACCAAATTTGTTTTAAAGTAATGCATTATTTGCGAAGGTGTTTTCATTAACATGATATTAATCCTTATCCAAATAAATACGTTAATCATCACAAGCATTTAATTTTGAATGAAATCGCCCTTTACATCATTTGATTTCAATGAATATCTTAGGAGATATCACAGTTTCAAAATAATACCGCGACAAAATAATGACGAGCTGGGTAATATGTCACAATTGCGTCGATAAAAGCCCTCTTCAATATCGACATCATACATTGCAAACGCGCATGTAACTACCATTTTGTTATAATTTGCAACCCTGAAAACCCTGTGCTGTCAATTCAGTAGTTTTTGTATCTCATGAACCGTGATAGCTAGAGATTTGAAATTTTCACAGGTGATGTACATCTGTTGCTGCTATAACAAAACATACTAAAAACCAGAATACAATAAATATTAAGGGGGGCTCTCATGGCGGCGGGCCGCGAGAGAGAGAGGACAGCGTCCTCCCTCCGCCCCAACCGCAGTGGTGTACGCCCACGGCGCCGTACGTCGCAAGACGATCTCCGGCCACCGTAGGCGCGGGCATGCGGACAGCGAGTAAAGGGCAACTCGCTGTCCGACCATGGACCATGCCCGGGTCGACGGCGCGTCGTGTTCCACGCGCGTCTCAAAGAGCTGTCAGCAAAAATGACGGGGCCCCCTCTCAGAGGGCCAAAGCCTGCCGGGGTCGCGGGATTTATTTCTATTACCGTGACCCCGGAACATAAAGGGCTACTGAAGGACACCGTGGATTTTAGTCAGTACAAGTCTGACAGTACCTCCCGCCCTGCCCGGGGTTGGAGGTCTCATTTGATGATTTTACCACGATAAAAAAAAAAAAGGGGGGCTCTCATTGGTCGTGGGACTTATTTCATTACCGTGACCCCGGAACATAAAGGGCTATTGAAAGACGCCATGTATTTTAGACAGTACAAGGCTGTCTCAGTCTCTCCCAGCCCGGGGTGGGAGGACTCACTTGATGATTTTACCACGTAAAAAAAGAGGGGCTCCCGTACAAAAAACGTGATTTTGTTGCTGGTTTTTGTAGATGTTATAAAGTAATGTAATGTTTCGGAGGCTGTTTCTCACGAACCGTGATAGTTAGATAGGTTAAATATTCACGGATTATGTGTGTCTATTGCCCCTATAACATCAAATACTAAAAACTGGTTAAGTGCGATTTTGATTCGACATTGACATTGACAGAACAGGGTTATCAGGGTTGCAAACTTGGGTGTTAAATACTCTAAACTCTAAAGGGACCTAACAACATATAAAGTTTGATATAAAAGAATCGTAGTTACATGCGCGTTTGCAATGTTTGGTTTTTCATGTCGATATTGACCGGCCTTCTTTAAGGATCGTTTGGAAAGGCTACGGGCTGCGTCCTCACCTTCAGTCTGACGCAGTCCTACCGGTTTTCGTTTTTTCGTTTCGGGAGGTACCTCAAGATTCAGTGGCAAGTAACGAATGGTTAGCAGCCGGAATGCGTGAGGGAAAAGACATCCTCTACCTCTCGCCGCAGCTACGACTGAAGATACCCACGAGGTCGGAAATCGCGCTCTTCAAGGGGACTGATAGAGACGGGAGCATAGGACCAAACGCCTAACATAACGCGGGTGAAACCGCGGGCAGAAGCTAGTATATATATAAAAAGAAACTGTTTTGCGGGAAGGTAATTTTTTGACTGTGACATTTTCTTTTATTGGGTGCTGATACATATTTTAGCATTCACTTAATATTGTATGCATTAGGATATGGACTGTATAGTATCAATAATGTATGCTAACTTCATTAAAATTTAGATGAGTTATACATAAAACCAATGACGGATTAAGACTATTTGATGCTCTAAGCAATTGAAGTCTTTTGTGCCCCCTATCCACAGGATTTTTTTTCGTGGTTAATTACACCAAATAGGTCGTCCCACCCAGGCCGGGACGGGAGGAACTGTCAGACTTGTACTAACTAAAATCCACGGTTATCCTTCAATAGCCCAGTAGCCCTTTACGTTCCAGGATTACGGTTACTTGATGAGATAGTCCCGCGACCCCGGCAGTCTTTTCCCTTTAAAGGGGGGCACAGTCAGTTTGCTGACAGCTCTTTGAGGTGCGCGTGGAACAAGACGCGCCGCTCCGTCGACCCTGGAACAGTCCAGTAAGACTGCGCCTACGGTGGCCGGTAAACACCTCGCGACGTCCGTTGCCGTGAGCGTCTCCCGCCTATCCGCAGCAGTGTCTTCATTATTTTTTTTTAACGTCTTCATTAGTTTTAAGGAAGGTATTGTGTAGAGAAGTAGTTCGTTCATTAGGTAAAACGGAAACTAGGTATAGGTATGCAATAGCGAGCGAAGCGAGCGCGATTTTTTTTTTCACCTTAAGGGCAATAAACAAGGTAACTAGGTCGTATGCACGATGGAATAGCGAGCGAAGCGAGCTAGAAAATTTAAGCAGTTGGAGTAAGTTTTTGGTGACGTGAGCTTGAGACGTGATGCCCATGAGGGCACCAGAAGACGCACAATAAAATCCGTCCTTAGGATTTTTTTGTGCTTCTTCTGGTACCCCCCCAGACGTGATGCCCTAGGCGATTGCTTAATTTGATTATGGGTTAATCCGTGACTGCATAAAACAATAAATGATGTAGATGGAATCATGCAGTTACTTTCCGATTCTTTTTCATGGAAATGACCAACCTGATTCGTTTGTCGGCGTTTCATACGTTCTCTCGTGTCGTGACCCTATTTGACATTAAAATATTTAACAGAAGTAATTCAAAAGCTATCTCAAAGCCAATCGAATTCTACGTATATAAATTGACTGTATTTCATTCTTAAAGAATTACAACGAAAAATGTAAGATGGCACAAATATTGATCAAATTAACGTCAAAGTTTGCATATATGTACTTTACGACACAAACACGTGATAACTCTTGGCACTTCCTCTTTAAGATCATAAGTTGTCTTTGCCCTGAAGTATAACTTTAAGCTGGTAGGTAACTCAGAAATTCCTGAATGGTAAAATCTAATAAGTATGGAAGTCTTTTGTTCAACAGTGCTAGCTATCGTGGGATTTCTCCTAGCCTAGGATCCCAGATAAATTGATCACAAATGTCTAGCTGACTACAAGTTTTGCGTAACAATGAGGTCCATACAAAATTTCCTCGTTGGTACCGAGCTGTTGTAAGCGTATTAATTCGCTCCACGTATGATATTAAAATCAAACAACTGTTAAATCCCTTTAAGGGGTGATTTTTCAATAGTCATATTAGTTTTATCTGAGGAATAAAAATATTTCACATATTTTCTATAGATAAGCTGTCAAACCGCCATTTTTATTCCTCAGATAAAAGTTATCTAACTATAAAAAATTCAGCATTAAATCAATAAGTATCTTATAAGAATTTAAGTTAATTAAGTCGAAATGTTATTATAAAAAAAAATATAGCGGGCCGCAGAAGACGATCTGTTACACAAATTGATACATTTAATGAAAAATAAGAGCCAAACTTTAATATAATTAAATAGAATATATACATAGGTAACTAAAGCTAGAAATTTAAAAATAAATAAAACTATATATTTACAAATAAACTTAAACTAAAATAAAATTAACCTAATTTAATAAAAACAAAAAAAAATGAAAAATTATATCCATGTGTTTCGAATTTTTCGTAAATATTGAAACCTTGAATATTTCAAAACTGTGCATGTAGTTTGCCCCCAAAACCGGATTGCATTGCAATGTATTTCAACGAAGGTAGATACGTTGTCACCAATACTAAAATTTAAATTTATTTTAATTGCATTTATAATTTAGTAAGAATTTACAAAACTTAGGTCACAAGTCACAATAGAGGTTAATTGGACCATGAAACATATACATACCTTACCATACCATACCTTTTACATGAAACATATAAAAGGTATACATATATGTATGTGTTAAGTTATTAATTTATGTAAGAAGTAATATTCAACAAACTTGTTGTTTCCATAGACATACCTATCTCCCATACATACATTATCTACCTATTATTTATCTACCACTGCTACTGTAAACTTTTGCAAGGTTATCGTTAAATAATTACAGAGTCAAAGGTTTTCTACCTTTCATCCTGTAATTAAAGATATTGATTACCCTTGAACTACTTACTTGGAACTATAATATCTATCTACACTCAAGAGCAAAAGTGTGGAATCACTTACTCCGATTCCATGCGATCTTGAGTAGTTTATAACCATTTTAGAATATTTAAAATGGTCCCATTTTAAAGGTTTAACTGTTAACTTTAAATTACTACCAAAATCATTGAAATGAAGATTTTATTTAAGGAGTTATTCAATACTTTTAGTCGCTAGTAGGTATAGTAAGTACAATCGATAACAGTAACACTAAGCAGGTTTAATTGACAACAATTACTGTTGACGCAGTTAGTGAAAACACCATGGAATTTTCCTACTCAAGTGAGAAAATGACATAGTTTTAAAACCTATTCCGTATTACACACTCAACGTCAAAGCGACATCTCACTTAGGATCGTTTTGCAGTTATACTTTTTTAGACAAGCGTTCAACAGATGTTTATCATTTTGTGGTCAGTTTTATAAAATTTTACAATGTAAACACAAACCGCCTTGATTGTGTTTTCATTGTAAAATGTAATAAAACTGACCTACATGAATATTGTTCATTCTTTACTTTGTACTCCGTGTTTTTACCGTAAAATACATGCGAAATGTAGATAATTTATTAACAACGATTAAGGTCATAACGGTGTCATAAAAATAAATCAAATATTATTCGAACAGACATAATTCATGTAGATTTATGAGTAGTTTTCTTTGAGATGACTCATTTATGCTTATGTTATTTGTAGACAGACATAATAACGGTGATTTTGATGACAGTGATAACAGTACTAATTTACCATAAAAACAGCATTAAACGGCATCTTTAAGTATTTCAGTATGCCATTTACTTTAGTAGGTGTCTAGATAAAATTATAATCTGACTCGGAAAGCAAAAGGGGGTTATGATTTTGACTGGTATGTGTTAATATCTTCCCTTATAACTTCTGAACTATTGATCATAATTTGACAAATAAGTAAGGTATTATTGGAAGCGTCTTGATCATCTGCTAATTATTAGGCTATGTGAAGACACGGCTGGATAACAGACAAGAATATGTTTTATTTCGTACTTTTTAAAACGTGATTCTTCAGTAGTTGGGTTTTTTTACAGCATCGGGCTGACCGTAAACTCGAGGTGACGTTTGCCAACCGGGCCCGATCCCTGGCTCACGGGGCTTTCTGCAAGCCCGGTGGCTACTTAAGTACTTTTACGACCTGAATTTAAATTAGATAAGATAGGTCGTTCATCTAAGAAGTGAAATGAAATTTAAAAAAAAAACGAAAAGTGGTTGAACTTGAGTGAGCTGGTGGCCTGCCACGACGTCTTAAATATCATCTAAGAAAAAATTTACTTAAAAATCTTTGTAAAAACAAACCAATGTAAAAAAAAACTGGATCTTTTAAGGCCAGTTGTTTTTATTTACTGTGCAATATGCAGTTGTGGTGCATGCTAAATTGCCATGAAATTGTCAGAAGCAATGATTCAACAAACCACTTGGTCACGTTTAGATACTTAGTACACACGTGCGCAATATTACATATTATTTACTAATACCATAACGCGAGGTGTATAGTCATAGACCACGACCATGGCCATCACGCTTATTATCTTAGAATACCTCATCAGTTGCTAAAGTACCAACCTAATGATTTAAGTATCAATATTACAGTAGGCTAGTAGACACCATCTACTATAAATGGCAAATATATTTAGTAAGTCAGTTAAAGGATTGAATAAGAGGTATATTGACATGATATTGATAAAGATAAAATGCATAAATATGTCGGATTTTGTTATTCAGTTTAATTTTTTACACTTTCATGTACAATTGTGGTACATAAGGCGGACTTAATGCCGCAAGGCATTATTATTAGTTTAAGTATTATTTTTAAGTCTAACTAGTCAACAATTTACATTATTTCTGTGGACTAGTTAGCCTTAAAGTGCTGATAAACTTGTTTTTTTAGGATTCCTTTTGAGTTTCCTGAAAATGTTTCATTACAGAAAAACAAGCCAGAGCGTTTTAACGAACCTTCTGGCGAACTTTTTGCCAAGACGACTGAAAAAGATTCTTGATGTAAATCGACTAGGGCGTTCGCTAGAAATATTGTGAAAATGTTAGCGATGTTTGGCTCTATGTTTGGATCTGTTCGTTGTTCAAATGTTCAGTTTGACAAAATTAAAAACGGCGAATACTCGATGTTCTGTTTTATTGTAGTTCTTGTTGTAGTAAAACATTCAAGTCACATAATTTTATTTGTGAAGTTAGAGCGTGTAAAGTTATAAGCATGACTCTACATGAGCTCTGAATACTTTTAGCAGTGCGAGTCAAATTGTCTCGTCTTTGAAAAAAATTTTGGTGGGATTTTTTATCATATTTTTTTCGTATTCAGACGAGCACGTTTCATGAATGAAAGAATGAAGGCCAAAGTAATAATATAATCATCGTGTGTAGACTAAATCACCTGTCATTTCCATTAATATGTTTTTATTAAGATACTATTAAAGCGTTGGTGCGTAACTGAAAAACTAAATCCTATGTAATGACCTTTGTAAATAATTTCAGTTATTTCAGCTAGGAATGAAACATTCAATGAAACATTTCAATCATAAGTTTATTTAAGAAGTAAGACTTTGCATACGAAAACAATATTATTTGTTTCTTAATTTTGACCAAAATTAAACTACTTAGTATCCTTACAGTGTTCTAAGCTATTTACTAGATCCACAAGCTGCCCTTGTAGCAATGTCTACTTCTGAATCACTTCCTTATTATTTGTGAACAGACCTGTCAATATTGACATGTACAGTGACGATACATTGTTATTCTTGGGTATTATCTTCAAGGTAGCTGAGGAACAACACCTCTTGACCCTCGTCAGTTATTTATTTAGTGATACAGTCATTGCGCGAAAAAGGTGCCTTTGGTTTTACTCATTCCAGCTTTTGATATACGAGTATTTCCTTTGTTATGTCCATTTCATTATCGTGGTAAAATCATCAAATGAGGCATCCCCAGGCTCATGCATGCCTTTTCTCAACTATGTAATTTGTAAAATGTATTATAGACCTTGGGGTCTGCTCCCACAGTAATAATGTCCTCAGAACTACAATTGTTAACTTTACTTCAACGGAATCGGTTCATAATTGAAAATTCTGTAGGAAGTCAGACAATTAATTCTTTTTTTTCTACCCTTAGAGGCCGATTTCAGTTTTGAAATTTAAATGTGACCAACTTTGAGATATACTCTTTCCAAATAAAAAATAATTTTTGAAATCGGACCACGTTTGGAAAAGTTATGCGTGGTCATTAAAAAAAAACACATTAAAAAAAAATATACATGTCGAATTGAGAACCTCCTCCTTTTATTTCGTCGGTTAAAAAGGCAACTTAATAAATAAAGTTCGAGTTCAATTCAAGCTAAAACATTTGCTATAGTTGAGTGCAAAGTTGGTGTGTCTGCTCGATAGGAAGATTTAAGAATCAATTCAGTTTCTCAGCTGCTTTTAAGACACCCCATAACTTTATTGCTTTGATCTTTACTGGGTTGATCGGTTCGCTCGGCTTTTACAGAATTGCTCATCAACTTTGAGCTTTACTTTTATAATTGTAAAGCCTACCTGGGGTTAGGCTCACACATTTACATCTTATATCCTTACCTTATTCCAGGATATCATTATTTTGCGACGCAAAGCTCACAGTTAAAAAGTTTCCATTCTAGACCACATAAACATATAATTAAATGTAAAATTACTGCCACTTAGTTGACTGTTTCCATCAATCTAAAATCCTTAAGACCAGTCATAGGTTAATTGAAGATGACTCGCTGATTACCTTCACGTCCTTATATCGTTTATCTTACATTGTCTGCAGAAGTTAAGTTAAAACATTTATTCTATAATTCCTTTATAAAAAACATTAAAACATACTACCTGTAGTGTTCGGTGTAGAAGCAGGGCTTTTTGTTTACGTGGTAAAATCATCGAATCCTCCTACTGACTGACTCGTACTGACTAAAATCAACGGTGACCTTCAGTATCCCTTAATGTACCGAAGTCGCCGTATACGTGTGTCCTGCGACCTAGAAGCAGGGTTTAGGGCTTAGGGCTCCAGAGATAGGAACTTCCTCTCAATGCGAGCTATACAGTATACAGCTCGCATTGAGAGGAAGTTCCAGGAGCTCTGTCTTTTGTATCAGGCCCAACTTAAGACGAGATTCTTGAGAGGCATTCAACAAGGGCTCTTAACTATCAGGCGATTGGCCGTAACGACATGAAGATAGAATAGTGTCACTCTACTATATTTTAAAAAAAACATTGTTACCTATGCATAAGATAGCTAATAAGATTTAAGCCAGCAATCAATTTAAGCATCAATAAGTCTCATTTTCAAGAAAAACTTATAGGTATACTTAACTAATTAGCTGTCAGATTGAGGTATACTTAAAAGTACTTAAACTCACGACAAATATGATAAACAGACGTAATACTGGTATTTCTTAATATGCTGACATTCAGCAAGAATATTTTCCTAGTGAATAAATGCCTTTGTTTCTTTATGAAACTCTGACTAATAAGAAAAATTACGTAATTATTGATATAACCTAACAAGTGGCCTAACTAGTTTTCCTATGCACTTGATACCTACTCGGGAGATTTCCCTGACAATGATCATTAACTTGTTCGCGGTGTTAATTCTTTACTGTCATTGCTTAGGTAATAAATTCTCGATGATTTATTGTAAAGTATACAATATCCTTAAAACCTATGCATGCCGTCAGATTTTTCTTATACCATAACACAAGAAAAATACAATTGTATAGGGAAGGTAATAAAAACTTCAACTGGGAAAGTACCTACATAAATTATTTCTTTTAATTTATGATTAATACTTACCTAGCTATTTTCTTTTGTGTATATGAGACGTCGCCTTTGCCCGACAACCCAGGCATTCTTACAAGCAAAACACTCCGAAATACTTTTTAAAATCGGCAAAATTTTGAAACTTTTTGTGAAATAAACTACAACTTTATACATCAACAGAAATATTTCCAATAGTATAAGGCCAACCATAAGCATAAGCCCATTTTGTCTTCAAATATTAAAAAAAAACTATTACGTAGGTTTTTTTATTATTTCTAGAACGTTTTTAAAAAAAAACATTATTATTTTGTTAAATTATTTTGTACACTAACGTAAAATGTATGTGTTTTACATACATTTTACGTTAACTATAGCTAGCTAACTTCTAGTTTAAATTTTAAAACGGGATATTTACCATGTTTATTATTTGTTTTGAGTTTCCGATATTTCGGCACTGTTGCAAACGCCATGATCACGGATGAACATATCGGAAACTCAAAACAAATAATGAACATGGTAA
This sequence comes from Agrotis ipsilon, assembly GCA_028554685.1. Lineage (NCBI taxonomy): Eukaryota > Metazoa > Arthropoda > Insecta > Lepidoptera > Noctuidae > Agrotis > Agrotis ipsilon. Next base: position 4,067,947 of record CM052965.1, read on the forward strand.
ATACCGCGTTTTAAAACTAAATAATAGTTATAGTGACCATGTCAGTCTAAAAACTTATATCTAGTTTCAATATTTTGTCTAAAGAGTATCCAACAATCCAATGTTGCTGAAAAAAACAAAGAATAAAATTAATGCTACAGTGCTGTAAAATCTGCTTTATTTTTTTTAAATAATGTTTAATATTTAAGAAAGAAAAAAACAGTTTTGAAACCTGACATACAAAAGTAAGCTAAAAAATTAAAACGAATGTTTATTGATTTCCGAAGCACAGTAGCAAGTCGTTTAGTCCTGTTGTACCCAATTTGTTTAATATTCTGTGTAACTCGGAACAACTCTAAGGCCTGAGATTTAAATGAAAGGTACCACACTCACGTTGTTGCGAAGACGAGAAGTTATGGACTTATGGTAGAACAAAGAAACTCAAACATTCATAAACTGTCTCGTAAGATCTCTCTTTGAGGAGTGGCTGGAGAGACTTCACGGCGTCTTTTCCTACCGTATGCTGCAGGTCCTCAGCGGACATGGAATTTTCGGGAGGTACCTGTGTCTTATGAGAAAGGAAGAAACGCCTGTGTGTCACCACTGCGAAGATTGCCGGATCGGATTTAAGTCAGTACAAGTCTGACAGTCCAAGTCAAGGTGGGAGGACTCATTTGATGATTTTATCACGTAAAAAAACGTTTGGGCAGTCGGGTACAAAATTAGTCTATTCAAAAATAATCCGCTCAAAGGATTGTTTTTGGTTATGGAACGGATTCCATTCCGTAACCTTTGTCTGCAATCCATTCACTATCTGTACGCACTTGAACTCAACGAAGTGGGTAAGTCAGTCAGTGTTAGTATGCCAGTATCAAGTACCTACTGCCTGTGATTGGTATAACAACCTATCATCAACCGCACGCAACTATGAATATTGTAGTTACAAGTAAAATGCATACTCTATAATTATATCAGTTAGTTTAATCGAGAGAATGCATACTGGGACTGTTCGGCGAAAATCGACAAGAATAAAATGACAAAAGGCTATTTGTCTAAAAATTGTAATAAGGGCGTCAGATACATTATTTAAAAAAAAACATCTTAGTTTTATTTTGTCACGGACACCAAAAGTGATGGAAAGGTGACGATTTTAAAATGAGTACCATTTTTACTGATTTATTTATGAATTTTGTTTTGCTATATTTTTATAAGTATTCATTGTTCTTTTTTTTAATTACCCATTTAAGTCCCATTGCTGGGCAAAAGCATTATTTTACAAAAAGAATACGTGTCCATAGTAAATTAGTCCGTTATTTAGAGTTGTCAAGTTCAATCTAATGATATGCAATTTATTAATACTGTTAAATTTCTTGTTCGACTATTTTTTTAATCCACAAGCAAAGCGACTGAGGTGACAAATCGAACGGTTAGTCACCAGACAAACCAGTGTAAATGCCCCATTAGAATGATGACATTGGCCTAGAAGTTATAATGAGTCAGTGTCAACCAGATAGGCTATCAATCAATAATAAGCTTTTGAGACCAAAACAAACTTATTATTTTCCAATTATCTTTCTACACATAACTTGTGAAGCAACTATACATTATAATGGATCGCCTAAAGGAAGACCACGAAGGCGACAGAATAAAAAATATATGAAGAAAATAACAAGAGATAATATTTATTGATTATTATCTATGACAGGTCAACACAGCTTAATCGCCTGATCGGACGCAATTAAAATCATATTAGATAGGTACCTTCGATGTAAACAATCCGCTGTTGTTTGTTTTCTCTATAATGCAAAAGATGTTGTACAAATTATTATCTGGGATTAATCTGAAGAGTTTGTTTGGTCACAGATCAGTAGTTTGGTTGAATTCAATGTTTAATTTTATTTTCTTGTAGATGTAAACTGCGCTCCCTTACCGCGAGCATTCACGTGTAATGTAACGTTACAGATTCAAAGACAATAGATAGAGAATGAAATTGCGCACTTTTATGTTACATTACAGGTGGAATGCTCGCGGTGAGTGAGCGCCTTTACATTACCTTCTAAGTTTTTTTTTGTCTGAAATAAAGGATGTTGATTTGAACGCGCTATTCTCAGGTTCGATTTAATAAATATCCTTTTGTCAAGGAAGGCATCATGCTATTTAACATTTCGCTACGACCAATAGCAGCGGGTAAAATCTCGGTCAATAGCTTATAGTTATCATTATAATCGCATTACTGACTGACTTCGGTAAGTATCGTTGTGTTGTACCCAATCTGTAGGATTTGGCACAAGCTTTGTCATTTATCAACTAAAAATAAATAACCTGAATAAACACTCTTCAGGGGCTTGATAAAGGCCACATTAACAGAACCATAATATGAAACGCGATAAAATTCTTAGCATACAATATTATGTTGTTCTAGTAACAGAATATAAAATAAAAATTAATACAATAATTATATCGCAATTTATATTTTATTCTACGAAAGTGGCCTTTACACAGCCCCTGATGAGTTACTGACAGGGATATATTATCTATCTATCTTCTATACATAATAAAACTGAGGAAAAATCGTTTTTGTACATCAAAATAAAATCCAAAAACAATAGCTAGGGTGTTAAAGGACAACCAAAAAGACCCATTTCTAGCATTTTTAGAATTTTTGTCTGTTTGTCTGTTTGTCTGTTTGTATGTTTATATGCCCGGGCATCACGTAAAATTTACGAAATCAGTGTAAATAACTTATATACACAACGATTTAGCGTAACTTGAGGTAACATTTAGTTTTTGTTTCATTGCAATCGGTTCAGTCTATCAAAAGTTATTCGAATTTAAAGTGTTTCAGAAGTAAAATTACGGTCAGTTCCCACCAAGACGCGTAGTTCAGTAGCGCGATCTAGCTTCGAATAGAAAAACTAAGTGCCGGAGCACACGGCGCGTTGCGGCGCCGCACCGCAAACATTTCGCCTTACAAATGATTGTCACGTGTGCCTGCCAGTAGGGCGAAATTTTAGCGGTGCGGCGCCGCAACGCGCCGTGTGCTCCGGTACTAAGTCCGTAACAGTAGCTACATTATGTCAGCGTATTAAGGGTTAGAATAAGCAGCCATAGTCAGCACTTATGAAGGCACAGCACAACATAAGAGCAAGATACGCGGTATCAGTTAAGGAAATAGCCAGATAACAAAACACGAGCTTTCGCGACGTAGAGTTGAAACTAACTGAGACTGACGACCAGATTTTGTAAAGTCGCACCTTTACATTAATAATCGTGACTCTGCCGAATTATTTTGTATGAAAAATGAAAAAAAAAATAACGAAGGTTTGGAACATAACTCATATGCCAGTTGATTCTTTGATATGGCCTCAATCATACCCTAGAGTTATGGGATATCAAAAAAATCACGTTGTATAAAGTACCTAATAAAATAATAATATAATATTTTTGTGTCGGTTGGAGGATTCAACAGCGCTTCGCACAAAAAAATACATTGGTAAGTTCCGACATCCACGCGAACGAAGTGGCGGACACAGCTAGTAAACAAATATATCAGTATCCTATCCTACCTACAGCTTCAGAAAATGGCAACTCAACAAGTCTGCATTTTTATTATTTATTTTATCTTACTGCCTACTGCTACTTAAAACGGTGACGCAGTGGAAACCGGTATATCTTGCTTTTATGTGACATTACCAACCCGACCTGGGTTGACTGGCCTGTTTTAGGATTCGGTATCCAAAGGGAAAAACGGGACCTTATTACTAAGACTCCACTGTCCGTCCGTGTCTGACGGCATCACCAGGTTGTATCTCATGGACCGTGACTGTTACATAGATGAAAATTTCACAGAAGATGTATTTCTGTTGCCGCTTTAACAACAAATTAATGCTTTTTTTTTTTTTTTTTTTTTTACGTGGTAAAATCATCAAATGAGACCTCCCACCCCGGGCAGGGCGAGAGGTACTGTCAGACTTGTACTGACTAAAATCCACGGTGTCCTTCAATAGCCCTTTATGTTCCGGGGTCACGGTGATGGTATAAGACCCGCGACCCCGGCAGGCTTTAGCCCTCTGAGAGGGGGCCTCGTCATTATGCTGACGCTCTTTGAGGCGCGCGTGGAACACGACGCGCCGTCGACCCGGGCATGGTCCATGGTCGGGCGGCGAGTTGCCCTTTACTCGCCGCCCGCATGCCCGCGCCTACGGTGGCCGGAGATCGTCTTGCGACGTCCGACGCCGTGGGCGTCCACCACCGCGGGTGGGGCGGAGGGAGGACCTTGTTCTCTCTCTCACGCGGCCCGCCTCCTCCTTCGCGAGCATGACTGCTTCGCAGAAGGAGGCGACCGCATCCCACTCCGTCTCGCCCCGCAGCATGGCCGCGACCAGTGCTGGGCGCGAGAGGTCTCCGCCTATCGCCGCCGTGAGGACACGTCGGTGCTCCGCCCAAGCGGGGCAATCCTGCACCGTATGCTCGACTGTGTCCTCCGGAACAAATTAATGCTTAAAACAGAATAAAATAAATATTTTAAGGCCCTTCCATTCAATAGAAAGATTGTTTCGCTTTTTTATAGATCGTACTGGTACGGGAACCTTCGTGATCGAGTCCGACTCGCACTTGACCGATTTTTACATATATATATATATATATATTTAAGAAGCCTGACTCTTAGCAATGATAATACCTCACTATGTATACCTATATGTTTCACATTTTACAGGTAAACAGTTACCTGACAGTCTCAGAACCTCAGAACCAATCGTACTGTATGCTGACCCGAAAAGGCTAAGTAAATAATAAGGCTAGGCAGATGATGAGCCTGGATACTAAATTAGTATAACATTTTTGGTTTCCGCTAGTAAACAAAATATGTATATAAGTAGGTACGAAAAATGACAACTTTGTTGTTTGAAAAAATATCATCTTCGCGTTTCCGCAAATTATCTAATTACAGGAAAATTGTCTTCTATTATTCTCCAATGATTTAAATGATGATAAGTACATAATGACACTTATGTCGAAATACATTGTCGTTTGAACAGCGTGACTACAGGAAACAGATTTTTGTCATTATCTTTAATTTTGGTCAAAATTTCATTGAATTTGGTACAGCAGTTTTTATTTTATGAACATTATTCGCTTTTTGTTTCCTTGAACTATGTTAATAACCTTAATACCGGAATACAAAGTTCTAGTGCGCATGTAAGAAAATTGTATTATGTTACTGTAACAGCCCGAAGTACGGAAAACCTTAATATCTCCCGTACTTTTGGTTTTTACAGTAACAAGCTATATGACAAGGATTTGGGTTGAATATTTTAATCAAAAAGGGTAAAACCAAAAACTTACGACGTAACGACTAAACGTGAAACAATTTTTCTTTCGTAAATCGGTGGCTACGTTTTTTATTTCATTGATTGATGTCCAATAACTTACTTGTTAAAAGCGTCCCCATACCCTTTATCATTTTGATATTTAATTGGCTTTTCCGGCCAGTTTCTCAAAAATATGACCACTAAAATTTTTGAAATGTCACCTAACAAATACTTTCCAATACCTTTCATGATCTCTCATGATGTTTTCCTTCACCAATATTATCATCAGTGATGTCCAAGATAAATCATGACGGATTAAATTATCTGTCATCGGTCAGTAATTAAAATTACTTACAAAGTTAATTTGCCATATAAAATCCACTGTTTACAACCCATTAAACGTTTAGTTAACAAATGAATTATTTTATTACATCTTACGAGTTGTTAAGAGTTTTTCTTCTATCAATCTTTAGTTTATAAATAAATCATAGGTACCTTGTTAAACATACCTAAACCGCATTTTTTACTTTTTGTTTTTTTTTACCTGCCACTCATCAGCAGTTGTACGAGTGTCGTAACTATTTCTTATAGAGTCAATTAAATCAGTATACCTTTTTTCTTTAAATCGTGTCAAAATCATCAAATATGTCCTCCCGCAATGAGTGGAGCGGAAGGGACTGTCAGACTGAACTGAGAAAAAATTAACGGCGTTCCTCCAACAGGCCTTCCATAACCCTTAATATCCAGGGTCAAGGTTACCTGTTTACACATCCCCGTGACCCCGTCAGGTGTTTGGTCCTCTCGCCTTCTGACGGATTGTTGACAGCAGTGACAGTTCTTTGAGGCGCACGTGGAACACGACGTACATAATAAAAACTGCAGAATTATTTGCCAAAAAACTGACAAACTCAGCAATTAGTATGTCACGTTTCAATGTCTTTTTTGAAGGTAACAAAATTACATCCCATGTCTACATACCTACCTCCGGCTCTTTATAATAGTAGTTTAGATTTTAACGTAATTACGGTGCTCATATTATTTATCCCGGAGATTTGTTTTATGATTGACGCAAAACAAAAAAACATAGCAAAAAATAAACTAAAAATATTATAATAACAGAGTGCAGATTTTATCTAGCGTCATATAAGACACGCGTGTTCAGAATGTTTATCAACCATTTACATACATTGCAAAGATATAATGAAGTTGTTTTCCTTCACAAAACTGTTAGAGCTGCCGCTCATAGGAGCCTTTTTAGATGGTAGGAACTGTCAGACTTGTACTGTCGAAAATCCACGGTGTTCCTTCAGCAGCTTTTTCGTTTCAGGGCGACGGTCGAACTAATATTCGATTGGTAAAATTTCCTTCCAGGCTTCCACTATTCTGATATGGTTGAAAATTTAAAGTTTTATGAAGGTGCTGGCGTCTGTGCATATCTACTACATTTACATTAAATAAATCATTTTCATTTGATTGAATGCTAAACGTTTAAATGAATTTTTTGTTGCTGTTTCACAGAATGTAACTAGCTGACAATCTCATTGTTCGGATGATAATTAAATACAATGAAGTAAATTATTTTAACCTTAAAACGGAAAATTAGAAAATACAATTTAAATCGTAAAACAGAAGAAAAACAATAACGCAGCCTAGTCTATTTTGAGCAGTGATCTACATAATATATCTATGCACATATTTAATCATCCGTTTGTTTTGGAAGTTTCTATTGACGTGAAACGACTGTTTCAAAATAAGTACCTACCTGAATAGATTGGGGTGCTGATGTAAATAACAAGTTTTACAAGCCATTTCACTCGCTGCTCAGCTCTTATTAATTGTAACGGGATTTCGTTACCAAAATATTTTTTTTCCAATTCGAACCAGTAGTTCCTGAGATTAGCGCGTTCAATCAAAGAAGCAGTGGTGCTACTATATACCACTATATACCCAAGACGGGATATTGCGGTTTGATAGAATTTTTGTTGAATGTTGATTTAGATTTTCCAAAAGTATCCCTTAAAGAGGGTGGCTAGGAATAGAAATTCACAAAAGCAAAGTTCGAAAATCAAGCGGGTGGAGTGCTAGTTTTAGTATAAATTAATAGACGGTAGAATATATTTTACTGGTATCTTGAATAAAAGATTTTCATCTCTTTCAGCAACCCAGTGTCATCTAATTTTTACAGCTGAAAAAACTATGTTCATTTAAGGAATCTAGATATTTAACAAGTTTCCACTACACTGGTTTAATTTAACAACATCAATCAACACATGTATAATGTAAGCCTATTGTTCTAGAGAAGAAGACCATACTAAAGAGTGTGTCCGGACTGTTCAAATCTGGCGAGCTAACCGCCATCATGGGCCCTTCTGGCGCTGGAAAATCTTCGCTATTGAACGCACTAACTGGCTTTTCGTAAGTACCTTTTTGTTGTTTTTTGTCAGTGATAAGTGAGATAGCGTTATTAAAACTCCAATTTAGAAAATGTGTTCTTAAGTTAAATTATGCATCTTTTTGGTGAACGGTAGCAAAAACAAAATAGCTCCTTTAATTAAACAAAAACAATCATTGGTATGGACGTGGATGCGCAAAATGTGACAGAAAAACTGCAGTATCGTATGCTTTGTTCATTTAAGTAAGAAATAGAAATAAACTTATTTAATATTTTAAATTCGAAAGTAGGGTTACTTGTTTGTCTGGGGGGCATTGCAGTGCCCCCGCCAAGTCGTGCAAAAAATATCTTTTACTCCTAAACCACTGAACCGATCATCCCGATGCATAAAACGAACACAAACACGTGTTTAATATAAAGTATGTTATAAAAAAACTTATCATTTTTTACAGGACACGAGGCGTTACGGGCAGCATACGAGCGGGCGACGCCATTTGTGAACTAGGCCCTAGAAGTTCAATGCATGAACTGAAGGCATACAGAAAGAAATCGTGTTACATTTTACAAGATGACAGATTGAACCCATTGTTCACTGTGGATGAGCTTATGAAGTTCGCCGCTGACATGAAATTAGGAGATACAGTTACTGACAAACTGAAGCTTAGCGTGGTGAGTTTGAAAATCTAATTTAACAAATCGCGTCTGAAAAGTCCCGGCAGTTTAGCTCTGAGTGACTTCTGTTTGTGGAACGTAATGAACCTCAATAACTGGGATTACTTTTTCGATTTTATCGTCATCATAACCTCTATAATTGAGACAGTGTGATATCAACAATAAATGAATTTGAATTTGAACAAATACTGAAAAACAGAGAAATAATATTGAAGGTTCCATTCAACAAACGTGATTTTTTTGCCGTTTTTAAAAATAATGTTAAACCTTAGTGCTTGATTCCGATTCCGATTCTCGACCGCACACTAGTTTATATCGGTTTTAAGTGTAAGAAGAATCCTGCAGTTACAAAGACAGATACAATTTTAATTAGGAACACATAATTTATAGTCTGATTTCAGCCAAACATTACTTACAGTGTTTTCGTGCGTTAAAATACGAATACATAATTTATTATTTAAATTAGTGACGACTAATATCTGACTTGTTTCGTGGTACTTTTCCTAGTTTTTATACCTTGCCTAACGGGTAATACAAGCCGCTATGCGACTGTTTGGTGTTAACTTGTAAAGCTGAAGTTATTACTCGTATTAGCAGTTGACAAAAACCATATCATTGTTGTATCTAAATATAAATGAAAAACCATAAGGAAAAATGAAACGGAATCCATATATAAGTATAATAAAAATAATAATAATAAAATAAAAATAGCTTTATTGATTCCTTACATAACATTCACGTTTACAATTACAATTAATACACACAACACAATTAATACACACACATTTATAGTTACAAGTATTTCAAATTTTATTTTTTCAAAGTGCATTATTTTTTTTAGTTTATTATTATTTTTATTCTATTCAATTTTATATAATTTTTTAAAATGTCATAAGTTTCATTAAAATAAAATTAAGATTTTAATACTAACAATTGACGTTCATTTTATTTACAACATGCGGAATTAACTTAAAATTAAGATTTATAATATGCTATGCTGAATGATTAATTGTTATAATTATACAGGGTTACTGGTTAAGTCGACCTATTCCCTTTAAGGGGTTAAAGTAGACCTCATTCTTGACTGATTTTACTATGGGGACCCCTATCCTAATCCTTACCGTTTTTGAGTTATTAGACTTTTGATTTTTTTCAAAAATATTCCACCTCTGCCTCATAAACTGGTTAAAGTAAGAAATTTACGACGTTTAGGAGGCTAAAGTGATACTTTTTCGATAGCTTACGAACGACACATTCTATTGAAACCAGTTTATTTGATAAATTACTCAAACCTTGGGAAATAAATGGCTGTAAAGTTCAAATATTGTTTTTTGTTTGGAGCTACCCTTGTCTTTCTGGCCAAATTTCTCAAAATAAGTGTACGGTACTAGATGTGCACATTGCAGCAAAAACACTGCTGTCTCATTAGCTTTTTAAAATGGTACCACAATATCCACTTTTAGTAAGAATATGGCCAAAAAATAAGGGTTGATGCTGACAAGGTGGTTTTTTAACCAAACTCATCAATACACTTTTAACCGATTTCATTAGAAGAAGGAGGTTCTAATTCGAATTTACATTTCTATTTGTCAATCGACTTCCTCCACTTGCAGTTCGATTTTTCTTACTTACTCTGTTGCGGATTTTTTTTTACCTATCGCTATTTTATTCTTGTTTCTTCTTTCGCTGTATAAGTACATAACTCTACCTAATTCCGACCCATGGTTGTGACAAAATACAACGAATTGGCCTGATCCCATTGACCATGCGAGGTATTGAGTCAAAAAGCTAAGACCACATAATGATATCAAGAAAAATCGTAACAAAGAAGATACAGCAAATAAAAAAAAACAGTCTACAATCAGTGGAGACTATCATTCACATTAAAATAAAACAGTCGAATTTAGAATATGCTCCTTTTTTATCGAAATTCGTCGATAACTGATGAAACGAAAACTTGTTCGTACAGAACTAATTTTGTTAAAATACCTACCACCTAGTCAGTATCAACCCTTATTTTTTAGCCATATTCTTACTAAAAGTGGATATTGTGGTACCATTTTAAAAAGCTAATGAGACAGCAGTGTTTTTGCTGCAATCTGCACATCTAGTACCGTACACTTATTTTGAGAAATTTGGCCTGAAAGACAAGGGTAACTCCAAAGAAAAATCAATATTTGAACTTTACAACCATTTATTTCCCACGGTTTGAGTAATTTATCAAATAAACTGGTTTCAATAGAATGTGTCGTTCGTAAGCTATCGAAAAAGTATCACTTTAGCGTCCTAAACGTCGTAAAATTCTTACTTTAACCAGTTTATGAGGCAGAGGTGGAATATTTTTGAAAAAAATCAAAAGTCTAATAACTCAAAAACGGTAAGGATTAGGATAGGGGTCCCCATAGTAAAATCAGTCAATAATGAGGTCTATTTTAACCCCTTAAAGGGAATAGGTCGACTTAACCAGTAACCCTGTATAATTTAGATGTAAGGACCGCCTTTAGCGGTAAAAGCCTCCTCCATTGTTCTCCAACTCTCTCTATCTCTAGCTAGCCTGCTCCATATTTTTCCTGCTACGGTGGCTATATCATCGTTCCACCTCTTACATGGTCTACCTCGGCGACGTTTCTTATATATTGGGTACCAGTTTGTAGTTATTTTTGCCCATCTATCGTCATTGAGCCTTTGTATGTGCCCTGCCCATTTCCATTTAAGCTTCAGAGCTTGCTTTACTACGTCCTTAGCTTTGGTCTGCTCTCTAATTAGCGTGTTTTTAACTTTATCTTTTAGTTTTAATCCCATGTAGCTCCTTTCTATAGCTCTCTGACATACTCTTACCTTTTCCAGTGATTCTTTTGTTAAGGCCCACGTTTGACATGCATATGTGAGGCATGGCATAAGACAGATTTCCATAGCTTTTGTCTTTATTTTGGTAGGCAGTTCACTTTTAAATATTTCTTTCATGGACCAATACTTATTCCAGGTGTTCTTTATTCTGCGAGTTATTTCTTTCTTTGAACAGTCTTTTACAGATATTAAATGTCCCAAATAAATGTATTCGCCGACCCATTCTAAAGGTACCCCGTTCATGGTAACAGTTGATTCTTCTCTATTTGTCATGACTTTTGTTTTAGTTTGGTTTACTTCCAGCCCCACTTTCTTACTGTGTTCATTCAGTGATTGTAGCATATATTGAAGCTCTTCAGGGTCCTCATATAAGTATAATATATATAAATTCGTTTACCGTCTGTCTGTCTGACAAGATCCTTTTTCTCAGGAAAGCGTAGAACTTAATACAAATGTCTGTGATCCCTTGGGGCTCTATAAAATGAGCTTCCAAGTCCATGTAGAAAAAAATACATTTTACGATATGTTTCAATTCTTTGATCTTGAATCATGAAAAAATGAAGCATGATCTCACATCAGCAGTAAAGGAAAGAGTCTGAAAGTTTCCAAACAATAACGTTTCTTTGTGATTATTTGAAGTTGTTTTTGCGACAAATTATTTTCAACTACAGAACCATAATGGAACCTGTCATTGTGCTTAGTCAGACAGGCACTTGGCCATTTTTTTCTTATTATGACGTTGTTTATGAACCACAGTTCAAACTAATTTCCATTTTTGTTTGTCAACGTAGGGTGCAAAGGTCAGTGACATTGCACTTCACATTAAGCGTCAATTGTTTAATTTAGTAACAAGTTTTTGTACATTTGAACATACATACAAGTAGCGACAATAAATAATGCACATCGGCCTTTGGAAAGTTAAGTTAATTTTGGCTTCTATCTAACACTACCTTATATACAAAATGTAACGTTAAAACCGCAAAACCTCTCATGGGGTAACTCAGCCCATGTTACTGAACAATGTTTGTTCTAAGACTTTTGGAAATTCGCAAAAAAAAAAAATACTGATGGGCTCGATCAATTTATCATTTTGTATGAAAAACCAAAATTACAAAAGTCTTAGAATAAACAATGTTCAGTAACATGTGCTGAATTACCCCACGAGACGTTTTGCGCTTTTAACGTTACACGTTGTACACATATATGTGAAAACCGAAGATGGCACAGCTGGCACAAAGCGATCAAGATCAGTCGCGAGTACAATTCCCGCACGGGGCAAACTTGCATGGATTACAGATAGTTGTTACTGGTCTGGCTGTTTGTGTATGTGAGTCAGAAACTTTGTCAACGCACCCACGGTATAGAGTGGGGGCAAAGTAAAAAAAATAAGATCACTCTCTCTACAAAGCTAGCGTTAGCCCATTGATTTATAAAGGTGACAATGGATAAAACAAACAATATTATTACCATAATCTGTCAGTTGGCGGATGTCGTTAAATAGTGTAGTCGAACTTGACATTTATGTCATTTAGCTATTTTGTTTTGGTATATCATAATTCATAACTATAGCATCATAAATTTAGTCTAGATCTAGTCTTAAAATCATGTTTCTTCTTTTGAAGTTGACATTTTAAAAATATTGTCTTTTTAACCGACTTCAAAAAAAGGAGGAGGTTCTCAATTCGGTCGGTATTTTTTTTTATGTATGTACATCGATTTCTCTAAGGTTTCTAGTCCGATTTGTGTGATTCTTTTTTTGTTCAATGCAGGATACTTGCAGTTTGGTCCCATAAATTTCATCTAATTTGGTTCAGTACTTTTTATTTTGTGAGCAATTTTATTAATTTCGCCTATTTGGTTGATCTTTACTTTTTGCGTGTTTGTAACGCGATTATTTCGCCAATTATGGACCGATTCTCAAAATTCTTTTTTTGTTGTATCTACTAGGAATCGTTCACCTTAAGGAATACTGCAAGTTTCATCGAAATCTGTTCAGCAGTTTTTGAGATAGGGAATTTTATTAGCTTATTGTGTACATGAGCGATGTTAATACCGGTGGCCCGGAGCTACGGATTACAAAATTCTAGCGCACATGTAAGAAATGATGTATTTGACAAGAATTTGGGTTGAATATTTAAACTCAAAAGAGTAAAATATAAAACTTTATTCAAAAAAAAAATTACCGCCTTCAAAAAAAACCAAAAAAATGAGGTTGTTTTTGAAGGCGGTTAAATTTTTAATCGTTTTTTTTTTATAGTATTAAAATGAAGATTATCTGGGGTCAGGACTAAATTTAAAAATCCAACACTGGTGTTTGAATTAAGATCTGCAGATAGCGAATTAGTTTATCGAAGAGCTGATACGGTCCACTTAAATAAACATACCCAAAAATAGATTCCAATCACGTTTTTTTGGATACGCGCGGTATCTACTGTAAAAAATTTGCTTCTTTTTCTCGAATCACCTACTCAATGTAAGTATGCAAAACCAGAATAAGCTGATCGTTGATCGTGACTAGATACCTAATAGGAAGCGAGACCACGTTAAAGTGGTTTTGTATAGCTTAAAGTGTTATTTACACCAAAAATTTCTACAAAATGACCATGTAGCACACCTTTGATAATATACTCGTCAAAACAAAATAGGGGCCACTTATTAAATTGCACTTTAATCAAGTATCACTCTTATTCTTTGTACATAATAGATGGTAAATACCTTGTTATGGTTTCTTTCAAGTATTAATATTGTTTCTACTGCATAATTGGAAATTCATAACTTTTTTTTAATTAGATATTTGAGATTTCTTCGAATGTACGGTTTGGTGTTTTTTATTTTTCAAACTTCTAACGGAGTTTTCTTCGACTTATACAGCAAGTAGGCTATAACGATCGTTTGATCTCATAATGCCATTTATTCGGAGACATATGGATGCAAAAAACAGCCACTTGGGGTGTTACCTTAATCCAGGGGGGCATACCCAGAACAGATAGGTCTTATGGTGGAATATTCCCAACCAGTGGTTCAAAAAGTTTGAAACTGGTCTCAAAAGACGGGTAATATCACAGACGCCGTGTTCCAGGAAGAAAGTAATTAGGTAAAGCCTAAGGATACCAATAAGTTTGATTAACCGCGCAAATAGAGCGAAAATCTACCGCGCGGACCGTACAAACTCCATTGCGTTGAGCTACAGGCACTCCTATAATTGGCTAGACTATTCCGAATCGACTCCATGAAGACTAACAATACTCAAGAAGATGCTTGGTTCCCCTCCAGTTAACTGGAGCGTATGGTGCAAATCGTGAAACATTTGCAAAGAGCAAAATTATTTAACTGTTTTGAATGGGCTTCATTGCTTTTTATTTATGACTGCAGGCTTATTTTTTTTAATAAAGACTGATTCATTAGAGTGTAGAGAAGACCTAAACAATAGGTTTCAGATCCTTGCACTCTTGAAACAGACTGTTCCTATGAGATCTGAATTATGCTCTGGGGCGGTTGTCTCTATCACGCAAAACTGAGCTCGCAGTTCGTAATAACGTTGCTGTAAATGCTCAAAATTGCGTAGCGAATGTGGTGCAACTCCACATTATCCCATTCGCACAGCAACAAGTACCTGAATCCATCTTCAAGCAGGATAATTTTCGAGCGGACACGCTGCGACTAACAGTGCATACATTCGCTGATGTTCGAATTACAATGTTACAGTGGCTACTCAGGATTTTTACCTGAGTTTTATTCAGCAGTTAAGAGATGAGTTAAAGAAGAGTGCAAAAGAAAGTAAAATTCCCATCAACACCCAGCTGGATCTCATTAATTGTCTGAAAACTTGCTGGTAAAAAGAAAATGTTTGGTATTTAATCCTGAACATTCCACCTCCATTAAAATGAGTAGCACAGAGACAACAGAGTTAAAAGAGAAGCTTTAAAGAATACTTTGGAACATTAAAGACGTTTTTTTTCGAGTTTTTTGATGTTTTGTGTAAGTTGATACATCCCTGCAATTCCCCACTTTTCATTCAATTTCGTTTAATTTAACGATTGATTGGAATACAAACTTAATTTTTGTGTATTTCCAAGTAAAATCGTTAATATTAATCAGATTCAGTCATTATAACCAGTAATATTCAAATATTATTTAATAAATCGACAAAAATCAGTTGGCCCTTATTTTCTTTTGAGTAGTATATAATGGAATAGCCCAAAACGTGGGGCTGATACCGTCACGTCAACTACGACTCAACGCTAAATGCTACCGCGTAGAAAGTTATGGTCCTACTTCTACCGTGCTACTTCGAAATGGTAATTTTTCGAAAAAAAAATAATTACTAACGTATATTTTTTGTCATAGATAGCCGAAATCCTGAACACGCTAGGGTTGTCCGGATCAGAAAACACGAGGTGTTCAAATCTGTCTGGAGGACAAAAGAAACGGCTTTCAATAGCCGTGGAACTAATTGACAACCCTCCAGTACTGTTTCTTGACGAACCTACCACGTAAGTATTAAATGTTAATATTGCATGCAAAAGCAAGACTTGCCGCTCACTGCAAACTTTTTGTCAAAGTGACTCCGACTTTTTGTTACCTTAAGTAATCAGCGTACGCCCCCATATTATTATATCGTCATAGCACTCAACGGGGAAACAAAAAGTTTCACCGACAAAAAGTCACCTGTGAGCGGCACGGCAGGCCTAAGTTTTTTTCTTCAATATTTTTTATTTATTTCATTTAGGGCTGATTTTTCAATAGTCAGATAACTTTTATCTGAGGAATAAAAATTGCGATTTGACATTTTTTCTAAGCTGTCAAACCGCCATTTTTATTCCTTAGATAAATCTTATCCGACTATTAAAAAATCAGCCCTAAAGGTAGCTTCACAGCTGATAGGAAGTAAGCTGCTTCTGCTTTATTTGTTACCAATCATCGGGAAATGGCATTATACATTGTCAGATGTACAGAAACGGACACAAGTAGAGTCCAAGAGACGACTGAAGTACTGCGGAAAATTCGTGAAACTAAATTTTTAAGGCATGTATTTAATGCAGCAACTAAGTAAAATGAAAATAGGTTATAAAAAATAATAGAATGGGTACCATTTATAATGGGTTGGCAGCTAATAAGGGGTATCGTAATAAGTAAAAGGTAGCATATTAATATATCAGTTATAAGCTCCGTTTTAAATTAAACTAGCATCGAGTTTTTCTTTTGGGAACTGAATTAATATCTAAGCGAAAACTTAATGATGAAAATAAAATAGAAAATGGGCATTCATAAATAATACAAATCAGATTCTATTTAAAATTATTTGTATGAAGAATAAATATAAACTAGCTTATATTATACATATATTGTGCGACTTTTTAATAGCTTTAAATAAACTCTAAAATGGCATGAAGAAAAAATATTTTGCGGCTTTTATTTTCAAAATTATAGGTGAATAAATTGCAATTTGTTATTTGTTTGTTACTTTGTTTTTCAAAAGAAACTAATTCTAACTGGGTTATGAAATGGTCGACGGAGCCCCGCTTCGCGGGGCTCCTACTTCTGGGTGGTTTAAAAAAAAAACCACGAAGAGGATGGCGGGGTCTTTCAGACCCCGCCAACCTCTTCTAACCTAAATTGTCCGAGTCGGGGTGCCAGCAAGTCCCGAGCTCGCTTCGCTCGCTCTTAAAAACTGCATCCGACCATCGCATCTTCCGCCGTTTTCACGAAATTATAATAAAAAAATATTAATAATTAACTCTAATTCTTTTTATTGTATTCCTTTTAACATTTAGAGCTGTCCGCAAAGCGAAGCCTGAAACTGGGTTTTTAGGCGACACGAAATAGTTGGTAATATATTATCTTTGCCACCCTACTAACATTATTAGTCGCCAAGTCATTATATATAGCTCCTCGCCTAATATTTCAATTGACTGGTATAGTTTATTTGCCACCCAAACGCAGCTGCTAGTTTTTAGTTTTTATAACACCCTTAATTTTGAACCTTAAATAATATAATAGTCGTAGTAGTAGTATAATAATATAATAGTATAATAGTCGCGAAAATATTAAATCGCTGGCAAGTTATTTTATTTGTTGCAAACATTTAGTCGACTTTTAAGTTATTAGTCACTCGGAAAATAATAAGCTAATTTTTAATGCAATTTGATGTAACGACGGACTCTATGATCGTTCGAATAACTTTGGTTGAATCCCGATCAGATATATGCCTATTTAGTGGGTACACTACGATAATACGAAAAACTTAATTCCAAAATTCATAAATACGAATTTCAAAATACCGATTTTCATAATTCCGAATGATTCGAAATTTCTAATATAACAACTCCGATTGATCATTATTTCTGTTTTCATAATTCCGAAATTTCAATATTTCTAACGTTTATAATTACGATTTTCAAAATACCGAGTTTCAAAAGACCGACTATCAAAAATTCCGAATAATAATTTTCCGAAACATCAAAAACACGAATTCCGATTATTAAAGTTCCGATTAATTAGAATTCCGATAATTTAATGTTTTAATTCAATTTGTTGACCACCACCTACCAAGTAGATCGACGGAGCCCCGCTTCGCGGGGCTCCTATTTCTGTGAGCAAGGTTTAAAGTAACCTAACACCTAACAGGAACCTAATCTGTCCGAGTCGGGGTGCCCCAAGTCCCGAGCTCGCTTCGCTCGCTCTTGGAGCCTAAGTTCTCCTAATAACAATAACAATCCTGAAGGCAAACAGTGAAAGTTTATAGGATACGCCTCGCCACTTCGCGCCTACACAGGCTTAAATAACACTCCAGTTTTGCAGCAATTCGTAGCAGACTTTGTAGACTGAGAAACGAAACTCCATTTTTCAATATTCCGAAAAAATCAGTTTATTCGGAATATTGAAAATCGGAGTTTCGTTTTTCGGAATGAGAACTCATCGAGCATTACATATTTCGAATATGTGAAAATCGGAAAACGAAGAAATCGGACATACGACTTTCGGTCAAATAAATTTCGAAATTCTTAATAATAGATATTGTAATTTTTAGGTATTATGATATTCGGAGTTTTGAAAATCGGAATATCGAAATTCGGAATAAAATATTTCGGAGTATTTGGGTGTTCCCCTATTTAGTACGTGACAACCCTATAAATACAATGTTTGGTCGTTATATAAAAAACATTGATGTCAATTAATTATTTATTTAATGACCGAGTTCTTTAAAGGTTATCCTAGAATATGTATAATGACATAATAATTACTAGTCTATTAATTGATGAAGTGTAATTACCATCTTTGTTATGTTGCGTGTTAATGAAGAAATCTTCGCAGTTTGATATTCTTTGTATCTTTATTAGTAATGCTTATAAGACTAGTTATTTACAAATAAGAAACGAAAAACATTGGAGCGTCGATTATCCGAACTAATTGGGGGACATGGGTGTTCGGTTAACGAATTATCTTTTTGTATTAAAATCACATTTAAATCTACATAATTTGATAGTCCTCCGGAACGATTTCGGCCACGGCAGCCAATCTCAGCGGAGGTTACTCATCTGCGCAGGACATAATGTGCACAACCGTAGGCGCAGACACAGGTGCACTGAAGTTTACCCTTTGTTCCTAAATACTCTCATAATCCAATGGGCTGGCAATCCAACACGACCGGACTAATATCTTCGAGCCACGGAGGTATTATGTCGCCAACTTAAACTCCAGACTGCTACTAAGTTTTAAATCAAAATCCAATAGCACTTTTGCCCGACCCGAGATTCGAAACCAGTGGTATATTAAACAGATAATAAAAACAAGTGCCTACAGAAAATTCCATCTTATAAGTTAAAAATAGTCCATGAGAGGCCCTCGTGATCTGATAATTTTATTTTAAATGGGCATAATTATAACCACTAATGTCCTCTATCAGGGCTGAACTAATCTACATAAAACGACGTTTAAATGCAAATACGTGAGACACTTAACACAGTCTTTTAATTATTGAATAATATCTGAAGTCAACTATTATTTATGGATACAACCTTGTGTGAAGCTTAGCGCCAGTATCGAAACTACTGTTTGGTATTCAGTAAGCTAAGGATAGCGATATATATCATGTCACTATCGCTTCGACGACGAGCTCGTTGTAGCGTTAAGTCAAGACCATAACGTGTCATAACCAATTCTTTAAGTTATTAAATACTTTCCATTAGGTATTAATTGCTAGATTTTATCATCTAACATGTTATATAATTTTGGTACAGTGGTCTAGACAGCAGAACATCAGCACAGTGCATGGATATGCTCAAGAACCTAGCTCGAAATGGACGTACGATAGTGTGCACCATTCACCAGCCTCCTGCATCAATCTACTCCATGTTTGACCAGGTAAGAAACAAAAGTTTTAAGTCATTTATTTTAGTAACCGTCTGGAAACGGGACATATGCTGTAACAAAAGTTCGCCTGGTGCGAACGGTAAAGCGTCTTGCTACTAAATAAAAATGTTTCAAGAGTTGAAGGGGAGGTATGATTAAAGGTATCTAGGGCTACGAACAATGGTCGTACCTTTAGCGCCTTTCTCTGGCATTTTTATTTGCAAGCAAGCAATCGTGACATGATTTTGGCGTCCCCAAAAGCTGGCACCCCGTCCTCGTGCCCTGTCTGCCCCTCCCCCCTAGATGTCCCCTAGATCCACTGATCCCACGGGCCCCTTCTACCATCGGATATATAGACAGACTGCAAGTTGTGATACCCACCTAGTTGATATTTCCTAAATTAACACTATGCGCTTTCACAAGACTTTAATCATTCGCAAAGAAAAAAGGGGCATGCATCTATATTTCTAAACGCATACAACTCTATTGGTATTACCACAAAAAGTTAAACACCTGTTGACTTTTCTAAAAATACTGTTAACGTCAAACGACATTTCGCATTAACATAAGGGTCGTTTTGCAGTTATTTTTTAGACAAGCATTCAAGAGATATTTATCTTTTTGTTGTAAGGCGGTAAATATTTTTTTAGAAGAAGAAGATAAAGTGAACTAGCTTTCTCGGCTCGTCATCGTGATCGTCTTTGTCTGTGTATCTCTGATAGAACCGAGTCAATAGACAAGTCAAAAAAAAAACAAAAATTTTTGGTATCTTCTTATAAATAGCTTAAAACTAATAACATAATGTAAATAAACACGTTTCAGCTATTTTTAGCGGTAAACAAATTAGCACTTCTATAAAATATTTGTAGGTATACCTAACTGCAACAAAAAATTGGTCACGAACACAAACGGTTATCAAAATAACAACACGGTGCCTCATAAATTCATAATATTTATTTATACTGTGTCAATATTTTTATGAGTAGTGTCTAGCTTTTGTTTTGGTGACGTGTAGGTAACGTTCGTATTAGTATTGATAATAATTAAGACAGCTATATAAGGACATTTTTATCAATTTCTAAGAAAATTATCAATGCTGACATCCGATACTGAAAGTAGAGTTAACTACAAAATAACCATACATGATCGGCGTCAATTTATGGTGGACATGATAACCTAAGACCCAAATCTATAGAGCGAACTAACGGACTTAGACTTAGCTTAATCTTAGTTAGGGCTGCAATAAATATTTGATCCACTTCGGCCGCGTATGGAACCAGAGTTTTGGAACTGGTTCCAAACGAGGCTTTTCGTTTCCTTGTATGGAACTGGTTCCCATCGAGGATTTTTATTTACTCGTATGGAACTGGTTCCCATTAAAGAATTATCAAATTCCATAAGCCGTGATCGGAACTGAAGTAAAGACATAGCCAGGTCTAAAATAGACTATCTCATAGGTGATAGAAGATGTAAGAGAAATTAGTTATTAAATGGAGCTGTTCTTGAACTGCTAGTGCAGTATTTTTTTACTACCTGCGTAAAAGTGTAACGAAAGGAATATTCAACCTTCCTAGCTTATTCAAAGGAATATTCAACCTTCCCAATTTTCCAATACAAGGAAATGAAAAGCCTCGTATGGAACCAGTTCCAAAACTCTGGTTCCATACGCGGCTGAAGCGATTTGATCGTTAGTTAAACTAACAAATTGAGAAATCCTATATTTTTTAATCATTAAAAAAATGGGTTTTTAACAATAGAGTTTTACTATCAAACAGCTGGCCTCGCATCGGGCTTCATCCGAAAATAAACCATACTTTTTTAATTGAGTCCCCCCGTCTTCGATAGCATCGAAGTGACTACCAGAGTCTTATTGACAAAAATATTCACCCTGTTCCTTCAGTAGCCCTTTGCGTTCAGGGACAAGGTTACCTTTACAGACGGCCCCACGACCCCTCAAGATAAAACCTTCGTACAAGGCTTCACCTCTAACAATTGCGACTTCCTATTTATATACTAAAGCGCCGTATTCACGTTCCATCTTGCTGTACGTCCCGCCAAGGTCATACACGATGCACAAAGCAAAAACACCGTGATTATGACGTACGTCAAGCCTATTCACGTTGTTTTTGCGTCGTGCATCGTGCATGACATACAGCCGTGACAGATGGTGAATACGGCGCTTTATACATGCCAAACATTTTTTTCTCTGTTTTCAAAAAGGTTACTGTTTACATAAAAGGTTGTATATTATACACAAGGCGAATAACATAAAGCTAAGGCTAACGATACATTAATATTCAATTTAAGATAATATGGAGTGCTTGTGACCTCTCCTAGATTTTAATCGATACCTAGGTAAACTGTGATACTGAAATAATAATAAATGACATAATCTATAAATTATTTTTTATACGAGTATCTTGCTGTATTTTTCTTCTTTTCGCAGAACCTTTTTTATTAAGCAAAATTGATGAACCAGTCAAAATTGGTTGTAATAGGAAGGTTTCTGAAATATTTTTGTAAAAATCTGACTTTCCTAACTTTTGAACAAAAAATGACGTCCAATCGATAGGCCGTTTGATTCAAATCCCTTAGTTACTGTAGATAATAATAATTGTATTATGTCAAGCATGCATTAAAATAAACAATTAATAATTAAACTCGCTTTTTTATTTATTTTTTATTTCTTATAATTATTTGCATACACGTGTTACCTATTATTCTCAAAGCCATTATTAATACCTACAGGTCTTTCAAAAAATGTGAAGCGGTAATGAAAAAGGAATTTAAAAAATATAAGTCGATCGACTCTGGGGCGCGTTTTCAACCCGTTCCAACTCTACGTAGTCAATCTAGTTTCTGTATTTTTCTATAGAGCCGCATTGCATGCCTATATTTAGACTGATGCCGATACGGAAAAAAAACCGCTCGTAGCTTTAGACGTGATTTTGTCAAAATTATACGTGTTCATGAAGAAACAAAGAGTACTGTTAAAGATTATAGGTATATAAATACGAGTATTTATACAATGCATATTTTTTTATAGCGGTTCCCCACTCTTGGAATTTCTCTGTGCCGTGAAGTAAATACTCTATTTATTTGTATGATCTACAAGTAGTTGTTCTGGATCTGGACGTTTATGTATGTGAGTTTATATTTTATGTTTGTAAACGCACCCACGACACATGAGAAATTTCTAGTATGGGGCAAAGTTTTTTTTTTTTTAAATACCTGTATTATCCCTATAATTATGTACTTACATAATAATCAAGAGTCCCTTTTGTCCATCCAGGTGTACATGCTTGCAGAAGGTTTTTGCATATACCACGGTTCGAGTGAAAACACAGTGCCTTACCTAGCATCCGTTGGTCTTCAGTGCCCCATGTACCACAACCCAGCTGATTACTGTAAGTATATTAACAGTACATAAGAAACATGTAGTAAATATTATCCATCTTACTACAAATAAATTATACATCTGTTGACACTAGTCTAAAAAAACTGACAACGTCAAAAAGGCAATCGATGTTGATGTAATAGTAGATTGTTATACAAGGGTGGAAAGAAATCAATTCCCGTACGAGGTATTTAGACGCACGAGCGAAGCGAGGGCGGCTATAGTCCGAGTGGGAATTGATGACTTTCACCCGTGTTAAACACTCTACTTTTCATTTCAAATATAAGGAAAGTAAAAAATAGTATTTTTTCTAAAATATTTATTGATAGTAACAAAATGAGTAGTACCTATTTAATAGTCTTTTTTAATTTAAATTTCAAATATGGAACACACCGCCCGCGTCACCGCCGCGAGCCATCCCGCTTTAATAGTTATTTTTTAATTCACATTGGCCGTATACACTCACAAGACCGCAGCATTTTTTTTTAATCGATATTTTTCTTAATTATGTAAAAAATAGATGGAAATCCGGCTTGCCCGGACCTCTGTTGCGGCAGTCGCTCCCTCTATATTATCGCCCTGAGATCGCGCCGGAACTCTTCCCGCCGCGGCCGCACTAAACTTGTCGAGGCACGGTTTCAGTTTATAGGTTTTTCTAAGGAGGTTTAGTAACTACATAAAACACCACATGACACTGGCCGAAAATAAAGAGAAAAAATAAAAACTTCTCAACATGTCATCCGATGTCAAAAATGGCGGCTGCGATCTGTCTGGTCAGAAAATCATTAGAAATTTGCAAAATACTCGACAATCTGAATTTTGCGGATATATGTTGTCGATTCGAAATCATTATTTTTTAATGTTTTATTATTCAGGTTAGCTTTCAATCGAGTCTAACGTAGCCCTGCACGAAATTATTAATATAGAAAATTATAGCCGACTAAATAACCAATTTTAGTTCTATTTTTAAAATTCATTCCCGCCCTAGGGAGGGAAGCAATTACTATGAGTCTTTCCCGCCCAAGGGAGGGAAGCATCGTTTTCGACCCGCTGCTCTGATCAAACAAACACTACTTTCCGAGTATGAGAAATGAAAAGATTTTTTTCCAGTTACACTTTTTTTAGACACGCGCTCAAGAGATGTTTTTTCTTTTTGTGTTTCGACGGTATGTGTCCGTATAGTACACACGGCTACATATCAAGCTATACAAAACTAGTTTGTGTTGGTTTCGCTTCATACGTATTTTCACACAATGAACGGTCAGCTAATACTGGTTTTGCATAGCTTGATGTGTAGCCGTGTGTACCTATATGGAAATTGGTCTTTGTATAGAAATTGTAAGAAGCTGATTATTTTTAAAATTTGTTAGTGGTACGAACTTTAAATTAGTAACAATGGCAGCATGATTGTATGGCTGTCCCGACTAGCGTTGTGATTTCTATCATGAATTCCCAAAACGGGAGTGATATGAAATTTCGAATGACGTTATTTCGACACACGTTATTTCGAAAAAAAATTCGCGTGGTACGTCAGTTCGAAAACACGTTAAGTCGAAAATCGCTATATCGAATGACGTTATTTCGACGAACGCTATTTCGAAAAAGAAATTCGAGTGGTGGTTGCGCGCGTGGAACACAACGTGCCGTCGACCGAAGCATGGTCCATGGTCGGGCGGCGAGTTGCTCATTACTCGGCGCATGCCCGAGCCTATGTGGTGGCCGGAGATCGTCTTGCGACGTCCGTCGTACGTCGCCGTGGACGCCTACCACTGCGGCTGGGGTAGAGGGCCTCCATTCCTCGGCGGCTATCCATTTCACGGCGTGCCTACTCCTTCGCGAGCATCACTGCTTCGTCTCCTTCTAGGAGGCAGCATGGCCTCGACCAATGCCGGGCGCGAGAGGTCTCCGTGCTATCGCTATGCTCCACCGTGTCCTCCGGGCGGTCTACGCAGTGGTTACACACAGTCTTCCCTCCCTATCCAACACAGGTACCTCCCGAAACTTCCATGTCCGGTGAGGACCTGCGTCATGCGGTAAGTCAGGACGCCACTCCTGAAAGAGTTTACCGCCACGATAGCGGCGTGCTCGAACCTCGGTTGTGACAGTCATTGCCTCCATACAGCCCTGAGATCGCAACGGATCTCTTCCCACTGCGCCTTGACTTGTCGGGGCAGCGGGAATTCTCCCCGGCCGGCGCCGCGCTTCCACGCGCTACACATACGCGCTGGAGGGCAGCAGTTTTTGACCTATCGTGTTTTCGAGCTGGTGTACCACTCTTATTTCTTTTTCGAAATAGCGTTCGTCGAAATAACGTCATTCGATATAGCGATTTTCGACTTAACGTGTTTTCGAACTGGCGTACCACGCGAATCTGTACCTAAACAAAAACGCACCGAATGCAGTGAGTAAGGTGCCTTAGTTCCGATGTTTTATTTTTTGTAATTAGGTAATGTCTACGTGTATTGTATTTTTTTTGCGTTGTAAAATCATTAAATGAGTCCTCCCGCTCCCACCCCGGGCAGGGCAGGAGGGACTGTCAGACTTGTACTGACTAAAATCCACGGTGTCCTTCAATAGCCCTTTACGTGCCGGGGTCACGGTGATGGAATAAGTCCCGCGACCCCGACATGACGTGATTTTATGTTTAAATCGAAAGCCAGTTTTTATCAAGCTTTGCATTCTACTATGCATGAAGTATTCGAAATCATTACTTACGTATGCAAAGATCAAACCTCACGTAACTTATTAGGCATTAAATTGAATGAATACTGCATCAATCATTTTGTACGACTCGTTTACATACAAATTACTATGTAAACTGTTCATTCAACTATTTTTTTTTATTGTTAATCTTCATGGATATTATCATATTTTAAATCAGCTGTAAATCACTTGCATTAAAAAAGTACCTAGTCATAAGTTAGTATTCATTACTACTGAATTCATATTAAGTTGTAAAACTCGTGAGAAATATTCTATTTAAATATCTCTAATATATAAAATTCTCGTGTCACAGTTTTTGTTGCCATACTCCTCCGAAACGGCTTGACCGATTTTGATGATTTTTTTTGTGCTTATCCGGTATCTATGAGAATCGGCCAACATCTATTTTTCATCCCCCTAAATGTAATTATATATATGGCATAACAACGTTTGCCGGGTCAGCTAGTTTATTTATATAAATATTAATATTTTTCATACTAGATCTAGTATAGTATAGGTATTCTAATTCTAATACCTAACTATTAATAATATGCACCACTGAACTTAATTTAAGGTTTGAATCATTAAAAAAGTTTAATCATCAAAAAATAATATTTTTCTTTATTTCTTGTATAAAAGTGGCCACACACTAAGATCTCAACAACAAGACCAAACAAAATATTTGATCCGGACAAGAATCCAACCCGCTATACCAGCCACAGTGTCAACCGTGCCGACCACAAACAAAGGGAAATAGAGTAAACTAGCTCAGTTTACGAGAATATAAATTGTCCAATAGACCGCGGATAATGTGTTAAACAGGTTACAAACGTTATTTTAAATTCATGATTTTATAAGAAGTTTATAAAACATTAAACCTACATTGGCTACATTATAATAATTACCTGCTTCTACAAGTACAAGTACTGTATAAGTTAGCGATAACAGTTTTATTGAAGTGATGATTAATATTTATTTAATCTTAAATTAATGCGAAATTTACGATGGATGTTTATCTTCAGAACGGCTGAGCTGATCTTGATGATTACGCTGAGATAGTTTATAATCTGGAATATCACATTTTAATACCTTTTCATCCCGGTATTATGTTCCCGTGGGTCTTCTTGAGTGATTTTATTCCTTGGGTTCCTCTACCATCATTTTACAGTCCACTACTCATCAAACTGCGTCAGTATAATATTTATTTTTCCATGATATTTCTCTTTGAGTACATAAGCCCCTTCGTACACTAGGCGACACAAGTCTCCGATACCTTACGACTTTAGTACCCAGGCGTCTATCACAAAAAAAAACCCTAATTTCCAGCAAGATTTCAGCCTTACACCGACTATTGTCCCGTGTTTACGTCAAAACAACTAAACCGACTTTGATACAAATATAGATTGGAAATGGGCGGGGAAGCGAAACTGCGTAGAAGAACTAGCCATTATACACATGATGATATTACATTTTAGTAAACAGACGTCTAATTTGTATAAATATTTCTTCAGTTTTAGAAATAGCAACCGGCGAATACGGAAAGTTCAACGAGTTCCTAGCAGAGAAATGTTCAACACACGAATGGGTGGAGAAGCCTGCAATACTGCCGGTCCCCGAAAGGATAAGCGAAGTGATATCCCTCGGAAAGACATCGGTGATCATCAACCCACCTCACGAATTATACAAATTCGGCAAACTCTTCAAAAGGTGTATTATGCAGCAATACAGGGACTGGGTGAGTGCGATTTTGTATTCTATTGGTGCTAGAACAGAAAAAGAGAAATGAACATAATGTCTATTCTTCTATTGACAAAATGCCGTTTTTACGATGTCATGTTACACGCACTGGGCATTTACGTTTCTGAAGAAATGGTTAAAAGTGTGATATTTACCTTTGTAAATATCACACTTAACCACTTCTTCAGATATTAAATCTAAGTATCTTACTTACTTACTATCATTACTAAGTATTATTACTATAATAATAAGTCAGTACTTAGTACACAGACCTGGTACAATTCTGAGTCTTCCTGACTAATCTCTAAGGACCAAATATATAACCTGTCAAAATATATCATAATAACCTTACTGTTGCAAAAAATCAGATTTACAATAGTATTCATAAAAATATCGTTTTAAAAAAAGCATGTAGTAGGTATAGGTATGTAGATGAAAATAAATGCCTCGTCCTTCATCCTAGCCTCGCAGATAAGTCCTTTAATGGTTCTCCATTACTATAATCTACCTTTAGTCCATATAATGGACCCTTTTCCTGTTGAGTAGATAATGTCGCAAGTACCTCGACGTTTGTTAAATTTTCGTAACGTTAGGCGTGGTCGGTGCTTTCCACCTAAAATGTGCTAAGCTACGTTGTTATGGATTTGTTTGATATCCACCATCATCCTTGTCTACCATGATCTAATGTACTCACATGACATGATCTAATGTCTCCAACCGGCAAAAATGGAAACACATCACTGAAAGAGCAGTCCTCGCAGAAATGAACGACCCACCAAACATCCCTCCGTGTACCCCGTTTGCGCAACCACGACCACTCAGACAAGAGGGTTACGACTAAGAAGATCATCCTTGTTTCACACAGCATAGACCTGGTGAAAACAGATAATGAAACGAGAACTTTATCGTTTCATAAGAACAGCAAGATGCGTGCTGACTGTAGCTGCGTGTTGTGATTGTCGCGAGTTGTGTAGCACTAGCTAAGTAGGCTTGTCCATACATCCCACAGTCCCAGCTCCGCATTTTCCTCGCACAGCTACCTTGACGCGGTTCATATTCATAGCACATCTTGGTCGCTCTGATGTTACATAGTTTAGCATCATTGGAAATTATCACATAGTTTCGTAGATCAGCTTTCACATTTTGATAGCACGTCTTGCGTGGCGTAGCACCCTTAAGAATCTAAAAGATGTACACTCTCGCCACACCTATGTGAAAACCACGCCTTAGCTCGTTCGATGTATTTGCGTTGTCTATGGTCTATTTACTCACGTGCATATCCTGTTAGTGCTAATGTAACTGACAAATAAACATTGGTGTTTAAATATGTCGCGATGTCGGCGTGATTATGAAACTTCAGAGCCAAAGAGGTATGTAGAAATACTGCATGTTGGCTTTGGAGATTTTTATCATAGTGTTATGGAAATTAAACGTATAAATCAGTGGGCGATGAAATAAGACTATCTATCTCCTATCTTCTATAATACAAAAATGGATCGCAAAATGTGTTGCTAAGCTCATAACTCTAAAACGGCTGGACCGATTCGGATAATTCTTTTTTTGTTCTCTTTGTAACTAAACAAAATGGGTAATTAAATCGTCATAAACGAGTACTAATTATGCTAATAAATGTTAATATTAACTCATTAAGTACAGGAATTGATTAATCAGTCGAAAAGTTGCCCAGAGACGGTTAGATCTGTCGTTCAACGTATTTAATACTCATACTCGTTCTGAAATCGCGAATTAATTACGACTACTCCATATCTGTGTTTAAAGATCCAGCGATTTATTTTAAAGAGTTTCCAAACTGACTTTAAGTAGGTATGTCCTATCGCCCGGAGGACGCAGTAGAACATACGGTGCAGGATTGGCCCGCTTGGGCGAAGCACCGACGTGTCCTCACGGCGGCGATAGGCGGAGACCTCTCGTGCCCGGCATTGGTCGCGACCCTTTTGCGGGGCGACACGGAGTGGGAAGCGGTCGCCTCCTTCTGCGAAGCACTCATGCTCGCGAAGGAGAAGGAGGGCCGCGTGAGAGAGAGGACAATGTCCTCCCTCCGCCCCACCCGCGGTGGTGGACGCCCACGGCGACGGACGTCGCGAGACGACCTCTGACCACCGTAGGCACGGGCATGCTCGTGGACCATGCCAGGGTCGACGGCGCGTCGTGTTCCACGCGCGCCTCAAAAAGCTCCAGCACAATGACGGGGCCCCCTCACAGAGGGCTAAAGCCTGCCGGGGTCGCGGGACTCATTCCATCACCGTGACCCCGGAACATAAAAGACTATTGAAGGACACCGTGGATTTTAGTCAGTGCAAGTCTGAAAGTCCCTCCCGCCCTGCCCGGGGTGTGAGGACTCATTTGATGGTTTGACCTCGTAAAAAACAAAAAAAAAGGAGGTATGTCCTTCGTTTAATCAATCACATTGGAAACTTTTTCATAAAGTCAATAATACAAGGTTCGGGTCAATGCTTCGCTTGATTGATTAACAGTCAACAATTCTGACATTCTGTGACTTTATGATACTCCTCGTCCTCAGGTAATGTCAAAGTGTCAAGTAAACTTTAACAATAACACTCGACGTTTTCTTTGTAACTTATAATTTTAATGACAGAATTTGGCGGAAACTGACACTCATTTATTTATATTTCCGCTTTGTTTTAAATACATAAATTAATATTTAATCGTGAACCATTAAGAGTTAATTTGATGCGATAGGCCTGTTCTTGCAAAAAAGTTGGAACTGGTATACCATTGAATATGTAGATCTATGTACGTGTGTACCGTTAAAATTCCAGGTATGAATTAATACTCTTGATTTTTTAATTATACACACATAATAATATGTAACACTATGGTCACAGTATAATAATCATACAGTAGCGTAACTCGGCCGCCAGACAGATTTAAATACCTACAGCCGCGCGGTACGTAAACATGCGTTAGGTAGGGCTACCCGTCTACATCATTTTAATAACGTTTGCCTTTGCGTACTTTCTGTTTCTATTTTAGTTTTGTGATTGTAAATATACTTTTTTATATAAAGAAATGAAATACTTTGTATAATGAATAGGAAGTGTTCAATAAAAATGCGTGTTGTTTTTTGATTGGTAGATTTCATTTAAAAAATCATATTTTTGTTTGAAAAACAAATAGGGCTTATAAAGTCCGATATATTATAGAAGTATTTGAGACCGAAAAATATTTGCGCCAAGACTGAGTCGTACGAAATGCTTTATTGTTAAATTTAAAGTATAATAAATCCGCATTCTAATATAAAGCTTAATTAAACTACTCGTCTTATTAGATATGTACTCGAACTGATTTTTAGAGATAAAAACACGCGGTTACTGTTAAAAAACCAACACACCGTCCGGTCCGCTCGACACTGCGGTACAGCCGTGACTGTCTGCACCCCGAGCGCGCCCCGACATCGAGGCGCGTAGGTATAGCTCGCTTTTCGTCCGTTTGTATGAAGTTGGGGTACTGTATTATTATATTACCGTGCTATGGTTAAAAATCTGTCACTTTGTCAATTAAACTAGTTCCTTGTTTAATGACTTTTTTATAAAAAATACCTCTTATTTAAAACCTTGGAAATAAACTGTCATACCAATCTTGCAATAAAAGTAATAAAACCAATAAACAAGTAGTAATTGAGATACTTGTTTATTGATATATTATTATAAGTATCTTGGATAAATACTAGTTAAAAAACAAATATTATTTTAATTATATGTAAAAAGCTCAGGTTTTTACGATGATGTATAAACAATATGGAGTCCACAAACTAGCATGTAATTTAAACAAATTAAGATGAACTTAGGAAGACAAAAACTACCTATGTATGTCTAGACGTATAAAAACCGAGAAGATTCTATTCAGCTGCACTTCGTAAATAAAATTTAGTCTTTTGAAATAATTCAATCGAAAAAGTTTTTAAAATCTGTAAAGCTCCTATATCCAATCCTAAACTAAGTTAAAATAAATTGTTGGTATCGAAAATCAATACAAAAGTCGACGATGGGAAAAAGAAGTCTTGCCGCATAGCATGCATGACACCGTAGAAACGGGGTTTTTCGAAAGAAGAATAGACATTTCTGTCGTTCATAGCATGAAATTCTATTCTTTGTCTAATCATGGTAGAATAGCACGCTAGATGATCAAAAATATTATCAACATTGTATTTTTTTTAATTTAAAACCATATTTTTTCCACAGACAGTATCCCACCTCAAGTTACTAATGCACATGGTGATAGGAGTTCTTCTTGGGTTGTTGTACGAGCAAGCTGGTAGCGATGGCTCCAAGACCCTCAGCAACCTCAGCTTCTTACTGGTCAGCACCGTATACCTCAGCTACACGTCCCTCATGCCTGCTGTACTTAAAAGTAAGTGTAACTATATGGTCTCCACCAGAAGTCATGAATAAAATTCTTTGACCCCGCGTAACAATGTATTCTAATACTTCAAAACGAAAATAAAAAAGTATTAAGAAAGTGTCTTAACACGATCAAAACAAAAGTATTGAGGTAAGAGGAGACCCTGACTTCATATTTAATTTAGAAAAACGAACGATGGTATTATGACTTCTCAAACCAGTCACCGGAATTTGTCATCAGTAGCCACGAAGTCTGGAATTGTATTCGGTTGATAGCAATAGGGATCGCCTCTTATTGTAAGGGATAACGAATTTTTAGTGTAACAACGCAAGCAGGCTTTAATTCTCGAAGAAGTGGTTCTTCGGGAATTAAAGCCTGCTTGCATCACAAATCAAAAATAAGTAACGAACTACGCAAGTGCTTTAGTATTCCGCCAAAGGTAGAGAACACGGTTTAGTTTTATTCTGTAGGTAAGAGTCTAGACTCAGACCCCATCGGTCCCCTCCTACAAAATACCATAATGATGATGTCCACACCCAGAAAAAAGAGGGCCTTAATTTGGCATTCAAATCAAAAGTGTGCTAGGTGGAGAATAAGAATAATCATTAAATAATGATTAGAGAAACCCACATAATTTGAACCGAGGCATTTTAAAATAACCGCAAATTAGAATTATAATATTTGAAAAACGGTATAGATAAAATCGGTATAATA
Source organism: Agrotis ipsilon (assembly GCA_028554685.1). Classification (NCBI taxonomy): domain Eukaryota; kingdom Metazoa; phylum Arthropoda; class Insecta; order Lepidoptera; family Noctuidae; genus Agrotis; species Agrotis ipsilon. The sequence goes on from CM052965.1 coordinate 4,100,435, forward strand.
ATGTTTCTTCGAAAATTAAATTAATGTCGTGCTTTTGAGTGAAAAAGTAATATTTTATATTTTTAATTGAGACCGACACAGCGACACATAAAATTAGTCTTTGTTTTTGATTTTTGCTTGTAAGAAAGCTCTGTATCTAAGCAGCACAGAATATTATTGTAGGTATGCCAATCTCTTTTTAACTATTTATTGGTTAACTCGACACAGATACCTAAGCAACGGCACAAACGACACGGCATTCGGCATGAATTGTATTAAAACACTGAAAACCGCCACATCAATCACTTCGCCCATTGGTGAAAACCGTTTGAAAATCCGATCAGCAGTTATTGAGTGAATCACGTTCAGACAGACAGACAGACCACGTGGTGACAGTCGGCAGTGATAGTCATAATCGAAGAAACTATTAGTAGAACTTACCAGTACATTAAATCGCAAACAATGAGACAAATTCAATTATGTACGCAGCTCTTTACATAATGTGGCACTAACCGGCAATATGAGTAGGTCTAGGTACATATTTACTCATACAAAGTTAATTAGATTTAATGGTCAGCCGCTAAGTGCGAGTGTCAGGGCTAGCTTATCTAGTTATTTACTACAAAGCCTAGGTCATCTTTACAAGAAGTCACAAATGAATAAAATCAAGCTCAGACAGATAGAGATTGCTGAACGCGTGGCATTACCAATTCTATCTCTATTCTACCAAGAATAGACAAAGTCATTTCTTGACTATTTTCTATAAGTATTTCAAACATCGTCATGTCCTATAAAATTTCCCACTGATGGAACTCAGGCTTCCTCTCAGTCAGTGAGAGAGAGTGGGCCATAATCCACCACGCTAACAAGAGCGGGTTTCAAAAATCACCAGTTCTGTCATTTTGTCTATTCTTCCGTCGACCCTGTTTCTACAGTGTCATGCGTACTGGATATTGACATTGAACCATTTCCATCATGAATTTTTCGATGTAACCACGGATTGAGGACAGACATTGTGGTCAAAATGTACCTTTCGCAAGACTCTAATTTAATTTTGTTTTATCATGTCGTGTGTGACCTTTTCCCAGTCCATCCCACGACAGTATCCGATGACATCTTTGTCTACTGTCTAGGAGCTCGTCTGTAATGTGATGTAACATCCTAATAAAAACAAGTTCATCTGACATCTACTTTGTAATACAGTTGAACCAGATAAAGTATGCGCTTCGGCAACCTTCGTGTTTCCGAATTTGTACGTACACATTGTCACAGAGTAATTATAATAATAGAAGCAGTTTTTGATTTTGTAGTACCACAACATAAATAAAGCAATCAGATTACTTACTTATGAAAATGTTTTTTTTGTTACAACATATTGAAATCAATAGTCACAGTCACAGTAGCACGAATAGAGAATTACTTTCATTGCTGTTACAACATTGATGATACGTCTTATTAATATACACATTATAATGAATATACAATAATTTATACAGGATAACATGTTTTTATGAAGCGTTGGGATTTACAAAGATTTAATAACTTATATCTTATGCGCGAACTTTTCCTTGAAGATCTTTAATATGATAGAAATAAACATAATAAGTAAAATAGTCTAATCCTGAGATCTGGCACTTTCTTTGGCAAAAGAATTAGCATTGCCATTTAACGCCGGTCACCAGTCTTCAGGGCACGTCATTCCCGAATCCCGATTCCCGAATGACAGCAATGTGGAGAAGTAGGTACATACATTGATGCCCAATAAATATGTTCTTTAAGTATTCAATTAGCTCAGCTATTAAACGCAACCCAATTCTTAACCCCACGAACATCATAAACACATGTAGTTAATTTCTAGACAACACAGCAGAATAATAACAAAAAAATATCGAATAATTACAATAATCAGCTTGTTATTTCCTGTAATATTAATTATCTACTAATTGTTGTCATTATTTCACGACGTTAATGCCAATGGTAAGAAAATGTGGTTGCGCGTGAATATCATTAACTCAATGGATGTGTCATAACCTCGACCTTCTTGTAATCGAACTAATATTTTTAATTGCGAAAGTTTCGATGTTCGGAGAAGAATGGATGGACTTTTTACTCATTCGCGCCAGAACGGTTGAACGGATCGTAAGGAGATGGGTCATAGTCTGGGTTAACACATAGGATATCGTTTATGTTTTATGTCAGTTTTCAAGTTACAAGCGAAGGAGCAGCTGGTTTTAACACATACTACTTAGATTCATTATGTAATATGCGTAAATTCTTCCACAGGATCATTTTAAATAGCCTATGAAACAATTAGGTAAAGCTAAAGCTTCGCTTTGGGTGGGAGGGAGGACTCATTACCACGTAAAAAAAGCCTCTAGCGCCATGGCGGTTAACTTAATTATTATTATGAACTGTAATTCTTTGACCCTTGCACAAAATTGCTTTAATGACGCCGACAGTTGCACCACCATGATTGTGCATTAAAATTAAAAGAAATAATAAATGTTAAGGTTTTTCAAGACCAATCATTTCTTTGACAAGGCTTATCGTTTGTATACATACAATGTAGGCTCAAGGTATTCCAAAGACGGTGTGATCCGGGCTTTAACTTTATCAAGCGGTCCCGTCCGATACAATTGGTCGGTAGGGTTGCCTACTAACTAACTAACAACTATCTGTAACAGAAGTAGAGTCTGATTTCAAAGAGGATGAATAAACAGTAGGTACAGATTAATTAAAACGAGGCAAAAAGAGGCTGTTATTAATAAAAATAAATAAATCTATACATATAATAAAATAGTAGGAAAGTCAAAACTGTACATTGAATATTTTTCTAAAAGAATACTTGGGATGTGATCTACAATCGATACCGAAGCCAAAAATATAGTTTTTAGATTTTTATTTGCCGGGCTCTTGGAGTTGGGGAATAGACTTTTCAGATCTTAGATTTTGACGATCCCATTGTCGCTGGCATAAGCAACAGGATACGCGTACGAAGTCGCGGGCAGAAGCTAGTATTAAATAGAACCTTTCGCGGTTGATGCCAATACTTCACTGTTTTTAAGAGACTGATTTCGACTCCAAACATTTCATTGTTTTTCCGATACATATAAAACCGACCAAGTACGAGTCGGACTCACACACGATAAAAAAATAATGACGCAGCTAGAACGGAATCTTAAAAACAGTAAGTATTCTAGCGTCTTTTAGTGATAAAGCAGTACCGCACTTACGTGGAGTAGAGTAGAATCTAAACAATTTTTTTTAGAGTACGCTTGGCAACCCTATAATGGTCAGGGTCAGGTTTCTGTCGGTCGTCGTTTTGAATGTTGTTACCATACCGTGTCAAGGTACCTTTACATTTTTTTTTGTTAGATACTAAATTCTTTATTCCATTTGATTTTTCTTTAACCATTTTTTTCTGAGATACAGCAAAGAGGCTATTTTTAAGATGATTGCAAGTTTTGTGTATTAGCAAAAAAATTCGTTTATTGCCCGTGGTCCACCCGCTTGGTTCACCTAGGTGTACCACGGGAAATTATTTTTGCCCGTGGTACACCCAGGTGTACCACGGGAAATTATTTTTGCCCGTGGTTCACCTGGGTGTACCACGGGAAATTATTTTTTCCCGTGGTTCACCTGGGTGTACTCGACTAATATTTATGACCGTTTATTGCCCGTGGTCCACCCGCTTGGTTCACCTAGGTGTACCACGGGAAATTATTTTTGCCCGTGGTACACCCAGGTGTACCACGGGAAATTATTTTTGCCCGTGGTTCACCTGGGTGTACCACGGGAAATTATTTTTTCCCGTGGTTCACCTGGGTGTACTCGACTAATATTTATGACACGTTCAAGAATAAACTACTAAACAAGGTAATAGGTAAATATAATAAATTCTAGTAACTGACGAAGGAAAGTTCACCAGTTCAGTTCTTTGTTTAATGAGCAACAAAATATAGACATTGTATTTAGACCTTGTCCTCTTTGGTGTTTCTAAGGTGCTGGACATTTTGCATATCATTTGACATAAAAAAAACACAATGTTAATGTTTTTTATTTCCAATGTAAGTGCTTGCTGTCATAAGAACTAAAGCAATTTAACTTTTGTCATTGAAAAATTATTTCACCTTACAACGATGTCAGTGGATCAAGAACTAAACTTTATAAATAGAAAAGGAGGCACCGTTCTTCTGTGCTCAGATTATCAATACTATAAAATAAAACATTTTAAAAATGAATCCGAAATTTGGAGATGCGCATCGTATAAAAAGTTGAAGTGTAGAGGAAATATAATTTTAAATGTAAACGTAAGTAACATTTTTCTGTGTAATACAATTTCGGAGAAAACTAGTGGGCGGTTCACTGTAGTAGATTTTGATTTGTACTTATTCTTTATCATATCCGATTATCCGAATAACATTTAACCACTTTCAGGACAAATACATACTCAAAACGAAAGCTCATACATGCTCGCCGAATTCATCCGCGAACGAAGTTGTAAAAGAAATTGCTCTTTTAAAAGAAAAAGTAAAGGGATCTACTCGGCCTGTACCCGAGTTATATGAGAGAACCATTCACAAGATAAAAAATAAAGGACTAGATATTGTGACGCCAGTGCCACCTATGTCAAGCATTCAACATTCTCTCTACACTATTAGAAATAAGGCATTGTGTGTAAATAAAACAAGTTTTACTAATTTAGAAGAAGTAGAAGTGCCGTCGAAATTTGAAAACTTTGTACTAGCTGACTATTTCTATGAGGGTTCAAGAATAATTGTGTTTTGTTCCCCGTACAGCAAAAACAAAATAGAAGGAATTAGCGAATTTATGGGTGACGGAACTTTTAAATGCTGTCCAAAACCATTTTACCAATTATATTCTATACACGGCGATGTCGGTAGTACTTCAAACACCACTAACGTGACCCCTGAAATATTCGCGTTATTGCCGAACAAGTCCCAAGCTACGTATACAATATTGTTTGAACTACTAAAATCTACACTTATAAGTTTTAAACCTGTAAAATTTCATTCCGATTTCGAAAAAGCAGCCATGAATGCCATCCAAGATGTTTACCCGGATGTAGAAATACGCGGCTGCTATTATCACTGGCATAAAGCTTTATGGCGTCAACGCAAATTGTTAAAGCTTAAATCAAAAGGCCAGACGAGGATAGTGGGTCTCACTGCAGCTCTTCCGCTTTTACCCGCTGAAGCTATATTTGATGGCTATGAGTATATAAAAAATGAAGGTTGCAAATTGAAAATGAACAAATTTTTCAAATATATTGACAGATTCTGGAAAAAACGGTACTTCAACAATATTTTGTCAGTTTTTGGAGAAAGGCACAGAACAAATAACATTTTAGAGGGGTTTCATTCCAAATTAAATAAACAAATTAATAAGAACACGACTATTTTACTCCGGCTTCTAAGTGTTTTGTTCGAAATTAAACATTTAAATTCCAAAAGACGATTAATTGACGTCGAAAATGACGACTACATTAGTGGTATTCAGACGCAAGTTGTATCCGGCGAAATCACTGTAGGAGAGGCCTTGGAAAAACTCCGCTAATGTATATTAGCGGAGTATTTCCAAAGCCACGAATAATATAGTGGTTATTTTTATGTCAATTCATTCATAGGCTTTGGAAAAACCTATGAAGCGGGACTAACGTGACCCCGGAACGTAAAGAGCTAGTGAAGGACACCGCGGATTTTAGTCAGTACGAGTCTGACAGTCCCTTCCGCTCTGTCCTGGGGTGGGAGGACTCATTTGATGATTTTACCACGCTGAAACAAATGTAAATACCTATGTATATTAAAAGAAAACAAAAATTTTCAACTCGTCGTGGATGGCTATTTCTGGAACTATTAAAAATATCAAAAAACGTTGAAAGGGGTCTTGAGGCCGATTCGGCGAAAGTTAAAACTTCATCATTGGATTTTAGAAAAATTTATAATCCTGGCCAGGAATCGAAACCGCTGTTTTGGAAAAAAAATCTCACCCTGTATTATTAATCCATTCGATAGTGTTGCTAGTGATGATCAAATTCAGGGAAGTAATCATATTTCATAATATATTATTTATAAGTAATATAATTTTATATTTTCCGTGAATGGAATATACACTTGATAAAATGTTCTTTTTTCATAGAATCTTAAAGTTATTTAAACTTTTTTGTGCAGTTCAGCCAAAAGCGAGATAATCGTGGACAAACACCAAACAAACAAACATACGAGTTGAACTGAGAACCTCCGTTTTGAAGTCGTTTAAAAAATCCTTCAGCAGTCAGCTAGTAGGTACATAAAAAACTTTCAAATTTCGACTGCACTTCCAATTCCGAAAGAAAAGTTATTATGTTTATTGAAGTCGGCTCCTTTCTTTTAAAATAGTTTTTGATTTAAAAAAAAACTCCCCAACACAAACAATTTTGATTTTATTTAAATATTATTTTGCTGGCAAAAGGCAAGCCAATGTTTTAATTTAGTTGATATCTTTTTAATGTTTTCCATCTTGTAATGAGGTAGGTATAAATACCTATATGTATAGATAATAAAATATTGCAACATTTCCATACTGGCTTTATAATTTATAATCATTTCTATTCTTTCGTATCACTACGTTAAAAACATATGGACATTCAGGTGAACCACGGGCAAAAATAATTTCCCGTGGTACACCTAGGTGAACCAAGCGGGTGAACCACGGGCAATAAACGAAAAAATTGCCTTCCTTCACAGTACAACCACCGATTAGGCACACCTATGTAGGTAAAAAAGGCAAATTACTAAAATGATAGGTATCATTACACTTAGTATTTTTAAGCTTTTTCGTAGCTGAACGCTAGATTTCACTTCATAATACTATGCATTATATTTACAAAGTTTCCCGCGGTTTGAGACCGTTGTTAGGCTGCTCCAAGTGATTGTCATCTGATGTTATATAGCCATAGCCTTCCTCGATAAATGGCTTATTCAGTATCAAAAAAAAATTTTTTTTCAATTCGAAATTCGTTCCTAATATTATTCGCGGGTTCAACCAAACTCTTCAGTATTTTTAGTATTAGTATAAGTTTTACCATAAAGTATAATCCATCATATTTAAACTTTGATGCAATGTTTTGCAGAAAAAAAAATAGGTATATATAAAAAAAGGAAAAATTGTAAAACAAAAACAATAAGAGGATAGATTTTTCTTGCTTTGCATTAATATGCGTACGAGAATATAAATAGATTTTAATGATCATTGCTTATAGCAAGAAAAACTACTTACAACTTCTTATTTTATTTAAATTGGTACCTATTTTAAATTTAATTTATTTCTTGTCGACTCACGGCATCCCTGTTTGATAATAACGTAATTAATAATGCATTCCGCATTACTATATATACAGGGTGAATTTTTCTTCTTGGCGTGTAGATGCCTATATACGAAATGACCAAAACAGGAAAAGTTATTTATGATATGATTAGATATACTGTATGATTATATTGCATAGGTATGCTTTAATTCAATAACAACATAAAAATGCAGATATTATGCATCAATCAAACCAAAACCGGTATTTGCAACATCATTCTCTGAAAACCATGTTCAAACAGCAAAAAATGAGTAAGCAAAGTATTTTATTCGTGTTTTTTTTCTTTTATTGCAGTACCCACCGAAATGTCAGTATTGAAGAAGGAAAATTTCAACAACTGGTACAACCTGAAGACTTACTACGCAGCCTTAATAGTCACTGGCATGCCGTTGCAGGTAAACTAAACCTTGAGAGAGTTTATTGGTTACTAGCACTACTAGGAATGCTTGGTCGTTCTTGGGTCATTTCTTATGCTCTTTCTAATGTATCGGTGACAATCTTCAATCTTCTTCTATACTTACCCTATCCGTCCTACCATAAAAGCTTTTAAACGTCTGTTGAACACTTGCCTAAAAAAATGACAGATTATGACTTTGATATAAGGTCCGTTTTGCAGTCACACTCTTTTGAGATAAGTGCTCAGCAGATGTTTAAGTTTTTGTAGTACCTAAGGCTGCCTGTTTTCTCAATACTCATTGGCGACTTTGTTCGTGAGAAAAAGTACATAAGGAAATTTATATGTGTGTCTGTATGTTGCCTTATATCCTCCTCTGTCGTCCTGTGTAAGCCCCATTCAAACCGCTTCACCCGTTTCAAAGATTAGCTAGGATCAACAGAAAATGAAAGAATACGTTTGGTTGATCTCTAGATAAGCCGCCAAAACTAGCTTATCTTGCCAAAGTTTAATGAGCATTATTTATGGCCAGTACCTGCGCATCTAAAAATAGCTACCACTTAGCGAAATTTTAAATCATAATAGAATCGCGATGAAATTTTTCTTTATCAATTATCTACTCTATAGATTGAGCCATAGAATACTAAATTGCATATTAGTTAACCGCGAACCAAAATGTTTTAGTAGTGGCCTTTTTAGACCCGCATTTCTTTTGTAAAACACATCTGTCATTCTTCGACAGTCGTAACGTAGTACTTACGTAAACACTACTTTAGCTATAAATACTTAGTAGGTAAGTACTGCTAACTTAATAACTAACTTAACTTTATAAGGCATGTGACAATCTCCTAACAATTAATTTCCCTGACTATACCTTTGATCTATAATTGAGACAAAGACATAATTAACTGCTCGTCGCTAACCCGCAAGTATATGCAGGTAAATCAGCGTAATTAAATCATAGTGTACTATAATTGTGGAGATAACAAGCTCATGAACAAAACACGTGCATGGTAATGGAAAATGTCACAGAGTACGCAACACATGTGTCCGAAGGTCGTAGGAGACTTTAGCACGGCAAAAGTGTGACTTGCTAGTAATATCTACGTCAAATGGTTTTTATAAAAATAACTGGTAATAGCTTGCTAATTAGACCTATTGAGATAATACTATGTTGTTTACAACTTGCCTTAAAAACAACGCTGGAAAATCGAGATAAAAGTCTCAATGGATTTTCCTTATGTTAACGGGACATAGAAAGAAAGAAAATATATTTATTTGAAATAATATCAGTAATATTTTCACACAAAAATATATAATTAAGGGGTGCACTGCATGACATGGTAGTTTGCGCAGTGTCTAAGCGAATGATTGTAGCGAAAACAAAATATAAATTAAAAATTGTACGACACACCCCTTCGTTACTAGACTAGACTAGGCGATGTTGTACTTACCGAGCTTGCTGACGACGCGATGCGATTTCAACTACTTACAAGTAAAAATCATCTTTACTAATACGACATAAAACATGCGATTATCCTAAGGGGAGATGAAAAACAAAACACGCTCGCCACGACGGACGTCGTGAGTCAGTCGAATTGCATCGGTATATCGCAGTAGCAAGGACCATTTTCATTTTTAGGTTGAAGAAATTGCAAATCGCGTCGTGAACACGATCGCTTAGAATCTACGTAAATGCCATTGACATAGTAGATGGATTTAATGACTGAACTTCGTTTTCTGTGTTAATAGCGTTATAAAAACATAAATAAGAATACTAATTACTTGCTATTGCAAAAAACTGAGCTATTCTATTGTCTTAGAACATAAATTCTATCGAAGGATCAATATTTTTCTCACAGTGATGGGGTTCGCCGTGAGAGGATATAAAGAGACAAACGCCTGTCGGGGTCACGGTACTTTCCAAACGGGACACTGCTTCCCGGGACACTGCTTCCCTGAAACGTAAAGAGCTATTGACAGTCCCTTCCCCTCCACCCAAGGACTCATTTAAGATGACTTTAACACCTAAAAAAAAGTGTCAATATATTTAACTGCTTACTCGCAGCGGGGTCTCTTATACAGAATTTTAAAAACTTTTAGTAAGTAAGTGATATTAAAAAAATCCCTCTTCGTCATTCAACAGGTTGTCTACAGTATTGCGTACTCAGTACCGTCTTACTTCCTATCCGGCCAACCGGTTGAACCGTTCCGGTTTCTGATGTTCGTCATCGCGCTTGCCAACGTCGCTCTCCTAGCTGAGGCCATGGGAAATGTCATTGGAACCTGCTTCAACCCTGTCGTAAGTATCAATTTACTTAATAACTACAGCAGATAATTTGAATCTCAATGCAGATCTCCATTCTTTGTTTTTGACGGCAGCTTCTGATTAGAATTGGATGGTCATCATTCGTTGATTGGTTATAGACAAAGATCCAACTGAAGATAGCAACCTAGATAAATGATTAATTTTCATTATTGGACATGTTTGGGAAGGAAAAGGGCATATAGGATACCCTGTGGAACTCTCAAACAATGGAGTATCACAAGGTTTGATTCGATGTCCTTCATCATCCCATGTTGAATGAATACATAAATTGCCGCATCTAGTAAATTAAAATTAGTCTTTTAATTCAACTTGAATTAACTACATAATACAGTCATCTATATACATATAATAAAATAGTAGTAAAGTCAAAACTGTACATTGAATATTTTTTTAAAAGAATACTTGGGGTGTGATCTACAATCGATACCGAAGCCAAAAATATAGTTTTTAGAATTTTTGTCTGTTTATCTGTTTGTCTGTTTGTCTGTATGTATGTCCGGGATAAACTCAAAAAGTACTGGACGGATTTGAATGTTTTTTTTTTGTTGTATAGGTATTAAATCTGGTCAAAACATAGGCTATAAATTATTCTGGAAACTTGAATACCTGGCGCAGAACCGCAACAGACCATCTAAACTATAAGAGATACAAAAATGGTGCAATAGCAAAAAGTGTTCCACGTTATGAGCATTTTCTGCTGAGAGAATAAAATTGAAGATCTGGAACACCTGATGTGGAACTCCAAGAGCCCAGCTACACTATAACATGTACAGGAATGACGTCTAAGCAAAGTTGTTCAGCCTGATGAGCACTCTCTGTTGACGTATAAAAATTGAAGATCTGGAACACCTGATGTGGAACTCCAAGAGCCCAGCTACACTATAACATGTACAGGAATGACGTCTAAGCAAAGTTGTTCAGCCTGATGAGCACTCTCTGTTGACGTATAAAAATTGAAGATCTAGAACACCAAATGTGGAACTCCGAGAGCCCAGCTACCCCGCGGTGGTGGACGCCCACGGTAGTAGTAGAATAAAAATAGTAGTAGTAGAATAAAAATTGTATTAATTTATCAATCGGATAAATTAATACAATTTTTATTCTACTGGCCAAACTCCTGATTTTTTTACCCGGACTCTTTGAGTTGGGTATCAGACTTTTCAGATCTTCGATTTTGCCGACCCCATTGTCGCTGGCATAAGCAACAAGATCCGCGTACGAAGTCGCGGGCAGAAGCTAGTATGACATAATAATGAATGTAAAAAATACAACACTTTTGTTACTAATCATACCATTATGCCTAACACTGTGTAGGTTTCAATTGTTTTTAAGCCTCGTGTTTATAGACCCGGTTAGTATTATCAGAAACGGAAATCATGCTTATATAATTTCCAAGTAATACACATCCGCTTTTCAATTATATGTTGTTATTTAAACAATTCATTATCACAGTTAATTACCTCATTAGTGTATTAATGGTGGGAATTGCGTAATAAATCTTGGACCTAGTGAACCTCTTTTATAACACTGATCGTTTTATCTCATGAGCAACTCGTGCCTGGTCCTATATTTATATACGTAGAAGCTTGTATTTTGTTTCCACATGTTTGTGTTCTTTTAAACACGTTTTAGATGATACAGAATACATTCAAGTAAACAAAGCAATAAATAAGGGGTCTAAACTAGATTGTATTATATACTTTCAACTTTTTACTAACTTTCTATTTGAGATTACTCTTGACTCTAGTCTTTGTCAAAGGTGACAGAGACCAAGCCTACGATGAAGGGACGTTACCCAGAAGTAGCCTCTCCACTCAAACTTTGTTGTGATTCGGGTTATATGCGTTCGGAAACAAGAAGAACCACTGATCTTTTGCAGTGCGCGTTGTGAAGGAAAATTGAAAGCTCTCAGTGCGAATTAGTGGAATTTCAAATAAGTATAGATGGTAATTAGAGTACGGTATATCCGATAGTAGAAGGAGGCCGATGGGATGAGATAGTACAGATCATGAGCACACTCTCCGAAGTCTATATATTACCAAGCAGGCAATAAGGCAATAAGGTTGCCTGCTTGTTGGTAGGTTTAGTTATAAGTTTCTTGTAAATATTTGTTCCTTTTTTATGTTGTGTACTTATGGCATGTGTCAATACACGTTTTTCTTTCTTTATTACTACTTCTAGCTTTTATAACTTTGTTCCAGAACGGCACATTCCTGGGCGCAATCTGGACGTGTGCCATGATTGTGTACGCGGGTTACCTGGTGCTGCTGGCTCACATGAGCCCGGTGATGCGCGCCATATCGCACGCCTCCTTCCTGCGGTACGCCTTCGAAGCGCTCGTGCTCTCCATCTACTCCAATGGGCGACAGCCACTCCTATGTCCCGACACTATGACGTACTGCCACTTGAGGTGAGTTATTAGATGTATTGGTTTTCAGAAAGGATGAATGAAAGACTAGCCGTGGGGCGCCGGCTTAGAATTGCGCTCCCCCAAATCATCCCGTGGGTGTCGTAAGAGGCGACTAAGGGACAAACCGGAGGTCGGGCAGCAGCGTCCTCCGTGTACTGCACATCCTCACTGCGATCGCCAACCCGCCTGCCAAGCGTGGCGATTAAGGCAAATTACCCCCTATAATGAGAACCACAGAAACCAGGCCCCCAGTCCCCGGCAGCTCCGCTATCCCTGGCGCGGGTAGCGGTCAAGGTAACGGCGGAGCAGGGGGTGCTAAGAATCTCCGGAAGAGATCCGGCTACCCACCCCCACGACGACTGGCCCTGGTAACACACAACGTACGCACATTGAGGACTGACGAAAAGATCTGCGAGCTGGAAGAGGAGCTGAGCAAGTTACACTGGGACATTATGGGGTTATGCGAAGTCCGTAGAGAGGGGGAGGACACCGTAACCCTGAAGTCTGGTAACTTGCTCTACTACCGGGAGGGCGACCAACAGTCCCAAGGTGGTGTCGGGTTTCTCGTTCACAAGTCCCTCGTTAACAACATAATAACCATCGACAGTGTGTCGAGCAGGGTGGTATACCTAATACTCAGAATATCCAAAAGATATTCGCTGAAGGTCATTCAGGTATACGCACCGACCTCGTCACACTCCGATGAGGAAGTAGAGACTATGTATGAGGACGTAAGTAGGGCCATACATAGCTCAAAAACTCACTTCACTGTTGTTATGGGGGACTTTAACGCAAAGTTGGGCAAGAAAAGCGGTGATGAGTTGAGAGTGGGGCAATTTGGGTATGGGCAACGGAACCCTAGGGGACAGAGGCTGGCCGACTTTCTGGAGAAAGAAGAACTCTTCATGATGAACTCTTTCTTCCAGAAGCCGCCTCACAGGAAATGGACCTGGCTGAGTCCCGATGGTTCCACGAGAAACGAGATAGACTTCTTCATGACCGACAAGAAACGGATATTCAGTGATGTCTCTGTGATCAACAGGGTGAAAACCGGTAGCGATCACCGAATCGTAAGAGGCTCGCTGAATATCAATGTTAAACTTGAAAGGTCCAATCTGATGAAGTCTACGCTCCGACCTACTCGGTCCCATATTCAAAACCCCGAAAGCTTTCAACTCGAGCTCTCTAATCGCTTTGCTTGCCTTGAGAACTTAGTTTCAGTGGACGAGATCAACGACGGGCTAGTGGAAACTGTCCGCACGGTAGGGTCTAAGTTTTTTAGACTCGGCCGTAAAGATAGACCTCAGAAATTGACCGATCAAACCTTAAACCTCATGGCTGAACGACGTTTGCTACAGTTGCAGTCTTCCGATGACGCGAAGTCATATAGGCAGCTCAATAGACGTATATCTAAGTCCTTGCGGCACGACCTGCGTCTCTTTAATACGAATCGTGTTAAAGAGACCATACAGCGAAACCAAGGCTCCAAAGTGTTCGCGAAGGGCAAGTCTATTGGGCAAAGCCAGATGACAAAGCTGAAACGGGAGGATGGCAGCATAGCGTCGACCAAAGCAGAGGTTTTAGGCGAGATCGAGAGGTTCTATGGACAGTTATACACTTCGGTCGCAAAGCCCGTTGACAGCTTGGTAGGAGATCCAAGAGCCAAGCTGTCCCGACATTATACCGAAGATATCCCGGACATCAGTCTGTACGAGATTAGGATGGCCCTGAAACAGCTTAAGAACAACAAGGCGCCGGGCGAGGACGGAATCACCTCAGAGCTTCTGAGAGCGGGTGGAACACCGGTACTTAAAGTCCTCCAGAAGCTCTTTAATACCGTCCTGTTCGAGGGCAAAACGCCCGAAGCATGGAGCAGAGGTGAGGTGGTGCTGTTCTTCAAAAAAGGTGATAACAGCCTATTGACTTCCAGCCTCCCGAACAAGCCGGTTTCCGAAGAGGCTATAGTACCATAGACCACATCCATACGCTGCGGCAAGTTATACAGAAGACCGAGGAGTATAACTTGCCATTATGCTTAGCGTTTGTGGACTATGAGAAAGCCTTCGATTCGGTGGAAACATGGGCGGTGCTTGAGTCACTCCAGCGATGCCGTATTGACTGTCGGTACATCGAGGTGTTGAAGTGTTTGTATAATAACGCCACCATGTCGGTCCGAGTACAGGAGCAGAGTACGAAGGCGATTCCATTGAGAAGAGGCGTCAGACAGGGGGATGTTATCTCCCCTAAACTGTTTACTGCCGCAATGGAAGACGCCTTCAAGCTCCTGGAATGGCAAGGACTTGGCATCAACATCAATGGCGAGTACATCACTCACCTTCGGTTTGCCGACGACATCGTAGTCATGGCAAAGTCGATGGAGGAACTCAGCATGATGCTCGATGGCCTCGACCGAGTTTCGCAACGGGTGGGCTTGAAAATGAACATGGGCAAGACGAAAATTATGTCAAATGCCAATGTTGTGCCCACCCCAGTCTCTGTTGGAAACTCGGTACTCGAAGTTGTTGACTCATATATCTACTTAGGACAAGTAGTCCAATTAGGTAGATCCAACTTCGAGAAAGAGGTCAGCCGCCGAATCCAACTCGGTTGGGCAGCGTTCGGGAAACTACGCAGTGTCTTTTCGTCCGATATACCTCAGTGCCTCAAGACGAAAGTCTTCAACCAATGTGTGTTACCAGTGATGAGTTACGGCACCGAAACGTGGTCTTTCACTATCGGCCTCATCTCAAAGCTCAAAGTCGCTCAGCGAGCTATGGAGAGGGCTATGCTCGGTGTTTCTCTGCGTGATCGAATCCGAAATGAGGAGATCCGTAGACGAACTAAAGTCACCGATATAGCCCACCGGATTAGCAAGCTGAAGTGGCAATGGGCAGGCCATATTGCTCGCAGAGCGGATGGCAGATGGGGTCGAAAAGTGCTAGAGTGGAGACCACGGACTAGCAAGCGCAGCGTAGGACGTCCACCAACAAGGTGGACAGACGACCTTATGAAGGTCGCCGGAAGACGCTGGATGCAGGTCGCTTCCAACCGGTACTTGTGGCGATCAAAAGGGGAGGCCTATGTTCAGCAGTGGACTTCCTATGGCTGAGATGATGATGATGATGATGATGATGATGAATGAAAGACTCGTCCGATAGCAAGATGAAAAGCCGATATTACTGTATACGGGCAGGTCAGAAAAATAACGTTATTGGAGCTTGTAACAAGCAGACAGGACCCTATATCAGCAATGGGAGCCTAGATCAGGCTGTGATCCGCCGATCTGTTTGTAATGAAGAGAGCAGAGTTTTTTGCTTATGTATGAATAGATAACACGCGTGAACGTAGATATGTATACTCTTGCAGTGGTTTTAATTCTTGACGTTTATCAATTAGGAGCAGTCTATGTTGCTCTATCTCGAAGACTTACATGTTGGCATAGTAAAATGCATAGTTTGCCAAGTCAACAAATATTTTATTCATGGGAATGTTTATCATTGTTTTTTCATATTGAGAATAAGTAGTTCGTCTGTTGTATTCATTAACAATTTAAAACTTCTAATGTCTTACATTCTGCAATTACTCATTTGGTTTAACTATTGGTTCCAGACATCCCAAAGCAGTGATCAACGAGTTCAGCCTCGAACCTGACAACTATTGGACGGACATCGGAATCCTGGCATTGGAACTACTCATCGTTAGAATATTAGCTTACTTCACATTGAAGAGAAGCGTCAAGTGCTCCGGTTAACCAACACCTGCGTAGGTAGCGACAATCTTAAACAAAATCGTTTTAAAATACACATAATATCCATTTTTAATTATGGTGATTATTTATTCGGAAATGGGGTAACAAACTTGAGATGTCATGGCTTCTTTCGATAGTAGCGGTATCAAATTCTAGTTTGTAAACACCATGAAATTTGAGACGACACGTGTCTTGCATCATGTTGAAACGAACAACGTTGCATTATTTAAATATACATATTCATTTATTTAATAAAGTGACTATGAAGTTTCCGACCGGCTCTAAGAGTTTCTGACAAATTCGTACTATGCCACGAAGACCGATTCTCTGTGTGCAATGGATAATATGGACGATTACAATGAAACTTTACGTTTAAGGATCCCAAGTTAACAAAACAATAAATATTTTGACAGTGCACTACCGTGCATAAGACGTGAAACACGTCATGTCTGAATACTCCATAAGGATACCTTTGACGATTCTGGCTAACTGATTTAGCCAGATATATTTAAGTCCCATGAATTGATGTAATAGGGGGTGGCCTTATTATCGTCAACCGAAAGATTTTAATGAGCAATTCTTAAGACATAATGGTCACTTTGGCCGACATGGGAATCAACCACGAATTGTCATCAATTGTTTTTTCTTCTCATAAATAAGTATGTTCTTGGAGCCTTAGAGAAATACGGAAGTTGCTATGGCTTCGATTCAATTTCTATCGTGTAATACAAAACTTGTTTCTATGCGTAGATACAGAGAATGGACTATAAGCAATACCTGTAAGAAATAGACTACTCGCTAGAAAAAGTGAACGCGATTCGGTAGCTGGCACTACATAGCTCTTATCTGTAATCCATAAAGAGCTGGGTCGGACTGGACTAGAAAGGCCGGAGGGACTCCCCACAAGCCCGGCTTGTAGCTGTTCAAAAATTGCCAAAACTAGTTTCAACGGGTTCAACCATTTCTCAATGTTGACTACCTATTTCATTTCTCTTCTCTCTAATTGTACGAACGAAACGATCTAGTTTCCACCTAGGTCAAAAAAGCTGGTACCTAGTTTGCGCAGGTCCCCGTTCTTACCTACTGGCCCAAGCCAAGTCAGTGAGGGGCCCGCGCTGACCGGGCCCAGCTGGTAAAAATCACCTAGACTGCATGAACAGTTCGCCGCTGATAAAAAAGAAATGTTAAAAAGGACAGAGTGCCAGACAACGTCACTGCTGTGTTCGCTTGTCTCCCTCAGAGTTTTTATTTGACATTTTTCTAAGGTGCGCTCAGTCCATTATCTAAGTCTATATTTCTACTACTCAAGTGATATCCAGATTATTATTCTACTGACATTTTTTCTTTTTTCTGGCTGATATTCTCAGTATAACAGAAGATACTGACGTTTATAATTTATTCAACTTGTGTTATAGTCCATAGTAATAATTATTTTTATATTATGCTATAATGCTTTTTATTATAAAAATAAACAAAGCACACAGCTATGCAGACACATTCAATTGCCTTAATTTATAATTTTAATCAATGTTAGATAGACTTAATGGCGCTATGGGTTTACATTGTTAGTTAGATAATTTTTAATAATTAAATTAAATTATGAAGTGCATTTATTCATTCATAGCTAAGATAAGTAGGTAAAAGGTGAACGCACGCTTCTGTTGGTCCTTAAATCTGCGTTTTTTATTCCTTTAGCATTATTTTTAATGTTACTAAAATTATAAATCAAAATAAGTGCGTATGGTTGCAGGTTGCAGTAATAAGAATAAATAAATAAATGATGTATATAAGTGAATCACATGATATATCAGTTAAGTAAAACGCACATTAGTAAAGCTATGAGTACAAAGATCTTTTGACGCGTGGTCATTATCGGAACTACCGCCGCCATATTGTTCCGCCATCATGCATTGTCAATGTCACTCGGACGCCAAAAGATCTTTGTAGCTCCGTAGCTCCCTACTGACATTGTTATGAGGAAAATATTCCAATAAAAATCCTAATTAATTGGTATTAATTTAAGGTCGAAGGTAGATTTGTAAAAATGCATGACATTATAGACAAGACTTTTAAATAATTTGAAGGTAATATTAAAACTACGTCCTAGGTAGGTGCCCAGGGTTTTATAAAGCAACTAAAAGTGCCTTAAGTTAAATTATGAAAGGTGCAAAGATACGGATTTGGTTTAGGTTTAAGAATTAGGTATTTTAACGCTAGTTACCACTGCACTGCATTGTCAAAGTATAATGTTAGAGAGTTGTATCATCCTGTGATAAGTTTTCTGTTAGTTATAAGTACTTAAATAAATATTTTTCCAAGTGAATCTTATTAATTGTTATGAGAGCTTTATGTGCACAAAGAAAACACTTGTTATATAACATTCATGTACCTATTTACAAAACATTGTAACAAAATATATTGCCTTAATGTATTTGGTGAATAAACAAAACTATTGTGATTTCTAGACAATCATTTAATTTATACAATTTGAAACATGTTAATGTTAATTATTAAAATAATTACAAGACGGACAGTTTCAATCGAATATGTAAAAATCATGTAAAGAAATAAATAAAAAAAAAATTAAGCATGCAATTTTTATTTTATAGGGGTTGCATGATTTTTAAATGTTTTCTAAATAGTACAAGAAGAAAATATAATTTTTAAAACTAAT
Organism: Agrotis ipsilon; assembly: GCA_028554685.1. Taxonomy (NCBI): domain Eukaryota; kingdom Metazoa; phylum Arthropoda; class Insecta; order Lepidoptera; family Noctuidae; genus Agrotis; species Agrotis ipsilon. The sequence continues at coordinate 4,119,335 of CM052965.1, forward strand.
TCCATTGGTTTTTTTTTCATTGGTCGCCCACCTTTTTCCCAGAGGGTTAAGCAAAGGACTAATAGTATCTACTTCACCATCCTGAATCCGCTACAGGTGGTACTCAAGACGCCAGGGCATTCACAGAATTTGTAATTGAAGAAGACCCCATCATCATCGATCCAGCTAAACGCGAGATAACAGCGAAGCGAACTGACAACCTCCTTTTTAAGTCGGTTGAAAAGAATTCTATAATAAGTTATTTAGCCCAATAAAGTTCTCCATCAAACAAGGAGATTTGACAGAAACGAAATTAATAATATCAGCTCTTTAGGAATTTACCAAAATTAACAACTTTTTTATAAAACACAAATCTGTCTTTCCATGTGTCCTGCTTCAATGTGAGTAGGTACTTATCTTGTGTACTATCGCCTTAGATAAATTAGAGCAATCAGACGCTAGACTGCTGCTGACAATACGGTCGTAAGTAGGCGAGGTGTAACTGCAATCTATTGCTCGTTTATCATAATACACTGGACCAGACAATACTGAGGCATGAAGTAATTGCTAAGAAATTGCATTATAAGCAGAATGCTTTCTCTATATTACAAAGACCGGCTTTTCGGTCTCCGAAAACATTGCTAGACATGATGAACAGGCGACATTATTTCGATACTAGGCTTCGTAGTTAAAATTATTAAGACTGTCATGTCATCTCCTAAGTAAACAAGACAGTTGAGGTATCTTCATAACTTTTGTACCTACTTACTATTGGCGTTTTTCCTGAAATAAAACGCTTATTAAACTACTTACCTTATTCGAAGCATAAACAAACAATTGAGAGATAGGCTGTATCTTGATTCCTTTGCCTTTTTCCTTACGATATAGCTCTTTCTCGCTCTCATGACGTCACCAGGTCAGAGAGGGGAGCGCGCTTGTGAGCGCGCGTCGCCCGTCTTGTTCATTGGATGATTTTCTTTATATCACCAGGCAGAAATTACTGTTTATGCTTCGAATAAGGTAAGTAGTTTAATAAGCGTTTTATTTCAGGAAAAACGCCAATATTAAACCACTTGACCGTTATTCGAAGCATAAACAAACAATTGAGATATGTCTGTTATCGCCTGGTGACGTCCAGGGAGAACGCCAATGTGTAGGGATTAAAATGAAGCGAAATAGGTGTAATTACAAAATAATTTATTACCAACATTAATATAATAACAAAATTTACATTACATTAAATCAACATAATTTCACAGTAGGACTGGGTTGAATAGATCTGTAATGTTGTTATTTCTAGAAGAATCCAAAACTTGACGCTTGTAAAATTTTACAAAAGTATTAGAAGACCTCCAATTTCCCCGAGCTATAATTTCTTCTATAGGGAAGTTGTCCAACCAATTCTTGGAGGCAACAGCAGAACGAATGCTTCCAGGAGTAGCAACAATGCCAGCCCGACGCATAAGGGTTTTGATCCAGCCCGCAATAACCGTCCGTGAGGCCCCACGAACTGCACCTCTTGTGGTAATAAACAAGTTATGACAATTAGCTTCTTGTCGTCTAACGGAAAGCACTGATACAGTCCGTTCAATCCAGTATACCGGATCTAAATTCCTATTATTAGTATTTTTAAATAATTTCCAACCTGATTGCCTATGGTCGGATGAATCAGTCTTGGACCCAAAGGCAGGCCATAGAGTTATAAAATCATGCTCTGATGATCGAATATAATTGTCTTTATCGGTCATAAGGAGGGTCAGGTCGTGAATACGCCTACCAGAGCAGAGAACTAAAAGGGCAGCGGCTTGACTCGATACATCAAACATATTATCAATATTTATCGTTCTACTGCCAAGAAAGGATACAAAATCATCAATATTCCAAACGGGTAGCTTCGGGTCCTTAGGCATTTTGATTGAAATGGATTTCAAAATGTGCTTAACTAAAACATGATTACTTAGATTACCTGAATTGTTTACATTACAAAGGGTGGAGACTACAGACTTGTGTAACATGATTGTATTGTAAGAAAGTTTATATTTTATATGCAGATCAGCTAGAAACCGAGCTAGATCAGAACCCGAGGGGTTCTCAGGGTTAATACCACAAGCTTTACACCATGACACCCAGCGGGTCCATGCAGGTTTATAAGTTCTAAGGGTTGAAGCACGCCAAGAACTTTTTAAAAGATTTATTTGTGAATTATCCCAATCGTTTAAATGACGTGTCCACCCCCACATTTCCAGACTTCCAACACGAGATCCTGGACTCGAGGCGGTGGCAGTCCCGTTGTCACATCTATTAACACTTGGTTCAGGTTCAGTATTGTGAATGGTGGGGCTAGAGCTCGGGCTTTGAGATCGCCGCGCCAGAATACACGTTCCCATCTCGGTGCTACCAGTAGGTAAATTCCCGATGCCTGATTGAGGTAGCTCAGAACTTTGGGTATCAGGAACGGGGGTGGGAACACCCATGCCAGATCGAATGTCCAAGCAATCGAGAATGCGTCGTGGGCTACAGCTTGCATGTCTTTTTGATCCTTCGATACGTAATAAGGGACTACGTGGGCGTTGCTGGAGGCAAACAGGTCCACTTGGGGAATCCCCCATTTTAGGAAGATCATTTTGGTGATCTCGGGTAAGAGATGCCATTCGGGGACCTGGCGAAACCGTGACAAGTGGTCGGCATGGTTGTTGTATCTCCCCGGAATGTAGTGCACGTTTATTTGAATTTGAAATTGATCTATTAAGCAAAATAGATCGTAAGTTACGTCCATCAACTGCGTAGATTTTGTTCCTCCTTCGTGTCGGAGATATGCTACTACCGTGCGATTGTCGCATTGTATTGTGACTGTAGATTGGCTCAGGTATACTGCATGACTTTGAAACACCTTCAGTATTGCCAACATCTCTTTTACGTTGCAGTGACCATTTCTCTCGTTCTGGGACCAAGTTCCCCATAGAGACTGGTTGTCCATTTGGGCACCCCATCCTAAGTCGGAGGCGTCTGTCGTGATAAAATGGGTTGCTGGAGCATGGTGCAGAATTGATGGACGTTGTAGATTGTGGGTCCACCAGCGTAGATCGTTCATTGCATCTACAGGTACAGAATACACTCTGGTTGAATTTATTAGTTCTAGAGTGTTTAGAAATTTTAATAGAGCTCGATAATGCAATCTCCCTCTTTGAACAACAAAACTTGCAAAGTTTAGGGATCCTATTATACTCTGCAACTTTTTCAGATCTGTCTTCCCAAGGTTTATAATTTCGTACATTTTCGCCAGTAAACAATTTACTTTTTCCTTTGGTAGACATTTCGAATTTTGCCAAGGATCCCACAGTACGCCGAGATAAATAAGCGATTTCTTGGGCGTTAAGATAGATTTTTCGAAATTTATTTGCCATCCCAGGTATTGCAATGTATTTACCAGAAGGTTCACATGGCTTGTGAGAATTTCTGGGTCTTGGTGAGCCAGAAGAAAATCGTCGAGAAATACCAATATTCTCACACCTTTGCTTCTCATTATTTGGGCAATCCAATTTGTTAAACTGGCAAAGGTCTTTGGAGCCGTGCTGAGACCGAATGGGAGGCAAGTCACTTGAAAAAGTTGCCCTTTGTAAATAAGACGTAGAAAACGCCTGTGGCACTCTGCTATCTTCAGGTGAAAGTACGCCTGAGAAATATCTAGCTTGCACATCCAATCCTGGGGTTGAATGAAATCTGGGACTCTGAATACATTTATCAGACTGAAAGGGGTGGTAAGCACGAATTCGTTTAAGGTTCTTAAATTGAAAATCGGACGAGCCGACCCGTCGCTTTTTGGTACAAGAAAAAGCGTGGATAAGAAACTTGGAGTTGGACTCGCAATTTCTAGGATTCCTTGCTTCAACATTTTTTGGATTACTAAAGACATTTCCGGCGACACTGGTGTGTGAAACGCCTTGTTGTCTAATCTGGGCATTACTAAAGGTGGTTTGTGTTGAAAAGGTATACGGTATCCCTGAATTATTTGTATGAGAAATTCTGGTGCTTGCATTTCCCTCCAATGATGGACGAAATTCGATAACTGACCCGCTTGGAATATTTTCGTGTCAATGCTTAGACTTTTTGGCATTGAAATCTGAAGGTGATGACCTTCGTTTCTGACCACCACGTTTGTGAGCGTGGTACCTTTGGTTCTGTCTTGCCCCACGAGAACGAAAGGAATCTCTATCGCCTGTGCCTCTACCCTGACGAGGATAGTTGTAGTACGTATGAGGCGGTCCTTGCGAAGGACATTGTATATTATTCTGCAAATAGCCACCCTGCGAGGGGGCATTACAATTCTGACAGCCCTGTAGGGACATGCTATTATTATAGTTCTTACCCTGTGAGGGCGGAACAGAGTATTGTCCCTGCGAGGGACGTATTAGCCATTTACCAACTTGCGGAGTTGAGGCGGGACCAGAAGTTGATTTAGATGAGCTGGTCGATTTGGAAGCAGGCCAAAAGGCTTTTTTGACACCACCAACTTTTTCCAATGAAACGACTAACTGCTCAGAATTAAATAAGTTGACCTCAGATGGAGGTATTTTCCTAATTGATGCTTTAACCAACGGATCGCGAATTGCATTGGTTATGCTATCTCTGCGCATTTGAATTGTTTCAGCCCTGTGTCCACAAACCATTTGCAAAAGGTCTGCCGAAACCTTACTAAATTCACTAGCAGTATAAATATCATTAAGCCTTTGGTTTATAGCTTCGAAGCTAATTTCCTCTTTTTGGTCACGGACCCATGACATAAATGTACAAAGCTCCTTTTTTAAAGACTCTTTTTGCCTTAGTAGACCGTAAGTTAACGAAGCATAAGCCCTCTCGGAGTAGCTTAGGTGTTTAAGCGTATCATAGGGTCTGATCTCTTCATTTGCTTCGAGTTCAACGAAACCCGGGCTATGATTATAAGATTTTTGGGTATCCGCGTAACGTACCTCACTCCATTCTGGTTTATTGAAAAACTGAATTTCTTTTAATATATCTAAGTAACGCACGTCTGTCTTCGGAATAGCCGGCTCCTTAAGCTTAATTTCAACATCTAAATCATTTAGAAAAGTACTACCTTCCTGCTCGAAATCATCCACTGCATAAAGCGAAATGGCGTCATCGGCCACTGGATTATTATGATTAGGTAAATCGTTTGTTTGTTTCACTTTACGCCCTGTGCGGCGGTGCTTACGTTTGCCCCCCCTTTTTTTGTTACGGCGGCGACGAGCACTTTTGTGTTTAGACCTATGGTCTGAAGAGCTAGATGAACTGGAACTACTATCGTCCGAGCTACTACTACTACTGCTAGAACGTGAACGCCTCCGTTTCGAACTAGATTCTTTATTATTTGCAGCATAGGAAGGGCCTGCGACCGGCTCATCAAGCGAAATCAACGTTATATCCTTATCCATTACTAATTATTTAAACAGTTGAACACCACAATACTGAGAAAAAGGAATATGTAACACGCGAACGGAAAACCGTTAATTTAAAATATCAACGTTGATTTATACTGTAATACACTTATCAGTAACACACTGTAATACACTTAGCAGTAACACACTGTAATACACTAAAAACAATGCACTAAAAATAATTTTAGTCTAAATATAAAAACTGATAGCCAGTTTTTGATCGTAAGGAAAAATAAAGACGGTTGTAGAAAAAAAAGTTAAATAACTCACCAGCTAGTAAGGCACAACCGTCTCCGGCAAGGAAAAGAACGCCAATGAACAAGACGGGCGACGCGCGCTCACAAGCGCGCTCCCCTCTCTGACCTGGTGACGTCATGAGAGCGAGAAAGAGCTATATCGTAAGGAAAAAGGCAAAGGAATCAAGATACAGCCTATCTCTCAATTGTTTGTTTATGCTTCGAATAACGGTCAAGTGGTTTAATTAATTACTTACAAACATAAAGAATAATGGCAAAAAAATGGGCACCTAATCAATCAACTGTTAATTTTTCATTCAATTAATCCATGAGAATCAACATAATTTTCCATGCTTCGAATAATTAGTTTTGTTTAAATGAACAGTATACCAATTAAATCGCTTCAATGTCTACGCTCGATACGTAGCAAATTAATCGACTGACTGACAGTTTAGTGACTGACAGTCACAAGTCACAGTGACACTTGACAGTAATGTCGTGACAGTCTGCGTCTGTCGGAAGTTCGACATACTTTGCCGACACCTACACAAAAAGTAAACAATTTAGTTTTATCTCATTTTCTCGAGTAAATTGTGTTATCTATCGTTGCCTAATTATTAAATGAGTAATTTATTAAGTGGTCCATGCTTATCAGTGAAAAGTGCCAGTGTCTGTGTCTAATTTTAGGCAGATTTTAGACAGTTCAAAATGTAAGTTTACCTTGAATAAACTTCGATTTTATCAATGAAACACCTTTATAATAACTATGAATCATAATTATTGCAATTTTTTAGGTTAAAAATCATAGTAATCAGTTGTTTTCTATTCGGTGCGGTTAACCTAACAGATGTAACTTACTATGAGATTTTGGGGGTTACGAAAAAAGCTTCGGCCCAAGAGATAAGACAGGCTTACAAAAAGTTAGCTGTGAAGTATCACCCGGACAAGAATCCTGTAAGTACTACTTTGTCTAGACTCAATAAAAACCAAACATCTCTGAAAAAAATCAGAACAAAAACTACTGTACAGTTTTTTGTAGAACATAATTACTTTAACACGTTTCTAAATAGAGCCACATATGGTATCCTCATGTTGATTAGCGTTGCTTCATCTCTTGTGTAATGTATCTTTGATACAAAACTTTTTGTGTATACTGCATCCAGTAATAAAGATTTCATTTTGAAATAAGATTATGAGACATTCACAAAATATAGTAGATATCTCAAGTTACCTGATTAGTCTTTTGAAAAGTGTACAGAAATCCATGAGCTTTTTTTTTTGTGTTGATTATATTTGTCTTCAGAACTAAGGTATCGGCACCACATGAATAAATAATTCTACCAAACAGGTCTTATTTCCTCTCATTTATCTGTGAAATTCCAGGGTGAAGATGAGCAAGAGAAGTTTTTAAAAATCACAGAAGCCTATGAGACCCTAAAAGACCCCGACAAGAGGCACAACTATGACGTCTATGGGTCATTCTCATATTCAAAGAAATACGACTATCGGTCACAGTCGGAGTATGACAACTTGTTCTACAACGGTCTATATCACAATGATCCATTTGTTGATACATTGTCGGGAGCTAGTTGGAGTAAGTTATTACTGTTTTAATTTTTAATGCCTCAAATGAATATTGTATATCTATCAATTCAAATCCAGATCGGAATTCTTTAATGTCTGCTTGCGTGTTTACTCAGATTGGCAAATCTTTTTGATTGGTTTGACCATTGATTGATTGACACACAAAGATATCACAAAGACATCAAAGCTTAGAATATATTATTCAAATCTAAGTTTATATGAATAAATTCCACTGCCTTAATTTGGAGCAAACTAGAAATGATTTACCATTTTAGTTAATGATTTTGGATGGCTTAAAATATGCATTGATTGTTTAAATTTGTTCTACAAATTTTCTTATAATATGATTCAACCAATGCGGAGGTTATTCCTTCAGCTCTTCTGTATTTTTTTGTTTGTGTGCCTGCATGTGGCATAATGATGTTACCAATTTTAATTGAGAAGGTTCTCCCAAATCACAGGCATGTGAGCACACCAAAGTTGTGACAAGACATTACTGCAATAAAAGTTTCGAATCAGTTCCTATCTCACATTAAGCAATTTAGAGCCTTACAGTTGTAGTCATCCACAAATCCACATGTTTTTGAACTGCATCAGTGCTTATCAACTAACTACAACTTAAACATACTTTATAGCTACATTTTACACTAGTTTTATGTACAAAGTACATGAGTTATAAGCCTTAATATTGCATAACTAACATCCTTGTCTAATGTGTTCATGTTTGCTACTCTTTATTAAGAATTTTATAAATATTTGGTTTTGAGTTGTTGCCTGATTTACTTTACCCAATATACCTACATGTTTCATACAATCCATAAAAATATTTGTTCCACGCGGGAATCGATCTGAAACATGCATCGCAGCACTCAATCGCTCAATCTCTGTGCTAACTGTGCCAACAAATGTTATGTATATCACACACACATCAGTATGACAGATCATAGAATGTCTGATACAGTTGCCCTGGAATGCAAGAAGCATGTCAAGGAACAGGGTTGGTTAAAATGTAGCCATGCATCCAGGCTCAGTATTTTACAGAGTATCCATGAAACAACAATGTTGACATGATATCTGTGTTATGTAAACACAGGAGCCATTTTTGTTGATTTATAATTTTAATAAATAAATAACAATAGAATTTAATGATTTCCTTTTATTTTCTCAGAAAATTACATGAAAGATGGATTCTACTTTATAAACTTTTATTCACCTTTCTGCCCGCCTTGCCAAAATGTGGCAGACAGTTGGAAGAAGTTGGCTGAGATATATAAAGGAATTGTAAGTACTTGATTTAAAACAGGATAAAAATCCTCGAAAATGCCTCATTGGTCTAATGCTGGAACTACTGAAAATGTGTTCCTGGCTGATCTCCCAGGAAGGACTCCAGTGCTAGCACATCTCTCTCCTTTGGTGATTAGAGGCGTGTTATAAAATAATTGTAACTCCCAAATTCAACCCTATTTCCAATGTTGTAAGGTTCGTTTCAATAACTCCGAAATGTTAATATTCATTATATTTTCTATTTTTAATATTATTTCGAGAGCTGTTTGCTGTTCCTATTTGATTTTAAAATTAAAACAAAAATTTTCAGGTAAAAATAGGTGCTGTGAACTGTAAATATCACAACTCGTTTTGTTACAACAATATGAGAATAAACAGCTATCCTACTCTACTGTTTTACCCAAATGTAAGTTAATGTTTTTACTATCACTACACAAACCTTTTTTTTTTTAAATTAGCCGACTTTAGAAATAACTACATAAAAGTGTAAAATAACTTATTTCGGAAGTCAGGAAGGCTTTGTTTTTTTTTTTCATAGACATTTTTTGCCACTAATCTCCGAAAGAAAACCTCCTCTTTTTGTTAGTCGGTTAAAAACAAAGCCTTGTCTCGTCTGTATGTCTTCGATCAGTAGTTTTTCGCTCATCAAATAGACACTCAAGTAAAATGATTATTTCTATTTTTCTTTTATAATAATCACAATATTATTATTTTTGTTCCTTTGCTCAACTTGCGTGATTTCTTAATAGGGTAAGGACGGCTCCTTCGTCTACCACAGCGGGGAGCGAACCTTGGACGCTCTAGACGAGTTCGTGATGATGTTCCTGCGCACTGCCATCCATGTGCCCACTATCACAAAGTTGAGGAGCACGGACAAACCCATGGCGTATGTGTTAGGAGCCAATAGGATTACCAAGAATGCATTGACGAGGATTGCTTTTCACTTGGTATGTATTCCTTGCATAGATTATTTGGTTATCTAGTGAGGATTAAGCCCTAGATGTCATCCTTTACACAAACTTAAATAACTGAAAAATCCTTGAATCTGTTAACATTCATTTTTCATGTAGTAACTAACTTAAGATGTGTAACTACTCTATCCATACTAATAAAATATTGGTGTTTTTAAGTTGAAGGCAATGCTACGGTCACTGACAGTCGTAAACAAAAAGAAGTCATACAAGACACTTACTCAAACTGAGTTTATTCTAGTCCAGGGGTGGGGGAGTATTAGAAGGTCTTAAAACCAGGGCTTGTTCCAGTGAGTGAACGAGATGGCGCTAGACGACTTGTATAGCTCTGTCACTTTCACTCGCCGGAATAAGACTGGTTTTAAGATGTTGTTATACCCCCCAGTATGGTTTCAATGTCAGAACTGGCATGGAAACCATTTATGTCATATCACATACATGACATAAATAGTTTCCATGCTTTATGCATCCCTATTTACAAGCATCTTTCTGGTAAAAGTAGCATAAATGGCATATATTCAAATCTTAATATCTCAAAGAAGGATGGACAAAACGTCCCACCCCTTGTAACACTTCCAGCTATATATCAAATGAAAGCACTTGGAAAGTGTATCATTTCATTGTATGACAGCAAACCTGTAAACTATGGGAGAAAAAAGTTATTGAGACTTTTATGTCAAAATACCAACGATACATAATGTTAGGCAGAAGTCATGTATGTCTTTAATTATATTAATCCATACTCAATACTGTGTGCTAATGCATCGTTGACATTACGGTATTAAAAAAAAAATGTCACATGACATGCAAAAAAAAAACTTGCTAGTTTCTTTAACCGATTCTCAGACTACCTTCAGCTCGTCCACGGTTCTGTGCCTTAACGATTGGGTTTGTCGACTATGGAAGTAGAAGACAGGCGTCAACTATGTGTTACGTGTTCGCGATCTTTACTTCGAGTCAGAATTCGTCTTAATATGTTATTACGAGAATATGTACATATATGGAAGATCGGCCGGGATTCACAGAGTTTATAATGGAACACATTGATTTTGAAAATGTCAGTTTTAATATTTAATTATAGCGTTTTAATGAAGGTCGCCGGAAGACGCTGGATGCAGGTCACTTCCAACCGACGGCTGAGATAATGATGATGATAGCGTTTTTGAAAAAGAATAAGGCGCCATCTCTACATTCGATAGAATCGCGGCGATATTATAGTCGTGCCACATATTTCCATATACTCTATACGAACGTGTCTCCACACGGCGATGTTCATAGATTTTCACATGGAAATGATGGGTACAAGCGTTGGCGTTGGTACGCATCATTACCATGACAAAAAGCTATTCAGACACTGTTAGCACTTCGGACACTAATGAAGGAAACCAAAAAATGACTCCAACGACCATCCATAGTACACTGGTGATTTTTTTACTCCTTTGCTTCCTCGTTAGTCAGTTGAGTAACGTTTTGGTTGTGGCGGCATGTGACGGTCTTATAGCCATGTTCTTCTAAGTAGGGCCTGTGGTATCCCTACCACAGCTTTGAGCCTCTAAATCCCCAATCTAGTTTAAATTCATTATTATCATACAATTATTACTACTAAGTACTATGATTTTCTTTTAAAGAGTCAGAAGTGGGTGCCGCTAAGTCAACAATGTTACTCTTTCTCATGATCTATATACATATTATCATGAGAAAAAGCTAAGAGCAATGTTTTCTTCTCAAAATCGAAATTCATCTTTTGACATAAAAGTCTCAATAACTTTTTTCTCCTATAGTTTGCAGGTTTGCTGTCATACATTGAAATGATACACTTTTCACGTACTTTCATTTGATATAAAGAATGGAGTGTTACAAGGAAAGGGACGGGGTCCATACATTTCTGCCCATTCTTCTTTCCAGAAAGATGTGGTAACAGTAGCAATAGTGGAAGATGAGGATCTTCGCAGTAAGTTGGCCAGTGATGACTACACGACTGTGGTGTTCAAATACAAGGACATCAAGAGAGAAATAGAGAGTACGGACGAGAAGGAAATATTGCAGGAAATTGTGGAAGCTTTACCCAAGATTGAACTTGTTGGACCGGAGAAATTGAAGGTAAAAAATAATAAAATATAATGTAATAATGCGTAATATAGAAAGTTACATACACAAACACCCAGACCCGGAACAACTACAAGCAGATCATACAAATATTTGTTCAGAGCGAGGATGCAATCCGCGATAAGTTGGCGCGAAAGAGTTTAAAAGGCTATTCTTGCCGAGGCATAATTTAATTGTGTTAAAATTCGTAAAATGAAAAATGAACCCCAGTCCTTTTGTTATTTACCGCTGGCAGCAGCAACCTAATGACAACTTTTTTTTTCGACGTGGAAATCCTCATAGGACTTAGGAGTTATTCCACTCTGATCCCCAAAAACTGATCCCCTAGAAAGTAAAAATATATGACAGGGGATCGGTTTGGGGATCAGAGTGTAATAACTTGGACTAAGGACCGCCTGAACCTAATGACAACCTTATTCAATATCCGACGTACAATAAATAAAAGGACCATATTAATTTCCAATTGCTCATCAACCATTTGAATCTAAACCTTATTGCATTGACATAAAATTCGCCTAAGCTTGAAATATGAAGTGCTATTTGCTTTATTTTGATTTAGAAACTATTGTGCGTGTGCTATTTTCAGGAAATCAGGAATAGTTTACGCGCAGGCTCACAAAAGACATGGGTTTTATTCTTCTCGAGCAAGGAGAATAGATTGCAGCTACATCAGATGATTGTTACATTCCCTAAAATGAACTTCGGTAAGCTAATTGTATTTTTTAATGAACTGCACAAACACTATATTAATTTAATGATATCTTCTTTGTATTCTTTATCATTGTAAGTGTTATCGATCAGTTAATTTGGTTTCTTGTGCCTGTGTGAGAATACGGTAACATAAATACATTGAAAATCACTTTAGTCCGTCAGCACTCGTCAGTAATAATACTGAAAAATAATAGACACATATTTTTTGTTTTTTTTTTAAACAGTGAATATTGACAAAGATAAAACGCTTCCAAATTCGGGAGTGGGGGCTTGTGACGTCATTACGTTTGTAAAATTGTACCGACTGAGTGACGTTTTTTGATTTTTAGAAGTGTTGTATCTTCGCCAATTTTGGTTTGTGTGACGAAAGAAAAAATACGGGTTTAATATTTTTTAATAATCTAGGTAAATTTCGGCCTTAAAAACAATGAGTAAAATACCCTATTGTTTGATCAATAGTTTTTTTAAAATTATTTGTTAAAAATGTATAGGATTTGCCCTTAGTTTCACAGTTACAGCAATTCATCCTGATCGTATACAGAGTGTTTCTTGTAAATGGGCCAAAAGGGGGAAATCCTTATCCATAAGAGATACGGGAATACTTTCTTAGGAACCTTTAGCTCTTTTTTGATGTTGACAATTTTGGCGTTTTTACTTTTTTGGTCAAGTGTGAGTTGTCCACAAAAATGAGTGAAATAGGCCAATTTTTTTTTTAATGCCTCTATTTCATGTAAGGATAATTTCATTGTAAAGGAAGAAAAAAATCGGGACGGTGGAAGTTGGTCAAATTTTGCAAAATATTTTTTCATACAAATTGTATGAGCGAAAAAATTACCAATTTTTTTTATGATGTTTTTTGACTTAGTGTCATGTAAGGATCATTTCATTGTATGGGAAGGAAAATGTCTGGACAATGGAAGTTAGTCAAAAGTACAGTAATGTTTCTTCATACAGCATAAAAACATATTAGTAGTACTCAGTATTTCATTAGATTTGACCCACTTCTGTTGCTCTCACATTTTTCTTCCCATACAATGAAATGATCCCTACATGAGACTTAGTCAAAACAGATCATAAAAAAAATTGGTAATTTTTTCGTTCATACAATTTGTATGAAAAAAACAAAATAATAATCATAAAAAAAGCAAAATATTTTTTCATATTTTGCTAAATTTGACCAACTTCCGCCGTCCCGATTTTTTTCTTCCGATACAATGAAATGATCCTTACATGAAATAGAGTCGATAGGCATTAAAAAAAAATTGGCCTATTTCACTCATTTTTGCGGACAACTCACACTTGACCAAAAAAGTAAAAACGCCAAAATTGTCAACATCAAAAAAGAGCTAAAGGTTCCTAAGAAAGTTTTCCCCTATCTCTTATGGATCAGGATTTTTCCCTTTTGGCCAATTTAAAAGAAACACCCTGTATACACCCAAACACAAAACCAAATACATACCACCCAATAAGTTTGTTTTCTGTAAGTCTGTTTCCAAACTTAAGACAGAAGACAGTTTCCCAAAACTGGAACTTTATTTCTGATTATTTTAAATCTGCATCTCATTCCAGGCGAGATCGACTGTGACAAATGGTCCGAGCTATGTGCCTCCCTCCACGTGTCCTCTCCGCCGGCGTGGGCTGTGCTCAAGCGAGGAGGAGGGTACCAGAAGGCACCACCCAACGTCAACGTCAAAGACTTCATAGAGACTGCCTCTGAAGCACTGAACTTGCATACGCTGTCCACTTCTGATTTTCAAAGGATATTTGACGGTGGTAAGTTGATAAAACTAGAAAAAAATAGTTTCGCATGATTCTGATTTTTATAAGGTTCGATTTTAGAACGCTGACTCCCGAAATTACCATTCTATCTCAATCGAAAAACAGTTCTTTTATTTTTGTCAGTTGCTTCTGATTGGACGTCTTAAGACTCGGATAGGCAAATGTGATCGTTACAGAGAAAGATCAGTAGGCAAACTGAGATAAATGATTAATTACCAGATTTTATTTTTTAATTGTATTTCAGTATTTTCTTATCACGAGGTTGATGTCAATGTGTTTTATTTCCAGGGGACTCAGGTGTTTGGGTGCTGTTAGTAGCGCCATTTGGGACAACGTGGGACCACATCGCCGATCCATTCACTCGAGCCAGTTTAGAATATAATGCAGATGAAAATATTAATGTAAGCTATTTCTTATAAAATATACCAGACATTGTGTAATAGACTAGTAAGTTATCAAGCTAATATATTTAAAAAATGCTGCCAATAATGAACTATTGGTTCTATACAAATTCTCTGGCACTGCTGTGTTTATCAATCATAACACCCTTGGGTCCAAGACCCAAATCTATATTGTAAACTTAGACTATAGCTGAAGCACAGGCTAAAGCTAGCCGAGTTACGTTTCATCCGAAAATAATTTAGTATAAATTACAGTTGTATATTCCTATAGACGATTGTGACAACGAAGTGGCGGAGTTTTGGGCCAATAAAATATGATTACCGTCGCGCCAGCGACTCGAAGAAGAAGAATTCTTCGATGAAACGCGATTGAGCTAAGGGTGACCTTAAACTAAGATTTTAGGTTGGATATTTGTCTGTAACCGATGAACGATTGAATTTCCTTATCCGATGTCCAATCAGAAGCAGCTCTCAAGAACATTGAGCTATCAATCTCATCCAAATCCCGTTCCCGGATTGGGATGAGATTGAATAGGTATTAATTTCGAACGTAATTTTTGTTTTGCTCTATAAACGATGGGGCCCTGAAGAAAAAAAAAACTGCTTCACCGAATAACAAAATCTTCCACAGTTCGGCATACTAGCATGCACAGCGAACACAGACCAGTACTGTCGGCAAGTGGCGTACAATCAGCCAGTGATCATCGTTCAACACGGAGCCAAGCGGAACGCCTACAACGGACGAAACTACGAGAACCAACTGCTTGACTTTATTGATATGATTATTGAGAGTGGAGGTCAGGAACAAACTTTATTTATATTCTATTAGCCTTTATATAAATTGTGGGGTTGATATCGATAGAAGTACTTTGTTGAATTACCGTATTCTGGTACTAAGTTGCAAGTGCTAGGATACGGACGGATGTCTATCTCTGATTTTTGAACCCAAATAGTCATACAGACTAGCTTATGTAAATTCTATACCTAAGTTTGCAACTCTATGATTTCTGTTTTATAGGCCAAATATCGCGAAAATTTTGATCTTCTGCTCTAAATCTACTAATCATGCATTTTTTGTCAAAAAAAGTTTTTGTCTTTTTTAATTTCGAAGTTCGTTAAAATTAATATAATAATATTGCTATTTCTTAAATAAATGGGAGTTCTATGTAGAAATGGCTGTTCGTTTATAAATATCGTAGTACTATATTTTATATATTTACATATAAAACTATGTGAAATAATACATACCTCCATGTGTTATTAGAGATTTCTAATTAAAAACATATTATTCAAACAGACTTAGAATTAAACGAGAAACAAGTCCTAGAAATCTTGGACACGTCATCTCGGGAACATGCGTGGCTGGTGGCGTACCTGCCGGCACACTGCGGGAGCTTCTGTGACGACTTGGCGTATGAGTGGATGATCGTCGCTAAGAAGGTATAAACAAACCATTTCTTTTTTTATTTATAATCTCGCGTTTGACCACATTTTCGCCTAATGGTATACGATGATGTGGTCGACATCTTTCTTATAAACTGGTTTATAATATTCAGAAACTAAACTGCATTTGTTTTACTACAAAAAGTTAAACATTTGTTGAACACTTATATAAAAAACTATTAGTTGTGTAAAAAAGTGTTATTGCAAAACGACCCTTTTATATGACGTCAAATGCAGTTGCAGTTGATAGTTTTTAGTTACTAAGTATGTTTACCAAATTCAGTTTATAATTAGAAAATAAAATGATTATGAGGTAAAAAACAGTCCTCATATAGATTTAAGAGCAACTGTTTGGTCAGATTAAGACCCATCATCAATGAGACATTAATGCTATTAAAGAAAATGATATCTATGAAGTAAATCAGATAATTTTAAATATCAATTTATTTACAGCTCCGGCCGCTAGATTTCGTGCGCGTGGGCATACTGAACTGCGCGAATAACCCAACAGGGTTCTGCGCAAACATTCGCTCAGCGACCGCCCGACTATATCCTATTGCTTCTGGACAACACTACAGGTTTGTCGCCATTTATAAATGAAAAACTCCAAGATACCAAAAAAAGTCGCACAAAAATAAAATTGTTTTTTTTTTTAATTTATTTAAACTTGTCAAGTAAAGTCAACATTCAAATCCGTGATTAGACCTGTCGTATTGTATGGATCGGAATGCTGGGCTGTGAAAAAGATGGATGAGAAACGATTGCATGTTGCAGAGATGAGGATGTTGAGATGGATGTGTGGAGTGACAAGAATGGATAAAGTAAGGAATACGTTTATAAGAGGAAGGTTGAAAGTAGCAACTGTTACAGAAAAAATGAAAGGAAGTCGTCTGTCTTGGTATGGACATGTGATGAGGAGGGATGAGACTCATGTGGCTAAGAGAGAGATGAGTATGAATGTTGATGGATGGAAAGGAAGGGGAAGGCCAAAGAAAAGATGGATGGATTGTGTAAGGGATGGTATGAATGAAAAAGGAGTAAATGATTCGGTGACGTTTGATAGGGGAGAATGGAAAAAAAAAACGTGTTGCGCCGACCCCAAGTAAAATGGGATAAGGGCAGGAAGATGGTGATGAGTCAACATTCATTCAAATAAATAAATAACATTCCCTCATCCAAAATTGAAGGTCCATACTTTTGTGTGGCTATTTAGTGGGCATTATCATCTCAAAGAGCATACAGTGCACCCATCGTCTTTTTCGCTATTCTTATAGTCATCCACAATAAAGGCATACGTCTATCTGATATCCTAATGTTTATTCTATTTTCAGTGTCAATCTCCAGCACCTTGCGCAGGCGCCGTACATATTGGAATGGGCACTCGGCTTCATAGACGACTCGGTGCAGAAACTCAACTGGCAAACGTTTTCCAAGCAAGTCATTGCTGAGGAATTGAACCCCACTGGGTAATAATAACAATTTACTTAACATTCATGAAGTAAAGATTTAAAAAAAACGTTTATATACGTTAAAAACGTTTGATCTTAAAGCCTGCAACACTATTCATTCAATTTAACACGGTTGGTGTGGGTAGTGGCTGAGCGATCAACTTCTGCACAGCGTGTCACAAGTTCGATCCTCGGAACAAATATTTGTATGATCTACAAGTGGTTGTTCAGGGTCTAGCTCTTTGTGTATATGGTTATAAACGCGCCCACAATACAGGAGAAGCCATTCCTATTATGGGGGCAACGTTTTCTTTTATAAATATACATTTATTTGCGATTCATAGCGAGGAACGCTTTTACACAAGTTCCATGTAGATCATATTCGTAATTATTATTTACTTTCACAGAACCAAGAAACCCTGGCTGGTGTACTTCCACTCCCCGAGATGTTACAGCTGCTACGAAAAGTTTTCAGATTTCGCAGTAGCGGGCATTGTAAGTATCTTAGTATGATTATGAGTTGGGCATAATTCGAACTATTATAAGCGGGTTTTGTTACATGGTCAACCAGCTTTAACCCGCAACTTCCTGCCCGCAACCCAGGGCGGGAGGAATCATTATATAATTTTGGTACCGTCTATCTCTTTACCAAAATTCATTAAAATCGGGCCAGCGTTTTAGGTAACCGTAAGAAACAAACTCTTTCACATTTATAATCTTTACATAATATTATAAAGCTAAAGAGTTTGTTTAGTGGAACGCGCTAATCTCGGGAACTACTGATCCGATTTGTTTTTGTGTTGGACAGCCTATTTATTGAGCAAGGCTTTAGGCTGTATAACATCACGTTACAACTAATAAGAGCTGAGCAGCGAAGATGAGGTGAAGGAATACTAGTTTTATTTTTATAACCTAACTTTCTTCTGTTACAGTTACTAAACAATGCAGTCCAACTGGGCAAAGTGAACTGTGTTACCGAACGAGGTGTCTGCCAACATGAACAAATAATGAGCTACCCGTCTTTAAAACTATATCTCAACAGGAATCAACGCCAAAGATTTAGCACAGTAATCTCTATACAAATTAGGGACTATGAGAGTATGTTACAAGAGATAAAACCTCTTTTGAGGCGGTACGATGAGAATCTCCTTGCTGGAATAGAACCTAGTGTACGGAAAAGTTTTAATATCAAACATGATGAATTTTAGTTGAATCTCTGGATGATTATTTTCATGTATCCAGGATTGCAACTGCAAGTGTTCATTCATAGATTTTTTTCCAAATCTTTATGACTAAATATTGAAATTGAAAGCTTGCTTAGCATTGCAAAAACTTTGGGTTTAAAAAGTTTAGCAGAATCTCAAAATGAGTTCTCATACAATTTTTACAGTAATCTTTTAGACCATTTGGATAGATGAAGATGAAAATCCTCAATCATAGGGGTGTTCAGCCGATACAAAATCTAGACAGAAATGCTGACTAAATTATCGGCTGAAACCATGCTAAGTTTAGACGAGAGCGAAGCATTTTACAGCCTTCTCAGCCTATGCTGCTCAGCATAGTCAGCATTCGCCATTTTGCTTTTAGTGCCTACAAGATTTTGTATCGACTAAACGCGCGCATATTAAATGCCATATCAAATGCCTATGATCATAAGACGTGTGAGCTGGATGGCAGACATTTGCCTTTATTCATAGATATACGAGAGATTTTTAGAACCATGTCTCGTGTCATCTCGCTCCCACTTTTTAAGACAAGGCATCATGCCTTGAACTTTGACGTTTAATATATTACCTAGCATTTACTCGATTAGAAACTAAAATTGAGGCTTACAACTCGAATCACAACTCGCATACTATTTTTTAATTAGATAGTGCAATGTGACAGTTATTTTGTTACCTATTATTAAAGAATAGTTAAATTTCTTAATTCTTTTTTTATAATAAGTGATTATAAGTAGGTACCCTACCTAATTGTAATATCAATTTTATACTTATGTATAGGTTCGATTCTCTAATTATATATAATTTAGTAAACTATTTGCTATCTCTTAATAATCTCAATGGTAAGTTACACCAGTAATGATTGTTATAGTTAGGAATATTAGCATTTGTGATATTACCCTATTGTAAATTATAATTATTAATTAGAAGAAATAAAGAAAGTATTTAAAATATTTCCTGTAGTGCCTTTGTCCACACGGAAACACATCAAAGGATGCAAAAGTAGAGGGTCCCCTCGTTTACACCAAGAAACAAGTTAAACACTAGTTTCAACAAAACTTGTAGAATACTTGTCAAAACATAATTTGTTGTTTTATACATGTATTGAGAGTGTCTCAAACCATAATCTCAAACATTCTTTCGTTCACACTGTGTCGCCAAAAAGTATTTATACAATTATAAAACACATTTGCGTTTACACTGAAGTCTATGACATGTCAAAACTTGTCAAATACATATTTTATACCTTGGTGTAAACGAGGGGTGAGTGTTTCATGTGAGATTTTTTGTTGTATGTGTATTTCTATCCCCTCGTTTACACCAAGAAACAAGTTAAATACTAGTTTCATAGAAAACTTGTAGAATACTTGTCAAAACATAATTATTTGTTTAATGCATGTATTGAGAGTGTCTCAAACATTCTTCCGTTCACACTGTGTAGCCAAAAAGTATTTATACAATTAAAAAACACATTTGTGTTCACACTGAAGTCTATGACATGTCAAAACTTGTCAGATACATTGATAGCGTTCTCACCTATAAAATACAGTCGTGGTTTAGACAAGTATTGTTTATTTTTATGCAATTTCTGTGGAATACTAATCACAAACAAGTTTTAAACTGTATCCATGCTTGTTGGATAAAGTTTTCAACATACCGGACAGACCGCGTTTTTTTCCTTGGTGAAAACGAAAGAAGAAGAAGAAGAATGGAGTGGCCAAAGAAACAAACTTTAGAACTCATTGAGCTTTTGCATGTACAAGAATGCCTGTGGAATGTGAAAAATGAAGTTTATAAAGATCGTCGGAAGAAAAAAGACGCATTGGCAGCTATTGCTTCGCAAATGAATATTAATGTCAATGATATTGATAAAAAGATAACATAATAATATAATAATTTGTCTAATGTGGTAATTTGTCTCGAATTCTACTACAACAAAAACAATAAACATGTAGGCAACTAGAAGTTTATCGTGTTTCATATATAAGTTTTGTATACTTTCTACAAGTTTTATACATGTGCATAGTTTCATACAAATTTTGTATACAACATGTTTGATACATGTATATGAGAAACGGAATCATCGCACCAAATTTGTAAAATACTTGTATTTTAGCTTGGTGTAAACGAGGGGTATGTTTGTAAACGCACCCACGATACACAAAGAAATTCCTAGTGTGGGGCAACGTTTTTTTGCTGACCATTTATTGCACACATAAACTGAATATGTAGGTATAGCTTAATGTGTCGCCGTGTGCGACTGTGTACAATACCAACCCAAGTACAAATATGTTTAATAGCGACTCAAAATCTAAATTTATTTACTACACGATAAGATACACATTTACAGTATCATTGCGTCACGTGGCGTCGCGTCGCGTCTCGGCGTGAACTGACCGTTGCTTTCTTGAATAAAACCTTTTTCTGCTATAGATTGGGGTAGGTTATTGTATTGGCGTCTGTAGCTAATTCAATGTTTATATTATGAATTATTAAGTAAAACATCAATCCATGTTCCATAGTTCAGATCTAGGACTAGTCAAAGACAGCTATCTAATTTTATTATGTTATACTAATTTTCTTAATCACCAATAAAAGAATCACACTGCAGTCTTAGTATTATTTATTTAAGCTTCCATAATCAAATTCAAATTATTATAATCTAGTGAATAGCGGGCATCTTCACAAACAGCATCTGAAAGCAAGAAAGAATTTTTTAAGAAATTTTGTTACCCACATAATAGAATTCATAAGGGACATAAAAAGGCCACTTGTAAAATTTTGTAAATTGGCCACAATTGTAAAATTAAAAAAAAAAGTGAGCACTTATTTTTTTAAGCATTTTATAGTACCCTCGAAATAAATTACTTGAGGGACAATTAAAAAAAAAATTGATCATTTAGTACAATATTCACAACTAACATCATCATTTCTATTCAACTGAGCATCAATAACATCCTGGTCCACACTGCAGGGCAGGAAGAAGTCCACCAACTCAAAGATTCCTTTAGAGTCCAGTACCAAACGATCCTCACCAACTTCCAAGTTCAGATCTTTTAGGCTTATCTGTAACATAAAGTTCACAAAAATTTACAAAATGCTCTATACAAATCTGCATACTCCTTTTTTGACAGATTTTGTTTTTTGTGTAAGGCTAAATTCATATGACTGCACTGTTAAAGAACTAAGTAAATAATGTTAGGCAAACTTTTATATAGTGTAAGTTCTAAAAACCTAAATCAATTTATTCAGTTGATATCACACAATCACGCGAGGTTAGCCTTACACATTGTAATGAATACATACAGATGAAGGTATTTTAAATTCAGCCAGCAAGTATTCAATCTCTCCAGTGGGGGGTTCACGCCTCAGTCTGTACTCGAGTTCCCTCTTCACAGCAGCTGGAACACTAGGTTTCTGCACAGCACCCTTATCATCCAACTCCTCAATCAAAGGCGCTTTCACCTCATTCTCTGTTCCAGTCTTTATTCCCCTTATTTGAATTCTATGACACTGCAAAGTACCAATAGACTTTCTGTTTTTCAAAATGGTGTACTTATGCATGTCTAATTCAAACTGATATTTGTCTTGCAAACCTTCAAAGACAACCGTGAGGAAGAATGTTTGGAACAAGTCATCCTTTTCAATCTTTTTGAAGAATTCTGGGTTTATAGCAACATCGTAAACCGTAGCTGGAGCTCCAGACTTGTCAGGTTCCGTTCTCCCTTCACCAATGCTCATGGGCACACGGTAAGAGGAGGGATCGTCAGAACTGAGAATTTGCATAAGCTCTTCATTGCTGATGTCCCTTGGACATATTATGGCATCAGTCAGGCAAATATTTACAAATACCTTCTTATTATCTGGCTTTGTAAAAGTTTTGACACAAAAGCCTGTAAAAAAGAATTTGCATTTTGCAATTAAACGAAGCTATGTTGCATGGTAGAGCTATGCATAATTTGTATGTTATGCTAAATATTTAAGAATATTATTTACTTTACCTGGTGTAGGTTTCACAAGTTTAGAAGGAATTGTTTGTACATTAGATAGCAGCTTGTTGAATTCCTCTTCCACTGGATTCTCCTGAACAGATAAATATTGTGTTAGTTAAGCTACATGATATTTAGGTAAACCATTTTCATGTAAAAAAATAATGTGGCTTGCACTTTTGCAGGATTGTTCTGGTTTTTATAGCTTTCTATATAAAACTTACAGGTATAATTCGCATATTCTTCTCCATGATTGTTGGATCAACGTCCAAAGTTATTGACTTTTTTGTCATATTGTTTAGTTTCTAGGCAGTTTCAGCTTAGCAACGAATTAACGAATTTAACAAAATAGTATTTTCCAAAAAGATCTAAACAAAAATTCAAGTGTCATTCAATCGGCTGACAATCTGATCTGACATTGACAGTAACATTAAGGGCGTTATCACACTAGCGGTTTTGAAGCGGTTGCGGAGCGGAGCGGCCGCACAGCGAATGCGTTGCGAACACGCCGCGGTTGCGCAGCGAATTCGTTGCGGACGCGCAACGGGATCGCCGCGAACAGCAAAGTGGACGCCATTTTGTACTGCCTCGAACAAACGCCAGAACGCCCGCCCTACGTCAGATCAACGAGGAATTTTTTGTATGAAGACTCGAAAAATTCCTCCAGCGTTGAAATTTGGCATATGATAAGAGTAGGTAATACAGATTATAGATGCATCATAATGCAATTTTTTTTTAGCCGAGAAGTTCTTTTTTACCAAAATATGAAAAATGCTGATTGCTCTCTGCGAAAAATTCCTCAGCCTAATCAAATAATGGACCTTCCCAAATTCGTCGATGCTTTCGTTTTCGTCTCCGGAGTCTTCGAAGTAATAACGTCAACAGCAATGTTTCCTCGTCGGAATCCATTTTGTTACCGGGTGTACAAACACGCGACGAAAACGTGACGCATTTGCCACGCGACCGCGACGTCACCGCGGCGTGTTCGCGACGGATGCGCTGAGCGTCCACTCCGCCGCATCCAAACCGCTAGTATGATAACGGCCTTAACGATACATTTTTATATTTTCTGTTTAGGCTCTCATAGGCCATTGAAAAAAGCTGTCCAGCCATTCAAAGATAAAATAGGGTACAAACACATTAGATATTAAAATAGAATATAATATGGTTGTACGGTTGGTAAAATCGTGTATAGCAATGCCCTTATTTTTTTTTTAATTTACAGCTGGTTAAAATAAAGTCTAAAAAGATTTCCTTGTCAGATTGATTAGGTTAGGCCGGTTAGGCGATTATTCTAGGTACCAATTTATCAAAAGTTCAATGCCATGCCATATAATCAATCAGCTTTTATGATTTTATCTAAATTCAGCGTTCGTGGTTGCGGCCCATTATTATTTTGTAGGCCCGTATCTGTGCCCGTATTACAAAACGCACGTCAAAACTCACGTCTTACTTTAAAACAATCTGCCAAATGCCTTGAATCTAATTTTAAGTAATGCTTGAATATTGAGTGACGTTCTGTAATACGTGCCGTAACGTGAATATTGTTTATTTTTTCAACCACGTAAAACTTATTTGGATTAATATATTTTTTTTCGTTTTAATTTAAAAATTGCGGCCCGCCATACTTTCATGGCCCAGGCCAGGTTACTGACCGCTAATCCCACTAATCCTACTTGATAAAATAGAAACAGATAGCAATTAGCAATCCTTCTTTCATTTTCAAAGTCGACTAAAGATTTTATTCGATTAGAAATAGTATTTGAGCACTACTCTATTTGATTAGTATGGTGATAACACGCCATCTCTAAATTAAACGTCATGGGAACTAGGTCGAAGGAATAGTCCATGTCTAACTTATTGGACTATTTTATTACTTTAGCGAGCCCTTCTCCATGAAATTATTATCTAATTAGTGCGCCTAAAAATCGTACTGACGATGACATTTATTTCTGAAAAATAGTTGGGTTTGTTATAGCATCGGTGGAGAATCAATCGAAGGTAAGGGTATCATTCAGTCTTTAAAATTGTTTGCCATATTTTATCTATTTGAACTTTCTTTTATGAGTTTATGTTGCAATTAACTTTATATTTTTGCAGTATAGGCAGTATATTATCATTTAGGAGATCAACTCTTTATCTATTTTAATGTGAGAAATATATTGTGTTGTGGCGAAAAAAAAAATTTAGACCTAGTTTGTCAGCTGTGTTAGTGAATGTAGAGATACGTATGCATAATAAGTACCTGTGTCGGTGTATTTACTTGTATTACAGGTATTTTAAATTTATGTTATGATCTAGAAGAACTTAAAAATAACCAAAACTGGGTACTCTCATGCATAATGAAATAAAATCTGAAATAGATCAAATAATCTAACTTACATTTTATTTGAGAATACAGTTGTATTTCTTATTGTGTGTCTTCTCATTTGGAAGTCTGAAGTAGCATCATTTAATTTAAGCAACTTTTACATTAATAATTTATCAATATTCTCAAATAAAGATGCTAATAGAAATTTTGCAATCATGTCCATCAAATGTTACTTAATTTGTGATAAATATAAAATTTAATTAAAATATTCAATGTAGAAAAGTACTAAATACAAACCTTGTAGATGAGTTAATAGAAAACTTAGATAGGTAAAGAAACTTCTAGGAATCTAGGAAGTAGACATGTAGGCACACAATAATTGCAGTTACATGATAAATACATGCCTAGCAGTGTAGTTTATTTAATGTATCTACTACCAGCTATGTTACAAAGCAGTTTTTAACTCAAAGCTGGTTATTTTGTGCCACACCCTCTATATTTCAAAAAAGGAAGCATTACCTTGATTGATACAAAACCCAAAAAAAAAAACTTAATGATAGCATAGACAATTTTTAAAACTTGATTTCAAGTAAAACCTGAAAAGAGAAAGGCTTCAACAACGCTTTCAAGGTTTGAACTCTGATGTTCATTAATGAATGAACTCAAGATTACCTCAATAACTTGACTGAAATCATTATTGTTATCTAAATGACATTCAATGATAAGAATATAGTGTGAACTGTTTAACTGGACCAAGCATTGCATAATTATATTAAGTTCACAAATGAACATTTTCATAAAAGGCAGTCTATTAAAAAAACACTTATTTCACAACTAATTATACCTTTATTACTGTATATTTATTATTCTTTACAGATATGCCTTTATATTAATATAATATTCATAACTATTATAATTATGAATATTGTGTTATTATGAGAGTGCCAGGAACAACATACAAACAATACCTTTTTAATAATCATTGCATCATATGATATTCAACCTCTTTGCTGTATAAAACATGTAAAAGGAGAAGAAAAAAAAATAGAAAAATTTAAATTTAAATGTGTGTTCTATGTTCTAGGAAAGAATCTATTTATGGCATAGCCAGCGGGTCATAATGGCCGATAAACACAGCCTGAACTATGATGTGAGAGAGTTAAAGTTAGGTGCTAGTTTCACCAATAATAAGGCTTCTCAATACCATACAATCAAATGTAAGTACTATTTGTATTATTTAATTTTTTTTTAGAACGGCCAAGTATTATTTTTGCAAGGTTTAAATTTTAACAATCAAGGTCTAATAGATTTGCATATAAGATTTTTTCATCTATCTTTTATTTTCTATGTTAATATGTGAAATTCCTTTTTGCAAAAAATCTGACAAAATTGATTGATTGAGACATAATTTGGCATAGTTTTAGCCTTTACCACTTTAATTAAGAATTGGTTAGTAGGTCAACTTAGGGGAAATAAAATCATGAATGCAGAAACATGTTTCAAAAAAATTTTAGAAATCACATATGCACTTTTAAATTAATGATGGATACTCAAATCATTCTAATAAATCTACATTAATTTCAATATTTTCATTCAAAATGCTTTCCCATAAAACATATCGATAGATTCGTGTTTTTATCAGTTTATTGATGCTAAAAAACCATGTCATGAACAACAATTACAAGTTCATTCATGGCCTTATCATCAACAATTTTATTTCATTCAATCTTCCCATGTTAAGATTCAATTATGTTGTCACTAATTGAACAATTACAATGGTATAAAGAAAAGTTTTGATTAGCGTTATGACTAAGACTTTGTAGGGTTTCTTTTGTAGAAATGTAAATCATGTTATACTTTAATAAACTAGTTACTATACTTTTTGGGTGTGGTTATTTTTTTTTTGCTTTGCTTGGCTATCTGCCAGTGTCCTTTGCTTATTTATGAAAACCTATTCAACTTTACAATACTTACATTCAGAGGTCATTGACCTATAATTTATGCTAGGTAAAAAGAACAGTTTCATTACAAAATTGTTCTTTTCCCGCCCTGACCTACTTAGTAGGTTTTCCGAAATCAAAATGACAGGAAAATGTCTTCCTGACAGTAGTACACAAGAAAAACGAAAAATCCCATTAGTTACAGTCGTTCGCGAGTTAGGCGCCTACAGACACACAACAGTGATAATTTTAATAACATGTAAAGATTGACAATTTATTAACATTTTCCAGATGACTTCAAGCCGGCGTCAGTTGACGTTAACAAAATGGCAACGGTGGATGTTGGAACAAATAATCAAGTGACCGTCACTGTGCCACATTTGGGTTTGTATTTTTTTTATTTGCCATTACTTTGGGGACATCGTACACTATGCCTCTGAGTTCTTGAGGTTAGATAGGCACGCGCTCTAAGGAAAATCCTGGTTAAGTTGGATGCATCTGGTTAGACTGGAAGCCACTCCCAAAGTTGGGCAAAGGCTGGGTCAACGTCGATATATTACTAGAATCCGCATGCACGATCTAAGGAACAAAAACTATTCATTCAACTTGCTGAGGTACTACATAAGCGAGGGGGATGGGGTACTGCATTGTGATTGGCTAACTCAAGGCCTGTTCTGTCTCAAGGTATGTTTACGGCTCATAGGAGTGGTCGAAATAAGACGGATATAAGACTTTTGCCTAATGTGTTGACAGACATCGGTCGCCTGTTAATTGGAGTCTAGTAATATATCGTCGTTGGGCTAGGTAGACAATAATGATCATAGACTCTTCTTGTAGAGTAATCCAAAGAGTACCCAAACTTCTTCAGCAACTAGCTTACACTCAATTACGTAGGTATACAACAAATAGAATATGCAAAAATACATAGGATTGCGGTCGGTTGCATAGACCAAACAACGCGTTGTTTACTGGCGGCCTAAATCGACCGAGCTACCTCGATTTCATCGCTATTTTAGTTGTATCACAAGTTGTTCTTATAGAAATTGAGTAATGGCTAATATTTCTGGATGGTTGCTATATTGTGGCAGCATCATCCACTGCCTGATTTAACGTACAGCTGGGTATAGGGCTGTTCTTGGTTATGCCAAGCTCCTCCACGTTCCACTGCCAACCTAATCGGGGATATGTCCGTAATGACAAAAATGACGTCGTCATCTCCGGGGCTGACGACCGACACGCCACTTTCCTATTTTTTACTTGGGCAGTTGCACATAGATGTATCAGTTTTCAGCGTCGGACTAGCCATAATTTAGTCGAAATGGCGTTTGCCAATCGGGCGTCAGCATGCGCGGGACCTATGGGCCTTTTTCGCGTAAGAAAAAACAGGGAGACTTGAAAATTCAGAAATTGTTATAAAACCTTATCTGACCATGTTATAGCAAGTTAAAAGTGTCTAAACTAAAGATAATAATAAAAACAAGAATTTAAAAAAATATTCAATTGGCAACCATTTGAATTAATTAATGATTTTATTAGAAGGACATTACTCCAATCAAAAGGAGACTGGAATCTCACCCAAATCAAAACTTCGTAAACTATTCCTAAGTTTTAAAACTTTCCAAGATTAGATCTTAATCGTGGAGAAATCTAGATCATTCTGAAGTCTAGATAAATAAACCATAAATACATTAGCATTGATAGTACTCATCTGGTTTTCTGAAAAAAATGCAATAAATACTGAAGAAGACTGTTGTTTATTTCCAGTTTCTCACCTATAATTCTGCTCAAAATATTTAGTCTAATTTTATTCCACCGTTTGAATTTTGTGCATTCCTTGAGATTGTCGCCAAGATTTTGCTTTAGGATTGTTTTCTATTATCAATTTAGTCAAACTTATAGCAATAAGCCGACGAGTGACAACCCGCCTTTGCATAAAAGGTTAATATTTTTTAGAACACGAATTGATATAATTTTATTAACTTGTGGGTAAATAGAATATAAAATGCTATTTAATAAAAAAAAAACAACCTATGAAAAGGTGAGTTTAGACGGCGTACCAGAATTTGAAATTCTCTTGTTGCTTATTCTCCTTTTGCTAAAAATGTATTTGATATCCTCCCTTATTAGCATTTTGATATGCGACTATTAGCTGCAGAGTAATTCGCATTCAAACAAAAACGTTTTTTCAATGTAAAATCGGATATCCATTGTATTTCGGGATTTCCCGACATCGATTCGGGTTTTTCAGTAAATTACATTGTTTGAATGAGTTCCTTGCATATGAAGCAGGAAAAATAGTAAAGAATTGAAGTGAAGACTCATCTCATCAATTCAATTAGTCCATAGTAGTTAAACCCGGAACAATTCTTAGAAAGAATTTTACAGGCGTGAGTTGTCATACACAATTACATTTAGATGCTGAAAGCTGATGGTTTGACTCATTTCTCTAATTTTTGTGGACAAATCACACTTGACCAGAGAAATAAATATATCAAAATACAAATACAAATGTTTATTGGAACAAAAAACAATTTACCAAAAGTATGTGTTCGTTAATAATCGCATTAGTAAGGAATACTGTGTCGCGGCCATTAGCGCCCACCTCAAAGAGGGGAGACGACAGCGAAATTGCTATTATCAAAAAAAAAATCGTAACAAAGTTTTTCGTAACTCGTATGGATTCGAATTTCCCCTGTACACATTACACTATTCTCGTTACACCTTAAACAGGTGTAAGTAACGAGAATATGGGTACCAGCCATAAATAATCGAAAATGTCAGTCTGTAACACCACTATCTACTATAGTTATCCCAGTATGAAATCCCTGTGGGATAATTTTCGAATCACTTAGGGGGAAACAACTGGCAACACCCAGTTGCTTTTTTAAATTATTCAATGTAAACTAATATTTCTTATTTTCACCGACAGATGGAGCTGGAGTCCCGCAGACCGTATTCAAAGGCAACCAGAGGCCTTACACGAAGGAGTGTGTGCTCATCATAGACAGAGTTACTGGCGAAATCACACTGGAGAAGCTCTCTAGTAATATACAAGTTAAAAAGACAAGGTCAGTCAGAAATATATACCTACAAACATTTTTGAACACTAACATGTAACCCTTTATTGGTCTAAGGAGGCTACCGTGCCCTGGGACGTATAGGGCAAAGAAGGAACACGATAGTTTTTAGTTAGTATGAGTCTGACAGGTGAAGCGTCCTTCAAATCCTTCCAGGGTGGGAAGACTCGCATTTCACCATCTAAAAATTTACCTCTTACTGAAAAAGCGGCCTTATTTTAATTTTAGATATTTCTTCTATATCGTGTTCAATATAACTTAATATTGATAAATGCTATAAGAAACAAACCTAACAAAAAAAAATGCATTCCTGCCTATCGGAAATGCCATATTAGCACCGTTTATTCAACTTCGTCATAGTTACGATTGCGTCACGAATTTGGAGCTAGAAAGTGCAGGGCAAATAAAAAAATGTGAGTCACGTTACCTTTCTCTAAAAACAAAAAAAAAAAGATGAAAAAAAATCATTGTGTAACACAATCAGGTGCTGTGAAAACCCGAAAACCGTTATTGAGACATAACTGTAGTAGTATATTATTGGGCATTCTAGACCACTTTCGGCGAATCGCTCGGCGAGTACGCCTCGCTGCCGAAAGTGGTCTAGAACGCCCAATAATCGGTAATCGACTCAACTCGTTCATTTGTTCATTCGTTCGAGTATTTAAAGCACTCTAAATCTACCTATCGTTCGGCGAAGTAAACAGTGGTATAGAACGCTCAATAATCGACCGATGAGCGTTCGAGGTTTTCTCAATTCGGATTAAAGAAACGCGAAATCTGTTAGTGCTTCAGTTTATAAATGATGTTGTAATAAACACATGCACTCATTGTTAATCAGTTTTTTGACAACAGTAATCATGAAATTTGTAAAACAACCACAATCGCTGCATGTAAGCACTATTTGCGATGATTTTTGTAAAACTAGATCTCGCCATGGAGAATTGTTACCTAATTCAGTACGATGTATCATTTGTGGACCATCTAACTGTGGAAAAACAAATTTACTTATTGGACTTCTTATACATGAAAATGGTTTACGGTTTCAAAATGTTTATGTCTATTCAAAAACCCTACACCAACCAAAGTACATTTTTTTAGAAAGAGTTTTACAACGGGTACCAATTATCTCATTCCAGAAATATCAAGGGAATGAGGAAGTTATAAGCGTTCAGGACGCTAAACCCAACTCTGTGATTATATTTGATGACGTTGCTTGCGAGAATCAAACTAACATGCGTGATTATTTTGCAATGGGAAGGCACAAACACATCGACTGTTTTTATCTCAATCAAACATATAGCAAAATCCCTAAACAGTTAGTAAGAGATAATGCTAACTTAATTATATTATTCAAACAAGATGACATTAACTTGAGGCATGTTTACGAAGAACATGTTAACACTGATATGACATGGCTTGAATTTCGTGAAATGTGTTCTAAAATATGGAGAGAGCCCTTTAATTATGTTGTAATTAATAAAGATTGCAACAAAAATAACGGATGCTATAGAAATAAATTTGACACTTTCGTAGTCTTTGATTAGAAATGTAATATTTAAGATATGGTACTTACATGATATCATTATTCCTTGGTCAACTCTTCATCGTTAACTATTATAGTCCGCAAAATCGTAATAATGGAAAAATCACTGAAAAGACAAATTGTTGATGCTGCAGAAGCTGTAAAGAAAAAAGTACGAAAGATGCGAGATTTGGAGACTGAAAATAAGCAAGCATTGGAATCAGTTTTTAGACCTGTAACAGAGTCTCTTAATTTTTTAGCTGACACCAATAAGCAAACTGACCTCTTGCGATCTAAAGAAGTTGAAGAAACAGAAGTTCCGTTTAAAACCAATACTTTACAGAAAGACAGTTCTAATAACGAAGAAGATAGTAATGTAGAAGAAAATGAATGTGATTCCGACAGTGATGAGTCGTATCAATCATTAGGAGATAATAATCAAGAGCGTAATACATCATCCTGGTCAGTATCTACAGAAGCACTAACAGATATTCCATTTGGTGTTCGAGCGGAGCGAGGACAATTGATGTTAGGTTCTGCTGTCATAACGATCAGCGATGATTACATCACCGTTAGTGGACGGAAATATCGAAGTACTCCAGGACTGAAACAATTATTATTGAAAAAGGACGTAGATTTAAGCACAGTTACAGAGTCTGATAAGCAAAATTATAAAATGATGTTGATTGCCACAAACGCACATCGTCGAGACTTTGACTCAAACAAACCGATAAAAAGTAATAAGGGACAAAAATATTTGCAAGTTATAAAACCTCTTTTCAAACTTCCGAATACTATTCAAAACAGTCAAGCAAAGGGGAAAGGGCTACCCTTGACAAAAATGTGGAAAAAAAATATAGATTTTGTTTATTGGGATGATCCTAATGAACTTGTGGATAGGTTAAAATTATTAATTGCATCTCGAGACGCTGGTAACACTGGATTAGACAACGAAATTATATCTATTATTGAAGAACTGCGTGAAAGTAAAATTATTAAGTAATAAATAATTGGTATAAATTTTTCACCGTTCATTTTATTATCAACCTTTAAATATAGTACACCTTAAATATGAATGTAGATAAATTTGGACACCATATTCATAAGAGAATGCGTTTCTCTGAATTATTAGAGTTCAATGAAAATGCATTGCTAAAATCTGAAAGTGGCGATTTTGATTTGAAAAAATCAAGATTAAGAGGAATTAGATCTCCTTTAGACATAGATGATGCTGTAAACAAGGATTACGTCGATCGATTGCGCGATCAGATAATAAAGGAACAGAATAGAATGATTGGATTGTTGCGTGCTCAAATCATAAAAGATGTACAAATAACAGTCCAAGCCACTTTAAAAGCGAAGATACCTGAAGTTTTAGTTCAGTTGGAAGATAAGTTTTATAACAAAACAGAAGTCCAAAAATTACTTGAAAAAACTCCGTGATGGCGAAGCAACAAATTGTTAATGAACTTCACAAAGCAGCACGAAGAAACTTTGTTAGACGTTCAGTTATTTTAAAAGGCATTGATGACTTATGGCAAGCTGATCTGATAGATATGCAAAATCTCAAAAAGTTTAATAAAGGATATAATTATATTTTAGTGGTAATTGATTGTTTCTCAAAGTATACCTGGACAGAACCACTAAAATCCAAATGTAAACTTGATGTTACTCGTGCATTTGAGCGAATACTAACTACGAGTAATCGAAAACCTGATCATTTACAAACAGATTCTGGGACGGAATTCTATAACGTATCATTCCAAAAGCTTATGAAAAGCTACAATATTAACCACTACTCTTCCTATTCTACCAAAAAAGCTTCGATAGTAGAACGGGTTATTAAAACGATTAAAAATAAATTATATAAGTACTTTAGTCTCATTGGGAATTACAAATGGTTAGGTTTACCATTAGAAGTCATTCTAAAAACCTATAATAGTACAAAACATCGTACAATCAAATTGAAACCATTCGAGGTAAATAAGTTGAACGAGTCAAAGATAAGAGAAAATATTCAAAAAACTCAGAAACTTACTTCACGTCGATGTCAACCTAAGTTCAAAGTAGGTGAAAATGTTCGAATCAGTAAATACAAACATATTTTTGATAAAGGTTACACGCCTAATTGGTCAACTGAAATATTTACTGTTAAAAAGATTAATAAAACCATACCAGTAACATATCATTTAGAAGATCATCGAAAGCAAACCATTAGAGGATGTTTCTACGAACAAGAACTTCAAAAAACTAGCTATCCAGGTGTCTATTTGATAGAAAAGGTTCTTAGAAGGAAAGGTAATAAAGTTTACGTGAAATGGCTTGGCTTAAGCAACGAAGAAAACAGTTGGATTGATAAAGATGCAATTATGGATTAGGATTACGAATATATAACCGTGTTTGTAAGGAGTTTGTCATTCATTACACTTTTCACTATGCAAGGCGGTGGACTAGTTAATAGTGTGATTAATAATCTGCCGTTCGAACTTCATTTGCCTGGTTATAACTATTGCGGACCGGGAACAAAACTCGAGAAGCGATTGTTGCGAGGCGATCGAGGTGTGAATAAACTAGACGAAGCTTGTATGCATCACGACATTGCATATGCAAATCACACAGACTTATCTAATCGTCACAAAGCGGATTTACAACTTTTAAACATGGCCAAACAAAGACTAAAATCAAAAGATGCAGGGAAAGGTGAAAAACTTAGCTCATGGATAGTGAGTAAAGTAATGAAAGCTAAACTAAAGTCGGGTGCCGGCATTAAAACATTCAATGCTTTTGTGTCAAAAATTAAGTCAAAAATTAAGAAACTAAAACCTAAAAATAGTAAAACATTAATCAACATTGCTTACTCAGCTGCGAAAAAGATATTCC
This sequence comes from Agrotis ipsilon, assembly GCA_028554685.1. Classification (NCBI taxonomy): domain Eukaryota; kingdom Metazoa; phylum Arthropoda; class Insecta; order Lepidoptera; family Noctuidae; genus Agrotis; species Agrotis ipsilon. Next base: position 4,153,654 of record CM052965.1, read on the forward strand.
CAGACATTCAGAAGTTTCGCATACCACGAGTTATACCCATACCAAAGACAGGAGGAGTCTTACCTTTAATTCCAATTTTCGCTGGATTATCGGCTTTAGGAAGTTTAGCAGGCGGTGCAGCTGGTATTGCAAAAACCGTAAACGAATACAAGGCAGCTCAAAAAAACTTGCAAGAATCAGAACGACACAATAAGACCATGGAAGCTTTAGCGTTGGGTAAAGGGTTGTATATCAAGCCTCATAAAAACGGTAAAGGGCTGTTTATAAAATGTTCAAAAAACTAAATAAAAAGCTGCCTAATCGTCCTTTAACTAATATCGATATTAGTGAGCATGCACGTGACATCCCATACTTTCGAGGAGTCTATATGAAGGATCGGTTACCAAGAACACCAAAACGCTTTGAATGTGCTATCGTCAACTTAGACGATTCACGAAATGAAGGAACGCATTGGGTAGCTTATGCTAAAATAAACAATTATTGTGAATACTTTGATAGCTTTGGGGATTTGAAACCTCCGATGGAATTAATGCACTACTTTAAAAATTGTAACGTTTTTTATAACTATACTAGATTTCAACAATTCAATACAGTAAACTGTGGACACTTATGTTTAGAATATCTACGGAAGTTTTGGAATAAATACGTATAAATATTATGTATTTCTTTTATTTCAATCATTTTCATCATGTCACTCACCTTGTCGATAACTGCAAACTCGTCCGATTTATGTACATATTATCCTAATACATTACAACTTTATGGATCTTATGAGTGTGCCTTATTGCATTTCTCAACATTTAATTCAATTCCAAACATTGACGAAACGAATAATAAGTTATATTACGGCTCTAACGAAGTTCTTGAAATACCTGAAGGCACTTATGAATTACAAGATATCAGCGATTATTTAAAATCGGAAATAAAAGATTGTTCAATAAAAGTACAGTGTAATAACAACACTCTAAAAACTTTGATATACTGTACCAAAGATATCAATTTTACTAAAGAAGGAACTTTTAGGAGATTATTAGGGTTTAATAAACAGATTTTAAAAGCCAATAAATGGCATGTGTCTGAGTTACCAGTCAACATTTTGCCTACGACTGTGATCAGGATAGAATGTGACATTGTAAGTGGTTCGTACATAAACGGAAAACCCAGTCACATAATACACGAATTCGCACTCAATGTGCCACCTGGATATAGAATTATAGAAATTCCGAAAAACGCCATATACTTTCCAATCAACCAAAACAACATAAGCTGTATACATATCAGGCTATTAGATGTAAACAATCGATTAATTAACTTACGTGGTGAAGAAGTGCAGTTATATTTACACCTTAGAAGAAAAAATGATTGACTACAATAAAAATGTGCATCATCAAATTGAGAAGGCCAGTTCGACTAAAGTGATCAAGCAAATAAGACCTCGGTCTAAGAAAAAAATTAAATTAACAAGAGACAATAAGGAATTTCTTAAAGCAATTGGTTTGCTAAAATGAATATCTTAGATGTTTTATCTGCTCCAACTTACGACAACACTGTTGAGGGCATTGAATTTCATTCTTACAAACCCTACGTAACAAGCTTCAACAGGAACGATGAAATCCGTATACCAATTAATCAACAGGATCTGTATATATTACCGTCAGCAAGCACTTTGTATTTGGAAGGAACTATAATCGTTAGCAAAAAAGATTCAAAAGATAAAGCGAGTAGTGTTTCTTTAACAAATAATTTTCTCCTCTACTTGTTTCAAGATATAAGATACGAATTAAATGGAGTGGAAATTGATAAAATAAAAAACGCGGGTGTGACTACTACGATGAAATCATTGGTGTCTATGAATGAGAGTGAATCAAAGATATCTTATGCCTGGGGTTGGAATATCGATGGCATAAAAAATATTAATGGAGGTAATTTTTCTGCTTCCATACCACTTTGTAACATTCTCGGATTTGCAGAAGATTTCAAGAAAGTAGTGATAAATAGTAGACACGAATTGATATTGTTACGAAGCAATACAAACCTTAACGCTGTAAAACTGAATACCGGTGAAGTCGTAGATGATGTTCAGATAAATAAAATTGTTTGGCGTGTACCGCATGTTAAAGTGTCAGATAAAGAGAAAATAAGTTTGTTAAAACTATTAGAGAAAGACCGACCGCTCCAGATGATTTTTAGAAATTGGGATCTCTACGAATATCCCACTTTACCTAAAACAACGAAACATACTTGGTCGATTAAAACTTCATCGCAAATAGAGAAACCGAGATATGTCATTATCGGTTTACAGACAAACAGAAAAAACAATGCAAACTCTGATATGTCTCTGTTCGATCACTGTCACATTCGTGATGTTAAAGTATACCTCAATTCAAATTACTTCCCATATGAAAATCTTAATGTGAATTTTGCTGATAACAGAATTGCTTTATTATACGAGCAATACACTAGATTTCAACAGTCATATTACGGACGCCGCGCGGAGCCTTTGTTAAGCGAAAAACAGTTTAAGGACTTGGCTCCGCTCTTCGTTATTGACTGCTCCAGGCAAGCAGATAACTTGAAAGCAGGCCCTGTTGTGGATGTAAGAGTGGAAATCGAAACTGATTCGGTTATACCTGATCAAACTTCGGCATACTGCCTTATATTAAACGACTGCATAATTGAGTATAAACCGTTAAGCAATACCGTGAGGAAAATATCATGAATCCTGAAACTATAATAGTAGACGTTCAAGGGTTTAAGGACCTCTTCAACTTTTTTATAGTAAAAGAATTAGCTTTGGCAACTCGTGATTACACCCAAACCTTCTTAGTTAAGCCTCCATACTTGTTCAGATACTTAACAAGCAATGAACAGAAACGAGTCAAATGGTTAGAAAGAAACAGAGGCATTTATTGGAATGAGGGAAATATTGACTATAGGGAATTCCATCGTATAATCGTTCCATACTTACAAAATAAGGAAATTATTGTGAAAGGCTTGGAGAAGGCGCAGTGGATAAAGGAGCTATGTGAAAATTGTAAAGTAACAGAACTTGATGAGAGTCTATGTCCTAATTTATCTATTTTGCATGAAAAATACTGTAATATAGATTCGAATTTAAATTGTAATAATCATTTAAAGCAATGTGCACTTAAAAATGTATTATGTTTGAAAAAATATTTAGAATGGTAATGCTAATTAATATGTAACTAACAAAAGGTTATTGATGGTTTATAAATAAAAAATGGTTCTCTGTGTTGTATAACAAGTACTGTGATGGTACCTAACTGTGGGAGAAAAATTGATTTGTAATAAAAATGTATGTTAGGTTTATTAAATAAAACAATAATTTTATTTTAAATATGTGTTTTTTTATTTAATTAGTTATCCTATCTTATTTTTTTAAATTTAGTCTAATTACATTATTCCATAATTAAAATAGTTAAATTAAAAGAGTTTATCAAAAATAATTGGAATTACAAAAACCATAAAGATTCAGCATACACATATAATTAAAAATACACAATTAGTAAATACAAAAATATAAAATTAAAAATCACTATCTATCAAAGTTTTTGAAATTTTTTTAACTAACGATTCCGTATCGTCCATAACACTATCCATAGCATCTTTAACAATGTATTGCGCATTTATTATCACGTTCTCACTTTCACTGTCACTGTCACATGTATTGTTATTACAAAGATCAACAACTGATATTTTTATCAGTTTTATCCCGCGTCGATGCAGTTTACTCATCACGAAAGATTTTGTTGGTTGTTTCTTATGGGAAGGCTTTTCCCGACGTTGTCGCCTGGACTTCTTTTCTTTTGGGGTTTGACTGCAGTGAGGGGGTTCGTTGTAAATCATCTCAGAAAGTCCTTCGTAAGGATCCTGAGCGTACTGGCTGAACTGAACTTCTGAGTCGCAAATCTGAAACAAAATGATTAACATCTTAATCAGTGAAACAATATTCGGTGCCTACATTAAGATTTTATATTAGCTTTAATATTTAAATATATACATATTTTACTTACCGATGCCATGATTATGTCGTACACTGTTAGACCAAAAAACTATAATATTGTATACAAGTACTCGGTGTGAGTAATATTTTATAAATAACCAGAATATGTGATGGTTTTAATTATACTGTATATGTAGCACATTATGATCATAACACATATTGTGGAAAGTAAATCTTATCTACATACCAATAAAGGCGAAGCTTTGTGGAAGCATGTATAGACTTGAACCTCAACAAAATAGCACGCTTGCATTTATAATTATTATTGAAAGTAAATCTTATCTACATACCCATAAGGTGTAGCTTTGTTGCAGCATGTATAAACTCGAGCCTCAACAAATAGCAAGCTTGCATTTATAGTGTTATTAACATTCACATATCACATTTCACTATTTTAAACTAGCATCGCCCTGCGATGTTACCTACGAATTATTGATATGAACCTAATTCGCTCATAATAATATGATTAGTCAAAATTAATTAAATAATTGTTATGATTGGAAATAAAACGACAATACATATAAACAGCTTCGAGTTTGTTTTAATTAATAATATAATGACGAACGTCGAAACGGATGTTATGATCATATTACATTCAGGATGACGAAACTTCAACTAGTCGAGGTTTCATTATCTACATATTTAACCAACTTCAAAACGGAGGATGATGTTTTTGAACAAGTTTCTGATAAATAAAACAAGTACATGGTCACACATTTTATTTTTATTTCTGAAATCAATAACTTATTAAAAATATACTAAGTATATACACTTAAACTTACATTTATATATAAACTAGCAGACACACGTGAAGTAATTCAATTTTTTCACATTTTTGTTTTCACATATTTAAAAAATCTGAGGTTTTTTATCTGTTATACAAATAAAACAAGTAAATTGATATAAAAGACACATTTAGTACAATAATAAGAATCTCTTTTAATTTCCCAAAACTAAAGCTAAATAATATATGGCTAATTAAAACTAGTAGGTACATTTATTTACTTAACTAAGAATGTTATAATACAGGACAACTCTTTTATTTTATCAATAATTTATACTTAGTAATAATTCCAAGTTATATGACGTGTTACATTATTGTTTACCTAAATACATGAATGACCCCAAGCTTTCGTTGCTATTTTGTCTTTCGAAATAATTCGTTTGTCATCGTTATTAGATAAGGTAATTTTATTAACATTTTGTGTAAAAATTTCGTGTTTCAATGATTTAAACATTATATTTTTTCTTCTAATAACTCCACCATCCAATAAAATGCTCTCGTAGTCTGTAATATCTAAATCTCGGAGCACATATGACTTAATTCCCTTAGCTTTTTTGATAACTGTATTTGAAGTCTTTAAAGAATAGAGCTTTGACCTCAACCCAACAAAATTTGAGATATATTTACCACCCATTTCATCTTTGAAAAGGCCTGGAATTTTTTTATTGATTAGAGGTATTGCAAATTCGTTTCCATTATCATAGTTACTGCTATCGAAGTATTGCAAGAAATGGTACTTCAGATCATTATAAAAATCGTTAGTATATATTTCATACACAAAAGAATCGGTATCTGTATAACATAAGCGTACTCGATCATGATAAAAAGGTTTAATAACATTGTAATGAAAATTATACATATGGGACTTAGAAAGATCTAAAACTGTGAATCCTATGTAAATAGGTTTATCTAAGATGATTTGATCTGGTTTCATTTGTATAGCAACTAAATTTTCAGTCAATATTGTTGCACTATGAAAATATGGATTAGCTATAAGCCTCTCAGCGGATATTGATTTGTTCGTTTTATTTGTTTTATCACACCATTGATTAACTAAATGTACGGTGACTCTCTTTTCAGTATTTTCCAACGTTTTACCAAAAACACTGTTGTTTAATAATTTAAAAAAGTCTTGCTCGAATGTACTTTTTGCTTTCTGACGTAATCGAGTGTTTAATTCTATGTATTCTTTTAAATAAGGTCTTTGTTTGAAACTAATAACTCTGTGAATCTTTCGTAATATTAAACCATGCTCCAGGCACTTTTTTAAATGAACATAGTGAATGACATAATTGTACTTATTGTATAAATTTGCGATAAGTTTTTTTGTTTTACCACCTGGAGGAATGCATTTTTCAGGACAAAAAGGCAAGTCATTATGGTAATTGTGTAAGTGGTCAGGATATAAAAGATCAACTTCTAATATATATCCCCAGTCAGCATTATCTTCAATATTTTGAACGCGTAAATTAATTAACTCATTTTCATTAAGAAACCGGAAACTAGAATATGGCAAATACTGACACATACTATAACCATATAAATTATTACAGTCTAGATAGGCTATGAAACAATCCGGCTTTGCAGCATTATATTCTAGCATATATTTATGATTGGCTTTTGCGTACCGGTGCGAGCACATACACAAACCTCCTCTAATACCACTCTGAATCATTTTAACTATCGCCAAATCTGTCAAAAGTTCTAATTGAACGCCTGTTTTAAGTAGCATAGCATCGAAAGATAGACTAGGAGTTGTTATATAAAATGCCGGGTCAAGTTTATAATATTGTTTACAAGTTTTTCTAAAATTTTGAAAAATATCTGTTAGTAAGAGCACATCTGTTTTTAAGTACAGATCAGTGTATTCTCCTAAATTATTGATATTAAAACAATTCCAGACAGTGTTAGCATGATTATAATCGTCATCGCTGACGTCTTCGTTTGTCAAGGAATTGTGAAAGTAACACTTTAGCGGTAGCGCCTGTTGCTCGTAACATTTCCAATTTGTCATATAATCGTATGGATAAACACCTTTTCGTGTCAGCAAACTAAAATGTTCATTATCAGAAAAATGAGATCGAAGACTAACAAAATCTTCTATCTGCATTGTTTTAGCTAGTTTGTCTAAACTGGTGCCTAAAAAATTATAAGAATCTAAAAATCTTAATTGTACATATTCATTATCTGCAACGGGTATAAACTTTGAAAATATGATATATATTTTTCTTTGGTCTTAGGTATAATTTTTATTTGACCAGGTATTTCACCTAATTTTTTCACAAATAAATGACAATCATACCCTGACAAGTTATGAAAAAATATGGGTATGAATTTTGGTACTTTATGTTGGAGGTTACAATGTCGATGAGCTGCGCCGCGATACTTACCTGTGATGTGACAGTGATCTCTAACTCTGTCAGACCACAGCAAGTTTTCACATATATGGCACTTAATTGCATTTCTAAAATCCACATTATCTTTATCAGTAAATATCATAGGGTTGTTTTTAGTTAGTATTTTATATATTTCAATTACATCCTGAGTAAGAAACTCTATAAACTTGGTAACACAATCCTCACCACGATAACTTCTATACCTTTTATCATTATCAAAAGAAGATACTATGTTATAAGCAAAAGCGGCTGGCACGTGTCGCTGGGTGTATGTTGTATTAGCAGTATCAAATTCATCGCTGGAAATTGGCATTAACAGTGTTTCAAAATCGGCATAAATTACGAATGGAATGTCTTGTTTTCTTTGAAAGTTCTTAAACTCTAGCACAGATCCCGTATCAGGCAAAATTGTGACAACCCCTCCACACAGATGTGTTTCAAGTTGACTAAGAGTAGGAAAAAACAATAAACAAGATTCGCAATAATATAATTTACCATGATGTTTAGAAATTTGAGTTCGAACTAAACGAGGCAAATTCTTTATAAGACAGTAATGGGAATTTGTATCATTTTCTAAATGCAATAAGTGAATGCTCCTAGATTTTTTATTAATTGTTTTATATAATGGTCCTATAATGGTTTTATTATTTTTCAATCCATATACATAAATATTTATATTGGGATTATTTTTTTCAAAATTGGCTATGTCCGTGAATGTGATGGGAAATGATAGATCATTAATATTTAAAACATCCTGAAAACGAGGATATGATGTAACTCTGTCGGTATGTTGGGTTGCAGGATACAAGGCTGCCACAACACACCAAAGAAAGCAGTACTTGTCGTTGTTCTTAATATTCAAGCAAGCCTTTTTATTTTTTAAAAAATTTGGTAAAGGAATATATTTTGATCCACTGAGCGGCTGATATTTATTAATATTTATTTCAAAATAGGAGTTATTCAAAAATGTCCAACCGCTATCTCTTTCCTGAAACTCTTCTATTTTTTTGAGAAGTAGCGAAATTGTTGATTTAAAAATTGTATCGAAATCGTAATTTAAATTAATAATAAAGTTTTTTGTAGCAAATGATTTCATTTCTTGATGATCATTTTTAAACAAAAGAAATATCAAAAATAGTTCAAAGTTAACTTTAACAGACGTGTGCCTTTTTAGTGAGTGTTCTATTAGATCCTTGACTTGTTCTCGGATTTTTATTAGAAAACTCTCTGGAAATGTATGGACTAACTCCTCAGTTGCAATAATCCTATAACTTACAATACGTCCTTTGAACGAGGAATTGATTATTTTTATATTACTACTGAAGTGAACTACGCTATTGTTTTTATGTGTATTACTGCGTAAATGACCAGACCACTTACGATTATCTACAGATACATGACATACCGTGCAGTAAGTCATTGTTATTGAGTACACGAATTAGTATGATGTACAAAGATTAAGTAATAATTATTTTGCAGCGTTTAGACCCAAGTATCAATTATTAAAAGTGTATAACAATATGTTGTCCTTAAATATAAATATATATATAATAATATACCTTTCATTCAGATTTACAGCTTCGAAAATGCGTTAGAACCACTATAAATAAAAATCTTGATCAGTTGTAGCTCCCGTTCCTCATTTGTTATTTTGTTTGTTTGGATCATATTGCATACATCCTTATTCTGGAAATAAAATGCAAAGATTTATTAGATAGGTACTTAGATTAATAATTCAACAAAAACTTACAGTTAACTTACATACTTAATATTTTTACCTGTTAATTATTTGATCTTACGCACTTGTAGAAATTACCAAATAAAAATTATGTGCTTCTAAATATTTTGCTTAAGAATAAATCTTCAATCTCATCGTCTTGGTACAATTGTAAATTGTTATGCATGTGTAGCTGAAAAATAATAAAAATATTGTTATTTAAATTATAAATAAAATAACCAGTATCAAAATAGATTATTTTTAAATGATTTATTAAAATAATAATTACCTGTTTAATGTTCACAATTTCAATATTACATTTGTAATATTACATATTTAGTACTGACATTTATTTACCGAAATACCTAAATCGTCTTTACAATTTCAGAATATTCCACCACGTCAATCGTTCGTAATAAGACTGTTGCTACATATCAACTTTCAGCGTTTCCGATGTCCCTATTGCGAAATTTGTAGTCAGTTATTTTACACAGGGCTGTCATTATACTGCTTATATAACTACTGTTGTATGAAAATTGTAACGAATTGGTGTGTAAACCCTGAGTGTTTTCGATGCATCAGCAATTAGTTGTACTTTAGTTTGCCTTAGTATTAACTTTTTCAAGGTTTAAAATACGACCAAATAAAAAAGTTCCATCGCACATTAAAACACAAAGATTTTAAGTATCTTTTCATGTTAGACATTTCCAGCCTTATAAGTCACTACGTTTTTCATTACGATCATTGCAATTGTTTCAAGTGAACTAAGTAATAGTAAATTGTGACTCCGGACTTCAGTCGTGCACTCGTGATCCGCAATCGGTAAATTGCTGTACTCAGTCAGTAAAGTCAGTGTCGTCAACCGCTCTCACCAACACCAGTTGAAGATCATCGTGTCTGCTGGCGCTGCTATCGTCTTGAAGTTGAGTAAGTCCTCTACAAGTCAAGGAAAAATGTGAGTATAAAATATTCGAAACTCTCTGACTCTGAACTTCAGAACCACCGCTCACTTTTTAATTTATTTGATTTAAACGTATGTGTCACTTTTTTGTTTCAGGTCCGATTCTGAGGGTTCATTCTATCAAACACCGCCAACCATTGAACGAAAAACGAAAACTGGTCGTAAACCTACAGAAAATGGAAAACGCAAATCAAAATCGGACCGTCCTAGGTAAATTACATTATTATTGTTTTCCTACATGTTTCATCAAGTAAATTACAATATTGTTTTACATGTTTCACTATGTTTGTCTCATCAAGTCTCATGAGTGTAGTTACTGTTGTCGTTACTGTTAAGTAGTACTTACAAGAATAGAACATTAGAAAGTATTTCTCTACGAATAATAATTCTTTAAGTTTTACACTCATCGAGTTTATTGAAAAGCCTCATTATAAATATCAATTCTTGATCACCCAGTTCAGTATTCAATATTATTAGGCTTGTAATTAGTGAATTAACCAGGTTACATAAGTAGGTATGTTGTTTAAAAATTAAATAGTGTAATTGGTTTCTGCCGACTTTTAAAATAATTAAATTTAACAAGTTGTTTTCTTTTTACAGTAAAAAGGCTACGAGTATCAGCGATTTATTTGGTATCAGCGGGGCCCGCGAGACCGGCGCGGAAGTCGGAGAGGGATCATCGGGTCAAGCAAGCCTGTTGTCGCTGTTTGTGAACCGAGTGGCTAACGGGTGCGAGCGACGCACAGCTCGCACCGAGGGCGAATATTACATAGATTGCAAGGTGTACCGAGCTGACGACGCGCGCAACACCGACTCGATGGAGCTTTGGAAAAGAGCACTGGTACGAATCAAGCTCCAGGCGGACACTGACTCTCCTCAGTGGAAAAAACTGCAGGACTTTGTACGTTCTACAGATGTTTTGTTCCCCGACAAACCGGTTTTTTACGATAAGTAAATAAATATGGTTTTATTTCAATGATTGTTTTTTTTTTTATTTCCCTTGTATGTATACCCACACTTCATTTCTCACACATCTCACACATACATAATTAAATATGATATTATTTTATGTGTATACACAGTAATACCACTGTTTAGCTAGAAAAACACGAAACACATATCATTAGCACGTGACATCTTTATAAACCGTACCACTACCACTATTTTGCATTGCTAACTACTGATCGAGTCGACCGTTCACGATTGGGCATTCTGGACCACCGGAGCGATGGCGAAGCCGAGCGAAAAGTGGTCCAGAATGCCCAATAATATACTACTAACTGTGAGTGTTAGATATTGTATTGAGGACGTATGCTCATATGTCGTTATACGCAAGTTTAGGCTTTATAAAATATCTAGCACTCCGCCCGCGTCCGCGCGAATTTTCCTCTGAACTTCTCCTCCAGGCCACTCTGTGGGATATTTTTGGAAACTCTAAATAAATATCTAAGAAAAAATACATATTTAATGAACTATTAAATACAAATTCATCCACAGACAAGAAACGTCTCAAAAGCCGCGGCCGCTGACGCCTGTGACGACGGACTTCACCAACACGACGCAGCGCTCCACGTCGCGCACGCGCGTCGCCACCAACAGACGTAGTGCCACTAATGCAGGTAACATAACTGAATTCATAGTCCGCAATATAGTCAAAGTCAAATCATTTATTTCAATTAGGCCATCAAAGAGACACTTTTAAACGTAGAACAATTAAAATTAAGGAAATGGGATGGGATTGATTCTACACCGTCGAACTCAAATGCTTGTTCTTCCATTGTCTAAATGAGCAAAGGCAAAGGTGTACCTTATATAGTAGTATTCGGTGGTGTATTAGTTCGATGGTATGTTGGTTCGAAACATCTAAATTTAATTAATAATTTTACTTTGCATTAGAATATTACTTATTATGCCAGTATTGAGAGTATCAGGCGATTGGCTAGCAACCCGTTACTGGTATTGTCTACGACGTAGAATACGGAGCATATAACGTAGATTCTACATTATTTTTGACCCATGCCATGTTTAAACGTGGCGAGTTTATCTTACAGGAAACAGATAGATAGTCTAACTAAATCTATGGCTAACATCGACACCCTAATAAGGATTAATTTAATTCCCAGTACCTGGAACCGCTCAGCCGAACAACCCGGCGCGGTTCAACGGCACTCCGGGCAGCATGTCCAAGCCGCCGCCCACACTCGTGCGGTCTCCGCAGCGGCAGAAGACCTCACCACCACAGGCTGCGCCGTAAGTTCATACTAATACTAATGTATTTCGGTAGCTATCTTGATCTTTGTGTGAAATCAATCAGCGACTGCATTTGTTTATCTGAAAAAAAGCAGATCTGGAGAAAAGCAAGAGCTCAAGGAAATTGATCAGGATTTGAATTGAAAAAGGAACACCTTGGAAATTTAGTCGGTAAAAGTCTGACAATACTGACACAGTAGTACCGACTAAAATCGGAGGCCACCCATATGGGTGGGAGGACTCATTTGACGATATTAGCAAAGAAATGTCTCGGAGGTTCGGATCGGATCGGATATTACCAATCCCATGTCCATTTTCGTTTTGACTCCATACTTCAAGCGACACCTTGTATAAAATTGGAGTTTCCTGGCATGTAAGATTATTTTCAGTTTTAGGTTGTGTTGGACTTTTACTTACAGTGGTCGGTAGTTTTGTTCGATCATTTCTGTTACTTATTTCGAAGCTAAGCACTCTATTTCCTTCAAAATTTTTGAGAGACGAGAAAAAAACTACCAATAGAAAACTTTTTTCGATGCTGGCAACAATTTTGTAGTTTCCGTTTTTGAGCTTTTTGACGCTATTGCACATGACATGAGAAGATTCATATTGGAGGGTATGCATTAAATAAGTCTGATGTTCAGTGACAAATAAAGATTTGAGGTTAAGTTATGATTTTATTGTGTCTTTCTATAACTCCTCTAGTCATTCAATGTTTAAGATCGTATTTATGACTCCTAATGTGTTTTATATCGTGAGTTATGTCGCCACTAACACAGTTTTTAGATGGCTATAAAATTCATGTTTTGCACGAATTTTAATAAAATCTTCAAGGGCGCCGCGTACAGGAATCTGAAATTGATAGTGAGTGACAGTCTTTTTTATCGAATTGTAAAAAAGAATAGGAAGTTTAGCTATTAATAACATTAAATTAATGCTTAAAATCTTTCCAATACGGCGAGATTCATTCCTGTTTATTCCTCCTGCCAGACGATTTTATACTATTGCAAACATAATGGACAGCTGATTTATTTTTACGTGATTGTTTCGATTTCTATACCTAACGTTGTTATATTTGAGAGTCAGTTACTACACTCTTAAATACACATTTTAGGTCTTTTCACTAACCTTCTACGCAAAAAGAGGAAAACAATATGTTGGTTTGTTCTGAACTAAATATATTAAACACTAGCAGTGCCCGCAACTTCGTTCGCGTGGATGTCGGAATTTAACAATGTATTTTTTAGTTGTTTATTTTTTAGCGCTTAGATTTTTTTTTATTAATCAAATATATTTGACACTTGTCTTGTATTCCAGGTTTATTTAGAACTATTTTCCTAATGCCCGCTCTCACCACACCACTCCACACCACACCACCCCACACAACACCACACCACACCACACCACACCACTCCACACCACACCACACCACACCACACAAAACCACACCACACCACACCACACCGACCACCGAGTTAGATCGCGCAACTGACGTACGAAATCAAATTGTGAGACCAAAGTGCACCCGTAATTTTACTTCTAAAACACTTTAAATTCGAATATCTTTTGATAGACTGAACCGATTCCAATGAAACAAAAACTAAATTCCTCTCCAAGTTACGCTTAATCGTTGTGTATAAAAGTTATCTACATTAATTTCGTACGTTTTACGTGATACCTGGACAAATAAACATACAAACAGACAAACCGACAAACAGACAAAAATTCTAAAAATGCTAGAAATGGGTTCTATTGGTTGTCCTTTAATACCCTGGCTATATTTTTTGAGTTTTTTTTTAATGTACAAAAATAACTTTTCTACAGTTTTATTATATGTATAGATTATTGTACGAGCCGCTAGCCCGTACAGTAGATTTGTAGGTTGTGGTGTAGTAGATTGTTACAGTAGACGGGATGTGGCCAGGGAATAAATAAATAATACTAGCTGACCCCGCGTACTACGTAGGGCCACAGAATCAATACTACTACACTACTAATACTACATCATTCTTACAAAAGATAAATGAAGAACCGCTCGACCGATTTTGTGCATGCTTCACATAAACCTTCTACTAAATTGTCCCAACAAAGCATTTGGTTTGAATAGGTGATGGGCTCACCTATCCAAACCAAATGCTTTGTTGGGACTATTTAGTAGAAGGTTAGGTTCTTGGTTTAGGTTCTTGAGTTATAAAATTACAATGAAAAGTGGCATTGATTTTTATATAATTGATTGATGACAAATTCCACCATTGTTTTATCAACAGTTGGTCAGGCGGCGGCAACAGTACCCTAGCGTCTCTCCCCATGATCGGCCTGGACGACGCACTGGGCGGCCCCGCCCCGCCCGCGCCCCCCGCCCCGCCCGCGCCGCCCGCTCCTCACGCCGCTCACAACGGGTACGCACGCGCCTATGAGCGACCCGCTCCCGCGCCCGCGCCCGCTCCTGCTCCTGCGCCCGCCCCGCCGCCGGAGAGACCGCACCATAATAGCAATGCCTATCAACCGCCCATACCGCATCATCAGGTAAGAACCTTGTTTTTTGTGATTTTTAAAATTTTAAAATTATAAATCATGCTTGAAGTACCTATAGGGTAAGGTAGAGTTTTAAGGGAGTGTCTAAACAGGTTATCACGGCTCAAAAACGACAAAGTTAAATTGAATAAACAGGGCGGATTTTTAATCATTAAGTCTGGCAGTTCTATCCGCTCAACCAAGGGCGGCGGGACTCATTTGATGATTATACCACACAAAAAAAAGGGGTACAGCATAAGGAGAGTACACCCAATCAATATTGAAACCACTAGGTCTTAAGCCATGTAAGAGGCCTGTAGGGTTACCAGAGAGGGCTTAATTAACTCTAACATTATAGACATACAAACAATGTAAGTCCAAAGCCATTTCAGAAGCCTCTGGGTTTTTAAGAGACGGCTTATCAAACTCTGACACCATAGGCCCATCTATAATTAAAAACAAAAAATAAAAATAGATCTGTAATTTAATTTAATCCAGCCACCGCAACAAGAGGACAGCTCTTCGAGTTCGTCGAGTGAAAGCGGCAGTGACTCGGACAGCGGCAGCGATAGTGATGACAATGATTCCAGCGCACACCATTCTCTGCCCAATGGTCAGTATATGCATTGTATCCCCGAAAGGATGTACCTAATTATACACCAACATTCGGCATATAGCTGATAAGATTGGAGGGGTCATGCTCTGAGATGGGTGGTCATAATAAGCATGCTGACAGCATCAATAACGGAATTATCCGCCAGTAATAATTTTGAAAATAATGTGCACGTGCTTTTTCGTTAAATCAATGAATATTTACCAAAATAAGTCTCGAGTCTCGACTCGTGACGTCAGAAGCAAGTAAAAATGTTGCTTAGGATTGTGGCGAAGTATCTTTGTCTACAATGGTTTATGAAAGAAAAAATATGGAAAAAACATTAATTGAAAAATCTTACTGAAGGACTGTATTCATTTTAGCATATTTTGACGTATGCATATACATAAATGTATAATAACCGTGAAGAGAGATGTTTGACCCGTGTCCTTATTCTCCAGGTCTCCCAGGCCCGGGCGCGGCGCCAGTGCCGGCGGCGCTGCCCGCGGACGTGCTCAACGATGATCTCTGCCTCTCTGAATCCGGCAGCGACTCCGACTGACCTCACGACAAACGTTTATTTCATCGGGTTTGGGTGTCTTATTTTTTAAACGTTACTCTACTCACCCACATTGAACAGATTACTCGTCAAACTTGGCAAGTGTACGTCAACTATCATGACACATTTCCTTCTTACACGGAGCAATAAGTAAATGGAGTCTTGTTACGAATATTTGTGTATCTAGTATAAATAGTTTGAGGAGTACTACACACGTTTAGGACAGCCTTTGGCAAATTCGGATTGGCCCAGTTATGCGGAAGCATGTCGTAAACACTCTTTTATTCTTATGTTTTTTCTATTTTTAAGTGACGTCAGATGTTGTTGTTTTCTTTTTCTTTCCCATTTAACGTCTCGTAATTATCTCATAAATTTTCTAATAGCCTTTAGAAAATAATTATCTGAAAAAACGAGGCCGTACCGAAAACGTGTGTAGCACGCCTAAAATTCCGATATGTCTTTTGGATGCATGTGTTTTACGATAGAACGACTATGAAAGCAATAATCAATGTTTGCTTGAATGACCATCACGAACTTACCATATCGCTCCATTTACCATATATTCTGTGTCTTATTGATATTATTCGGGGAGTGTACGGTTTTTAATGAAAGACAAATATTTTGGTTCTACAGGAACTTGTGTAAGATGTAAAATAAGTCCGCGAATCTCTCGCGCACAGCTCCGGTCGTCGACGCTCCTGCGCTCGCTCTAGTGTTACATGTTAACTTGCCATGTTTTGAAATATTTTTGTAATGTAAGAGATGGTACATTAAAGTATAATATTTTTATGTCAGATTTATTTTATTCATAATTTTTAAGTAAAATGAACTTAATTGTTATGTATTGTTGACATAATTAAAGATAATCGTAACGTGCCTCATGTGAACATAGATATTTTTTTTTATTTTATGCCAATATTTGTAAAAGTTAGGTTTAAGTATGTACGTAATGATTGGTAATAATATTTTAACGCGATGTTCATTTATTTAAATTTAGTTAATATCTATAAATTGCAATAATCCTTTGTACAGGAAGATTACGAGAATAAAATATTGTAATATAATGACGGACATGATAGTTTGTCGAGAGATATAAATCGTTTTGTATGTACATAGATATGAGAGAAACTTAATTATATTATTATAGGGTTGTTGTGGTGTTACTCGCAAAACCTGGAATTGTGTGCCTTCAGCAAAATACATTGCTAATTTATTTTGGATCATTACGTCGTCTAATAATGATAAGACGTTACCTACCCAATTATGTCCACATGCTCTTTTTACTTATGAAAATATAAACAAAAATATGAAATGAAATAAGTTATTTTATTTTATTAGTAACCTTTTAAGGCTTTAACTATAACTTTCGGGGTCCAATGATAATTTAACCAAATAAAAAATAGGAAACAGCATACTACTAATGAAAATGACGAACAAATATTTAATTTTTAATATTGATTTACTGTGTTAGCATTGACTGCTCATTAATTACTATTTCTTGTAAGAGAAAAATAGAGGCAAAGCGCTATCTAAATCTTTCACATGGGTACTGTGATTTTAGTCGCCCTTTTGAAAGAGTATGCCAATTTTATTTAGGTTTAGTTCATCATGCTAAAAGTCTATGGGTTAAACAAAATAAAGGATGAGCTACCAACATGGCCTTGAGGTTCGTTCGGCTTTAAGGGTCTTCAACGTCAGTCAGTGTTGCCAGGGTCTCGTGATTAACTAGTAAATCTACCGAATTTTGAAGAATTCAGTTGACCAGTATTTTTATTTAGTTACTAGCTTTTGTCCGCTGCTTCGCTCGCGTAATCAGTCGAAAATCTAAGATTTATACAAACTTTCATCACCTATTTTATCCCTATTGAATTTATCAAAATCCCTTTGTAAGTTAATGTAGCTTCCACTTCCACTACTGAGCAAAAGACGATTGACAATTACTGATACAAGTATTTAAAAAAAAGCATTTATTGTCACTGTTGGCATTATTGACATGGGACATTGCATCATTAACACTTGATAAAAGCGTGCTTTAGTAATAAAATAAAAAAAATCAACCAGCTTATTAAAAGCTGTAGTATTGATGTAAAACTAGTGGATGAGGATTTGTTTTTAATAGGTGTAAAATATTGTGTACCATTTTATTTTGTGGACTTTTACTTTGTGCTTAGAATGTCTGTATTACAAACGACGTATCTGGCAACCTTTTCTCTTTCTACGCTGGCAACGATGAAGACAACTGATTGTCAAGTTAAATGTCAACTGTCAGTTTCGGGGAAATAAAGACAGCGCTTCGCATTTCTTGATTTATCAATTTGTTTGAGGAATTGTTTACGTGACTGCTTAATTTATAACAGGCACGGTTTAGACTAAATCATAAGTAAATTATTAACCGTATATATCATGTTGTGAGTATTTATTGGTGATCATAACAAATGAAAATGTCTAACTCACTTTCGAGTAATAAAAGTCACTCGAAAAAGGCGAATAGCAGCAGAGAACGTGATAGAAACAAGTCTGTAGCGTCAGAATCAGGGGGCTCCAGTCAGTGCGACACTCCTCCGCTCAATGAGAAGGTAACAACAATTTCGCAGTTGAGGTTATCTTAATAGTAACTTGTAGCCCGTTACTTGGCGCCTTTTGTATCCTTTAGCAAAAAAAGACTTTCTTTTTCCGCTAGTTGATGAAATAAATATTTTTTTTTAAACTGTGTAGGGATAATCTTTCATCAACTTATTACATATTTTCTTAATTTTTTTTCAATGCAGGATGGCAGCTCAGCTCAAGGAAAGTTTGCGGGCATTGGCCCTGAGTCCGTGGCTTGTATGGCAGAGCAGGCCGGGCATGAAGTCAATTCTGAAGCCATCACCACCCTGGCTGAGGATGTCAGCTATAAACTCAGGCAGGCTATTAGTGTAAGTACTTTTATTATCTTTGGTCTGAATCTCCAAAACAAACTACTTGAATATAAAACAGTTTCTATGAAAGAATGAATTTGAAAACATTATTTTATATATTCATTATTGAGAATTGTAGGTCTGTCATGTGGTATATTAATATACATTTAATAATAAAGGTACTTAAATATGAACTCTTTAGAAGCATCAATTGAGTGGAGGACTAAATTGATATTTCTCTCACTCAGGGCAGGGCAGGAGGGACTCAAACTTGTACTGACTAAAATCCATGTTGTCTTTCAATAGCCCTTTACGTCTTGTGGTCATGGTAGCTCTTAAGTCCTGCGACAGGATCAATATGGACTTACCATCTTTTTGAGACCCTTCATTCTAGTCAAGGCTCTTAAATAGAGAACAAAGGATACAGGCTTCCCTCTCACAGAGTGGAGGCCTGTGTCCAAGCAGTGGGAACACTATAGGCTGATGATGATGAAACAGAACAATAATTAATGCGTCTTTGTTATTGATTCTAACATGAAGTGATCGTGACAATAATCCCAATTTTGCATCTATCACAAAATGCCATAAACATATGCACATAACATACACAGTCATACTGCTGTTTTTTCACATAATTTGATAAAGAAATTAAAGAAACTAGTATCCAGATTTTATATGGTTCAATGTTGTGGCGTAAATCAGTTTTCAATCAATGTTATGTAGACCTCTCGTCCATGTAGAGCTGGAATATGGACTCAAAACCTTTCTAATTTTTATTTGTTTCAAAATCAAAAAGTCTTTAAAATTCAGAAACCTATCACGGAGGGTTAAACTCAATTTGCTTGATCTTACAAGAATTTTATAGAAACTTTTCTGAA
The DNA here is from genome assembly GCA_028554685.1 of Agrotis ipsilon. NCBI lineage: Eukaryota > Metazoa > Arthropoda > Insecta > Lepidoptera > Noctuidae > Agrotis > Agrotis ipsilon. Next base: position 4,173,223 of record CM052965.1, read on the forward strand.
AAAATCATCAAATAAGTTCTTGTATTAATTTCTGTAGGAATAAAGAAAATAGTAACTTTTCTATTCCAGACGAGGTAAAGTTTAGCCTACTTCAATGCATCCTAATTAATATTAAAGACTAGTAGGTAATCAGTGAATGCAGAAGAATTTGAGTTTGAGTTTAGAAAAATGTATAAATGGTCAAAAAAGTTTTATTAAGAACTTATGCAAGCTTTGCTTGCTCACTGCTTCATACACTATTAATTCTTTTAAACCTAACATCAACAGAGTTCAGACACTACAAACTCCACCATAAGCATAACTTAGATGTATAATGCCTGCTATCTTAAGAAACTAGGTAGAGACAGCCCCTAATATACCATATTTTTTTAAAGTATAGTTACATTTTTTAACAAAACATTTTTCAACACTGTAAAATTGTAATAGTTAATTAGTCAAATACCTGTAGAGGAAATAAAAGGCTTTTTTTATTTATAAAGTATACCATGAATATTCAGGCAACCAGTCTTACCAAGGGGTATCATTATACCCAGTTACTGGATTGTATCATTCATTCACAGACATCTCTTTCAACTGGAAGACGACTCAAGCATTGTTCGGAAAAGGCTAGGCAAATGATCATGTAACATGTCTCGATATTTCAGACCCTAGCACTGCACAGTGAAATGATGAAGAAATCGTCAGTGGACAGCTGGGATGTGAACACAATGTTACAATTAGCGGACACTAGCCCTGTTGTTGGATCCTGTATTACCCAGTATGCTACTATAGGTGAAGAGAAGCTTTGTGTGCCCATGGTAAGTAGTGTAATATTTTTTATATCTGTGGTAATATTACTGTATATTTTTTTGAATGCTGAAGCATAAGATACAGACTTAAAAATAAAACAAACACACTCCAAACTTTGCCAAAGTAGCCTAAAACTTGAGCTATCAAACAGAGCCTGCTTCACTGTGACAAGTCAGGGTTGTAAGAGGCCACAAAGGAGATATTGGGACAAACTGAATAGATTCTCGCATAACTAGAAGCACATGTGGGTTTGTGGGTTGTGGAAGCACATTGGATAGAGGCTTTTATCCAGGAGTGGGACAAAAAAGCCTCGAAAAAACAGAATTAACAACTTTTCTTAAATGCCATAAATTTCTTACATCAAGCCATTATTTCTTTGAAAAGGTACAAGTTACAAGCTTTAGAGAGTTGCTTTTATTTTGCAGGACAACCTACTAGATGTAACGGAGTTTGCATTGACACCCCAGAGCTACATCTACAGCTCAGTTCCCACTGTCTCAGTTGAATGGATCACAGATGACAAGAGTCTCAACAATGCCAGTAACATTAGCGTCAACTTACAGAATTATTATACCAAAGTTGCTAGAGGTATGTGAATTTCAGATTTTATTGATACGAAATATAGAGAAGAGATGACTATTAGTCTATTAATTAGAAATCAAAGAATGAATCGAACTCATTGTAGCTGTTGAATTAGGTGTCTATTTATATAGACACCTAATTCAAGACTAAAACCCGAGGGACAAACACAAGTGGAACGTAATTTACTTCTTTTTTGATGCACCTAAATTCGTCTACGCTGAATGCATGCACACGGCGCAGACGACACACACGCCGTTCCGTTTCGTGATCAGTGTGACGTCTGGGTCGCTTTAGCGCAGAGGAAATGCCGCAACAACGCGACGCCTATGCCGCGTTTTTTCGGCGTCTGCGCTGTGCATACGTTTACCGGACGCCTACGATGCGCGGGGCCCGTAGTGAATCCAATTTCGGGGCCCCTTTTTTTCATCAATCTTCTAACATATTAAAAACTAAAAAAAATCAATACTCTGAATGTTATTTGCCGGGCACTCTTAGGTTACGTGCTAATGGGCGCCTCTGGTATCCAATACGGGAGATTGCCTTATGGGCGGGGTCCATAGCAATTGCTACTCTCTGGCATTGGCAAAGAGAATTTTAACTCACAAAGCTTAAATTTTTTTGCTTAAAAATATGTCTGAGTAACCAATTAAAATACTTACAGCCATTTTAAACCTCCGGAAGAAACCGAAAGAGCTGGCAGTGGAAGACTTGACAACGAACACCCGTATTGGTCCGATCTTCCCCAATCTGTTCAACCTAGCTGTGCTGGTTTTAAACGATGATAACCTGAACGCTCTCAATGTGCCTGCTAAGAAGCCGCTGCAATCAAATGTGTTGGATATGGTTGATGCGCTGTGCTCAAATCCTTGTAGTTTGGATACCAATATACAGCAGCAGGTGAGTTTAATTACGAGTCCCATCCAACGACGATATATTACTAGACTCCTAATAACAGATGACCGATGTCTGTCAACACATTAGGCAAAAAATCCTTATATCCGTCTTATTTCGAGCACTCATGTGAGCCGTAAACATACCTTGAGACAGAACAGACCTTGAGTTAGCCAATCACAACGCAGTACCCCGTCCCTCTCGCTTACGTAGTACCTCAGCGAGTTGACAGAATAATTTTTGTTCCTTAGATTGTGCATGCGGTGTCTAGTAATATATCGTCGTTGGTCACATCATACTACCATCCGCATGCATAACCTGTCTCTTTTCTGCTAAGTTTTTTTTTTAATAATCCAATGCGGTCAATTCACACCCGAGACGTGACGCTGCGCGCACATTTCAATAGAGCTACTCAAAATCATACTTTATATACTACACGAAAAGGTACACATTTTCAGTATCATCGGCAGGAGGGTCAGACTTGTACTGACTAAAATCCACCGTGTCCTTAAATAGCCCTTTACGGTCTGGGGTTACGGTATTTTGTTAGTCCCGCGACCACCGCGTCTGACCCTTAGAGAAGTTACCTAATGACTTTTCTGTGTCTGCTTGGTCGGAATACTGCTGCGACAAAAATAGAGTATGACTTTTACTTACACTTAAATCTCAGATTCTGTCATTACATTGCCAAATCTCTCATCAGAAGTAGACAGAAGGCGAGAAAAACAGTAATCATTTTGATATTATTTTCGGCACAAAAATATAATCAATTGCATTACTGGATTTATTAATCTCTTCGAAAGTGGCACTTGTCAGGAGTGCTCATGATGTATGAATAATGATTTTATCTAGCTGTCTATTAATAATAAATGTCTTGTTTCAGTTCCAGAGGTTATTTCCAGTGATGGTGTCAAATATACTTGGCAATGGATCACTCGCTGAGAAAATGGTCGCAATACTCACAAAAATCACACGTACCTGGCCTTCGTTTATTACAATAGGTAAAAAGCTAATAAAAAATCATCTTATGGACTTTTTCTATTCATTTTGCTACGGTAACGAATATAATCAAATAGGGTATTTCTTTGGTACGTAAAGCAAAATTGACGAAGATACGACGCACTTAAAATTGCCAATACGTGACAAGCTAGTACAGTACCCATACCATGCGTTGTTGTTACGATACTCGATCTGACCGGCCCGCTCGCGCTCCAAGGTTGTATGAACTCTCAATCAATGAGAGCACCAAACGCGGTCGATGCTCGAGTATCGTAGAGGCTCAATTTTCACTTGCTTCTGACGTCACGACTCTTGAGTTATGCAGCGTTAAATCTTTGTAAAAGTGCATTAATTCAACTAAAGAAAAAATACGCATCCATAATTTTTCAAAACTTACTGACGGCCTAATTGAATTTGACATTTATGGATGCACGCTTTAAGACGTCATGGTAGGCCACCAGTCCTTTTTTCTAAAAATTCAGTTCATTTTCTTCCAGGCAAAGGCATCCTCTTCGACTACCTCGCGCAGGGCACGAAGGAGCGACTGACGGCGCCCATGATCAAGTGTGTGATGGCCCTCGGGCGGCGCGCGCTCGTGGAGTGCCTGGCCGACCATCTGGACCATCTGGACGACTGCATACACGCGCCGCGCAGGAACCATCTGCAGACTGACCTTAGGGAGACTATACTTGTAAGTTTTAAATGCGCCTGCGTCGCGAAACGTCAAGCTTTTTTCCGAAAAGGAACTCGATTGCGAGCAGGTAGTCCACTATGACGTCTTAAAGCGTGAGTTGTTAGGTTGTGGGAAAGAGACAAGACTATACAAGTCGTCTAGCGCCGTCCTGTTCCCTGAGCGGAACCACTCATGCTGATTACGCTGGACTCCAATCTGCATCCGTCTGGATGAATACTCCAGATGCTTTACCAACTGAGCTATCACAGTACTGCTCGGCTAGAACGACTCTCATTGAATTCTGAAATGTCTATTGGTTGCGCTATTTATTGTAGCCGTGTGAAACTACTACAACAAGAAAATAAAAATAAATGTTGTAAGTTCTTGTATACCTACTTATAAGCTTGTTCTGGTACTCTATAGCAGGGTTGGCCAACTTGATTAGTGCGATCAACCAACTGAAAAATGAAACAAGATGATACTGCAGTAGTTGGTATTTGGTAATCACGCTGCGCAGTCTGTACCCTTAGCACGAGTTTTCAGTAAATGAGACGTAAAGTAAACTGCAACTTTGACACTTTCAAATTGACAATTTTCAAGGAAAAAATTAGTTTCTTCTTCGCACACCAGAGGCGCTGTTCCAATTTTTCCTTGAAAATTGTCAAAGTTCCAGTTTACTTTACGTCTCAAATACTGATAACTCGTGCTGAGGGTACTGGTCTAATTATTTATAGTTTTTGCCTTGCTACGATCGACTAGCTAGACTAATAGTCGCGATCGACCGATTGGCCACCACTGCTCTAAAGGAATTTTGTTGTGATTTTTTGGATATTGTTTTAATAAGAACATAAAAGTTTGACAGAAAAAAAAATACTCTGCGCTCCGCCATATATGCGACGACTCTGAACTGCAAGCATTCCGATTTTTTTCAAATTTAGAGTGAACATACTTCGTGTAAACTGACTCGACGATTAATTGACTCTGTCATCTCTGATCCAGACTAGAGTCAAGAGCAAACTCATCAGAAATAAAAAAATAAGGTTTTAAAGGCATACATTTTTTTACCAGGATGTATCGACGTGCCTTCTAAGATCTGAACCAACGACGTACATAGAGGACTATGTGACCACAGACTACACGCTGTATGAGATGCTGGGAGACTCCATATTGCCCAGGAGAATGCTGTTCCCTATCACAGGTATATCTATTACTCCATCTTCGTGTAACTGAGCGATTGACTGATGCGCTGCGTCTGCGCATCTCGGGTTCGATTCGAAGTACGGAAAATATATTTTTTTATCTACGTTGCGGCAATCCCATTATATCCCAGATATCTACGTCAGAGTTTAAAAATACCAGTTAATCAGAATCAAAATATGAATTGTGCTAAAATTCTTAAAATGGAATATTCTATTCTATTTCTCAAGCAATAGAGTAGATAATAATTTGATTTCTATTGATGATTCTGCTAAAGTGCCCTTTTTGTCATTCACCATCAATTAAAACCTTGAAATACTTCCAGAAACAATCACAAACGACAACACATCACCAGAGAGAACATCAGATGAAGATTTCACATACCCTCCAGTTAGGCCGGTGATTAAGAGGCCCAAAATCCGGCTGGTTCCGACCCCAAACAACCTCAGAAACGGGGTCCACAGGGAAGCCGTCTTCGAACCAACCAAGTTTAAAAGTGATAAGTGTATAAGAATCAAAATCAAAAATTGTAGGACACAAGTGTTGAGACCCAAAAGAACTGCAGTGTCAAACTTTGTTACCCACCCCTCTTGCAATGGTGTTGTTATAGCAAGTGGACTCCTCAATAGATTTAGGTATAAAAAAAATAAGTCTAGTGATTCCTTTCCAATATTTGGAGCTGTTGTGTTGTAAGCTTTACTCTATTATTATTATTATTATACATAAATTATTACTTTTCGATGTTGTTGTATCATTTTTACATAAATGACAAAATAAAGCGATTATGCTCTCATACTTTGCTCGCATTGTTGCTAGCAGCATTTGTATCGAATTGTTTGACCCACGAACATACTGCGACATAATGGGCCTGCCACACGTACAAGCTTCACCATAGTTTTGCCTGCGCAAGCCCAGCCTGCGTGTACTTGCCTGTGTGTGTGGCTGGGCGTTCAGTGTTGCTGTCCGTATTGAATCGATCTTGCACAGGAATTTGTATTTTGTTACCTCTAGTTAACATTATATTTACGTTAAATACTCTCTCGGGGTAAAGATAAAATATACTACTGTCTTCGGTGTGCGCGCGTGTGTCTTTAGGGTCAATTCACATCGACACGATGCTGCGCGCACAATTCAATAGAGTGACTCAACATCTAACTTTATTTACTAAGCACACGAAAAAATACACATGTCACAGACGATCCAGTCAGAGAATTTTATTTTATTTTTTTTATTTTTATTTCTTTAGGACAGCAAACAATTGCATAATAAATCTTAAATCTACTACATAATAAATACGATACAATTATGTAATTATGCAACCAGCACCGCTATCCACAAAATAATAAAGTACAAATTTAATTAGGTGGGGGTACACGCGGACTTTAGCAGACATGAAAAAAGAAAATAAACAATTATTTAGTCGTTTACACAACTTTGGAAAGTAGAAGAATTATTAATTATTTTAAGGATACGTAACTTAAATTGTGCACGTGATAAAACAAATAAGTCAACATCAGCGAAATTATCATTATAACATTTCATAATGCGCCTTAAGGGAGCTCGTTCGCCTGCATTAGTCCTGCAAGGCTTGGGAGCAAATAAAGTGCGAGCATAAGTATCACGAATACGTTGGGAACGACTAGGTATGCGAATATAAATTTGGTTTATGAGGTTAGAGCAATCAAATTCATTACGACAGACCTTATATAAGAACGATTGATCAAGATACAGTCTCCTTACTTTAAGAGTTGATAAGGTAAACTTTTCAAGAAGAGTATGATATGATGACCGTTTCTTAAAAAATGTGTAGTTTAGAAAACGAAGATATTTTTTTTGTACTGATTCTATCTGGTTACTGTATTTTTCGTAAAGCGGATTCCAGACGCATGTGGCATATTCTAACTGAGATCTAATGAGTGACTTGTATAGAAGTATTAATGTAGAGGGTTTTTTTAAACAAGTTACAGGTACGCCTAATAAAACCGTAAAATTGATAACCCTTAGCGGTGATGTGATCAACGTGAGCATCGAAGTGCAACTTTTCGTCAAAGAGTATACCCAGGTCTTTAATTAAAGAAACTTTTTCTAAAGGTGTATTACAAAGTGAATAAGTAAAATGAATTATATTAATTTTTTTGGTAAAAGTGATGGATTTACATTTGGCAAGACTCAATAGTAGTTTATTTGCTACACAGTAGGCAGATAATCGATCCAAGTCTTCTTGTAATTTAGTACAGTCATCAATAGAGCTTATTTTACGGAATACTTTAAGATCGTCAGCATATAATAAAAAACTACAGTTATGAAAGCATGTGTTTATATCATTTATAAACAACAGAAAAAGCAACGGACCTAAAATTGAGCCCTGCGGCACTCCAGATGTCACGCTGATCACCTCAGATGAAAACCCCTGCACTACAACCTTTTGAGTTCGGTTTTTTACATAAGATGTAAACCATCGTAGCAGACTTCCACGAATCCCATTAAATTCGATTTTTCTCAAAAGCATAGTGTGGTCCACCTTGTCAAAGGCCTTGCAGAAGTCAGTATAGATTGCGTCAACCTGTATTTGATTGTCCATATTTTCGAATAAAAAATTTGAGTATAAGACTAGGTTGCTTACAGTGGAACGGCCAAGAACAAAACCATGCTGCTCTGGGATAATGATGTTGTGTAAGATAGGATAAATTGCGTTATGAACCAACCGCTCCAAAACCTTTGACAAGGTGGACAACAATGATATTGGACGATAGTTGGTAACGTCGCTTCTGGTACCACTTTTATATACAGGCGTGATGTGAGCAGTCTTCCACACCTGAGGCACGATACCCTCCGTCAGACTACGATTAAATAAATAAAGTAACGGCACACCCATCGACTCAGCAGTATATTTTAGAAAAAAAGGAGGGATACCATCGGGCCCACAGCCTTTGGTTACGTCTAAGGATTTGAGAGATTTAACTAACGAGTCTTTAGAGAATGACAAATTCGATATATTTACATGGCTGTCTGACGACGATGCAGGTTCCCCATTTATATTGGTAGCTGTAGGTTCATAAACAGAGCCAAAAAATTTCGAGAATAATTTACAGACGTCCACAGGGCCGTTACATTCCTCACTATTATAAGACATGGTATTTGGTACACCTGTATTTCTTTTATGGCTTTTTATAAAGGACCAAAATTGCTTTACGTCTTTTTGTATGCTAGTTTCAACTGAATGCAAGTATCTATTAAAGCAGTCGGCAGAAATGACTTTAAATCTCCTGCGATATAAAGAAAACTGTTCGTAGTCAGCACAATTTTTATATTTCTTCCACTTACACCATGCCCTTTCTTTATTTTTAAAAATGTGTATCAGCGGGCGAGAGAACCAGATCGGATATTCATTAGATCTAACCGGACGCATTGGTACATGAATCTTTATAATTTCATAAATGGTTTCGTAAAAGCACTGAGTAGCAGAATCTAGTGAGGCTCTGTCAAGAACAGAAGTCCAGTCAACCTGATTAATATCTTTGTTAATAGCAGTGTAGTTGGCTTCCATAAAACGATATCTTGGCACCGAGCATCGAGCCATGGGCGCAAGTATTAATTCAAAAGAGATCATTGTCAGAAAAGGAGGATGGAAAGAATCTACAGGTATTAAATTAATGGGCGCTGGCTCACATACGCAGACGTCGTTTGAAATTAATAAATCTAAAATACGGTTTAACTGATTTTTAGTATTATTATATTGTTTACAGTTTAGAGTCGAAAGAAAATTTAGAAGTAGGATTTCTAATGCGTTGTTGTTATTGTGAATACAGGGTATGAGTGCAGAGGAATCATATGCAACCCAATCGATGTGCGGTAAGTTAAAATCACCGAAAATGTACATATTATTAATGATAGGGCTAGACATTTCATTTTCGAGCAAATAAAATAACGATTGGTAGGTATTCAACGTTTGGTTAGGTGGAACATATACGCCGCACACAGTGTGATATTTATTAGCAGTCTTAGAGTGAAACTTTAAAAGTACGTAATCAATATTATGAGGCATAGTGTAATAATGGTCATCTTGACAGAGTGTCGTCGTTAATACACAACGTATTGCACTCAAACCACGGCGAACCGCTATCAAAACACCCCCGCCATCAGATTTACCACTCAATACACGGTTTCTATCACAACGATACACGTTATATCTTGAGTCGATGAATTCGCCATCGTCAATATCGGGAATCAGCCATGTCTCTGATAAAATGATAATATCGTGGGAGTCAGCTAGGATATTATTGTATAAAGTATTTAATTTTGTTCTTAACCCTCGGCAGTTTTGGTAGTAGATAGTGATGTTACTAGTCATTAACCTGAATAAAAATGTTATTAAAAGTTACTTGTAGAAAGGTAAACAAGTGACTCATTATCAGTGCGTAATAATAATAATATAATCTGTAGCCAGCATACTTCATGGTTTTAAATAATACTTGTTTATGAGTATAGGCACTATTAAAGTGGTACGGCATGTTATTAGTTAATAGGACATTTTGTTTATATAATATATCAGTAAGGAATAAATGTGATAATTGTAATACAAATAAAATATTAAAAAATATAATACTAAATATGACTATGAAGATGGAAGTAGAAACTAAGAAATAAATATTCGCATACCTCGCCAGAACGCAGAGTAATGTATGATCCAGAGCCCGCACGTGGAACGCGGTTCCAATTTCATTGCTCATAATGTAATTGACGCAGTTAAAGATAAGTTCGCAGAGAACTTTGGAAAAGAATTCAAACACAACAATTAATACGTAATCAATTTCCCGGTACATGAGGAGTAAGTTTCGATATATCCCTTTCTGAGCGAATGGCGATGACAGCGGTGGTGACGTCGGCCCTGGCAAGTATAACTCCGTGCTTGATCCAGACAAACTTGTATCCAATTTCCTTTGCGACATCCCTGACTTGGCGAAATAACTTCTTGTTTTGTAATGTAAGGTGTTCGTTTAAATATATTTTTTGTGGGGAACCTTGTATATTTATTTGCTCCGTTGTAATACCTTTGTTGAGGCGCGCAGCTGAGATGAAGTTATCTCTAATAACTTGGCTACTAAATTTAACTATAATGTTTTTCGGCCTTGAGTTATTTGGATTGGATTGCGGTACACGGTGAATCGTGATCACATCACGAGCAGATATTGGTTGCTTCAACACATTAGCGACATTTTCAATAATAGTTATTAAGTTTTCCCCACGTTTTCAGGCAGGTTACTAATTTCCAGGTTACAATTACGTGCTCTTTGTTCCATTGATTCAAGTTTCGCTTCCAAGTCGGCAAGCCGTTGTTCGCTTGTTTGGACGTTTAGTTCGATAACCTGAACACGATTAATGACTGCCCGTGTATTTTCTTCGAGGGTATCATATTTATCGCTTATAAATTGAATGGATTTTTTCACGTCCTCAAATTCCGAAAATAATTTTGCGAACTTGTCGTCTTGCTTCGTGAACCAGGTCTCCAACATGGCTAGCATACAATCTTGAAATGACTTAAGTTCTTGACGGAACTCGGGCACGTTACCGTGTGAAACTCCCTTCCGAAATGTGATGTAAGGCGGCGGCGATTCCTTGTCGATGAGTGATCCGTCTACACTCATTTCACCCTGCCTAGGGTCATCTTCAGATTCGTGATTGAAAGTGCTATTTATTGTAGTCATCTTGGTGATTGCGGCCTCTGACTTCAGACTACTCTGTGTAGATGTTTTTGAAGTGTAGGTATACGCACAAAAATCGCTCAGTGTTGGCTGAGCGCGAACGCAGTCACAGCGAGAGAGCGAGTCGAAAAATAGCGACCGCTCGTGTCCCGCGGAGGTGAAGCGCGTCCCCGCGCTCGCTGCTGGCTGTACTTCGACGCTTGCACAGGGTTTAAGAGTCATAAATCACATAAATATGTTCACACCAAAATAGTTACTATTTGCACTGATATATGTCTTCGAATTGAGGAGCAGTAATTAGAATATTTGAAAATAATTAAGTACACGTCTGCCATGGACTACGGTCCGGCGACCAAAAGTGCAAAGGAGAATGCAGTACATAAGATCCACTCAATATGGTACTTTATTATCTACATGAAAAGATACATATTTCCAGTATAACGTCATCGTCACGCGCTTCACGTCGCGTCGCGTCGCGCCACAGTGTGAACTGACCTTTACTTTCAGTGCTATTTTGTCTGACCAAATCATAGAGTCATAATTCAGCAGTTTCCAAAGCTGAGGTCACCTTTGACATACACCAGATGTGGATTACGATGACTATCAGAACTTACAAGTAAGTGCAGTATTAATAAATATCGTATCTTGTAGTCTCAAATTAGATCAGATCATCAGTTTGAGTGTCGTGACTAAGGGCTATATCAGGAGAATGGGTAACTTCCTCTATTTTGTTCTATAAACATTCACACGTTGCCAGATAAATCAATAAATTAGATAAGTAAAATGCCCATGTATTTTACTACGTACTAAAATAGAGTCCGCGCCACCATTCATGATCTGCGGAAAATTCGGCAAATTGATACATGTAATGATACATAAGACACTAACCAAAATTACAGATTTTCTAGAGCGAATATATCTCGAAAACAAGATATCAAAAAACTTATGGTAAATTCCCCGCCTCCCCCCTTAGGGCTAGGCTTGGGGCCTTTTGAATGTTCACCTTCTGACTAGTCCAAAACAATTATTTCCCCTTTAGCTTGTTTTGAACATTCGTTGACTGAGTCAGATGCCACTACGAGAATACAGGATATTTGTAAGTCAATTCTAAATTCATAATTATGGTATGGAGAATAGGTAGGTTCCTACATACAGACGCCATGAGGTCAATCTATTTACCCGAATCTGTCAAATTTTACCAATGGAACATTGAGATACTGATGAGGTTTTTGAACATTGTTGTAATTCAAAGTCTATTTGTTGTAGCTTGATGTGCTGGCGTCTGTGCCATACGAATTTGTATTTTCTGGGACTTGCAACAAACAAAGAGAGACTTTACCTGCGCATCCGGCCTTGACTGACTTCATCTTCAATGTAAGTCGGTCAGAAAGCTATTCTGAGACTTGCATTATAACAGACACTACGTCAGTTACTACTGAATATGAGATGCATTAGTAAATTAATAAACTATTGCCGGTATTGAACTGTTGAATTAGCAACTCTCTGTGCTGGGTCGAGGGTTGTAATTTCAAGACCACTTTAATTTCCAGTTGGATGTGTGCGTGAGTGTATTTATGATGTCCCAGGCCCCCGTTTTATGGTAGAAGAAGGAACAGTGGGGTTTTAATTGGTTAGACCCAGTGCCGTAAGTAGCTTTCAATGCGACCAGTGCGAGCTTTTGATCTGATCAATTGTTTTCCTGGTCTGGCCATTTCTGCAGCCCTCCATCAGCGACTGCGACTTAACTACCAACGGTTCCCAGGCATACCTGGGAACCGTTGACACACCTTTTTTTAGCACTGCAGAGACCGAACAACATTATCGTTCGCCCAAACAGAGGGTATTCGAATCTATGATTTATCCAAACTTTGTAGCCAGTGTTGCCAAAGTACTGACTCTAATAAACTCTATTGATTCGATTGATGATGACGAAGATTTCATAATACAGAGACTCCAGCACATCAATCTACCCTAAACTGTCAAACTTTATCTAATAGATTTCACAAAAGATGGTTCACATGATCGAATGGGAAAAATTGACAGATTGTTGGATTTGATGATTTGTGGTGGAGCTTAACTAACATGGTAGTAATCTAGGTAGGATCTTTATTCTTTATTCTTGCCTCGAAAACATTACCCTCATTTTGCCGGCGCCAGTCGTTAATTACAATATTTACAGTGCGTTTCGACGTTTTGCAATAACTAGTTATTATTGGAATCAAATCTAGTCCTGTGCAGTTTACTGCCTGTAGATAGGTCAGATCGTCTTCTCTATAAATCCAAATGATCAGGTTCAGGAGATCTATTTACCACACATAACTTCTGGGACAAAGGGTTCATCTCTGTGTGAGGGAGTAGGATGTAATCCACATCGCGGGCCCAGTGCAGGTTGGTAGATGTCATACGTCTTCGAATTTTTGGATCTAATATTGCCGGTGCTGGTATCCTTACGATGTTTTTAGAGCAGTAGCAGCAGTGATGAGCTAAATCACATACCTAAAGTAATGCGCCTGGCTCGTTTTGGAACCACGACATGCACCTTACATGGACAAAAAAAACTTGCATGACTATAAAAGCATGATTTAGCTGCTTCTACTATTGTAGTGACTTTATTCTCTCTTCCACGGCTTTATTTGTGGATGGTACAGCAAAAGTGCTTAGTTTTTAGGGTACAAGAGATAGAATGATGGATGAAGGGAACATTCATTTGTAGTTTTGACTCAGTACCGGGAAATGATATTTTATTTTCCGAGGATGCAATAAAATTGAAGTATTCCGTTCCGAACCAAAACATCGTTTGAATTACACGTCCTATTGTGAAGAACACTTTCAGGTACTTAGACATAGAGAGGTATAGCAGACCTTAGATACCATCTCAGCAAAGAATTCCAGACTAGACTTACTAATTTTAGAGGTCTAACAGTTTTTTTCATTTTTTGATACCAAATTAACTGACTGTCAGACTGGACTGTTAGACTTGTACTGACTAAAAACCACGGTGTCCTTCGGTAGCCCTTTGAGTACCGGAGTCTCGGTATACGTATGTCCCGCAACCTCGGCAAGGCTATGGCCCTCTATATGGGAGGGGGGGGGGTCATTAGTCAATGAGCGGTATCCCAGATCAATTCGAAGTAAGTGGTTCTATTCTTTTGCTCGCTAGTTTAGTTAAAATGTTTATTTCCCTGCAACTAAGTAGTAGCAATTTCTACATCTTCTCACTCAAAATACATACAATAATAATATCGCATAAAATTCGTCCTCGATCCCCTGAAAGCATTCTCTTTATATCTCTTTTACGTCTTTCGCGTTTCATATCCGAAGCAATGGTCACGCTTTTATTGCGATAACTTTGTGTTACATGCAAAGATAGAATTCTAATTGAAACTGAGTGAAGATTTTATGTAGTACATAATAAAATGGCTGATTTGAAACGTTAGATGATTATGATGATTCATAGTGAATTACTATGAAAATGAATGGCTGTGGTAAATTCAAAAGTTTACTCAGATATACATAACTGCGATGTGATTGCGGGCGGACAAACTGACGGAATGCAACGGGCTATTGAAAGAACACGGTGGATTTTAGTCAGTACGAGTCTGACATTCCCTCCCTTCCCATTTTGGGTGAATCATTTGATGATTATACTACGATAATATAAAGGACATGAGAAGGTAAGTCGACTGACAAATATCTATTACTTATTGCAGTTTATAAGGTGACCTTTTAGTGGCTAGTCCGTTTTTGTCAAGAAAAAACAACTTCTAACATAAAAATAATGTTTTCTCGTATGATCTTTTTAGAAAGGTAGGTCCCACACACCGTGTCTAGTCCGTGCAAGCATTATAAGTAATCGTGTAACTAAACTGAGAAGTGTCAAGACTGAACCTTTTTTTTTATGTGGTAAAATCATCAAAAGAGTCCTCCAGCCCTGGGTGGGGCAAAAGGGACTGTCAGACTCTTACTGACTAAAATCGACCCGTGTTCCTTCGGATGCCCTTTACGTTCCGGGGCCGCGGTATCCTGGGTTAAGAAAAAACCCGCGACCCCAGCAGGCATTTGGCGCGAAACACGACACGCCACTGACCCAGGCTTGGTCCTCGGTCGGACGGCGAGCTACCCATTACTCACCGTCCGCAAGCCCGCTCCGCCGCTGTGCCCTCTGCTGATCAGAGGGACACGCGTTGGAGCGTCCACACGACAGGCTATTCGCATACGGGCAAGGAGACCCCTTAGGCACACAGTGCCAATAAGGAAGAGTTTTTGCCCGCATCCCATGCCCAGGGCGCATCAGCCCGAAAAACTGGTCTTCCGGACGTATCCGAGAGGGAACTCCAGTCCACGGGCGCACTTGGAGGTTTCCTGTCTTAGCACCCCTATGACTGAATGAACCTAGGCTGTTACGATAGAAAATCTCTTCATAAACCTCTTCTGGTTTGTGGTGTGTACTTACTTGTTGCTAGGTCATAAATTGTCACGGTTAGCGCAGTGACTGCTGCGCAGCGTGTCCGGGGTATTTTTTTTTTCAGCCTTTTTGTCCAACTGCTGGGCAAAGTCTCTCCCACAACATTCAACTGTCATAATCGAACTCTAATTACTCAAAAAGGCACAAATTTATGAGACTGTGGCACTATTAGGCACAATTATAATAACGAATTTGTGCCATATCAAAATCTTCGTTCCATGTTGTGGTCGTGTCAGGAACCATCACACTCTCTTTGTGCGGCTTTCTCCGGCCAATCTCTTGTAAACAGAGATACTCTGTTCATTTCTTTTTTCTTTCCGTTCACGTTTCTGTGTTTCTCTCGCATTGCATTTGACTTTCTATACAAATGTAAATTACTTATTCCAAAATTATTCAGCTAGTGATCTTTGATGGGGTAATTAAAGTTTCAAATTGGTGCCAAAACTGCTTGAAAGTTGGAGCCAACTTTGGCAGAAAACACAATGCGATTCTATCGCCATGGCTTTACAATTGATAGGATTTCATTGTGTGGGGATTGGGGACAAACTCTACTGTCTCGTGCAAAAGTGAGATAACTAACGTTTTCTTCCTAAATATTTGAAGGTGACTTCCTTTTCATTTAAATGCCTCTATAGGAAACTGATACATTGAATCACATAAAATTTACGGAAAAAATGCAATTTGAAAAACGCGAGGCAAGAAAAATAATAAGACATAATAATGAGACAGTCCCGCGATCCCGGAAATCTATGGTGTTATGCTGTGATTTCACAACCAAGCAAAATGCTACCCACTTACTCACAAATTAAACTTCTCCAAGAAAAACTGCAATAGTGTCTTCAACATAGAAGACAATAGTTAGTTCACAGTTGTCATCCAATTTAGATAGTGTGCGTCTACACGAGTCGAGTACGGATGTTTACAAGAGGAGGCTGGCGCGATGGCGTCGCGCGTCTCTGTCGGCGCCTGTCGTATTTCACCTGCGCGGCGACGCGACGGCGGGACGCGTCTGGCAGCGTGTAACACCGACGCGTAATGAATTGGTAATATTGAGTAAGTAAGGATTTTTTGGTAACTTATGTGTGATTGTTCACCTCTCAATGGGCTGTGGAGTCAACATCTCCTGAGGATACTCCGTATTGGAGCGAAAGACGTGTCGAGCATAGGTTTGGTTGCATGTATGTGTAAGTGTGCATACTCGGCATTTTAAGTTTTCCTCACTTGTGCAATATGCGCATGAGAGCGCGAGGGTGGGACCGTAACTTGCATGTGCATTTGTGCATATGCAAAAGGGTGAGACTGCATCGCAGAATGCAGTCTTGGATCCAGCCTTGGATTGGATGCAGATCCGAGGCTGGATTTATGTCTTGCGGAATTAAAACCAAACATTGACTGCTGCTGTACTGCGTATCGCGGGTTCCGTGATTGAGTACGTGAGTTCAAATATTTGTAAACGCACCCACGATACTAGGTAAATGTTAAATATTAAAAAATAGGTAGGACTAGTATTCAGCTGTATCCGATTAGACTGGGACACGAACCCGATCATGACCTGGTTACTTGTTTAGGTTCAAAAATATTCCGTTTTGCTTACAAAACAGGCTCGCACGCGTGTAAGGAATAGGAATTAGGAAATTGTTTGTGAAACCCAATATGACGTGCTGGCGAACGGGATTCATATTACAACAAAAATATTATGTATTCTAAACACGTATGTTGATATCTTTTTTGGTAAAGTTGTAAATTTATCCAAGGAAACTTTTTGTCAGTACTCACAATTATTTATAGCTGGCGCCTTATTTCTAACGGAGTGCGCGTAAAATAGTGGAAATAATCTACCCATACATTAAACATGAGGCATAATTCTAGTGCTTAACTATAAATTAATGTCATTGGCACAATGATATACCTATGTTAATTATAATATCCTACGGTGCACATAAAGAATAACCTACGTACCTATCGGAATCATAGATTAATTTAACTAATGTACCTATAGGTACTTGTAGTCAGTATTATTTGTATTTTTAAATGCTGTCCCGTTCACACTTTAAACTCACATACATTACACATTACCAGGTCCGGAACCACTACTTATAAGCCAAACAAATGTTAGTTCCGTTCGAGGACCAAACCCGCTACAAGTTGCGTAGCAGTCAATCGCTGAGCCACGGCACCAACCGTGCTATCCACGTTACATTTCAGGATGATCAGTTCAGTGGTTTAAGCGTGAAAAGGCCACTTTGTAGGTATTGCAAAATAACCTAAAATTTCTATGTGGCACGTGTCTAATTTATCTGTCGCTAACTATAGCTACCAGTTACGCAGTTTTGGAGGCAGTGCCGCATGTAAACTACTGTTTAATGTAAACGATTGGTTTAGACTTAGAGCATATACTTAGCGTTTATTTCCATACTTGGAGTATAAAGGTAACGTAGAGCCTTTAAAATCGTTGAAGCCCACCATAATTTCGCAATGAATTTTGACAATAATTTTCAACGTACGAGATTGGTATCTTAGGTTATGTTATCATTTTATTTATGGCCAGTTGTCTGATCAAAAAATAAGTATAATAATATGTACGTAAGATCGCCATTTGAAAAATAAAAAACAACATGTATCGTTGCCATGTAGGTAGATACTTCATAAATATAACTGATACAGTTCATAATTACAGATAGGACATATATATATAATAAATTAAAATTAAATATTAAAACTTCTCTGCGTTATCAACCACCCATTAAATGAAAACTATTTATTGCTCAACGGTCATCGACAGATAGGAAATTCGGCCGTATTTAGGACGACGGATGGTTAATTCTTTCCAGTGGCCCCTGTAAATAATTTGAGTGGAGGTTGGGCTGGTTTGAGGCTAAAAGCATCTTCATCATCTTCCTGTCCTTCCCCATGTTACTTGGGGTCTGCATAACATGTTTTCCTCTTTCATTCTTCCCTGTCAGACGTCACGTCACACAAAGAACAACTCCATTTGTTGAAGGCCTTTACCCAGAGCCTCAGAGGAACAGCACAAAAAAAATACCCAGAGGTACACCATAAAAGAAATTATATTGTCATTTCTTATCT